>OZ007572.1:3544888-4144888 GCA_963931925.1 Onchidella celtica
GTGTCTGTCTGTCTCAGTCTCTCTCGCTCTCTGTGCGTGTGTGTGTGTGGTAGGGTGGGGGGGGATAAATCACTTCCGGGACGACTTCTATTCTTAGAACTGACAATACCAGTATTTTAACCAACCATAAGGCTTTTTTCTGAAACAAAACCGGGACAAATGAATCAGCTTGAGCCAGGTTTTGACTTGTGTCCTGTATTTGGTCTCCAACCATCACCTTGAATGGCTCTCTCTCGTTTATTTTAATTAATTTATTTTAATTTAATGTTTAATTTAATTTAATCTAATTTTCAGTGTAATTTAATTTACTTTTTAAAGACAAAACAATAAAGTCCATTCACAAGTATGTATATCGCCAGCTCTCAAAACAGCCAGCTATGCGCATATCGTCACGTTCAATAATGTTCTAATCTATTCTGTCGGTTGCGTCTCGTAAAGGCAGACATATAATTAGCCTCTTATCTGCAGCATTGCCACGAAATCATGTCTAAAAAAAGAACAAAAAAACTAGAAATCAATAAATCGATTAAGAATAATATTTTTTTTTTTAATCCGAAATGTTTATATATTAATTGATAAATTGATTATTGTTCTTCAGTGAGAAATACAGGTCGTTCGAATTCGCCGCTGACAGTTGAATCGTTTGGCTATGTGTTCATAATTGTTGTTGAAAACAAGTAGAGATCTAGGTCGTTTCCATGTCAAATCTTCCAATGTGCAATGTTTCACGTCACTGACAATGACTGACAACAGACCACAGGCCAAAGCTTATACTTAAAGATTGATTTTTATTACGATGAATATTGGAAGCCCTTTAGTGATGACAACGACAACTACTTGTATCTTAATGCAATTGCAATTAATTTAACAAGCAAATTCTTCTTGATTTAAGTAAGCTTTACTCCGTCTCTCTCTGCCTCTGTCTGTCTGTTTGTGTTTGTCTGTCTGTCTGTCACTATGTATTTCTTTCTTTTTCCCTCTCTCTCCTTTTCCTTCTCTGTGTGTGTGTGTGTGTGTCGCTCTCTTGTCTCTCTTCCTTTCTGTCTGTCTGTTTGTCTGTCTGTCTGCCTGTCTATCTGTCTCTCTGTCTGTCTGTCTGTCTCTTTCTCTCTCTCTTTCTCCCTCTATCTCTCTCTCGCTCTCTCTCTTTTTTTTTTTCTGTGAAAAATGAATACAAAATCATTTTCCTATCCGGAAAGTAGAAGCCGTTGGTCAACAAATGACCCAGTCATTATTCCTCGAGCCAAACTCTTCATCTCCTCCATCTTCTCTGTGATGGATTGGCGACTGCAGCCAAGTACAATGACCCTGGGGCTGAGGTAGCCATCCGTGGGAAATAGCCATTGGTCATTCAGAATGGACTTTGCATTTTGGGTTTTTGAACAAGAAAGTGTATGTGGGAAGGTGGGACTGTGAGTGAGACGACTCGGCCACTTCATCATTGTGGTAGTAAAACTTGACAGATGAAGTAGCAGATACGAGTCTCATGTTGTGTCCTTCCTACGCTAGAACCAGCGGTTGTTGCTGTGGGAAACACTGCAGTGTCTGTCTGTATATGCATAATATACGGTCAAATTGAATGTGTCTGTGGATGTTCATTTTATCCGTGTGTCGTGTCTAAGATTTGAGATTGACATGAAAGACACACAGACAAAAGGAGGCACAGCCAGCCAGCCAGCCAGCCAGACAGACAGACAGACAGACAGACAGGCAGACAGACAGACGGACGGATGGATGGATGGACGGACGGACGGACGGACGGACGGACGGACGGACGGACGGATGGATGGATGGATGGATGGATGGATGGATAGATAGATAGATAGATAGATAGATAGATAGATAGATAGATAGATAGATAGATAGATAGATAGATAGATAGATAGATAGATAGATAGATAGATAGATAGATAGATAGATAGATAGATAGATAGATAGATAGATAGATAGATAGATAGATAGATAGATAGATAGATAGATAAATAGATATCGCTAAAGCGTCAGACACAAAAACGAAATACAACTGTATGTGGATCTCTCAGTTCTAGGATTGATGGTTGAAACAGTATTGTCTTAAGACAATCGTTATTTGTTGAAAGCGAAGAGGTGAGAGCATTAACTGTGAAAATTGGTGGAATTTGTGTCACTTCAAAATGACAGTCAGTGAAATATGGGATCATTGCTGCCCGGTTATTAAAACGGAAAAGAAGAAGAGGAAGAACATTCTTGGCTTGTGGAAAAGTATTTGCAAGTGGGCTATCTCCCCAAAAAGCAGTCTTGAGACAATTTAGTTACATATTTTTGTCCTTTGGTGTATACCTAGATCTTCCTTATTTTGCGATGGAAGGACTGGAAACGAAACTTCTGACAGAGATAGGACAACGCCCATTTGTGATTTATGCAGTGAAATCCGACGTTTCGAAAAACGCGGAATAGCCCACTTGTCTTTAAAACTGGCCAACTTACTCGTTCATTAACAACTGCAATGATTTATAATTCTATACAAACATTAGAATTAAGTAAAAGTTGTGCTATTCCGTGTTTTAAAATAGGATCTTTTTCCAGAGGCCTTTATACGCGATCCAAAACGGACACACGACCTCGTAAGTCAGCCCCACTTTAGGGTCATCGTTAGGGTAAACACTTTTCGGAAACAGCTGTCCTCGGCAGGTGCGATTCAATTGCCAACCTTTGAACTTTAGAAATCCAAGTGTATGAATCCGCGAAAAAATATTTTTAGCCTCATCGACTGATCAAATGTATTGAGTGAAATTACTTAAAAACGCGTACAGTATTTTTATTACATGTCGATTATTCATCGCATATTTGTTTAACATATGCAATGGGTAAATAAATAAATATTGGTTCAGCACACATTTCTTTTGCGCAGTATTTTCCTTCGAGCGGTACTGAGAATGTTATGCATGACATCACCACAGCGGACGATTGTTGTGGAAGCATGGCTGCCGATCTCGCCACGAGAGAAGAAAGGGAGAGACTGCCTACTAGCGAGTCGGCGTGAGACTCCGCCCTAAAAATGTGATCGGAAGCCGCCTGTGGAAATGCTATGAACTTAGTTTAGCAGAGTGTGTTGTGGTGGCACAGTAGCAAGTGTAGTGGTTACGGTGACAGTGGCAGGCGATGTGTAGAGTTGGAAGTTTTCATACTTGACCATAGCCTTGAAACATCTTAGGAACATTACTGAGAGCGTATAGTGTCAAAATGTCATAAACTGGCAGGTTGCGGATTGTACACTTTGAATACCAGCGATTTAATGGATAGATTTACAGATCCATTTACGTTTCCAGTAACGACGAGTGATATGCACGTCAGAGAGGCTAAGTGTAGGCGTGTGTGAAAACTTACAGTGAGGATGTAGTCTAGATTCTAGACCCACCCGTTATTTTTATTACATGGACTAGATCTAGATTCTAGATCTAGATCAAAATTGATAACTGTTTTGAAATTCAACCAAATGTCATTTACATGCTAGGCCTACTTCACATGTTGAACATTAACATCAGCGAAACTGAGTAGCCTGAGGGTCATACAAGTGTTCGAGTAGTATTAATAAAGATTTGTTGTGAGGTGGGTGACATGCTCTTTGGTGTTTCATTGAATTAATTGAAAGGTAGAATGGTCTAGCCACTGTTAGCCAAATGCATCTTCATAGTGAAGATAATCTCACAAATGTCAACAGTTCGAAAATGTCAGGTGGTCTAGTAGATGTTCGCCTCCGGAGACAGGCACCGGTGACAGTCAAGCCGCCCAGGCTTCGCTCGGGAACTCGACCACAAAGTCAGCAGCGACATACTAGTCGAAGGCAACAGCAGCAGCAGCAGCAGCAACCACATTCATGGCATGGGGGATGCCAGATTTCGGCAGAAGAATCCATAGTTAGTAATGATCAGATTGGTTCCAGTGTGCCAAGTGCTGGTGTAAGTTCTCAGGAATCAGAAAATCAGTTCAGGATGCCTCATGCTGTTTGTAGTGATCCAGCCCCAGTAGGTATTAGTCATGGGAGTCGACCGCTGATTCATCATCAAAGGCATAATCTGAAGAACAGATTTCATTTATTGAAGACGCTAGGAGAAGGAACTTATGGCAAAGTCAAACTTGCAGCAGACAAAGCCACTGGAGAACATGTAAGTAATGACTTTACTTGCCGTTTTGTTATGAACTTGTGATAAAGAAACAGTAGTTATGAAATGTTGCTTTCTCATGGGCATCAGCCCGAAACTGGTAACTTTGCAGTGAAGAAATCAGCAGTCCTTTTTTTTCATTACACCGGTTTTTTTTTTTTTTTAAAGAAAGGAAGCAATTTTTTAAAATATAAACATGTACTGATGTAATGGGGCAAGATTTAACTAATTTAAGAAAAAAAAAGGAAACTTGCAAATGAAATAGGAATAAAGATGTGTGCAGACAGAGTGTGATGCTTTCAGTTCACTGATCAGTGTCTATTTATATAGATCTGGTGTTTTTGTCTCGGAAAGACATGTGCTCATTTTGATTTAAGTGTACGGATATTTCCAGTGTTTATTTTTTTTTTGGCCTTTGTTTGTTTGTTGTTGTTATTTCTCCTCACATCAATATTTCAATTTTACATTTATCTGACATCATTTATTAAATAAAATATATGATGGATTGTTATAATTTTTACACTTTCTAAAAGTAAATTTAATGAGACTGATGAATAAAATTTTATAATTTACAGTCATCAATAAGCTGAAAATTTAGAGAATAGAGGTTGTGTCGTTGAACTCCATAGATTGGAGTTTTAAAGAAACACAATGTCATATATTAAATAGTATGACGTTGCTAATTAAATTTAAGCAATAAATAGTGTATGCCAGAATTATCTTAGACAAAGAATGGTACCATTCATCATGCGCTTTAAGATCAGTGGTCGCGAAACTTCTTGAGACATCCACATTCAGGTTGTCGGGTGGGCCTAAATTTTGGAAGAACTTTGGCACCAGGAAGAGCATTGACACCAGGAAAAAGTGAGAATATCATCATAAATAGACTCAAAATTGAATTGTTTAGGACTGTTTCTCGAAATTGAAGGATGTCCCTTTTAGGTCTCAGAAGTTTGATGATGAGAGCGGATTAAGTTTTGTTAATGTATGTGAGTGGGAGCATGATGAATTGATGTCATGGTAATCCTGTTTCTAATCTTAGTTCAGGGCCCTAGGGCACATCTTTTTTTGAGTGTGGATTTTAGGGCTATACAAGCTAATCAGTACAATTACAATTCATGGGAGCTGGGAAAGAAACAAATAAAAATATCACATTCCATTCCGTTCCTTAGTTACAATTACAAGTAGAAATTGTATGCTAGAAAGAAACGAGTTGACCCACTGCCCTGCTTTAAGTTTGAAAAAGAAGCGTGAGCTGTAACTACACGCGCAGACAGAATGTAGCCAGCAGCAGTAGGGTCGACTTGCTGGTATGTCAGGTATGAACCACCCAAATACCACTGGTAAATTTACATGAGGGATTCCCAGCTCATGGCCCTTCCGGAGATGAATAATGGCAATCGTTTAGTCATCCGACTAGCTAGCGATATGGTACATGTACTGGGACTACTGGTAATCTCTGCTTGACACCTTGAGAGATACCGTAATACATTCTATATTTCCGCTGATTACCAATTATCATTTTAATGAAGGTGCGATGTCACATTCCAGCATCACTCGGTGTTAATTAAAAGAAGAAAAAAAATATTGGATGACGCGTCAAATGTTATCTGTCAGAATACGTCCACATTGCACAGAGGCAGGACAAATTTCTAAAAGTATCTTTCCTTCTATATATGGGTGTTGTTGTTGTTGTTTTTTCTAGTTGTTGCTATATTTCAAGGAGAGGAGATGGGAATATATAAATGAACAGGCTTTGATCCTCCTAATCTATAACACTGTAACATAGTTGAAGGACATCTCATATTCATCAAAGTTTTTTGATATATATATGGGAATTTTTATTGTATCCACACAAATGGTTCATTTATTCGTCAGACAGTCAAAAAATTCAAAGACTTAAGACTAAGACAGTCACGATTCAAAGAAAATGGTCGAGTAGCTGCAGTAAAGAGGTATAGAAGCAAAATTTTTAAATGATCACTATAGTGCCCGGTGATTTTGCACGAAAAGAGCACGCGCAAAGAGTATCATGTACGGAAGAGTTCCGTTCTAGATAGGCATTCGTTTATTTGATATGTTCCACAAAAGTTTTCTAAAGGCCGAATGCATTTTCCGGGCGGGGCCTGGCCTCATAAGTGGCATAATTGTAGGCCACAGGCATCCAATTTTGCAGACAGAAATAGTTTTGTAATAGACCGGGTATGTCATAGAATTGTTTTCGAAAATGTTAAATATTGCATGTCAGGGCGACGCCGGTATGCTTGTTTAAATTAGGGGTTTGCGATCCCAAATTACCATAGTATAATTCGTTTTGTGCTGGCAGATACCGGTACTCGGATTCTGCCACTGGTTTGCAAAATACAGTTTGCCATTATTTTCCAGCGGGAGAATAAAGATCACTGGAAAGGGTTAAGGCGTGGTAAAAGGGAAGGGTGTGTGAATTTAAAACGTAATCCGAGGAGGCATCTTTCTGGCCTTATAATGGGCCACCCGTATGATCTTTGCTCTTTTCTTTGCGTTCAGTGTAAACAAAGGAAGGGGGCGACGGCATAGTAGCGATAGTTAAGTTAATGATAATTAGTAAGATATCGTCGCTATGACACGTTCATTGAATGAAGCATTACCGATACAATCAGGTGATCAAAGATCGAACATTCTGACATGACTCACATACCTGAGTACAATATATTCTCACCGGGATCACACTAGAACTCTGAGAGGCCAAGGAATGCCAGGCATGCCTTACTAATTCCCTAAATGCCAATTGCCCGTGCCTAATACGGTCCGTAGGACCGAACACCGAACCATTTAGGGCTGTTTTTGCTTCTACAGGGTCCCCGAATCCGACTGCTGTGGTGTATGGTCAGATAAACCTTGTTGTGGCGTGGTTGAAAATAAATGGCGGATTGTCTGATTAATAACCTTTAAAATACTGCTGAAGATTTTCATATTATAATCATAGTTAATAGGTTGTTCGGTTGAAGTCCTTTAGAGCCACCTACCTGTGTCGGTAATCTCTCCCACATGTAATGTAACTCAGAACTGTCCAGTTAAATGTGTAACGTACCGTCGAACTCAAAGTTTAAAAGTGAAAAGGCAATGAAAAGTTAAGCTGGTCATGATGTCAAGACTTTAAGGGTTAAATGTGAAGTAGTGGATTTCAGGTATTTGTTTATGATGCCGTTTTCTCCATATGCGTATTATTATATTTATGAAACAAGTTGTCCAGGAAAAAAATGATTATTAAAGTAAATCCCGCTCCATCTGGATTATCACATATACCCAGGGAATAATAGTAAAGAAGAAGAAAAAAATATTGTAGATGAAAGGAACGGTTTTGGCGACGTCTCAGAATTAAACTTTTGTATGAAATGGGCAAAGTACCGCTGTCTCTTGCAAGAATAATGATGATGATGATGCCTGCAGCTGTGTAGGCTTCTTTGTCAGTACTAAAGTAGCATTTTTCCACCCTTCATAAATACAAAGCGTGTCTTTGTGTTGCACGTTGTTCATACACAAAGACATGGGAAGTAGGTGACTGGGTTTCACTTTATTTGTTCAGGATTTGTCATACACATCAAGTGAAGGAGACTTTCAATTTCATCATATGCTCTATTTGGCTTGGTGACATGTACCAAAAACGACTGGATATTTTTAGGAACAAAGCCCTGAAGGGACATCCTAAACTAATTACACTGCCACGCTCATTTCTTGTTTCCCGGGGTGGAAAATCGGCATGAAAGGCGTGACTTCGACGTTAACACGGGTGGAACTCGCGTATTGCTAACCTGTATCGTCCTCTCGTGGGCTTGAGGGCGCGCCGCGTCTGTTCAGATCTCTTGCGCTCGTTACATCAAAGACATGAAGAGATTAGCGGTCGGCTTTGAGATTTAGGAATGTTCTTAGCGAATAATCCAACCAATAATGTTTATACTTCCCCCGGGATCAAATTCCATCAATTCTTTCTGAGTTGCCCAATCGATACTCAGTTTTAAGGGACGTCGATATGGTACTGGGGAAACTGACGAATAAACCTGTGAAAAATTCCTGGCTTATCGGAAAATATTTGCGAGGGCGGAGAGATTGCATATCATGGTGATTTGAGTATTAATCCGAGATTAATTTCTGATTCTGTGAAAGGGCTGTAGAATTCCACTTTACTTATTGTCTTGACACCTCATAGTCTTAAATGTGTATGTTTCTTTTTGCTGGTTTTTCCAAACCTTGACACCTCAAACTAAAACCGAGTTGTCACCAAATTAATATTAAATTTGATAACTGCAAATCTCAGAGCGGATCTGGCTTACCTCCTGTGTTTGGATCTAATTTAGCCACCAGTATCAACTATCATCAACTTCAGAGGATACATGCATTCCATTCAGCCAACAGTCATTCATTATCATCAGACAAAAAGATAACATTAAAAATGCCGTGCTGGTTGGAGAAAGTTGTCACATTTCCATGTCACAGAAACCATCAGAGAAGAAAACAACCTGTTTGGCGGCCTTTCATTCAGAAAGCTGTCGTTTTTTGTGTGTCCGCGACACAAATCCCGAGCTTTCTGTCAGGGATGAAGTTTTTTTGTTTTTAGATGTCTTGAGAACAGTTTACTGTCTCCTTCGTTGATCTCTTCTTTATTGTGGAAATTTAGGACCGAACGACAGCTTTGTTGACTCCAAGTATTATTAATATTGTTGTTGTTATATTGTTATATTAACCCACGGAACATTTTTGATTATATGAATATTTAGGCCAATATTTGTGTTCCCAACCACTGAAAAGAGAAGGGAAGTTGAAGACAAAGGGGAGCACAAATGCATCGGGTTTAGCCAAATTGTCTTGGCTGTAGAGACAGTGTCGACAGCCTTTGATGTAGCTGTTTTTACAAATCTAAGATGTGCAGTGGCCTTGATGTACATTTACAGTGGTGTCAGATCAAGGCTTTGACGAGCCCAATCATGTTCTTTGACAAAGATAAAAGGGCGACTGTTGTAATGTGACACTTCTTTGTACATTAAGCACGAAAACTTGTATTTTCTGTTTTTCCCGGCCTTTAACACTTACTAAGTCTAATTCTTCAGTTAAAAACAGGCAATTAAATTTCGTGTCTGAAGGGATTAAAAATTACTAAATGAATAAAGAAATGAATAAATAAAAACAAAAAGGGAAACATGTCATAATTCAGTCCAGGTGTATGTGTAAGCATCTTTGTCGTTTTCAGCAGATTGTTTTCTCTCTCGTGAAGCATTTGGTAAAATGTGTGTGTGGCTAAGAACTATGATGAATGACACTGTCAGAGCTGGCCTTGACTACAGCGGACGGTGTGCAGTCTAGGTGCAGAAATAATCACAGAATAGATGTGATCCATCCAGTCCAAGTTTCATGTTTTGCAAGGCTGAAAATTCCCCAGTGTTGTTTTCTGAAATATCCAGGAACCTCAAATATTCACAAACTTTTGATACCCTGTGGTTTAAATTTTAATTTGAAGGCTGTGCCTTTGTTGTTGTTTTTTTATAATAGACTTGTCTACCGTCCAGACGTGTTAAAGAAAATAGAACGAAGGGAGAGAGAATTAGATGGATGGGTGGACGGAGGGAGAGAAACATCAGGCATAGAAAAGTCATTGTTTCGACCCAGTTTTTTAATCAACGATTTAAGAACACAAATTCAAACAATCCAGTGTACCCACCTCAGTGTCAGGCTGTTTTACTTTATTGACGACTTTTGGACGCCCCCCCCCCCCCACCCAAAACGTGACCTCGGCGGAGAGTGACCGCTGATGACCATTACCTGAGGTGGTCACTAGTGACTATCGGACATGGTCAGCCCAGCTTCAATAAATAGCATTCCTTTCAGGGTTACGACCGAGGGGTAATTAATAAAATATGTCTGACTCGGTCAAGCTCAGATGGTGATGTATGTTGTTGTTTTTTTTCCTTTTTCTTCATAGTTTTCGTTTGATCCGAGCGTAACGGAGAACATTTATAACGGTTAGAGATCTGAGGGACCATCAGATCTTTTTTTTCTCCTTTCGGGGTCAAATTCCTGTTTGTCGAAGCGTGATATCCAGTCGACTCAGCAGCTGCAAATGAGTGGTTTTTATGCAAGAAGCCTTAGCAGCAAAATGCTCAAGGGTCACAGCAATACTTAAGAATGGCTGTATTATGTGGGAAAAGATGTATTAGGTCAAATACGCCAGGCTAGATCAAGTTCACAATAAAGAAAACAAAAATTGATCAAAGTGTGCTCCATCTTTTCATCTGAGTTTATAGCAGTGTACGATTAATAAGTTTGTTTTGGTCACCACAAAATGGGAATTGAACAAACTAATAGAAATGAGTGCAGTGCCTTTTTTTTTTCCCCCGTCATTTTAAAAAAAATATTGTTTTTGGCATATACTGTCTTTTCTCACAAGGCATATCAGTATGAGAGCGAGGGCTGGGTTATGCAGGTTTCATCCAGCTAGCTATTTGGTGTATATTTATACAATCAATGGATCGTCCATGAAATGTCTTTTCATGTTTGTTAGTGGATGACATAATGATACGCTAATGACCTTGCTTCTATTATAACCTGAGTAAAATGATATCGAGACCTACATGTACCCCTGTTAGACGCAAAGGTCCAGGCTATTGTTTCAATCCTCTTCGTCCATTTTTCTGCAATTTCTTCTTCTTCTTCCTCCTCTTTTTCAAGGCCACGTTTTCTATACACCAGCGGTCCATTCCACAGTGATCTTTCAGCGTTCATTGGCCGATGTTTTATTTCCTTCCAATTTTGTTGACTTTTATGTCCAATCTCCGGTTTTGTGCACCGATTTGATCCCGGGCTCCATCTGGTCAAAGAAACTGACCGGAGCCTGGCCGGTCTGGACCCCATGCCACGTTTGTTTTAACCATTGGTTAATCTAGGGTTACTCCACTCGACCCGTGTGGGCGCCCTCCATCAGCCACTGTTGGTTCTTGCGTTCCCCTTTGTTGTATCGGAAATAACCTGTCTCACTCGGATGTTTTCTTTTTCGTCTTTCATCAGCATGGAGAGGCTTGAAAGTACAAAGAGGAAAATACATGTTATCGCTCTTGTCACGTCATCACTTTTGAAAACTGTACTCAAACAGCATTTTAGACATCTGTATTATTCTGTTGATCTCTGGGACGACGTTGATCCAAGAAAATGCCATCCGTATTAAGCCCATAGCCTTGATGTTAGTTCACTATTTTGACATAAATTGTTGTTAGCTTAGAAGCTCGGCCCCAGTTACATGGATGACACAGACCATGTGACGTAAGAATCTGTGTTGGGGCGGCGCCTGCTCAGCTCAGAAGATAATGGGACCCAATTTTACGGTCCAAAGTACCCGTAACTAAAAAGGGTAATACTTTGACCTTGAGTGTTGGTAGCCGGAGTGACCCGTGAGGTAATTAAGTATTCAGTAAGACTCATTACCGAATGTCCGTGATCCTCGCCTGGTGTCGCTCGAATAGCAAGAACAAATGTTTTGTGAACTGCTCCAGGTTTCTTTCTCCTATCTTTCGTCTAAGTATGTCGTATCTTGGTCCCTCTTTCTTCATGCTCAAAAGGCATAATGTGTTTTTAGGTCAAACGGGTCTGAGTCGGTACAGTAATCCGCTGATCCTTGATCCCGCAAAGAAACAACACAAACCACGTTCATAACAGCAAAGTAATTCTATATTTAAACTCTGTATTCAATTCTTTGTATGTGTGATTTATTCCAGTGACACAAAGCAGTAATCCACCGTTAATTCGTGTAACGTACAGCTAATAAAATAACTTGATACTGACATTTCTCGTAGAACTTCAGTACTTAGACCTTTCAGAATGCACTCTTTGAGTAGAGAGAGCGATTTTGAACGTATCTTGACCTTCTTTGGGCTTTATGCAGAAAGGCGTCTTTCAAGTGCCCATGTTTCTTTTGTAAACTGCGGTTGTTTGACGTTTCAATTTTAGCCTCTCTTAAGGTAATTTTGTGTCATCTAAAGGACTGGTTAGGTCGTAAAGTCTGTTCTGGTTACATAGGACGGTGTCCCCAGGTCCTTGGCACTAACCTGGCACACTCCAAATGGTGAGGTAACTCTTGACGGTGCGAATTTTTGTTTTCTTTGAGATTTATCGGTTCTGTTACATGTTACAAAGTATGGTGGTCGCCCCCCCCCCCCCACCCCCCTTTCACTCCCAGAGAAAGCCCGTGAAAGGAACTACATTTTATATTTTTTGTTTGTCGCTGAACTGTGCTGTTTCTCTCATCTCCCTCTCCGTCTGCATGTCTTTCTCTCGGGCACTATGACAGATTAGTCTACCACGAGGTCTGGATTACACCTAAAAGTAGGTGGGGGGAGGGGGGGGGTCTGTTCTCAAGGATCACAGCAGAAGAAGGAGAACTACTGATACATGCAGACCGAGAGATTAGCGAGGGCCTCAGTTCAGTAAATAGTAGAAAGAAGACGCGTGTTAGTAGCAGACCACTGACTTCCATGAATTTGGTTCTCTGATAGTATCCTGTCACACTCCCACTCTCTCTGTTGCTTCTCCTTTCCCTGTTTCTCCCCCTCCTCCCCCCTTCTTTTTAGATTGAGGCTGTTCCTGGGAAATCCCAGCTTGTGGAAAAAAAAAAAGAAAACAGAGATAACAATCGTGAAGTTTGAAAAAAAACCCACAAAACCAACCACATTTTCCTTGTTAAAAACCCATTGTATACCGTTGTAAAAATCAAGGATTTACAAAGCGTATCTGAATTTCATGACAAAGCTTGTCTTAATTACTGTGCGCCATTCCAGCGTATTGTCAATGGTGTTTATGTTTTCCAAGACATGGAGCTGGCATGCACCTCGCGGTAACTTGGGCTGTTCGTCGCACTTTAACCGCCAATCTCAATGTGTATGAATGAGTTGAGAGGAAGGAAACCGTTGTTTGTACAGAGGGAAATTTAAACACATCAGAAAAGCCTTGGCCCAGTTTTGATGGAGTATCGGAAGGAGGGGGAGGGTTGTTGAGAAGCAGAGTGGATGTTTAGGCTTCATGTAGTTCATCGTTGATATCGTTAAAAAAAAACGTGAATAGGTGAGTAGTACTCACAAAAGCTAGCGGAATACGCGTATTTTTCGACATTGAACGGCGAAAAAAAAAAAAAAAAACTTACCCATATCATGAACGATGAACACTTAATAAGGAGTTAGCCAGTCCAAAGCTGGCGTAGGCCCCAGATTGGTGGCTCGCCACCTAATTATCAAGCATCACACTAGAACACTACTCACTGTCCACACCGCGATGGTAAGGTCAGTGAGTAGTGTTTTAGAGCGATGCATAATAATTAGGCGGCCAGCCACCAGTATTGCGCCCACACCAGTCGTGGTCTGGTTTACCCCTAATGCTGACGTTGAACGATGGACAAGTATTAATTGTGACCTGCCCTGTTACTTTACATGAGGGGCCAATAACCTTCGGCTGAGGCTCCCGAGAAACCGAAGATCTTCCAGCACTTTACATGAGTTTACTTTTCCATGGAGGAAGGGTGGATGATGAACACTGTGAAAGATCCGCGTGTGGCCTGCCTCAGAGAACGAGAGAAAAAGGACATGGAGACAGCTGTGAATATAATATTGTTATTATTTTATGTCCAACTTGACTGTGGCGTTTATGTTCTCCCAACATGTTTACGCTGTTCGAGACCACGTAAAATTCTGGGCTGTAGCTCTATCCTTCTTGGCAATCTGGTGTTGTTATTTGTATTTATTTTGTATAAGAACACACTTTGTATTTTAGGTATGGGAAATTAGAATGCGTGGAGGTGCGTTTTTACGGGTGTTTATGAGTTTCTTGCACAGCGTACAGAAATGATCAATGGACGAAGATCGATTGGTAAAGGTGTGCAGATTCAAAGGGGGGTGGGGGCAGAGGAGGGGTTGTGGAAATTAGCTTTCTATCAGCAGAAAAATATAGAAAAACGTTGCTGTAAGCTTCGGACTGGCTGTAGTGATCGATTACCAAAGAACCAAGCGTGGCTGTTGATTGTTGTTGGTAAAGAAAATAGGGAAATTAAAGGTGGAAGAGCCGTACAAGCGTAAAGATTGCAAAGAATGGAGATTATGAATGCTGCTTTTCTTGAATTGCCAGTGTTCTATGGAGCGTCTCTGTGGATGGAGCCCCCTGGGTTTGGAGTTTAGGGAGAATGGGATGTGAGGGGTCTTATATACATCTCAGAGAGCAGCTGTACTGCTTCAGCATTTAAGTTTATTTATTAATTCAATAATTGGCGTATTACTACAGTATTCATCTTTGGCTCAATCAGCCCCCCCCCCCCCAACTGGAGGTTATGGCAATGCTGGCTGGTAGCCCCCATTGATGACATTGGTATGGCCAGATCTCTCGCGGGAAAGGGTGCCTTGGGGGGGGGGGGGGTCAGGGTATTTCTGTGCCAGCTAGTGTTTGAGTGTCTGGACCTTGGCCAAGCTGTGAGCAAATCTAGTCCACCTTACGCCAACTGGCACAGCGTGGTGAACATGAGCTTGTTAGTTACCTGTCCCCCCACATGCCGTTGTTTTATGCCCTTGCTGGGTCCAACTTCAAACTGTTGCAGTTAGTCCAAAACAGGATATTATATACACACACACGCACGCGCGCGCACACACACACTCTACCTTCTCACCTCCACCCACCCCACTTCCATATCTTTTGAGGTAGACTAATTCATACTGTTATGAACTACATCTGTGTTATCTCGCACAGTGTTCGATTTATCCTATATGATCAAGATTTTGTTATTTCTCTATTCCAAAAGAGAAAAAAAAAACACCCAAACAAAACAAAAAAAAACTCAGCAAAGAAAAGTCCAAACGAAAGCAATAACGACGACAGCAACAACCACAGTAATCCATATACAAATCCAACAAAGAACCCCCAGATATACGAATGCCTGTTTAGACATATTTTGCATATTTTCTGGATTAAAGAATTAAAAAAAAAGCATTCACTGGTTATCGACAGTCTGCTATTTATATAATTGAATTAAAGCAGTCGACCTTGTGAAATAAAATGGATTTTTTCATTATTTGAATGGACGTTTTAAGCTTGTAAAGCCCACACCCGGACGCCAGATTTAAGTGCGCCCAAAAAAGAATCTGGCCACCCGGACCCCACACCCAAGACTGAGATGTCTTTGTAAAGAATGCACCTGGATTTTACTCGCTCGATAGATGACAAAATGATATTAACTCTTTCAGTTGTATGGATTTTCTTTACATCCTGAATGTGGCGGAACATTTTTTCCTTTTTTTTTTTTTTTTTTGTTTCTTCCATATTTTTGACGTATTTCAGTTTTTCCTCATACTTATTTTTATCTCTCAAGCCATATGATGTACATGTCATTTTGTGGCATTGTACTGATTTTGTCATGCTTGGTCTGATTCAAAGGTACGGTATTAATTTCAGTAAGGAAACATTTTTGTGCTGATGTTTTGCCGCATGTTATTTATCTTGATCCCGTATCAGTGCAGTTTTGTTAATGTCGACTGGTCTAAGAGTGTACATGTGTCAATGGTTGAGCGGAGACGTCAGTAAAATAAACATCACATGCACCAGAAAAAGGGCGAGGTCTGTCCTCTTGTTGCACTAAAATAATGTATGATGTTAATGCGTGGTATGGGAAGTTGAGGAACGGGGCAGGGCCGTAGAAACCCAGTGTTTCCAGAAATGACCGGTTTAGGCTGATGGTGCAGTGGGCCAAGTTTGTTTGGTCTCACTTTTAGTGTGAGCTATGGGATCTCGTGCACTGGAGAGGGCAAAACTGTCTTCGCCAGCTGACGGAAAGGGTAAACCAGCGCACTAAACTCAATGCAGACGGAAGCGGACTGGACTCAGTATGCCACCAGTCTTAATAGAGGATCCTTGTATGTGAGATGTTCGACTCAATACTAACTGCTTATGGAGTTTTTTTGTTGTTGTTATTGATTTTTTTTTTTTTTGTCATTACTTTTCTTTTCACAGCTTTTGTATACATTTTTCTTGTGTTTGTTTTGTCTTGACCGTAAGGCTTTTAATAATCTTGAAACTTGAACTTTTGTTTGCAATCGAACCGGCAATCTGGGCAGGATTTGAACTCACTGAACGTTCACCGTGAAAGTGAAATTTGTATGATTAGCAAGTGATTAAACTTTTGCCGGCTCATTGGGCACAACTTCGTGGCATGTTGTCAGTATTATTAGAAATGGAAGTGAATAAGCATCCCATAGCCGCCTGTTAATTGCCATAGTCTTTTCTTCATGACATGATTTCATCGTCATTATTTTCTTAATTGAAATAAACCCTCATAAGAGATTTTAAACAATAAATAAATTTATAAAATAAAATGAAATTGCCCATTAGTGTAAAAGTTAATTTGTTAAACAGGCTGTGTCGATAATTATAAATATCACAGGCTATCATTCAATCAAAAATCGCTGTAGTTCTGTCCCAAAGCGCAGTGGAGTATAGAAATACAGGACAAAGTTACAACATCATAACTTTTTCTTCCCCGTCGTCTTCACAGATCAGTAATGTATGTCTATTATAAGATTAAATGAGAACGGTTTATCTCCAGATAGCACAGTTGTCGAGAATTCACGGGTTCACAGCAAATGTGTGGAAACTGTTTACATTTGGAATGTCCAGCAAGCCGTGTGTGGGGGCCGTCCACAAATCCTATACCAACTTGAACCGGTGCTTATAGAACTGGAATAATCTACTTTTGCCTGAAGTGTGCGCTGACCGCTGGTCGGTGCTGGAACCAAAACATGCGAGTGTCGGATTATATTAGCCCCCCCCCCCCGCCACACACACACGCATGCAGACACACAATCCCCATCATACACAGGTTTTGCTCTAAGGTTAAAACAGTACTATCTTATATGTGTACATGGCCGTAAATTAACGTAAAAGGAAGCCTGGGGGGAAGAAAATAAAATAATGAGCCTGCATGGATAAATCAGACAGCAGGGCCGCAGTGGCCACAGCTTCCCTTCCCACTCCATTATTTATTTTGTGTAATTGACACGGTTTGCAAGACCATTTCTGTTGACAAAACTGCAGTTTGTTAATAATTCAGGGTGTTACAAGGGTTCAGGGTGTGACAATTTCTTGCCTTTTAGGTCGTTTGTTTGTTTGTTCTTGTTTTTAACGGATATTGTTTCAGTTTGTCAGCAAACAAGAATGGGATTTGGGGAGGGTTGAGTGGCGGATAATCCAAATGTTTCGTTTGTGACGATTGATACATTGTTTGACCGTGTGGGTTTGGCTTCATAACATACCCTTCACGGAGAGTTTTAAATAAAGAATCTCCTCAGAGAGAAAAGTGCCATGATAAAACAACCTTATGAGTAAAGAATGAATATCACTGAGATTTTCAATGCTCCACTTTCACCGACAGATTGAACTGTTGTATCTATCTCTCTATCTCACCTTTCACTGAATGCATCTGATAACTTCATTGTATTTGTTTTTCTTTATGTTTGTTTCTCTTTTTCCCTTGTTGTCCAGACATGTTTCTTGTTTACCGCCAGCACGTTCTGACCCGTGAAGATGGTTTGAAATAGCTTTTGGCACAGACTCCGTGTCAGAGTCATTTCCAGAAGCCAGAACCTTGCAGGTTTAAACCGTCTGTAGCTCCTGGTCCATATTTATCGGGACATTTGGCAAGATTCTGAATTTGGCCTTCGATCGGACACTCGATTCTTGTATCTGACACAGTGCAGTTACATTCTGGGCAAAGGATTCTTTCAGAAATATTGTTTTTTGGGTCCTTGATCACACAAACAGTGGCTGCCTTTGCTGATTTTCTCAGAAAATAAGTGTATCATTTTATAATGTCTTCGAAGTTGGTCTTATCTCTACTGAGTGTGCTTAACAGATGTTGATTCACATGGCAAGCTCTTAAATTGAGGCAATCACAGGCATCATTGTGGTAGAAAAGCTGTCGTTAAGTAGAGTAGTCACAACATAGTAAACGAATAGGTTTACTTTAGTATTGTAATTATGATGGCTGATAACATATCTTACGCGGGAAACTAGAACAACAGCCACCAGGCAGTGCACGATTGTCTTTTCCAAGAAATGGTGACCTTCAATAAACTAATGCGTGTCAAGTGTTTGTTTAGACATGGGGGGGGGGGGGGTGTGTCAGACATCAGCCAACTAGTCCTTAGCTTGACTGGAACTAATGCATTCAAAAAGACTGCATAGACCAGAAACAAAGTTTCCAAGGAAAAGCAAAAAACATTTCGTGCTCCTCTCTGTTTCTTTGCCGTCCAGTTTCCATGTATTGACAATCTAAAGAAACTATTAGTTGCGCAAAATTATAACCCTGATAAGGTAACTGTGGCTTGGATGGGCATACTCTTTTGGGGGGGGAGGGGGGGGGTTGGTAATACGGCAGCGTGTTATCGTAATACAAGTAGATGTCGTCGCTGTTATGTCACAGTTATCTTAACCTCTGTTATTAAGATGTTGTGTGTTGTAAATCTGTGTCATACCCCTACTGCCCCATCTGCATGTACAACTGCTGTCTGCCTTCATCTCTTCTTTTCATGTGTTTCTTTCACTATACCTTTCGGCAGTTCAATATACAGACATCCATAAAAACAAACCATCAACAATATGGAAGCCGGCGCGCCCTAAAGTCTTGTATCAATGAATAAAAAAAACACACTAATAAACAAACAAACAAAAAACCCCACGAATTAGAAAGAAAAACATAATTTTGTAGAGAAAAAGAACTTTGAAATTGTGATGGCACCGTGTTCTCTCTTTGTCGTGCTCTTAGAACTTTGCAAGTAGAAGGGAGTTATGGTAAACCCACTTCTAAATCCTGCACTTCAGACTCGCATGTCTGCAGATGTGTCCGGTTAACTCATTCTGAACGTACTTCATTGTTTTCATGCAATGCTTTAATCTGATCTTGTTTAATTAACAAATTCTAAGCAAAACGTTCTCTTCTCTGGCTCAGCCACGCGGGACATGCTGGGTTCTGAGTGTATCATTTTCCTATTTTTTATCTTCACCATTCTTCTTGACCTTAACACCCCCACCCACCCCGTTTGTTGTAAAACCACACCAAAGCTTGGACAAATAAAGCCCGCACAATGCACTCACAATTATGTATCTCTCCTACGCTTCGAACTAACCCACATGCTATCAAAATAAAATTATGCCCCCCCCCTCACCCCCACCCCCAGTCTGTATGTTCGCCTCCGGGGGGAATAGATCAAAAGAGTGAGGGGGCGGAGAGAAAGGAAAGGGCGCGGGGTTAGGGGATAGCTTGGCCACCACATTGTTGTTTACCCGACTTGCCCTTCCAAGATCTCTCTCCACTTCCATGAGGCCCTAGTACTGTATCTAACTATATTGTTTTGTGTGGAGGATCCCCGGCTCTATTGTGACTCCTGGCAAACTACCATCCACTTGTTGTTTTGGCCTTCACACTTCTATTTTGGTCTTCCACCCCCACCCCTCCCCCTTTCCCGTACTCCTTGTAGCTGAAGAACAGTTGGGATCCCTCCCAAGGATGGCCAGTCTGTCTGCTTGACCGCCAGCCAAATCTTCACTAACATTCCTACGTCTTTCTTATCTGGCAGTCCGGGGGGGGGGGGCTTTGCAGGGGCGGGCTGTGGCGGAAGAAGAAGACGGGATAATTGTAATTGTAAATTGCCTTTCATGGCAAATTTAATATGCTTAGTTGCTATGCCACAACTTGACAGACAAATAGATGACTGCATATAAAATAAATTTGCTGTCATATGCATGCATGTTGGTGAACAGCACAATACCATACTTGGAACAGACAGATACATACAGATGTACACACAGGCGGTAAAATGGCTTTCATGTGTGTACTTATTAGTTCTGCCAGAATTACCAGAGCAGGTGTTAATTACGGACCTGGCTTTTATAGTGTTTTAACGGGGCGTTCGGGTGCAACTGGGTCTCTGGCCCTTTTGCTAGTCGATTCCTGTTAGGTGCAGCTTTTTGATATTTGGTAACACCGCTTCATCGTTGTGTCGATCTAAAAAAAAAAAAAGGCTTTTTACTTTGGCACACACACCAAGGCGGTGGAACGAAGAGTGAGACAGTCCAAAACAGATACATAGCAGACAGGAGGACCAACAGACAAGTATGAAAGCAAATAATCGCAAACCATATCTGTGCATGCACCTTTCATTCTTGGGGCTTTCTGGACAAGCAGTGTTGGGCTTTTTTTGTTGTTGTTTGTTGTTTGCTTCCAGCTTCAGCCCTTCGAGCACGACAGACGGGGCGATTTATTTTAGGAGAAACAATATTGTGGATATTGTGGTATTAGCCGAGATATGGCATTGTGTCATAATAATATGAAAAAAATGGTCCAGGTGCTGTATGCTGTATTCAGATGGTCGTATTGGCTTTAACTGGGTCAGGCTGGAGAGAGAAAGAGTGAGGGGGAGGGGGGGGGCGAGAGAAAGAACAACCATGGAGTAAATGCTGTTGGAACGTGGAAAAAAAAGACTGCGGGGGGAGGGGTGAAAACAAGAGATGACCTATAAAATTTCTTTCTTGAATTATGAAACTTGGGAATCGATTAGCATTGATTTAATTTCGTGCAAGAAACTGAAACATCGATCTTGATCTGACATGGCTTTGAGACATTTTACTTCCAAAGGACGTCGGTACTGTGACGCCAATGAATGTTTCATGCACAGATGAACGACATTCAGACTGTTTCATTATTTTTCCAAAAGCACTTATCTAAAAATCATTATTTAACTGAAGCGAAAGCCGTCTCGAGGGCAGCGGCGTGGGCCGTTTCCAGAGACAGTGCCAGATGTCTTTCTGATTTAGCTTGTCTTTTTCCCTTCTAACTAGGGTTTAAGAAAAAAAAGCTAAAACAATGTGACATAGAAATTGCAGAGAGTACCAGAAAATGAGCATTTCTTTGCACACGAAACTGGTGTGTCCGAACATTACAATACACATGTGAAAATAAGCATGTACAAATGAGCACTCACACCACGTGTATTGAAGCTTTACAGTACATAGTCATGTAGATGATGGCCGTGCACGTGCAGAGTTGCGCGATCTGCCGCTCGTGAAGCAGCCGTGCTGCAGCTTTACTTTCTGCTGTAATATTCACTCCGTCAAGTTTTAATATTGCAGGAGAGTTAAAACTCTTGTAACTAATGAGCACAACTTCCTAGCAGCTAGGTGCAGTTTCTAGGTTTTATTGCAGTATACCTTTGTTGTTGTTTTTTTTCTCCCCTCAAATTGGTAAGAGTTGACAGAGTACCTGGAAGAGTTATATTCGGATCTTCTTCTTTGTACTTCTCGGCATTAGTGACTCCTTAACATGGTTTCTGTCAGACACTAACATAGCTGGCGAGTTTTCACCTTTGAAGTTTGACCCATTTTTTCTCGTGCTTGCCCTTGACTTGCAATGCTACTACTTCCACAACCACTGATTGTTTATACATTGGTATTACCCTCATCCTGTAAGTCGCTGATTTGCACCGCCTACTCTGAATACTAAAAATTGTTTGTTTCACTTATGATCGCCCGGCATCCATGTCCCGCCTGTGCTTGGTGGCTGAACGTGCGCACTTGCAGACCTAAGGGGTTTTTTTTGGAGGGGGGGGGGCACGGTGGCTGAGCATACATATTTGCTAAGATCAGCTTTGATCCAAAAAGAAGAATTGCAACACTCAGGAGATTGGAACTCTCTTCGAATGACAAAATTCAGCATTTCGGTGGTGGAGTACACATTCTATGACGTCAAGGGCAACAAACTAATAGAATTAGACGACCAAACTGGTCCAAGAATTGTAGAACATCGGTAAGTTTGTGTTCGTACTGATCTCCCCTTACACGACTATTGTCTGTCCCTTGCAGGTTGCCATCAAGTACATCAAGAAGACCAAGATTTTGGAGGAGAGCGACCTGATACGGATACGGCGCGAGATCCAGATCTTGTCCAGTCTCCGACATCGGCACATTGTCAACATCAGGGAGGGTGAGTAGACTTAACATCAGTCTACAGAGAGGGGGAGGGCGTTTGTGTGTGTGTGAGAGAGAGAGAGAGAGACAGAGAGAGAGAGAGAACAATTTTACTATTTTTTTTAAAAATGCCAAAGAGGTATTTCGCACTGTTTGTTTGTACATGTCTCATTTGCTCGTTGTTGTTTAATTTAAGTCTCGCCTCTGCTCCTTTTCCTTCCCTGCACTTATGACCTCTCTTCGTACCCCTTCTTTCAACCATCCATGGTACTTTCTACACCCCAAGTTCAAACACCTCCGCCCTTGCACTGCTACAGTGCTGGCCTCAGCAGCATAACCAAAGACACGATCCCAGTGTGTTTGGTGCAGTGTTTCAGTCATTATTGTACCGACCGGATGACCCCAAAAGTTTTCTATTTGTGGCACCCGTCTTGCTACTTTTCCAGTTTCTATTTCCAGACTGCAAGTGGACGAGGCCTCAAATGTTTCTTATCCAGTCAATTGTTGTGTGTCAATTAGCAGCCAGGACATTTTGTCATCTGTTCTCATCCCCCACTGTTGGTTGTTTGTTTGTTTGTTTTTCATTGTTTTCTTTGTCTTTTCCTCCTTTCACTCTATTTATAGCGCTGACTTTACTTCAAGGAAATATAACGCAAATAAATCGCGGATAATAATAAATCAGCGCACACATTGGCATGACTGTTGATCCCTTGGACGCGGCGCCTCCAGTGGGAAATTCAGGTAAAAGTCCGAGTTCGCGAGTGCTCGAAACACGTCAAAGAAGACTAATAAAGTTCACTGTTAGTGTGTTCGTAAAAAAGAAAAAAGTTCTAACTCGAACAGAACCCAAATGTTTATCTTGACCGTATCCTAGTCTTTTGTTGTTGTTGTTGTTGTTGTTTTTCCCCATCTCCCAGAAGAATCTGATGGGAATTTCTATAATTTCAGTCTTGGACTTTCGTCAAGTTTTTCTAGGTGCTGTCCCCGAGACAAAACTTCATCAGTAGTACAGGTTAACACATAACACATGGAAGTAGAACTTGAAGGTGTCTACAACATGTATAATTTCCATTTACGAGGCGATGCTGCAGATGCAAAATCAACGTTCGAACGCACACCCGTCGAGAACGAGATAAGCTTAACTGGCGGGGGGGGGGGGGGGGGGGCGAGTACGCTGCACGACTTTGAACTTGAACTATTTAGCGGTTCGGCATGTCAGGGAGTTGCCCGTGTTTGATCAGTGACGTCAGGATTTAATTGCCCCCTGATAAGTAAAGATGCCGACGTGCAGTGTTGAATAAACGGACGCTTCAGAGTGAAACTGGATCACTTTGTTAGTTGAGATACCGAGAAAGAAAGCAGCTTTACATCAACACAGTAAACCGCTTTAGAGTTGTACATGTAATGATAAATGTGTAATTCTCAATTCAGAAAGTGCGGTTTAAAAAAAAAAAAAAATCTGCTTTGGTTTGTTGCTGGGCGGGAGAGATAGATACTTGAATTTCAACGGTGAGAACAGCAAAATATGTAATGACAGTAAAAGCTGTTGTAGTACTTGTTTAAAGTATGTTATATCTTGGCGAAACGGTTCATAGCACAGCAAGAATCTGTATGTTAATATTTTAATGAACTTTATTAATTTTTTAATGCATGATTTTATTGCTGCTTCAGTTTTGAATGTTGGTATTCTGTTGTTGCAAGCAACACTTTTTATACGTTAAGGAGGGCGTGGCAGTCACTTCTTTGCTGAAAAATTTGGACAACTATACTAGTTGAAATTTCAGTTTGCTGTTGGGGAGAAAGTGCATTATTTTGGATATCATTATCTTGAAATGGGTGGGTTTGTAACGCAGCACAAGTAGACTGCGTGACCTGTTTGTAGCATGACTCATAGCGCGGAGAGCCATGGGTGACACTGACATTTCCACCACCTGTCACGGGATAAGTTTCAGTCATTGTCACTGACGTGTTGTCAGTATTTGCTGCTGACATCTGCATTCATCAGGAAACTAAAACACCTTAGAGGCGCAGTAATCATGGAAGTTGCATTCATTTACTGTAGTAGTAGGAGAAGGACGCCATCATGCATATATAATTATGTATGGGTATTTAAACAAACAAAAGGTGGGAAGGTGGCGTAGTTGTTTATGGAAAGCGGAGAAGCCGGCAGTATGTATGAATTTTGCTTCAAACTTCAAATTGTCTTTCTTCCATTGTTCTCGAGCCAAAAACATTTGTAGTCGGGTCGTCATTGTTATTGATGTTGTAGTTGTTTCCTGGCCGAGAATGACTGTTCGCCAAACAAAGAAGCATTGATCTGCAGTTCAGAGAATAAAACAAAGGGGCAAGGAGCATGACACTGAGAAAAAATCGGATTGTTCCAAAGGGTGTTGGGTTCGGTGGCTGGATTCTTGAGGTTCTTTAATAATTTCCCTGTGATAGTTGCTCTAAGCCACGGCTCCGAGCCTCACTGAAGTCTGTCTTGGTTACACGAAGCTTGATCGCGGGTTAGTGTCAGGTCTTCCAATGGCCAGCTTTAACATAGTTTACTGGGCCCTGTTGAACTCATTTACTTTTGAAATATAGCTCTTAAGATATTGGGTGGAGCGTAAATCTGTCACCAAGATTATTCATGGATATCAGCTTTTTGGGAACAGTGGAAACACAAAACTTTCCTAGGTGCTAAAAATGAAACCCAGTACAAAACATGAGTCGTCTGGTTGCATGTAGCATGCGTCAGTTTACCCACCTTGACATTAAAGCTGCGACTATCGTTTCCTGCCTGGACATATATGCCGTAGTTTTTTCTTGATTTATGTGTGTTTACGGGCCTTTGTCCTCGTGGGGTGTTGTTACACGAAAGGAAAAAAAAAAGATAAGCACAGAAAGTTCACCACGTCTTTAGAAGGTAGATATTTGATTGGTTGGTGGCAAGAAGGAAGTTTCAGTAAATTACTGCGGGAAGTCAGAGGTGGTAGAGCTGAAGCAGATTTGCAACTCCGTGACTCATTGGGCTAAAACGTAAGCCTGTAAAACACACACGGGTTCCAATCGTGGCAAGTAATTAGAACTTTAAAGTAAAAAAAAAACTCTCCGACATTCTTCGACATGAAAACGCTGTCCTTTCTCTTAAATTTGGAAGGGGGAAAAAGGAGGGGGGGGGGGAAGTTAATGATTTTGAGGGGGGGGGGGCATTTTGGTATGTCATGATTTCACTCGTAGGGCAATGGAGTCTAGTTAATGTGAAGTGTAAGTTTAACCTCCCAAAGTGGATGATTTCCTTTCATGGTGTCTAGTACCGTGGCTTTGCAAACTATTGTGCTAGTCTGAACTCTAAAAATCTGACGCAGTGTGATACAATAGTGTTGAAAGAAAAAATGGCCGAGAATGGTAAAAAAAATGAAGTTTTGTTCATGCCACGATTGAAAGAACACAGTGGGAGATCCGGAATGTGTGGGCGGGTTCAGGACAGTGTTGTTGTTCTTTCATACCTGGGTAGTCTAAGGTACATACTTCAGAATCAAAGGTTGCAATTTTCAGATGTAACATTAAGAAGATATTAAGGTTGTGCCAATCCATACCTTATTACATTGTGACTCATTCGTTACTGTAAATATAGACTCTATATATTATTTTTAGTTCATCCATTTCCAGTCCCCAAGTGCTTTTTCTTTTTCCAGTGGCTGTGGTTTATGATTGAGTGGCCATCATTAAATAAATCACAATACACCACAGCCTAGTTTTATAGCTATCTCTTGCCAAAAAATTAGGGAGTCACGGTGTCTCTTGCCCTGTGACTGCGCAGAGCTGAGAGCTCTCTCCAGGCCATTTATCTTTCCAAAGTGAGTCAGCCCAGCATTGTCTACGTTCTCTGATGTTACTACAGCGTGAGAGAGAACCCGGATGTGACTGACGACGGAACGTGGGCAGAATGCTTGAGAGAAAACTGAACAAATCGTTCAAATGGAGAAATTATTGCCAATATACACCATCAAACATCTCTCACGAGTAGAACAGAGAAGAAGAAAAAAAAGGGGGCGCATCTAATTTTTCAATGGAATCCGTTAACTCCCTAGAGACGAATTAAACATACGTATTTTGTATCTTTCTCGTATAGTAATTAAGTAAAAGTAGAAAAAAACCGAACTCAGTTTTGGCAAAAACAATTCAAATGGCGTTAGACCTCTCTTTTATTCATGGACACAATTGTGGACAACAGCAAGCGTAGCAGCTGTTGCGATGTGGGTTAGATGGGGATAATTCGACTGACACTCTTTCGAGGTCCGCTCCCACAATCGACGAACATACAAAAAAAATACTTGCACTCTAAAAACTAAATAAATCAATTGCTTTGATTTTTAGCAGAACTGTAGGGCAGTTTAATTACAGGAATTAATGTAACAAATATAATTATAAATATAAATATCAATTCAAAGGCAACTGAATCTAACTAATGAAACTACAGCTTTCTATAAAGACTAACTTATTCACTCTAACTACTTGCAGGTCATATGAGTTATATGCCAAATAGAATCCGCGCACGTGGCGACGGATATAACAGTTTAAATTCTATTAATTCAATGAGACATGTTATGATATGGACATTTCCTCTAGACACGCCATGGAGAATGCTTGTACAACCATGCGTTGTCTGGCGGTAGCTCTGAAACTGTCTTCAAAAGTAAGTAGAACGGTTCACTTTCATCATTACAAATTAGTATGAACTCTCACCATGAGGCCCTCACTGGGAGTGAGAGCGCTGGATCTAAACGCTGTGGGTTCATATCAAACCAAGTAGCTTAGGCTCTAGAGCTTTAAAATCATGCTCCTCACAATATGGACTGCTCAACTGCGTCTCTTATGTCTCTCATCTGGCTGAGGACTATCGCCGTCCACCTCGTAAATGGATTGTCTACATGTGGCATCTATCTAAGCTCTGCACGGGTTTAAATACTAAAGCTATGTCTCGACCTTCCGTCCAGATTCATACATTTGATTGGTGCAACCACCTCTAGCTCAGCTGCCGAACCGAGTTATTTTAAGTAACAGCCCTACGCAACGACCTTGGGTCGACATCAAAGGTCGAATCACTCAAGACAATAAAATGTAATTTTATAGCAATAAATTCTTAACATGTTCAAAACCCCGAGCTTTTACTCTGGATCACGGATTTTCTGTACGTCAACAGACGTCTCAATAACATTTAATTCCTACTCACCCCTTCCCTCTCTACTAAACCTAGTTCAAAACACGAGATATAAAAAGTGCTCTGTCATGCACACCTACGCTGTCCGTCTATCCTTCCCCACACCTTCTGTCTATCTATTAGGAAAAAAACTGTTCAAAACAAATTGTTTACGAGACCAAGTTATGCTGGCTCGCACAATAATTACGTTTGTAAAAATTACTCACTGCTCTCTCACAAAAATTTACTCAGTGGAAACATTTATGAATCAAATCTGTTCTTGACAGCAGCTATGACGACAACATTAACAGACTCGGCTGTCGCAGGAATGACCATATACACCCTAGTTTGTAATCTTGTGGTGGATGTTTTCGGAATGTGAATGACTGCTCCTTAAGCAGAAACTATTTCATGTGCAAATCAGCCTTTTCATTCACTTGACTCGTAAACTTATTTCAGTGCCTCTATTTATGTTAGATTTATTTGAACTATTCTTCAATATACCCCCTGCGTCTCGCGCTCCACATTTTGAACAGTATAGCCTTTACAGTGAGTGGAATTATAGAAGTAAGCTTTGAGCTGTTAAATTCAAAGGACATAATGTTGTAATTTATATGAAACCGACATTCTTGAAATTCCACTGATTTTACTTGCTGACATATTACGAGTTATATTTAGCCCGTAGGTGGTAAAAACGTGTGTTTAGTGTAGCGTGTTTCAGCCTGATTTGAGACAGTGAATACTAGATCTATTCAAAATAGAAACTTCGACAATTTTATGGCTAGTCGAGCAAACCCTGACCGTATGAAAGTAAAGTGTCTTCGTGCACCTTCAGTCTCATCCCATAGATCCGGTTTCTATTCATTGGCCTCAGAAGCCTGGTCATGAAAAAAGTACGAAAGCATTAAACTTTCTCTGATGTAGACTAGAGAGGAATGCATCAGCACTGCAACATTGGGTGTCCCGGAAGTGTTAAGACAATGAAAACCTGATGTTGAAGTTGTGGATAAAGAATGCATTTGGGCGTTGTGTAGGCATGGGGAAAACTGCATCCAGACAACCTAGGTAAGATTAGGGAAACTTTAAAGACCTTGATAGAAGTCCTGAAGACAGGGGCGGAATGTACGTGGGTGAGGCACCTGTATGTATCATCACCTACTAGATATTTGGGGTTTGCTTCTTGTGTTCTCCTTCTCCTCACCCCCTTCCCCAGTCATTGACGGTGGAGAAAAATGATGCGCCCGGGGCAGCAAGAAAGAATAGAGTGCTGACCTCGGAATTTGCAGATGAAAATAGATTGGCGACTTATAGTACCCAGTAAAAAGATGATAGTATCTCTTTGTTTGCAAATAATATTGACAACTTTCCAAATAATGTTGACAAAGCCTTTACGCAGTGTCTATGAGCACGAATCAGGGCTGTAAAGTTTTATTGTCAGAATGATCAAATTCTTGTCTCAGCAATGAATCCAGACAGGCATGATACCCATAGCATGTCCGCTCAGATACCTCAATTACCACCAGACCAGAATAACTTTCCGTGGGTTGATGTTGAATCACCAACACGGTCATGTCAGCCTGAAGAGGTCTGAACACGCTCATTAACTCCCTGTATTATTGTTTTTACCGTCAAAAGTTGTCGATCTAGTTGGATGGGCCCTTGGTTGGTCTGTTCACTATCTGCTCCAGTCCGTGGGGGTTGAATGCTTTTCTGGATCGGGACATAGGTGTCCCTCGTGGGTTACCTCTCCGCATGTCTTCATCTCAACTTCGCTTCACGGTCTTTAAAAAGATCAAACTAATCAGGCGGCAGTTATGGCCCCTTGCAAGGGGGCATAGAGATTACAGGGATTTATCTTCTCCGTTTCTGTCATTTAAAATACGCACATTGTCAGCTTTGATTTCCATTACTCTTGCATGTGTCCTTCGTTATTGTTTGTTAATGTTTAAGAATTGGAGTGGGTGTTGCAGTAAATTTGTAAACCGATAGTTTCATTTGAAAATAATTCCATTTTGATTCGGTCTCATTTTGAAGCTGATCTATACTTTTATTTTATGGTGTTCCTGGTGGCTCGGGCAGCAATTTTGTCGTACAGTCCAAAGCTAGGAAAGTTTAATTTCTCCCCAGCAAGTCTTTCAGTTACAATGGCTTAGGACGGACACAGTTTGGGAAACTGTCAAGTGATAAACATCTTTCTCATACCAGTGGAATTTCTCATTTCGGCAGTCAGCCATAGGTTGTGTTGCTGTACACTCGGTAAGTTCGTACTGGCTCTCTTCTCTCTCCACCTGGGGGGTCAGTTTGGACACTGTCCACCTCTCCCCCACGCCGCCTGAGTCACGGCGTCTTTAATATGCAACTCCGTTGTTTGGACGAGGGACTGAACATTGCGAGAATGATTCATAATCGTTTTGTTCCCCCCCCCCCCCCAAATCAAAAGTAACAATCCGTCGTCCTATCAGTCAACGGTCTTTAACTGCAAGGATTTGTGCTGTTCATAACCATAATTTTCTGCTGCCTCACTGAGGTCACATAGCTTGGGAAAAACCCGGATTAAAGATTCTTAAACCGTGTCATTACTGTGATTGCCACTATTGTTGTCCTTTTAAACTAGTCTTTGTCCTGGCCTGATGTGTGGGTGTCTGCCAGGAAATAAAGTGGTGTGTATGCTGCGGGACAAAAGTGTCGGGGAGGCATTATCTGTCAAAACATGATAATGAAAACGGATCAGTTAATAGTGGCACAAATGTGTGTGCCAGACAGAAAGCTGGAGCACATTTCTTCTTATAAACTTATGTTCAAGTGTGAATTTGAACTAGATTTTTAGATTGGCGTATATTGAAGCGGTATTTTTCTATTACATGGCAGCCCCATTCTATAGCTGCGTCCTCCTGACTGCAACTCTTTGTGCTCGTGGTGCCCAATGGCTGTTTTCTGAGTTTTCACAGAAGCGTTATACAAAAAACGGAATGTTTTCACATCGTCTAGGCAGGTTTAATTTGTGCCTAATTGTTCATATAAATGTGGGTTAAAATGTTTGTGCGTTCATTCGCCAGCCTGTTTCTCTGCACAGTAATAGGCCTAATTCAGTAGGAATTTTGCTCAGAAGATAAAAGTAGTTTGTTTGTGTGGGCGTGCTGTATTCGACCTTGCATTACGGAGGAGCAGTGTAAGAAGAGAGCAGATGTGTGTTCATGGACGCGTGCCGGCGTATTTTCTTTGTCCATAGACTGCTCAGCCATCCGAGACGAAGAAAGTGCTTTACGGGTTGAACAATGTGAATGATCGTGCTCACTTTCCCTGCGTCTGTCTGTGCCAGTTTGTACTCGGTCGCCTACAATGTCCCACATCTGCTCGTCGCCGCCTTCGGACTTGGCGTTGTATTGGGTTCGGCCTTTCCTATCTCAAAACGGGATGTGTATCTGATGAATTCCCAGTGATAGCCAACTGCAAGCGATGTTGCAATGTGAAATTAGTTGATTTTTATCAGGCATATACTGAGCACAGTCGCAACGGATGCATGCACAGCGCCCTAGGTCGGAATGCTTATAATGTGCGAAAGACAAGAATACTGTAACAGTTGATTCTGAAAACACAACCCAGCAGTTCGTTACACATTATATCTGTTTTATATCTGTCTTAGCAACCACAAAATGGGGAAAACGAGTTTTGTTGGCGGAATGTTGTTGTTGTTGTTGTTTTTGCTTTTTGTATGTCTTTGTTTTTACCTGAAACTCCTTAATAGCTGGGATATCTCTCTCTTGATGTCGCTGCTGAAGCCAGGTATGCATGCCTTGCTCAATTACCTGCTACACAGCTGTTGCCGGCCTTTTTTTTAAAAAATATATACAAAGGCGTGTGAAGGGGGGGGGGGGCTGAACTCTGTATAGATCAGTTTGTTCAGGGGATGGAGAGTGTGATATGGAAAATGGCAGGTAACATTGTTGAGGGGCTCTCAAGCATGGAATTTATGCAGCTTAGCAATTTGGTATTCAGCTCGATGGGAAATAAGCGGTGTTGGACAAGGATAGCAAATTGGAGGGAGAGAGAGACGGAGACGTCGAGGACAGAGCAGAACAGTTTTAAAGCAAATAAAAAAAAGCAATAGCGCTAAGCTTTGACCTCAGAGAGAACAGAATAACAGAAAGCCTAAAGGGGAGAGAGAGAGAGAGAGAGAATGACGATGTCTGTCGAACTGCCTTGAAATGAAAATGACGAGAAGCCTAATTATCTTTCTTCATATGTTCATTCAGTCGCCACTAGACAGAGGCAGAGGAGCACTTGGCCAGATGGCGCAAAGAGCAAATTGAAACAAGGGGAGGGTGGGGGGTAGAGAAGAATATTGCAAAAAATAAAAAAAAAGCATCGGAATGTTGGAGAAGTGGAATTTTGTGCTCTGAAAATGTCTCTTTCCTCCAGATTTGACTCCCAGAGCATGTGCCACGTACGCCGCAGTGCACCACGCCCCATTCAATACCTGCCGTACACTTCGTGATAATTATTTTGAACCCATGAAAATTTCAGTATCAAACAGGTTTGACGAAAACACGCTGGTACTTAGTGGCTTTGGGTCAACCCAAGAGTGTTTTTCCATCGGTCATTGTTGTCCCGTTTGGTGCTGCTCACGTCGTTGTTGTTGGATATTTACATTTATCCCAGAGGTCTTAGTTTATTTCATTACTGTGCGCGCAGTGACATATTCAGTGTTAAATTCACGTAGCCCAACGTTTTTTAAACATTTTGTCCAACACCACCATCACAACCACGACCACCACCACTACTAGCAACAACGCGCCCGCTTCTTGTAACTTATCAAAAATCCGGAGACTCTTTCATTCGTCGTATTCATGGCCGATCCTGATGAGAACGTAAATTCCGTCTACTGACAAAACCATTGCGACACCCAATTTTTGTCATTATTCAATCCAGAATTCCAGACAAATCTTATTACATTCAGGTCCAGTCATCTTGAGTCACTTACAGATCAGATTACCAACGGTTTTTCATCAATCCTTACGCGGCTTTTCATCAGTATGTCGGCACGTGTTATATCCAGGACCACAAACTACACGTTAGAAACCTCGTCAGGTTTCAACCAAGTTAGTGAGGGAAGAGTTACCACCCACAGAAATACAGACTCGTTTATTCAATTCTTCAGGACAGAATAAAAGAGGAGGTAATTCCATTCCAGAAGTACTAGTGCGTTGGTCTAACGTCCCTTTGTCGCGCCCCGTTGTCACCCTATTACTGCTGACCACTCTATTGTGTACTTTCCAACCAGAGCAAATGTCCAAAAAATAGAATCCTTTTGTTAAAAGGGCCGAAATTCCTGCCTTGATTTAGCGCCCCTTAAAGGGTATCATGTAGTCGCCCTGTCACTATTTGAACCAGTGCATTTTCTAGGGTATTACCCAATTAGAAAATCGTCTTACCAGGTCCCGGGTGATGGGAGCCAACACAAACGTAGGGTATCTGTCTTTTACATTCCACACTCCGCTAAGTCCAGGCTTAACTCTTAGACGGTCGGAACAATTGGTACCGTCTGTCACGCTGGGGACGATGGTTTCTGAATGTCAATGGTGGATGAGCACCGGATAGCAGGTGAAAGGTCGGCCAGTTCGCTGGGTAAAAGTACACACAGCTGTTGGAATCTCAGATGGCATTCTTGCGCTAATGCCATTCGTCATGTAGCATCTATTTCCGAGTTTTTTCTGAAATAGCACCCGCCATTATAAATTGTTATCTTCCCGTGAAGTAAGTTTTCTTTTCTGTTTCCACACAATGTTATTGCTGTTGCATATTTTGTAGGTGATAAGGAGTGAAATATAAGCACAAATAATCACTATTGAAATATAAGCAGTATAAATAACAATATGATAGACGTTATGATTGTATTCTCTAAGCTTTATGAAAGAACTTTGCAATCTGGGAATGTGTCCTTGAAGTTTTTTTTTTCCTTTTGGAGAAGACTTTTGGACTTGCAGCCCTGAAATGGTTGGGTGGGCGCTTCTTGTAGGATCTCCTGTGAAATCCGTCTATCTATGCTTTCCTCCCACAGTATGACCATTATCGTGTCATCATGCCTTCTTGAACTCAAACTGAAACTCATAGACTATGCTGATTGCACTATTTTATTTTAACCTCCTTGTTCCATGCCATCCTCTCCCCTCTTTTTTTTTCTCCTGCATTTTCGTGAACTAACTTTCTGAATATAGAATTTCACGTTGACGGAAAAGAATGTATCGCTGGTGTCAGACATCGTATTTGTTAACAGATTATGGTGTCGTTTTCACTCCCTAATTTGTGAAGTTGTAAGTTATTTTCTAAGCCGACAAATTCGCCGAGTAGGCTTACTCTTTTTCCCAGCCGAACACCTGTACCGGGGGCTAGAGCAGGTTTTCTCAACCATTTCAACGTGTTCACGATCAGTGCAACCACGAGCCATCTGGTGCAGGGCGTTCATTGATTTTATTGTCTGTGTCCCGGAATAACATGTGGTGTGCACGTTAAGCTCCCTCCCGCCACTCCTGGTTTCGGTGTGCAAACCATTCGCTATTAACTGTAAAATAACAGCTTCTATATATAGCTCAGTCAGTGAGACGATTGGCTGCGCATACAAAAAGGACATACCAATAAACCGAATGCTTATTGTTACAGGTTTTTGTGTTTTTTATTTTTGTGGCAATGAAAAGATTAATTATTGCACCGACGACGAAATGTGTTTATCTGAGGTGGAAATACCGAGAGCGGCAAACCTCCAAACAAATACAGATCTGTGCACAAAACTGCCTTTATAATAATCAAGCTGATTTGAGTGCGCGGCGGTAAGCGTCCATCAGTGTCAGGGCTTCCCAAGGATTTTATGAAACTCACTGCCCCCGACAGCACCGTAGTTAAGGATGACCATATAATCGTATACTTTGTGGTCGTAATCCTTTGCTTAACCCCGGACATCTCACTGACCCCCATGTCTGTAGAAACTAGCACGTAGTGGGTCAGGTAAGGATCAAGGCATCTGGCATTATAATCATTATGTCCAGCATTGTCCAACAAGGGTCATTGTGGGATTAGGACCGCCTGGAGATGACCAATAATCCAGGTCATCAGGCCAATGGACGTCTTCAATAGCCAAGCATAATCCCTCATCCTTTTGTTTTCATCAGTTTCAGCAGTGCACTGGTGCATCTAGCGCACTCACCCAGCTTTCGTCAGTGCGGCAACGTCCGCCATTGTCTGGTCATTTTTGACCTGAAACTTGCAGTCGAACTCTCCATCATTTGTTCATGAAATTCATCTCTATTGCTGTGAATTAGTAGGGGTGAGCTTTGTTTTTATTCATAGAAACATACCTGTATATTTATATCACTTTGAAGAATCTCGGTACTTTCCACATGGGTGTGAAAGGCAGTCAATGTATTTTATCGCAGTTTTCTGGTAAGTTGTGCTGGAATCACAAAAGCAGCGAAAAACTGAACCATTGCTTTGAGAGATGAAAAGAAAAAAAGGGGTGGGGTTAGAGGGGGCACAGTGTAGAATTTGATCAGCGTAGATGTAAATCCGGAAGTAAAATTTTCCTAGCACAATGTGGAAATTTGTACAGCGTTTTGCAAGGCATGGTGTGACATTAAAACATGGAGCCAAAATGTGCTTATTGTCAGTTTTGGAGCTTTCTGTGTGGATATCACCAACGATAACTATGCTCAAAACTCTTTTGAGTATTTCATTTAATTTTTTTGCAACGTGGGGAGAACTACTGTGCCTTGCCAAGGCTTTTTGAGCTGCACAAAGTAAACTTGTATTATTATTTTGGTAGTTTTTCGCCTATACTGACTTGGAACCTCAATCAAGTAGATATTTCTTAAAAGACCGTGTTATTGGCTCGTTCAGCACAGTGATATGATAAAATTAATTGATCTATTCGGATAATTAAGTACCAAAGTTAGATCCTCGCGCCATGCAGGGTTAAATCATCATGCCGTGACGTTTTCCCTCCATCACGGTTCATACCCTTCTACCTCACTATCCACTGAGTGTACCGACTAACTGTACTTATCCTTGAGAAGATCTGTACTTCCAACCGACCTGCTCCTTGCACTTACACAATGATGTAACCTGCTGATAAGGCAGTTTTGCAAGTGTTAACTCCCAGTTAAGCAGGAAGCGTCTTATCTCTAGAAACCAACTAACTGTAGTTGATCGATTGTCAGAGAAAGGGAGCAGTTCTCATGATAAAACCCACTGTTAATCAAACTTTATTCAGCAACAAACTGATAGACCTTCAATGTTACATTGTGTGGTATCAGGCCTGAGATTTGCCAGCTCTCTTTCTGACTTTAGAAAAATAATACGAACTTCGTACAAGGGGCCCTCTCTGGAAATTTGTCTGCTTGGCCTTTCAAGCATTTGGCTGGGTTTTTCAAATGAATAAGGCGCAAACGCCGTTCTGTCCATCAGGTTGTTATGGTATAGCACCCTGCCAGAGTTAAGCCAGTGTTAGTGTTGTGAAAGTGTCGTGTGTGGAGGACAGCCTGCCTGCTCCTGTAGTGACCGAGGTCAGTCCCAGGTCGGTGAGATAAGCGCAGTGATTACTGGCATCCAGGACAGCTGCTGCAGGCCAGGGATCAGTCATGGAGATTAGTGTCGCCAGTAACTCTTGTTGGTCACGGTACTCACAGGTTATTGCGGGGAGGGGGCAGCGGAGAGTGGAAGGGAGAGAGATGGTTTGGGGGGGGGGGGTGAGGAACTAGAACTTATAAGAATGTAAAGATGGAAGATAAAGAAGAAAATGGAGGAGGTATACTACATAATATTTAGAGAGAGAAAAAGCATGATTTAAAACTTGTTACCCACGAGAGGTGGCCAGTTAGAGACAAAGAAAGAAAGAGGGATAAATGATTTAATATCGCGAGAGTGTAGATAGTGCGAGTGACTGATCATAACAAGCGAATGTAGCAGGTAATACATCGTCTACTATTAGACCAATAGCGCCTGGTATGAGAGCTCACGATAGATTTATGAAACCAAGTTTTCTGGCCTGAAGGCGAGAAAACTCAGATAATTTTAAAGCTTCCAAAAAGTATCATTTTTTATCCATTTGGAGCTCGGCTGATCTTAAAAGGTTGTATGGTTACCTTTCCTGACAAAATTTTTGATTTTTCAAGCAATAACTATGTCATGATGTTGCCAGATGCTGAGTTTCCCCCCTCGCATTGAATGCTGGACCGGGCAGACGCCTTCTTAAGACAGCAAGACAGAACTATAAATTCTCCAGGGATATGTGCCTGGTGTTTTACCGTTGCTATGATTGTCAAGCAGGCAGGAGATGGGAATGATGGGAGAGACATTTATGTGGTTGCGAGCCGGTGGCTGCTGTCATTTGTAAATACACATCATGTAGATGAGATGCTTGCTTAATACATGGGGACCTGCGGTTTCAAAGTTTTAGGATAAAATTGGCATGCGTAAGATTAAGCAAGTAAGGGATTCACCGTGTCTTAAATGTCAATAGACGAATTCTTGGACATCGAAGTGTATACAGCTTTTCTGATAAAACTGCTATAATATCAGTCAGGGGCGTTCAAGCCCTTTCCCCCCTTGTTTTCTGTTGTTGTTTTTTCCGGAACACTCAGCACCCACCTTCCCATTTACATGTACAAATTAAATGCTTGTATGTTTGGTATGGTACTTGATGAACCGCTAGCCTTGAATAACCGGTATTTTGTTTACGACCTCCAAACCCAAACGTCACCGAGATGAGAAATAGATTTGTGACAAATGTCTGCCTCTCATATCTTGATCGTCTGTCCTATAACTGGCTTCTGTCACCTGGACATGTGACGTCACACAGCAAGATCCTGGAATGCTGACAACACAAAAATATGCGGCCAATTTCCGTGCAGGAAACTGGACGTTGGTAGTCAAGTCCGCAACGCTTGACTACAAACTTTTATGGCGCAAATTCCTTGGCCAACAAGTTCCATACATGGCACGTCATCACAAACATAACTCATGGGGAAATGACGTTCTTCGAAAGTGGCTCTGGATTGTTGGCTGTTTGTTGTACTGTGAGTCTTTGTTTGGTTTCTGGGTCTTTCTGCCAGATCTCCAGTGCGACACTCGCTATCCTTGGAAAAGTTGTGTGTGTTTTTTTTTTCCTTTGCTGTAATTGACAGAGCCCAGATTACGCAGTCTGATTACACAAGATTCATTCCGATTTGTAAATACATGTCCATTGTTTTGCTTTACTGGAGAATGAAATAATGTATTCAGCGCTTGGTGGAAACAGCGATAAACATGGAGTCTATGGCAAGGTAGGATTGTGAACCCTGATGAAGTAAAACCTCATTTTCCGGCATTCATGAATGATCTGTGTCCTAAGTGTAGACACTGGAAACACCGAACATCTGCCATGCTGCGGAATCAAAGCAGGAAATCGTAACCCAATCGGACAAAAATGTGAAGTGTCCGGGTTAGGAAATGGAACATTGCCCTGTCCTGAGTAAAGGTGTTTTCACAGTAAACAGTGGTTAAGCTTACTGACTGTTGTTAATTACGTAAGATGAGAGTTTCAATCCGGGCAACCAGTGGCCGAACTCTAGAAGTGTTTGTTCTGTCCACACAGCTGATAAAGTTCTGCTCGTTAGCGGAGCGCCCCTTTCTACTCCCACCTTCTCCCCAGCCCCTTCACTGCTATAGTGTAACACCTTAACTCCCGATGGTATCTGTAGTAACATCACGTGTCCTGTGTTGTTTATTATATGTAAGTGTGAATGTGTGGTCAGAAGCCCATGTGAACAAGTTTGGCCCAGATGCGGGACGAAAGGGACAATAGCTATTTCGATCCTGACCATCTGTCTAGTTCTTGATGTCATGCAAGCAAAATTCCTGTTTGAAAACTGGGCACAAGCAATGTGAGGCAGCTATTAAGTGATGTCCAAAACTTATAACACTGAGTTAAGCTATGAAGATCAAAGAGCTGTAATGGAATGTCCTGGAGGATATTCAGGGCAACAAACAGTCCCGTTGCGAATGGACGGAGTCAGATATTTTGCAGGTCGATGACATAATGTGCAGGAGAAAAAACGTGTTTCATTGTTAGAAACCGGTACAGAAATGTCTCAGGTATGTCGCGGTTTGGAGGAGCTCAGAATTTCCATTTTTCACATGAATTTTTCACATTCTTCGAGCTTTAGAATTTGACCTCTTTTTCGGGCCCTATTCCTGTTGCTTTCCCAAAAACTAGAGTACTCGGGGTTTGGAATGGTAGTTACTGCGGGGCCGGAAAAGAAGGATTTGTTGTTTCAGTTACTAGATCTACTCATCTACTGCAAGATTTAACCAGTAATATTGATCTTGAGGTTGAGATATTGTTTAATATAGACAAGAAACCTCGGCAAAACTTCGTTGTTGGAGCACTGGCAGTGGTCTCTACATGTACTTTGGGAGAGAGAAAAAGGCCACCAATCAATGTCTCATTGTTCGTTCAGACCAACTGAAAACTTCAGGGTCCATACACAGAAATGCATCTGCCCTCTTTCTATCTGTCGGTCCCTTCTCTCTTTCTTTCTCTCACCTGACCCCCCCCCCCCCCTGTTTTTCTCTCCTAGTCTCTCTCCCTTTCTCCTCTTTGTCTCTCTCTCTCCGTCTCCTCTTTCTCTCTCCGACTCCCATCTCTCTTATTCTCTCCGTCTTCCCCACCCCTCCCCCTCCTCACCTCCCGCCGTTCCCCTTGTAAATGTGCGTGTAGAACAGTAACTTACCTGGTCGAACTCCAGCGAGAAATGTTAATGGAAGTGAGATACACATAGATAGTGATTAATTCATTCCCAAGTCCTGTTCTGACCATTGTCATACGATAACAATTGATTTCCGCCCAATCCAGAACTTTGACGCGGTAGAGACACCAGCATAGGAGTGTGAATTCGTAAATACGCACAAAACATTCATGCGAACGTTTTTATGAAGTACAGAGCAGACTGTCCGTCGCCTTCATTTCCCTAAATAGTAAACTGGAGGATACAATCTTTGTTTTTGCGGCAAGAAGTGGCTCATTTTGAACGCAACAAACTGAAAAACAGATGACAAATACCTGGGGCCGATTCAGTGGGAAATGCTTCACTTGTATTTTCGACGTCCTGCAACAGATTTTGATGTGTTGTTTTGCTGGCCGGGTCCAGATACACAGGCACAAACATGGACAAGTTGGGACACGGATGTCCCGCCGGTTAATGGAATTTCTCTGTGTTTGTCCAGTCTCCCAGCCAAAGGACGCACATAGTCATTAGAGACTGTAACCTTTACTTGTAACCCTTACAGTCGTATTCTCACATACGCCTCGCAGTAATGTTGAAGATTTTTACAGCATTAAGGAGTGTTGAATGCTTCTTGGAGTTTTATTTGTTGTTTGCTTCGAGCCCTTCTGAGACCCCACAGATTTTCTTTAGATTTTTTTTTCAAATGCAAGCAGGACTGGCTGTTTTGGGGTCTACCATAATATAAGTGGAATTATTTACACCAGATTTCCCCAACGATTTCTGTTTCCGAACGCAATGTAAACGTGGTACTTGAAATCTGTAGCTCCTCTGGTTATGTGTTAAGAGTCAGTTACTTTGCAGGTAGACGTACTCTTGCACAATAAATGACACTTGATAGTGGAGGTAACCTCTAGAATGGTACTCTGAGGACGTAGTTTAGTCGCTGCTTAAACTGTTCGGCTTCCGTTGGCACTCACTGTTAACCCCAAACGGTCCCAATTATTTATTTACGAGAACCCAAGCTGTTCATTGGCGACGTGATATAACGAATGGTATCCAGTGGGTTGTATGGTGGTTATGAAATGTGTAAGGATATTTGGTTGTGTGTAGACTTTCTGTGGGCGAAGTATACATTTGGTATTAAATCGTCAGGAAGCTCGTGATGGCCTACGTTACCACAACAGTACCCGGGAGAAGGTATCCCAGTGCTACGGCAACCAGCCGTCCCAAAACATCTGAAGAGCTTTCATAAAGATGTACACAGCAGTCAAAGGAAGAATGTTTCAGGGGGTCAATTACATTGGTTAAGAATAGAACTGTAGTGTTCTTCTCTGCCGCTGTAAGTTGTCTTAGCGCTGGCCTTCATTTTGAAGAGGGCAAACGTTCTCGTGATCAACAATCGACATTTGACCAAGTCAGACTCGAAGGTCCTTTGTCCGTGGCTGGAGACGTCTGTCGAGTGCTTGCGCTCTCAGATTACACTAAAGTTCCCATGTCTGACGCGTAAAAATACACCAGAGTTGAAGAATGTAGTGAATTTACGGGAGCTGTGGATGAATGTATACTGACAACTACATCTCTATGCAACTCAGCATGAAGTATTTCTAGTCTTTTGTAAATGCCGAAGAGAACTCTATCCAGCATACAAGGCTTTTCTAAAAAGATGCCAACAAATCTATGTTATTTAATTCTTTACACTCACCTTAACTACTAATCCATGGTATAAAATGTGTGCTTGGTGTTCCGGAAGGGAAGGTTGCGCGGGAGGTGGGGGGCGGGGGGTGGAGTGAGAGACATCAGTCAGTATTTCCAGTGTCAATTTGTCATGTAACCGCCGACATGAATTTAATTAATGTTGGCATATAGCCATCAGAGCAAGCCACCAAAGCTCTTCAAGTGTCTGACTTGTCTATCGGACCAGAACGATTGGATTAAGGCTGTGACACACGCGCCGCCAGCATCGCGGGCCAGCGTGAGTCACGCAAAGAGAAACGGACAAAATATGCTAAATGATAAATGACCTGTTCTGTCGTTCTTGCTCACATTACAATTCTCCAGGAAGTTTTCAGAGGCGGGGCTCTGTCGGTCCTTCATCTTTAGTTCTGCCCCCTCCCTCCATCCGGACATTAAATAATCCTTGCAGAACTTTGCCCTTTCACCCTTGACCTTTGTGTCAGGCATTCCGTGCAGAAGGTCAGTCAGTATGGTGTGGTGCAGTTTAAAGCAACGTAAGTTTTATAGCTGGTATTTTATGGTCCTTTCTGGTGTTGAGTTGTACATTAAATTATTTGGATAAAATTCATAACTTGCAGGTGACAAGATGTAGATCTAGGCCACGAGTACTAACACCTCCCTCCCCTCTTCTTCTTTGCTTCAACGAAATAAAAACGAACAGGGAATCAAACCTAGAAAGAGGAACGCGGAAGCGTTCAAAGATAGCAAAATTTTGGCTTTGTAATGTCAAAAGGCTGCTGCCTGCAAGTGATATAATTTCATCGGTTATGCATGAGCGAAGATAAAAGTACAGATTGTGGAACAATCCAATGGTGCTTGACACTAACGCAGTGTCCTGCTGATTTGGAGGTGTGTGTGTGTGTGGAGGGCGGGGGGGGGGGGGTAAAGCCAGGAAAATCCATGACAACATGAAGGACGAGCGGAGAAACAGGCACACAAGAGAGGATCAAGTTGAACAATGGGAACACAATGTTTGGTGTGTGAGTCACTCACTAATTGGCTTTGTCATCTTTCGTTGTTGAGTTTTTTTAACTCCCCCCCCCCCCCCCCAACACACGCACACGTCATTCTTCGTTTCTGCTTATCGTTCTGTCTGTTTGTGTGTGCGTGTTTCTGTCACTTTTTCTGTGTCATGGTCAGTTTCTGTCTCTTTGTCTGTTCATCTGTCCGTCAGACAACTAGTTAGCATCAGCATTGTGTGCAGCCAGCATGCGCGTTGAGAACTTAATCAAAAGACAGCAGGGGTCAAAGGTTAACATTTTGATCAGTTTACGAATATATCAGTTAAGCCAATCACCAGTGAGTATCAGGAGATCTGTATATGATTTCAATGTTTTGTGAGGCTGATCATCTGAGATGACTACGAATAGAAAAGTGGAACAATTGTTTTTACTGCGTCATACGAAAAGCTTAACGGCTTTTACCATGGCTGTATTCAATTTCAAGACCAAATCTGAGAAAATTGTTCAGCTTGAAATTTGCGATGTGAAGCTGTTTCAGTCTCCGGTTTTGAACAAGTACAAACTATCGTTTCAAGCCTGGCACAGGAGACAGTGTGGAGAGAGGGTCAAGGGAAAGACGTTGTTTAGACTCCCATAATTAGGCCAATACGTGGCTGCTATTCCTTCCGCTGGTCTGTTAGTCTCACGAACACAACTCCAGGCTACCTTGCGTCGCTTCTCTCCCATTGTAGTGGGGCTTGAAATCTTCCCAAGCCGCAAATAAAAAGAAAAATAATTGTGAAGGATGAGCGAAGGGTGTCACTTTCCCATATTAGCGAGCTGATTTAATATTTCTCCCCACATTCTGCTTTTTTGTTTACCATATCGACAACTGTCGATCTGGGATTCAGAGCAGTGGCGTCGAGTCGCATAATTATGGTGCAGTTGAGGGATCGTCTTAGTAAATAGACGAATCAACTCCATGAGAAGAAGAAGAAGAAGAAGACTGTCGCCCTTCGAAAATATTATGACGTTTAGGGAAGAGAGATGCCTGCTGTGCATGATTTTCTACTGGAAGTTACAGCGCAGTGATGTTCCCTGGTCAGAAAAGCATGAAACGGGTTCTACGCCGCATGTCATATTTTTCTCATGTTTCAAACCTGTGTATTCTCATATTTTTGAGTCCCCCTGGCATTGCCCCTAATTGATGGCTTCTTGACCGGCGGCGCCTCAGTGTGACGCCTTCAGTTGTTCAGGTGTACTCCGGATTTCTGTATCATGAGTATTTGAGATGGTAAATGCTTCACTTTATGATAGTTTGATGAATGGCTGGATACAGGCGCAGCAAAGCGGGGGCACTGAAAAGATGATTTTCTCAGAAAATTGTGCAAAAGCGAGTGTTCTTTCACACCGATAATACGGATGTGGATGCCCACTGCGTGTGATGGCCCCTGAAACATTTAGAGAGCTCTCCTCTTTCATAGTATCCATATTATGGAACATTATTTATCCATTTAATGACAAGGCATGCTGGCTTTCAGGACAGACTGACATCACGATCTCTTTAGCCCTCTTTCTGTCCTGGGGTTTGGACAGAACGTTATTAATTCTTCTCTTCAGGTGAATAGATCAATGTGGTTTAGTTCATAGTAATCCAGTATTGTAACACCATTGGAGAATGGGCTAATACCTTTTGGAAGTAAGTGGATGGAACATAGTACATGTACCACCCAATGGCTGTTCGGGTAGGTTCGAATTTTCAACGAATTTGAAGGAATTTTCAGTGAATGTTTTTATAATTATGTCATGTTTAGTTGGGCGTAATTTGTGGTCGTTTTCTTGGAAGTACAAGCAAAGATAAGCCGGTAACCATTGTCATCTGAGGATGTATTTGTGCAGGGTGTGAGTGATGGCTGCAGGCTGGAGATGACTTGGCAGGGAGTCTAGCTCAAACCTACAGGAGCCTTGAAAGGAATTCATGATGATACTGTTAGTGTAAAGTGACGCGCCTTTGAAACACACAGAATGGCGGGGGGGGGGGGGCGGGCGTGTGATGTAACAGACACGTGGTGGTTAGGGAAAGGGAGCATCGAACTGGGAGAATTTTGTTAATTGCAAGTCGAGATCTCATCCGAATTATTGTCTTTCTTGGAGGCTGTCAAATTACGCCACACTTGAGAGTTGCAGTCCGTTTTATATGAATTAGAAACAATGCAGTAACATCGAATTATTCCTTCAGATTTTGATTGCTGTTTATTTATTTATTTATTTTGTAAATTAATAAATTTAATTGTCTTTCTTGCCATTATACTTTTTTCATTGAAATGTAATAGACCTGGTCGAAATGTCCATGTAGGAGTTAGCTGGACATTTGTGTGTAGCTTATGGTTAGAGTTTGGGATTTCGGTATTAAACATAATTTGATACGCCCAGTTTCCTCTTCATTTGCATTTGCGGCACATTGGCATGGTTAGGTATAGCGTGACAGTTTTATAGCATTTGTGAGAGAAGTATTTTCAGTGGTCAGTGACTGGATGTGGAAGATCGTGAGATGTGAAAACTTTTGGGGAACAAAACTTTCAGAGTTTTGGAAGATGGTTATAGCTGTCATTCCCAGAGGAGGAAACACCAGAATGAGAGGTTTTAAGTTGGATGAAAGGAACGGTGGCAGATGATGGTGGAGGTGAGAGGTCGTGAGTAGACGGGAAAAAAGAAAATGACAATTTGAAAGACGGCTATGTCTAGTGAGCATTGCATGATAATTGATATGCAGTGGTCGCTTCGCCATTGGATGTCGTTTCACTGGTTCCAGCTCTGGATTTTGAGGTCCAACACTGTAAAGTTTCAAAACCAAACAAATTGTGAAACACGCGTTGCGGGATGTGTGATTGTGCAAAGTCATATCGTCACTGTCCGCCCATCTGACGAACATGTGACAAGTTCCCCAGATGGGTGACAAGCGGAGGCTTCGTGGATTCAGACAGTGCAAAAGTAAATGAACACCTAGTCCGGGGTTTGTGGACGAGAGGTGGGCGCCGACGTGATTTCCACACTGTGTAAATCCTACATTGTTACTGGACCAGAGAATCACACAGAAAAAAAGTAAGGTGGAATGCCACTGCTGTTGAAATGCGACATGTTAATTTAATTGGAAATAGCTTTGTGATTCTTCAAATTGACTAGGTATCATTGAGTTACATCTCAATATGACTTAAGACTTTTCAAAATCTATATTACTTCATGCCCTGAGCTTCGAAATCTGGTTTTTGGAACTCTTGTCGTATCTCTCTTACAACGGTATGCGAGACCAATGATAATGGTTTCCCATTTAACCGAGGGATGCCAGAAATTAGAACTGTGTTTCATATCATAGTGCTCCTGCTGGTTTTAGTGGCAGTGATTATAAAAGCACCTAGCTGTAATTGAAATTTCGCTAATTAGAAACGCAAACAAGAAAGCTATGAGACTTGGGCCAGTGATGGGAATGAATGGCCGATAATTTTGCTGACCGCAGTTGTCAAATCACGAATGTAATATGTGGCTATACAATTATCATACCCTAATCTAAACAGAGAGAGTTTAGATATCTCTGAATCAGATATGGTGCAGATTAGAGTGTCTAGACTGCACTGTGGCTTCTTCTTACCATCTGCCCAATCAGCCCAGGATTCCAAATGCAAATGATAAAGCAGGCCCAAAGGTGATATTCTCATTTACCAGAGTCGATACTAATTGGATGCGTTTGGCGAACAGCTGTGTGACGACGTGGCCAGGCTAGCTTGAGAGAATTGATTATGAGGGAGGAAAACTGGGGGCTGTTGGAACAGGACTGATAAGGTAGCCTCAATGTTGTGAGGATCTAGAGGAATGTTTGGGAGAATTGGGTGAAAATCCTCATTGCTTTGCTGCCATTCTTGTCATCGTAACTTTGTCACTGCTTTTGCTGCTACTATTTGAGGGAAGGAACCGGTGGAAGATGGAAAAGGCGAAATTAAAGGTTTTTTTAAAAAACAAATTTGATCAGAAGAACAAAACAAAAATAAAAAAAATAGAATAGACGGAGAGATAAGCAGCCCGCACACAGCAGAGAGAATTAATGGGTTATGGAAAACACGTGAGACCAGTTTTGAGGCATGTCAATGGGAAAACGTTTGGTCAGTGTGAAATCAGGATTGCCTTGAAGATTTTATTGAAATCGTGTAATTGTGTCTACGATGGGAGACCTCATAATGTCTTCAAGTTAGTCAAAGCAGGTGGAAATGAACGGTCAGACGGTTCTGTTGGGCGCTGGGCAAGTTGATGAATGGTGTTCTGTGCGCCAGGCTTTTATCTGAATATGTGTGTCTTGCTGCTATGGTACAGAACGGAGCTGAGAGAGAGAGAGAGAGATCTTGGTAAGAGACAAGTTTCAAGGCTTGCAATCATTATGTAGTTACGAGAGATAACGACGACCTCGTTACGTGATTGAACGACAGAAACCAGCCTTGTAGAATTAGAAAATAACTGTGAGTACCTCCATGATTGAAGACATCGCAGACCATGCACAGCAGAACACTGCAGCAGAGAAGATAGAAAAGCACTTGGTACACCCCATTGGGCGCTTCAAATTGTATTGTTTTATGTGTTCTAGATAGTGTAGATCTGTGGGATCGATCGCCAAACCAAGTCGGTAAATCGCATGGGGTGATAAGAACTAAATCTCTCCGGAGTTATGAGACTGGGAAAAGGGAAGGGGGGGGGGGTCGCTCCTTGCGCCAGGATGATGGACACAATTTGAGATGACAGTGCTGTGTTCATTTGGATGTCATTTGGGTTATTTTGATAACGGTTGCATTAGATTATGTTTGGGAAGAGGGGGCAGAGCTTTTCTGAGTTTCAGATAAACGTTTCTGTTGACCACAAGAGCACGAAATGTTATTTGGACAGTGCATGATTCCGAAAATAGAACTCCGTTTCGTTGCCTCGGGGATAACTCTATTGGCAAATCTCATTGTGAGTATGCGGTGTGAGCACCGAGTCGTGGAGTATTGAGATGTACAGAACGTAGCTGGCAGGGAGAATGAGGACGGGCTCAGGGAAGTAATTAGAAAGCATGCCATATAATGAAAGACTGTGGAAGTAACAAGGCCATTGGCTTGATTGGATGGGAACGTTGGCCAAGTCTGATGGATTCCTGAATAATATTGGGTGTGATAGAAGACAGGGCTCTATGGCATGGACGGCAACAAGACGAAGAGCTAATAATGAGTAACGGTTCGTTGCTTATGCGGTCATTAGGAGATAGGGATAGGAAGGTGGAGACCTGGGTATTTTATCTGAACTAGGCATGAAGAGGATGATATACTAAATCTCCTCCCATCTCTTGCAGAATGGGCCGGATACTGTGTCCATACCATTTTAGTCTTGGGGGAGGAATAGACTGATCTAGAATAAAAATAAACAAGAAATGCGGGTAGGAAAAAGGAGAGGAATGTGAAGAGGCGTCATCGTCTAACTTGAAACAGGGCAGACCCGCATGGCTTTTCTGGATCTCTGTATTATTGATCAATGCTCGACATACCATGCTTTTATCGTGACATATCGCACAAAGACTTTGGGAAGATCAGTGGGATGCCTCAACAGGTTGAGAATTGGCGGGAAGAGATTTGGATACGTGCAGTTGTCCCGAGCACCTAGCAAGCTTGGGCTTTACAACATGTATGCTGTGTGGTTTGATACCTTTACGTAGACACCCCGAGAATCCATACGTCATTTTATGCATAGTTTAGCGGCACGTGAAACAATACAGGTCTTGTTTCTGTGAAGGCCGTTTGTGCCACCGGGCATCCGTCAACAGCAGCGGCGCACAGCAGTGAATGATCACTCAGCCTGTGAGGGAGAGGTGGTGTGGGGGGGAAAGAGGAGGAGGAGAGGGCGCTATGAACGTACAGAGGTGTCTGGTATGTGAGGAATGTGCTCGCGTGCAGGGGTCGATAACTTTCAATGTTCAATGCCGCCGTTACTGAGGTAGTAAAAAGGAAAAAAAAAACTGATTAAAAGTAACTGGGGAAGGCGGCCAGTTAATTAGTGGAGAGAGCATTAATCGGTTTCTGGCGTTCTCATCAGAAAGGGACGGGGGAGTGGGATTCTTGCTGACTGGAGTGTTAAAATAATAACTACACACTTGTTACAAGAGTGTGGTACAAAACTAGAAAATGATGATGCAGCAACGATATCGGGTCCAAAATATTAAAGAACAACTTGACGTCTGTCACTGGTCAGACTATCTAAAAATACGAATGGTGATGGCTTTAATTCCTCTCTCTTTCTCTCTCTCTCTCTCTCTCTCTCTTTCTCTCTCTCTCTCTCTCTCTCTTTCTCTTTCTCTCTCTCTCTCTTTCTCTCTCTCTCTCTCTCTCTCTCTCTCTCTCTCTCTCTCTCTCTGCTTATCCCCCCCCCCTTTGCTTACGTTTGATGGTTCTTTCTTCTCTCTTATTCATCAATTCTTTTCTTTCGTTTATTCCTTCTATGGTTTCATTAGTCCCTGCCGCCCCTTCATATTTCTGTCAACTTTTTTTTTTTTTTACGTTCGACGGGAAAGCCACGCCCACCAGATCTGACCCGTGGCTGACCCCAGGCCGTAACTTTTTAACTTGGTAAAGTAACCGTGTCAAAACTCGGCACTGTCTCACACAGCATAAAGACAGTCGCAAGTTTTGAAGTGGTCTGTCACTGTCCAGTTCATAGAACTTGAGGTGGTCATTGATCATGGTGTGATGGCCCCTGGTGCACCACTTGCACCTTCTGTATTTGACCCTATTGCTGCTGGGGGCCTGTGCTCAAGATAAATGGCATGCGAAAACCCATGTATTTGCTTGAATCAAAAAGTTTGTCGTGGGCTGATACGTGGTGAAGCGTTATTGTGCGCCGCAGAGTGGTCGGTTCTTATGGAAGTCAACATGCTTGGACCACTGTTGCTTTCCTGGTCTTAAAAAAATTTAGGAGTTGAAAGGGGTCTGTATCTTAACAGAAAGCACATTTCGGCGTTGTTTTTATAGAAAGATTGGAACTGCATAGATCTATGATTTAAAAGGAGAAAAAATACACAGGGGTATATATTTTTACCCCCCCCCCCCTCCTTCGGCTGTTAGTTGTTGTATTGGACAATGTGATCGCAGGTAGTGCCAACGACAGTGCGACCCGGGACCCAGCAATGTCTAACTTCCGAAAAACTTGACATCCCTGGTGAGATAATTGACCCCTTCACGCGGTCTCCCCTGGCTTCAGTACATGTCAGTGGCCTATTGGCCGGCAGGTCTCCTGTGTACGCCCATGTATATGTAGAAAGAGCCGTGGGGAGGGGCGAGTCAGTTGCCCTGGGGTATGATGGATGAGTGGCCGTGGTGGGCGGGGTAGGGGGGGAAGTTTACATATATTGTCAGATTTCAGCTGCACGTAGGGATCTTAAGTATGCCGGGGGGTTGGTCAACCGGGGCGCTCAGTGTTCTGCATGCAGGGTAATTCTGGATTGAAATATTAGGGTGGGAGGGGGTGGGAGACAACAAGAACGTGTTTCCAAGACACTAAAACATTTGGATTTCGCAGGGTTGGGGGGGGGGCGGGGGCTTGGGAGAGATAGACAGTGCTGTAAATGTCTCCAAGAGGCGCCTGTGGGTGTCACGCAATTGGGATCTGTCTCAGATTGGCGTTGTCAACTTCTGATGCACGGGATCACCTATGAACAACAAAAGTGTTTTATCGCACTGTAAACCAGCCTAGGAAATATCGAATCTCGCCGGGAACTCCCTGGCACGAATCGATAATCGTTACTGTTTCATCCAGCATCTACATTGATTTCGTCTAGCATACACTGACCGCCCATTCCGCCCGACTGACCAGAAGATTTCAATCCTTCCCCGCCAATCAGGCATATAAATGTAAAAGCTACCAAATTATTGAGTGGTCTTTATCGAGGAGATCCGCGAGTGGTCGACACGACATGGGGCAGAGTGTTTCCTCGTTACGTTAGGTTTATCTTCAGAGTAGAAGGATTCCGCCTGACCCACCCACCCTTACTCCCATTCCACCCTCCCATTCCACCCTCTGCCGCCCGCCCCCCCCCCTCCTCTCACTCTCTTTTTCTCGCTCTTTCTCTCCTCTATCTCTCTCTCTCTCTCTCTCTTTCTTTCTTTCTTCCGCTAATAAAATGCCTTATAAATTTACCGTTATTTGCCATACATTCTGGAATATGAGCTGTTCGAGAAGACTCTCGTACTTGTTATGTATTTTGTATTTTTTTCCCTTGTTCTCTCCGACTTCCCATTGTACACACGGGCTATGATACTCATGTTTGTACTTCACTGTCTGCTTTGTCCAGTGTTTGAGAAGAAAGACAAGATAGTTCTGGTGATGGACTACGCCCAAGGAGGAGAGCTCTACGACTACCTGAATAAGATGGGCAAGCTGACAGAAGGAGAAGCCAGAAGAATATTCAGACAAATCGTCTCAGCCATACATTATTGTCATCAGGTCAGTACTTCATACCCCCCCCCCCCCCAAAGTGCTCAGATCTTCTTTATCAGCACTTTTAGTGTCATTTGCCCTTCTTTGTTATTTATTTTTTACTGTGTAATCCATCACCATTGTGAGTAGAACCTGAGAGGTTAACTTAGTAAGTTACACCTTCAACCCTAGCTGTACTTAATCATAATCTAAGCGAACTTTCTACCCAGAAGGTAATTATTATTATAGCACTGTTTTTTACGAAACCAGACCATGGACATTTTGTCACCGTCCCTGAAGTATGTCCAAAATGAAGTATTCGCATTTTAGAAACCAGCATTTCCTTTGCACTGTTCGCTCATTAATTTTTTGTCTCTTCATACCTTTATTAGTTAACATTGCCACTCACTGTCAGTATAATAGAGAACTGACACAATCTGGCAATGTAATACTAGTGTCTGCTTAATGTGGACAAGGATATATTTTAATGTAGCCACACAGAACGAGTTTGTTTCCTGTATAAAGTTTGTGGTAACTCAGCGATTTTCTTCCACAGAATGGCATTGTCCACAGAGATCTTAAGCTTGAGAATATCATCTTGGATGACGAAGGAAATGTAAAGGTAAGACATCATATTGTATGCCAGCATACTCACCAGCCATTTCATTATTCGTCGATTTAGCCATAGATTGGCCTGCAGTGAACTCACCTTTTTGTATTTTCGTTTTGCCTGAATGTAATCAACGTATTTGCCAGTACTCTGTGAACATTTTTTTCTGCTAATGGCGTTGTTGACTTCTTTGGCTACCGGCTTGAATCTGACAGGGAGTGGGGCTGGGTATTATGGACATCACGGTGAAAATGTGAAAGGGGGGGGGGGGGATGTACCACAAATCGAAAACAAACAGCAATTGTGAATAGCTTCTTCAGTAACTCAACGGGAGCCAACAGTGATGAATTGAATCATTTCTGTTATCTCACCATCTGATTTCTCTTTTCTGGCTTCCATCGTGGCCCAAGAGATGAACCAGCCCCTCTATTGTAATTTATCGCTTTATTAAAGGTTGGGCCAGGTTTTTCACCAGTGCCGAAATCAGTTGACCATCGCATTTTCTCCAGAACGCCCTCTAGACCGACACCAACCTGTTGTAGTTATAATATATTATTATATATGTCTTTGGGTTCTTTGAATTAAATGTTTACCCATCATCTCAGAATGGCTAGCTCAGAGGTAAAATCTGGAACAATCATCTTGTGTTTGTTGTCCCACGCCAGAAGTCTCAGAGTCATGACCTATCTGGGCTGAATTTGGACTCACTTTATCTATGTGTGTGTCTTCAGATCGCCGACTTTGGCTTGTCTAATTATTACAGTCATAACAGCACGCTGAAGACCTTCTGCGGAAGTCCGCTCTACGCCTCGCCAGAGATTGTCAATGGCAAAGCTTACCATGGACCAGAGGTAATCTACCCTTTCATGTACACACTGGCACGCACGCGCTAACACACTCACACACTCTCACACGCACACACATATATATGTCTAGACATTGCCTCACTATGTTATTCTTGGAATAGTCTGTTTCTTTCTTATAATTCTGTTCTTCACGGCCACATCAAATTCTTTATGAAGATTCCATCCCAGGCGTTTTCTTCTCTTGAATCCTTTTGTTGTTTTCAAATTCCCATACTCTTCCTCTCAATTTATTCTCATTGTTCAGTATTGTTCTGTTTTGGCTCTTGTTCCCATCTGCTTTCTCTTTCTCTCTCCCTCTGTTTTCTGTCTCTCTCTCTCTTTTTCTCGCTCTCTCTTTTTCTCTCTCTCTTTCTCTCCCTCTTTCTCTCTCTTTCTCTCCCTCTTTCTCTCTCTCTTTCTTTCTCTCTCTCTCTCTCTCTCTCTCTCTGTCTCTCTCTCTCTCTCTCTTTCTGTCTCTGTCTCTTTCTCTCTCTCTCCTTCCTTTTATTGTCTTCGTTCCCGGAACTCTCCTCTCGCACAAATCTCTGCCATCCCTCCTCTTAATGCCGTTGTCCAGTATTTTTCTCCTTCTTCATTCTGCCTTTCATTGCCCTTTTTGCTTCTCTTTGCCTCAAAATCCCGGGCGGATTTTTTCTTTCTTTTCCATGTGTTGTCCAGAAATGTTAAGGTCTGAGGATTTCCATTATAACGACCAAAGATTTCGAAATTCGTATCGGCAGCCGCACAACTTCCTGACCTATACAAACTGAACACTCTCTTTTCCTTTATCCTTTGCCTAAAAAATAAAAAAAAAGACGGATGAAACAGGCGTCACACTCCATGGATCATTTATACACCTATTATGCTGCATTAAGTACATCCAGTTCACCATAAGAAAAATCATTGAATAATTTGCTTTTTTAAGGAGCACGAAAACATCCATTTGTGTCAAGGACACCGCCCCTTCCACTCAGCCATGCAAAGTTTCAAGCCATATATGATTATGATTAAGCCACCGTCACATCAGGATTCTCGCCCAACATAGTCACACCCCTCTTTTCTGTTTCATGATCTGCCCTAGACGTGTTTTTTTTAATCAAATTTCTAAAGTCAGTTTGTCCCGGATACAGGATCGAGAATTTCTCTCTCTCCCCGAACACAGTGACATTTTCTTTGTGTGTAAACACGTTATTCAATCTGTTGTAATTCATGTTGTTATCTAAGTTGCCGCTGTCAAGGAGAAAGTTTGTCCAGGACATTAAAGAAACAAAATTATGTTCTTGGCGCGCTGGCGGACCAAAAGCTCCACATCTGACTACGATTTATGTTAAGATAATTTTTTACAACCCAATAAACTTACCAGAATTTTGTCTCATGTCATAGAGAATATTTTTTACCCCTGGATATTTCACGTCCCGTCGGAATTTATGGCATTACACATGCAGAAATGTTTTTTTTGTGTCAGATAAGCCCTCCTTTTACTGGGTGGACGTTTTATGGAGTTTAATGTGACTTTAAGAAGTGGCGGCCTGGCCCTGTAGAACAAATTCAGGCAGTGGAGAATGGTGACTCTTGACATTGTCATTCTGGAACACTCCCCCCCTTCCCCAAAGTGTTTATATCAAGACCTATCGCTTATAACGACAGTCTGTCCGATATCATCTCATCAGGATCATCTTTATTACTGTAAGTGTGTGTTTCTAAATGCCATGTTATTGTGTTTCTTTTGATAAAAGAATTACTTCAAACTTTGTAATATATGTCCATACCATTTCATTGAAGCACCTTCGTTGAAAATGGGGACGGTGGGGGAAACAGGGATTGTCATAAAAACTGACGCTCTGTAAAGCCCCAAATCCATTGTCAGAGTGGCCGGGCCAATTGTGAAACGAGTCTCTTCTTGTACACTCACGCTGGATGACCTGAGCTCAACGCCCTCGTAGAGAACGTTCCATAATGCACGATATATGGAAGCAGTTAGAAGAAAGTTCATTTTGATTCTTGTATCGGTCCATCAGAAACTCCCAAAACTTCACAGGAAATGAGGAGTCGACCACATGAGGCAGATTGTAAATGTTAAAGTATCGTTGTTTTATCATGTGTTGACCGATCAAGACTCGTGTCTGTGAAACAAACACAATGTCGTTTCTAGTGTAGGAAGAGAAGAGTCATCCCCAGTCTGTTTTGGTGAGAAAACAGAACAGGGGGATGTTTCTGTTTATTAGCGACCGACGCCTTAGTTTAAAGACGGCCGACAAAGAAGAGGAAGGAGCAAAAAAATTGCCTTTCTGTGTGTGCTATTTACATCTGCAGTGTATAATTATTCCTTTATCAGCAAGTTCTGCGCCAAAAAATAAGTCGAGGGACATTTGTGTCATAAAACTTTTAACTAGCACCAGTTACAATAAGAGATGCAGATTTTGTGTGTCATTGACAGATTCGCCTAAGTCCGTTAACTCATGTGTCATTCAGAACTAAGAAGAGATCCACGAATATCCTTGAGCTTTCCACAGGTCATCGGCTATGTGTCTTCGTGTGGAGCAGCGTGGTGCAATAAATATGTTGGCTAAATTACCTGGTTCTCAAGCGTCCCAGTTGGACTTGGTATCCTGCTCTAAGTTCACCCTGACGAAAGCATTGTAAATACTTCCATTTACTGTAACTTTGAACTTTTACAATTCTCTTAACCCTAAGATTTTTTTTTTTATATTGTTTGTTTAAAAGCTTATGGCGAAGTTTGAAGCGAATCTGCACATTTGGCTCGCGTCAGAGCTGTCTGTAAAAAGGTCGAGAGTTGACCAAGGGAAAGATCAGAAGTGAAAAACTAGATCTTCCGCTGCTTGTTGTCATGATGTCACACAGTACACAGACGTGACACCGTCTCTGTCGTCCTGTGATTAACATGGCAGCCTTGGCAGTGGCACTTCCGCAATAAACATTTTTAGTTCGAACTGCATATTCCTGGGATTTAAATTCTGGAAGGGTTTTTCAGATATACTGCATGGAAAGAAAAGTGAGTCAAGAAATACAAAAAAAAAAAAAAGTCGCCAGCCACGGGTTGACACAGGGTTGAAAAGCATTATTCATTTTAACCTGTAAAAGTTGCGTTTTGAAACTATCGGGTTGTTCATTTGTTAAAATGTTGGATTGTAATAAAGAAAAGGGGGGGGGGGGGCACTATAACGTTTATGTTTCGTTTCTCCCCGTTCGAGTTATTTCGTATTTTTATTTCTTCTGCGCCCACTTGAACGCAGTTGTTGCCTCGCAGAAAATAAAATAAATGAAATGACAAAAGTTTCATTTGCCTGGCACATCAGTCTGAGGTTGGGACTTTGACTAGCGAAATAATCATTGAAAATTGTTGTTCTTGGTGTTTTTGAGGCTACAAGGGGATGAAAGGGTGACAGAAACGAAATAATTATGAACAAAGCCCCCTTCCCGTCTTGAGGTTCTCTTGTAGAAAACGAAAGAAATGGGAGAAATTAAATTTTCGTCATGTTGTTAAAGGCAATGCCCGGTATTATTCATTCTTACACGCCAGACTTCCTCCCAGTGACAGAATCTTGGCCATGCGTCGTAACGTCACACACATGACTCAGTGACTCTGAAACCTAGTCAATACTGTGACCAAAGGTAAAGGAACTGGTAATTTGAAGAAACGCAGGTGGTTGAAATGATGAAAACTAGGACAGGCATCAACGTGTTTTACGTGGCATAAAAACTAGCTTTGGTCTTTGGTGTTCGGACCTACAGAGACCCTAGAAACTGTTCATGCGTTTTCGGGACAACAAGAATATTAAGACAGTGGATAAAGAACATGGGGACTGCCTTGGAAAAGGAAGGAGGAGAAGACATAACTGAAACGGAGAAAAAAAGGAGGATGGACAGACAGAAGTAACGAGTATTCTCAACATTCATGGAGCACGTTTTGACCTTCAGACAATGAGTTGAGTGCAGAGTGGGTTATCTCTCTTTCATGTTATGTTTTACAAGTTAACAAGTTTGTGGGTGAGAGCGCCACTCTGTCTTTTCAGGAAGAGTGACACAGGAAATTCATAAAACTGTCACCCGCACTATGCTTTACCACACTTGGGGGACCCTTCTCTCTTTTATGGTGTATTTTGACCGAATTCTTTAATGTCGGATTTATGGAAGGAAGTGCAAAAAGCTAATGTCTTACGCCTTCCCTTTGTCAGTCTCTTGGCCCATCCACACACGACAGTTGTTTACTGTTTTCTGTCACTTGCTGTAATGAAAACAAACATCGTTTGAACTATGAAAATAGTTTAGATGATAAAAACTAATAACTGTCATTTCTTGAGAAGATGGAGAGAAGGTTTAAAAAGCAAAGGAAAATAGCTTCAAGGCCACCAATAAACTTATCGTGGAAGACACCCTTCATAAACTCGCTGAGATGTCTTTTTAAGTTTGACAAAGAAAAAAATAAAATAAAATTCTGAGATGGCCAGAAACACTCTTGTGGGGCGAAATGTATGGTCTTGGCATTACCAAAAGGTCCACGTGCAAGTTCATGCTTTTTGTCCCTAAACTTAGGACTCGGTGCATTTTGAAATCCATTTACAAAGGATTGTCAAAAATGCCTCGTTTGTAGTTACATATTTGCTACGGCTGTTCTTGGAAATTTGGAGGTTTCATGTGCACCCACCATTTTTGATGATGTAAACCAGAAACAAAAACAGTACAGGGATTGAGCACTATTGGAACAGAAAATAGAATACAAAGAAAACGGATCAATGCTACGATTGTGTTCTGTTGCCCTCAAACCTGAAATGATGAAATTCGCGTGAATGTTTTGATGCGGGTGATCTCGGACTCACGAAAGAGTGACATACGTTCACGTACAACAATTGTTATTGAATACTCCACCTAACTGTTGCAGTTTGTGGTCGGAGACGTCAACTTTCGTCACAGCGCCGAAACCAAGAAAGGTCAAGATATAGTAAGAATGCTGATTTATTTACCGTGCCGGCAGGAGACAGTGCAAAAGTTTGGTGGTGACCTGCTGTGACGAGAGTCGCGTATGCCGTTCTTTGGTACTCGCATGTTCTCCCCAGTAGAAAGGTTGTCCCACCTCCAGAGCTTGAAGATACACCACATACACACAACAGATCCAAAACTGTCTGGTGTGGTCATGGAGCTATTAGTACCTCCATGGGTGTGGTAGATCTCATCATGGTGACACACTAAGCAAACTATTACTGCACGTCTGCGCCCTTGAACTACAGCACTAGACACGAGTAGTGTAATATTTACATGGACTGTATGGAAACATCAAACTGCCTATCCATTTGAAGCTTTGAAGTTAAACCCAGCATTATGCACCCTACCACTGTAGGAAATGTGGCAAACATGAAAAGTGTTGCAATATCGCCTTTGTCATTGATTCAGTGTTTAGTTAATTATGTAGATTGTACAGTCTAAATGTTAAACATTATCACGCGAATGGCGCAGCATCAGTGACTGCTCAAGTGTGCGCCATATTAAGTGCTCAGTGAGATTTCCCCCTTTTCCCTGGCATAACTGGGGATGTCGTGACTGAATGGTAACACCCAGAGACGAGGCATAGTTTTTCTTGACTTTAGCATCCAGCAGTGCAACGGCCGGCGGCGGCGCGACCTCTGCAAAAGAAATTTTGAAACATCTCGTTTCACTCTATTAACATATCTGTGGAGCCTGGCATACAGGCGCGGCCCCTACTTGAAACACGTTGTCAGATCTGGGGATCTTAGATCAAAGTCAGTGGATAGCGACGTTGGATGAATAATTATTAATGAATTCATTAACGTTTTTGAGGGGTGAAAAACTTCCTGCTCGTTTGGACATCATGATGAAATCGCTTCAGGCTCCCCGGGCTATCATGATTTCTGTCAAGGCCGAAACCGGCGATTTCGACACAGTGGAAATTCTTAACCACTTTGTGCAGTACAAGGTTTAACTCTGACTGTCAGTCTATAAAAATAGAACGCCCGTAACCATTGGAGCCTACGAACGTCGGCAAACTCAAAAGTTGCAGATATTTCAAAGAGTGTACAGCTTGGGGAACCTATTACTTTTATAAGTCCAGTGGTGATAGACTATCACTGGAGTAAGAAGATCCATAAATCGAAATGGCGCTTGATACCGGGAATTGCCTTATTCATAACTGTAATCGCCGCGAGCAATACTGGCGCGCACAATTGAAGAAGTTACCCGGCAAATCCCCCCGTATTACAGAGATGACTATCACAGTAGTTGTAATCATTTTCTTTGATCGTCTCTCACAGCAACAGGTCTGATGATTCAGCCACGCTATGTCATAACCGGATCCTAAACTGAAGGTGCAGTGGAATGTATACTGCAAGATCTGTGTACAAGTAATGCATACAGTAACGACAGGCATGCTAATGTGAATTCTTAGTCTTAGTTTCGCTTACAATGAGATTTTTTGTATATATATACGAGCCAGTCCTTGCCAGAGAATCTTTCAAACTCTTTGAACCCATTAAACAATGGAAGATTAAAACATTGTCACCAAACAGGGACAAGAAAAGCTAAAAATGTTCGGTTATAAACGCGACGTGGAAAGGGTAACAGCTCAACATCGAAAGTTGTCCTCACTGAGCATAAAGCCCATGTATCATCAGAATCTCATACATCCATGGCAAAGTACAATTAATGAATTGTTAATGAATTTAGGTGAAAACTGTGTTTCTTACTTTTGTGGTTGTATGGGTTGTTTTTTTTGGTGTTTTTTGTTTTTTCCGACCTAAAGTTTGGCAACTTGCTCTTATTTATATAAATATTTCAAAAATAAGTTATGTGGAGCATACCATTCTGAAGCCACGGGACCCTGACAGCGATAAAAAATGAACTCGCTAGCACAGCATCTGCTGGGTAGAAATAATAATGTTTTCACTTCGGGTCATCGTGCCTTGATGGACTTGCTGCGCTCAGAGAATCCAAGTTAGCAGACGTGAAGTACTGTAGATCTGCCCGCATTGATTCAATGTTTTACGATTTTTAAAATTTAATGTTCTATCGTGTTACATAATATTTTGTCTGACGAAGGTTGATATACAGAAAGTTTGATTTGTCTTTCCTTTTCCTTTGCGTTTGATAGTACCATCGTGGCAGCTTAGAGAGGGCCAAAGAACGCAGAGCAGGAGAGACAGGTTGACATTTTCTCCTAAGGAAACTTCTTGTTCAGTTCTTCGGTCTGGTCATATTAACTTGTTCATCTACTTGACTTGCTACTCTGCACATGAACTGTCCACAACCGGCCGTTCACACCGACCCCGTAATTTAGGCCAGTTAAAGGTACCAATTATCATACCTTCTGGACATCACCATTCCTCACCTCCTGCCCAATAGGAGTCAGCCTTGTGTTGCTCTTTTGTTCAGCCAATGGCAGTGAAGAAACCGGGCATAGGGAATCTATTTCTAGTGTTTTATAGGTTACTGGACAATTAACGCCACAGAAATAACAAACGTGTTGGTCTGAAGGATCAAGTATGGCTGGCAGTTTCTGTGGTCAGTGGCCCTTGTAGGCAAACCATCGATGACATTGTCAAGGGTTCATTTTTTACTGCTGTCGAAAGCTTAGTGCATTGGTCCCATTTCGTTGAGTGGGTCTTATGGTCGGTAGGAAATAAATCAGGCGCGCCGAGGCATCTGAGTAATGTTTTCCTGAAAGTATTTGCTTATTTGTCCAAAGGAGAGATGGAAGTTAAACGCTTTGGCCTGGACAGTCGGAACGAATTCCTCTAATCTTCCACATACGCTTCAACAGATCAAGTGACAGTTTTATGGAATACCACTTTTTATAGTTTGGTTTACTTGTACAGTTTTCATAAATCATGCTGTCAGTTGACAGCTAGGTATCATTTCCTTTCTGAATTCCGCAGCTATCAGAGGAACTGTTTCAGATAACGCGAGAGAAAGGTCTCACGTAACAGTTGTCGGGAGGTTGTTTGACCCTATTTGACAATTCTGTGGCCTTTGTAACATAGCGACACCTAGAAAGTGTTTTGATAATTGCTCCCGACCGAATTTTGGAAAATCTTCAAGGAAACGACAAATATATTTGAGCCTTGTCAAGTTTCTTGGGTGGCCGATTTCCTGCTGTTTTTATTTTAATAATCATAATTATCATCATCGTCGTCATCACATTATTTTGGTCTGATTCAAAGTGGAACTTTCCTCAGTTATGATCATCCTATCATAATATCAGAACACACCCCTGATTTCCTTTGTACAGTTTAAAAGTTGGAATGGGAAACACATACATTGTCCAAAATGGCATTGGCGATCACGGCCGTCTGTCACAGTTTTTCACACACTTATAACTACATGTGTGCTTATGGAGCAAGTTCCATTTTAACATGAGTTACAACCATTAATATTGTGTATTTGGCAGGTGGATGTCTGGTCGCTGGGAGTTATTCTCTATACTCTAGTCTACGGTGCCATGCCCTTCGAGTCAAATAGTCTGGTCAGCCTCAAGCAGCAAATCTCTGACGGTGACTACAGTCAGCCCTCCAAACCTTCCGGTAAGTCATCCCCTTTCGAATAACTCCAGTTCCAATATCAAAATTCTTTGTTCTCACAAAATACGTCTCACAAGGTGCTGATACAATACTACAGTGTAAACATCATATCAGTGTGACAGTTGGGTTGTGGCAGGTTTAAGTAAAGAGCTGAATGATGTTGAGAGAATGCAGGACCATGAATATGACAGGCATACGTCATATGGCCTGGAAAACAGACGGTGCTCTCCATCTTTGGGTAGATGAGTCCCTGTTAGCTTGCTACTGTCTCAGCATTTCGAAGGCACTTACCTACAAATATAGGAAACCTAAATTGTCACCCTTCTAAAACACTGAGTTGTTAGTTGTTAAGTCTTCCATTATACTAAAAAGTTCCAGTCTCAACACTAAAGACATGCATACATCGGTAAAGTCTAGTATTTTTATCATGTGCCTGGCCTTCTAAACCTTCAAATAAAGTGTGGCCTCCAAACCAGCTCACACAACGGCACTACAATGTACCTTTTGTATTCTGCACAAATGGTGCGTGATGACAGTATACTGTCGATATATTACATATTTGGAGGTCCCTCCATAAAGCAAGAGGGGTGCTATACATCCTTTGTCGGGCCCACAGCATGCCGAAAAATCGCAAAACTCAAATTTAGATTCAAACGCACGTCGGTGTAGCCTTTTCTCATGGCGGCATAGCAGTTCCCAAATGGCAGTCTGTACGATGGCATTCCGTTGGCCAATGAAAGGGCCAATGGGAAGTATGATTTTCAGTAATATCCTCAAGATCCATTGGTATTCTCCGTGGTTTTGTGTTGAGCACATTGCACTGTGGTAACACTGATCGCCTCGTAGAGCGAGAGAGAGTGTGTGTGTGTGTAGATGTGCGTGTGTCGGAGGGGGGGGGGGGGGAGAGATTATTAAGCGCATTGTTTCGATCTTAGGCCGAAATTACTGTTATAAATTAACAGAGATGAAGATGTTGGACCATGAGAAAAAGGTTGTTAATTAAGCCCAGAGTTAAGATATTTAAGGTACCCTGTTTGTTTCCTAAAAACTAGCAATCAGCGGAGAAGAGAAACACTTTTTCGAGGAAACTGAACACACAAAAAAAAAATTGCTAAAAGTAGCTCGTTTTAGGGATTTGGGAGGGGGAGGGGCGCAGTAATGGAGCAAACAAACAAGTCTTTCGTCTTCAAGAGAACGACAGACTGTAAACAGAATGCAGAGGTGAATGGAGAGGCGAGAGGAAAGTTTGGCAAGGCAGGGGGGGGGGGGTGGGGTGGGGAAGGAGCCGCAGCACCGGATGTCAGTTTCCTGCTCTTTGTTATTAATATCGCACATTTCTTTAAACAACCTCTATGGAAAGTTTGGCTGGCGCAACCTGGCTGTCACGGGCTGATAATTGAATGAAAGCGGTTTGAATGTGAAAAGACTAAAGTATGCCTGGTTGGCTTAGCTTCGTGGTTACACCTGGCAGGGTTGTGAAATACAGAGGTGAGGTATTGGTAGGCGCAGTGCTGGTAAAGTAGCAATGTTTTTGTCATAGTAGTAGGGGGCCGGACTGAAAAGCAAAGGTTTTTGTAGATATAAATTATTGATAGCAGCGGTGGAAATGGCGCTAGAGATAGGCAGCGATAGCGGTAAGTAACAGAATTTCAGCAGCGAGCGGCAGCAGCAATGCAGCCGTTTGTAGGTGTTGTAGTGATTGTAGTAGTCTGTGTGCAGGTCACAGGACGATAGACAAACAGTTGCAGTTGGAAAAGTTGTCTTGGCATTGGCCATTCTCATCTCGTAATATCAGTGCATTTTAAACTAAAAACTGGTGCAGTGGTAGGAAATTGTCGTATCGTTATTATAGTTGTTGTTTCATATGGACGGTATATTATAGCGTATGATATTTTGTTTGGCAGCAGCGGCACAAATTCCCAACCAAGCAACCCACCCAGCATTTGTGTACGACTCCGCCTTCTGTAGAAATCAAAAGTTACGTATTCCTACTGGGACTGAAGTAGAAAAGGAAGTGGGTCGGCGTGCCGACAGCCACATTAGCGTGAAAACGGTTTTGTAATTTTTTTTTTTATTGCCCTTCACACTTGAGTTCCCGTAAGGAATTTGATATTCAGTTTTGTATGACCAATGTCAGAGATCAGATAGAGCGGTCTGATAATATTGCACATTTCTTCTTTCCTCTCACCATTCCCTTCACCCTTTTCCTTCTTTCATTTTTTCTGTTTTGTTTTCTTCTCACCCGACATCTTCATTTCTGTCTGACTATCTTTTCCCACACTCGTTTCCCATGCCCCCTCAGTTCACAGTCCTGAACTATCATGGGGAGGTGGAGGAATGAGGGTTTTAAACAAGTTCACAGACGGATTTTTTGGGTAAAACTGACGCAAGACCCTGGGATCCCGAGAACTCCTTTCGAATTCGAGGTTTGGGTGGGAAAGAGGGTTGGCCACATTATAGTTACGGTTTATTCAGTTACATGTGGACATTACTTGGCGAGAATAATATGAGATCTGCATTGAGGGAGAGTTAATTCATGATACGGGTGAGTGAAGATAGAAGAAAGACAAGTGGCCTCTGCGACGGGCTGTGTCCCCCACAAGCTTCTTCATTGGAGGAGAGTATAGATAGGCGTGGGCGTGTTTGGAATTGTACAAAATAGGATTTGAGTCATAAATATCTGCGAGAATTTTGGGGAAACCAAATTCAGCCTCCACCGAGCCCTCCAGTGTGTCCCTAGTTGGGAGGAATGTGTCGTACATTAGAAGAAGGCACGCCAAGGGCAGGGCTGGAGCTAAAACAGGAGGTAGCAAACGTGTTGCAGTCTCAGGTGATGCCGTGCATGTTTCAGATAACCCGATGTCCTGTTTTAGCAGTTGGCGACCCTCCTGGCTGGCATGTTTGGCATGGAAGATATTTCTTGTTTTAGCGCCATGAGAGTGTAAACGGCGTATCTCTAGCCGTGTGAAACCCGAAATTTTATCAACTTGAAAGCCATTGTTCATGAATACAAATAGATGGTAGATGAGTAATACAAATGCAGTGGGGGGGGGGGGGTGAGTTTTGGGCTGGCCACGATAGCGGCGACTTTGCGGGGGGGGGGGGGGGGAGGATTGAAAGACAAAGCTTGAGTTAATAATCTTCAAAATGTCTCATTAAATTCCAGAGACAAATGCATGTGTCTGTAGAATGGGTTGTGAATTTGACAAAGGTCTTGAGTGTAATTTGGCAGTTTGATGAGCTGGGAAGTCGCAAATGGCGCCAACGCATGTGTCTCGTACATAAACGTCATGCTCCGCTTTCTTTACGGTTGTCCTCAATCCAATGATTGATTTTTACAGAAGTGTGAAATGAATAAGAAATTGGGTCACCAGACGCATTGGTGACTGAAACCTCTTTCCGTTGATATACTACATGCTTGGCCTTCACACTTCGAAACCTGACACTCGATGGGCCGTTTTCGGTCAAAACGAATGACGTCGTTTCAAGTCTCAAGGGCAAAACTGTCCAAAACAGGATTAGAGGAATCTCACCGACTCAACTGTAGCCACAACTTTCATTCATGCCAGCGGCTTTTTCCCCTTGGAATTTTGAATTGTTAAATCAAGCTCTGGGGCTCGGGCTGAAAATAGCTATTGGGAATGGTAGACGCCTCCAGAGTGTCTCCATTTGAGAATTTAACCCGTTACATTCGAGAATTGGCCTGCCAAGAAGAGACTTATTTCATGTTTGATTAGAAGACGGGCGTGGCTGTTCTATTCTCGATGACCAAAGCATTCTTGTCTTTTATAACTGGGGAAAATTCACAATATTTTATCATTTCATAACTGAGTGGCCTCTGCGGTGCAAACTGGCGACAAAATCTGGTCAAGTCTTCGGTACTGCAACGATCTCCATGCAATTATGTGACGCCATGTCGTTCAGAAACACAGAAATTCTCATGCACCATCAAAGACTTAAAAGATATCAAAGATTTGTATGAAGGCCGAACCGTTGCAAACTTGGGTTTACGTGTTCCTTTTAGTCTGGCCAGCCAAGCGACAGAGACAGACAAACAGTCATATTGGCACAGGTGCATGAAATGTCAACTGACAATGACAAAGTGAGGAATGTTGGGATCGGTCCCTGTTTTCTATTACCTAAGTCTAGGGGTGGCGTGTGGGCGTCAGAATAAACCAATGTCAAGTTTTTCCTTTGTCTATGGCAATCTTCAGTGCCTTTTCCAGAACTCTGTTGTGATTAGTATTATCTACCTCTGTACAGCCTGACTCTGCCAACATGCAATTGATCATTAGACTAGTAGCGTCTGTTGCAATTTCACCTTATAGATTTAGGGTGGGGAAGAGAAGGGGGTTTACTTTTTGCATTCTGCCATGGTCATCAGTTTGAATGGATTTTTTTTTTTTTTTTTGTTCTGTTCATTTTGATGCAGTCAGAAGAATAAGCAATGGTCACAGAATACACCGAGAAAAATTCTACACGACTCGCATATTCTGATGTGATGACGTTTCACAATGTGGAGACAGTTGACCTCACTACAGCAGGCAGGGATGACTTGCCCACGTAATTCGGCGGAGGAAGCCATCTGTTGTCACAAGTTCAACTATTTCAGTCATTAGTGTCCCCAATAGAAACGAAATTGTTGGGAAATTGTTTGGACAAATTAAAATTTGAGATACCCTAGCCTTAAAACTTCACCCTACCCACAACGTTGCGTTACAAGATTCTAATCTAACATAAACATTTCCTCCCTGTGTGTGTGGGGGCGGGGGGGGGGAGTGCTGTTTCTGCGGTGAACGCGCTTAATTGCGCAAGAGAAATGTTAAAAGCAACACCCACAACATGACTATTCTTTACATGTTGGTTCAGGCTGCCCTTGGTCAGGTCCAGTCTTCAGGTTGTCCCTAGTTTTTTCATCACAGTTAAATAAAGCACATTAATTTTAATAATTATTAGTTGAGACCTTTGCAAAACTGTTTATTGTTTTTAACCCTTTGCTTCATATTTATGAAAATTTTAACGTAAAAATCTATCATTGTTAATGAAAATATTTTCAAACGAAAGCTAGCACTCGCTCTCTCTCTCTCTCTCTCTCTCTCTCTCTCTCTCTCTCTCTCTCTCTCTCTCTCTCTCTCTCTGTCTCTTTCTCTCTCTCTCTCTCTCTCTCTCTCTCCTCTCTCTGTCTCTTTCTCTCTCTCTCTCTCCCTCTCTCTCTCTCTCTCTCTCTCTCTCTCTCTCTCTCTCCCCCTCTCTCTCTCTCTCTCTCTCTCTCCCTCCCTCCGCCCCTCACATACACATACACACACTCTGTATCTCCTGCACAAACTAAACCATTCACTATCGTTTTACTCCACCCCCTCAAAACACCAGCCCCACCTTCATTGTCCTCATAGGCCACCGTTCATTCCCTGACCCTGTGCGCCCCCAACAACTTTGACCTCTCCGTACATCTAATTGCGTGATGGCGCGTGGAATATCAAAGACAGACATCTCACATTATGTTAGGTGACTGCAAGCCCCAGATTGACATCTGCTACAGGGAAAATCCGCCATGCAAACTCAAGTCACCGACTTCAGTAAGCACCCTTCGCATTTCTGGCTCCTTTGCCACAACACCGTAACTCCAGTTTATCATGATTACTGAGTTTATTAACTTTATGGTTCTTGGCGACCCCTTTTGCTAAAACCCTGTAACTCAGTTAAATTTAGTTAAATGCGGCTGCAGTTCTTTGCTTTGGAGTACTGTGTTTCTTGCCATTGTACAATGCCCTGTATGGACTTTATCGCGGAATGTAATACAGTTGTTTCTGAACAATGGCCGAGATTCTTCACTACATTGTTTCTGCTTGAGTCACCTCCTGTCGCTGGTAAAGTCGCTCCATTACACCTTTATTATTCTATGGATTAAGAGTAGGTTCTTTCTTATGTATTGGCACAAATACATCATGTCCTGTAGTTGGTTGTTTTCTCCAACATTATTCTTGTTGTTGTTGTGTGGGCTGAGGCCGCCGGCGATATAGAATTGGAGGGCACAACCATTGTCTGTTTTGGTGCAAGGACATAATCCAGGTAGCGTGTCATACAAGTAGAATACGAATCTCCACTATCTGGCAACAGCATTGTTAGGAAGGTTTTAAAAAATGCCAGGATTAATGGGTATTTGGATCCGGGGGGAGGGGGGGTGGGTGGGTGGATAATCTTTATTGTTCATATCAGGAATATCTGTCAAGGACTTATCTGTCTTGAAGCATGAGGGTAACCAAATGCCAAGGAAAAATTACAAAGAGCAGACGGGGAGCTTATCATCCAGTTATCGCATCAAATTATGCGCTGTTTTTGTTTAATGTTCACTCTGAGATGTCACTGGAGGGTCTGTTCTGTCAGGAACTTCCACAGGAAATAAGGTGCACTGTAGACCTGAAGGTGTTGAAACTCTTACATTAGAACTCATAATGATGATTTATATTTCCTCCCAAAGAAGAACAGAGTAAGCCTAACTGGTTATTGGCAGACTGTTTGTGGCTGAAGATTTCTGATCAAAGTAATCCAAGTTACATCCCCGTGTGGGCCAGTAATGGTATTGTACCATGGCTTACTAGAATTTACCGGCCTCCTCTGCGTGACCCGTGTCTGAAATGTGGAGGCGAGACCGAACGAGGTCAAAATGGCGGGAGTCAAATTACACAGCCAATTGTCCTACCTTTACTATAAATAGTATTGTAATAGAAATTTAACGTATTCCCTATACAAATGAAGAAATACTGTTCCTTTGATATTAATCTTCTTTTAACGTGTAATTTATATTTTCCCATTTTCATAACATGTTCTTTATTTCAATTAAAATTGTTTTTTTATTTTAAAAACGTTTCCGAAATTTACTAGGTCAGGGGAGGTGAGAAGAACAGCGGTGATAGTAAACAAACAATTTTCAAAATGGCAGCCTCCATGTTACACGGTAACGATCTTGATCCATCGTCCTCAACTATCTAGATCTAGATTCTAAGTACCAATTTCAGTGCATTCTAATGGAATATTGAGTATTGAAAATGGGTAGAAAATGTTGTGTTACTGGGTGCAGGTCAAATTATGACTCAACTGACAAGGTTACCGTTTTTAGGCTACCTAAGGATAAAGATGAGAGAGAACGTTGGATGAAAGCGATCCCTCGTGACAATATACCTGATAGTACAAATACTGTTGTTTGCATCAAACATTTTCCAGATGGATTTGAAACTGTTTCTGTCAAAGGAAGATTAAGACCAAAAAACCCCCCATCGATTTTTTCTAATTTGCCCAAAAGTTTAATTCCAACACCAGTGCCCTTAGCAAGAAGAACATGTAGATCTAGTTCTTCAGTCAGATCAGTTGAAAGTGACCAGTTAGAAGAATATTCACAAAAAGATGTTGTTTCTTTTGATTCATTGTGTTCACGTGTAGGAGCTCACAGCTTTGATTTTCCTTTTAACATCAGTGCTTTTAGAAATGAAAATGTGTTGTGTCTTCAGTCAATGGATTATCTGCCTTCGTCCAGTATTCCTCGCTTTTTATTAAAAATCTCTCCTGATCAAAGTTTCGAAGGATTTCATGCAGGTGTCAAAACCTCAATTAAATCATTGTGTAAAAATAAAATTGTGAAACTTAACAGGTGGTCACAACTAGAAGAAGCTTTACGCTATCTGAACTCTTTAGAATTAGATCAAAAGAAGTCAGTTTTGCTTGAGCAATGTGTAAGTTTAGGCACAACAAAAGTTGGAACACTAAAATATTCCAGTGAAATTATTGTAAGAGCATTTGAATATCTTGCTACATCTCGTACGTTGTACAATCAACTTCGGAAAGATTTTGGACTTCCAAGTTTAGCAACATTAAATCGTTTGTCATCTAAAGTAAATAATTCAAGTGATTATACTTTTATTTCAAACGTTTTTACTGGATTAGATCAAAGACAGAAGCAGTTCATTCTCTTGTTAGATGAAGTTTACGTGAAACCTCTTTTGACATATCATGGAGGTATGCTGTTTGGAAAAGCCATCAATAACCCAGAGCATCTGGCAACAACAGTGTTAGGTTTTATGTTAGTCTCTCCTTTTGGAGGACCTTCATTTCTAGTTAAGATGTTACCAGTTTGGAGACTAGATGCACAATTTATGTTTGAACAGACACAGCTTCTATTAACTCATATTAAAAATGCAGGTGGCTCTACAATATGTATAATATGTGATAATAACAGAATAAACCAAGCCTTTTTCAAAATGTTTCATTTAACATCACCATGGAAAACAGACGACAATATGTTTTTACTTTATGATTTTATACATATCTTAAAAAATATCAGAAACAATTGGCTCACAGAGAAAACTGGAGAAATCACATATGACCACAATGGAGATCAACTGACTGCTAAATGGCAGCAAATCCAACAGCTTCAAAAATGTGAAGATGGGGAATTAATAAAAATGTCTAAAGTCACATTCCAAGCGGCAAACCCCAAACCAATAGAGAGACAAAGAGTTGAGACTTGTTTAAAAGTTTTTTGTGGTGAAACAAAAGAAGCATTAATAAATCACCCAGGCATGCAGAAAGAAAATGTTGATGGCACTGTCAAATTTATAGAAAAAGTAATAACATTTTTTAAAATCATGAATGTGAAATCTCTTAATGAAGATGTACGACAAAGAGATCCTCTCCGTGCAGCAATCGTGTCCCCTGATGATAGCCAACTACATTTTTTAACAGAATTTGCTAATTTTGCTGCAAGTTTAAAGGGCTCACATGGCAAAAGGGAAAAAAAGCTGACAGCTGACACAGCCACTGCTATCCAGCACACTTGCTTGGGTGTTGTTGAAATGGCAAAATACCTTTTGCAAACAAATAGATATGTACTGCTTGGAGAATTCACAACTGATCCATTGGAAAATTCATTTGGGAAACTTAGGCAAGGTAGTGGTGGCACATATTTTATAAATGCACAGCAAATATTAGAAAAAGTGAACTTAATGAAAACAAAAGTTGTGTTAAGACTTAATTTAGATGTATCTGGTTTACATTCTGAATCGGGTCATACTTGTGAAAAATGTGTATTTCACTGGACTCATGAGCTCTGTGAATTGATTGAATCATTGCCAGAAATGGAGAATTCAGTCAAAACAGAAGTGAAGTGCAGTCTAGTCTACATTGCGGGCTATGTCATAAGAAAAGACAAAAATCTAAAGGAGGATAGCTTTCATTACTTTGAAAAGTATGGGGGCTTTACATCTTCTTTGAGTAGAGGAGGCCTAGTTCAAGCCGGAGACTCTGCATGTCAGTGGACCATCTTTTGCTACATAGCATTTCAGTCAGTGTGTGACAAAGTATGCAGAAACTCTCTGAGTGAAATATTTATGGACATCTCACAATATTATGATTTTGAGATGAGACAACACAACTGCTTTGTCATGAGCAACATTTTGCTAAACAATTTCTGCAAGATATCAAATCTACCATCGGAGAAAGAACCTAAACAAAAAGTCCTAAAGCTGTCTTAATAAACGATGTAAGTTAAACCTTTTTCATATAAATAGGCCCGATTGGGTTTTTTTCTCATGAATTAAGATATATATATATTTTATGTATATGTCTGTATATGCATGTGTTTTATCTATATATTATATTAGTGTGTATGTATAAATTTATGTATTTCATATATATTATGTGAATGTATGTTTGTATATAATATATGTGTGTACATGTAAGTATATCCATATATAACATGTATGTGTGTATATGTATGTATAACTATGTCTGTATGTATTTGTGTATGGATATGTCTGTGCATGTTATGTATATTATACATGTATATATAGTAATGTATGTTGATGAATGCATACGTGTCTATATTTGTATTAGGTGTGTGTGCTTAATTATAGGTGTGTGTATATTTATTTCACGCATACTTGCAATGTTTCGACTCTTATAAATCATTGCATGCTTGCATTATGATAGTGAATGAATGAAGTTTTTTTTAATACATATTTTTTGAGCGCATAGAGCATGGATTAAGTTTTTCCATGGATATGCGCTATGAAATGCTATCTATTATATTCTTCTTCTTCTTCTTCTTCTTCTTCTTATTATTATTATTATTATATTATTATTATTATTATTAATATTATTAATATTATTTATTATTATTATTATTTTGTTTTTTAAAATTATTATTATTATCATCATCAAATTCATTCCAAATTTCAAAACTTTTTATAATATTAAATTTGAATGGTTTTCTATATTGAGAGGTGAATCTCTTTTTTTTTTTTTATCTTACCTAGAACGGGAAATGAGAATAGAACTAGATCTAGATATAGATATAGATCGAAGTTATGATTACAAAGATATAGGCCTAATAGTAGGCTAATTATAGCAAGCAAGATAATTGTACTACTTGTAGTCATCCCTAACACACTCCTCCTAACTTTCCCTTTCGGTGATCGCTCTGCCGTTTAACTCATTGTCTCGCGTACTATGGCCTCGTTCGGTCTCGCCTCCACATTTCAGACACGGGTCACGCTGAGGAGGCCGGTAAATTCTAGTAAGCCATGTATTGTACCGATGGTTTTCTGCACGAAATCAAAAGCTTGGAGGGAAAATGGATAATGCTGCACGCGTAACCGGCTTTGGATGTTGTCCTTAGAAAACAAAAGGTACAGCGTAGACTGTACTAATGAAGGTCTAAGCCTTTAGTTACACCAAATTCATGCAAGGAATAAAAACACACTCTTTTCATTTTTGTGTTGTGAGGCCATTTCAATCTGGACAGGTTTGTCCTAACCTATGCCAGGTACCCATCACATACTGGTCAGTTCAGCTACATTTGTAAAACTGAGACCACAGAAAAAAAAAATGTATGTCAAATTAGTTCAGAAATCGAAGCTGTTTTTAGCATACATGAAATGCCATAATCTGTCAGATGGGACAAACTTGTTTTAACCCATTCTGTTAACCTTGCTGAGGCGAACGAGAGAAGTCCATATGTGCATTGGTAACGTTTATCTTTGGTGAAACGATCTGGGTTTCTCGTGTCCCTTCAGAGATTGGTGGTCTTTTTATTTTCGATGGCCAATTGCTCATGTCGTTTTCCTATCCAGGTTCAATTTGCTTTGTACATGATTAATGATTATAAACACTGGCGTGACATTGAAATGACAACTTAAAAATGCAGTTTAGATAAAAATGTAATAGATCTATGTCGCCGTTTTCTAATTGACGCCACGAGGGTTAAGGACCTGAGTTGTAGACAAATTACACTTCAGCTTCAAGAATAATCTTTCAGTGTCACAGTTCGGACTAAATTTCACTTTATCGTTTGCATGATAGGACGTACATTTTTTCCGGTGGCTACTTCCCTGCCGATGAGATCAATCCTCCGATAGGAGCTGTCATTTGGCCGGTTGTTGCCACTATGACAAAAGACCTCATCGAGATCTGTCACATCATGACTTCAGGGGCCATCAGGGTCAAGTTAGCGATCGTCATTTTAACTCTTTATGTACCAGCCTGTTTCTGTAGAGAAATGCTGAAAGAGACAAGCTACAGAGAGGGTTGGAGGTCCATGATCGCCCACGCCAGTCGGCAAGGCGCCTGAGAGATGTACCAGCCAAACTTGTATTGCGCGAGTACATTTTGTGGTTTCACCGTGAAGATGTCAAAACGATGATTTCGATCCCGTTTAATAAACAAACACAAACAGTAAAACGGAATTGCACCATTGCCATTAGAGTATTATCAGTTTCATCAGACCAAATGTTTTCGAGCCTATCATTGTTTTCTTTGTACTCACTAAGCATGATTTTGATAGAAAATATTTTGAACGAAAGTCTGAAAGCAATAGCCTTTATTTTAGTACATATTATATCTTTCATGTTTATTTATTTATTTATAGCTAATGAAATGAAATTGACACCGTATCTAACTGGCTTGCCGCGGTCTCATTTCGTTGTGTCAAAAGATCTTTGGATAGAAAAGTACATTTTCTTGAGACTTGCAGAAATTGCCCCATTAAGAACCTTATTTAAATCTCTTTTGTTTCGAGATGCGAAGTCAGACCAGAAGAGCAATATATAATAATTTTTTACATGTGGTATGTACAAAGTGTATAGTAAGTCTTTGCATACCATTGCATAGTTGTGTTTTTGTTGTTGTTCTTGTTGTTGCTGTTGTTTTGTTTGTTTGTTTGTTTGTTTGTTTGTTGTTGTTCTTCTTCTTGTTGTTGTTTTGGTCTCTTTTCACCAGAAATCACCCGTTTGTGTGTCTGTGATTGAAACACTTTTGATTCATTCTTTTTAAAAACTTAGTTATGATGAGGAGTTGCAATTCCTTGTAGAGAATCAGATCTAAGGACTCGAAAAATTGTGACCCCTTGTTCGGGTGTTCATGACGTTGCTTCGTGTCCAGCTAAGCCATGTGTATTAGATAAATGGTAGAGATTAGATTATTGTCCAGCGATATGTCCGCTGGTTACAGTCAAGATGGTGATGTTGTTGGTCACGTGGGCTAACTAGCCTCGGTCCACCGCACAGATTGAGTTATGACATGTTTTTGTTTTTTGTTGTTGTTGTTGTTGTTGTTGTTGTTTTGGGGGGGGGGGGGTCATCGTGCTGATCAGAAGAACGGGTGACCCGCTATGATCTGTGTCAACTTTCTGTATCAGTCTGCAACGCCCTGTTACTTATTTTGTGGTGAGAAAGGGGGGTGGGGGGGGGGGTGAAAAGGGTTAATAATTTGCGTTGTTGTGCTTCTGTTGTTATTGTTGTATTGTACTCTTCTTGGGCCTTCTTGTTGCTGTCATTGTCGGTATGGGTGGGGGAAAAACTGCGACTGCAAACTGCCTGGGAGGGAATACTGAAGGCAGGAAAGTATTGAAACATATTGAGTTGAAGCGCTAACATTAATTTGCGTCATGAGGGGAGAGAACCAGTGTAATCAGGGAGGTAGTCAGTATTTACGAGTACATGTACAGTTCCGGATTTTGTCTGACAATGCCAACTGTTTGTGGTGCATGTAACACAACCCAGGAAATAAAGAGTTTGGAGGAAAGAGACATGGGCGGAGTGAAGAGAACGAGAGAAATAATGCTACAAGAATCGGTCGGCATATCCAACCAGTTAAAGAGAATGTTTTCATGAAAGGGAAAGCGATGCGCAGGTGCCGCACTCGCACACACAAGCACAGATGAAATGCCCTGTCTGCAGATCTAAGTACCTCTGGAAGCTTTGTTAAGCAGTCTCTCTTACCTCTTTTGGGTTTGCTGAATACCTTGTAGTGGCGGGGCACGGGTACACAAAAACCTGCTCTTTAAGTGGGAAATGAAGCCACTTAATTTTGTCTACCAATTCACCATGATTACAAATGCAGGCCCACAGATGAAGCGGACTGTTCAAATAACGAATTTCGGTCTTCTTTTTTTTTAGCTTCTAATTGTTCTAGAAATCAAGAGATACGAAAAAGGATTGCAGTAACTGCTTTTTATCGCCGTGCCGTGTTTTTTGTTAAATATACCGACATGGTAATGGAATGACGTATCATAGGTCTCTCCAGACTTCTCGTTGGACATAGAAAATATATGCGATCCACGCTGACTCTGACTCACGTAAGGTTGCTGTTAGAAATGAATAAACTTTATGGGGCACAGAATTGCATACAAAATTCTCTTTGGAAAATACCATTTTATGGGATAGAGCGACACATTTGTTTGAATTTCTCTTTGGAAGTTTGTGTGTGTGTGTGAGAGAGAGAGAGAGAGAGCTGAATAACAAATGAAAATCTCTGTTTGAAAACAGTTGATCAACAGAGCGCAAGTCAGTTGTGCAGTGACAGGTTGTTTGATATCTAGGCAAGCTGGACGTTATTCTAGCAGAAATGGATAAAACCACACAATAAGACAAATATATGGCCTTTAGCGTCTTTACAGACGGTCTTAGCAGCTAGAATATTCACTTTCACTTTGACTGACAGCTTCTCTCGTGGCTTATTCTACCAATGTTTGACCCGAGAGTGCGATGGCAGTGATTGCAGGTCAGTCTTTTGGGTTCACTTTGGCGAGTGTTTTCATTCCGCCTCTGTCGTTTTGTCAGGTATGTTTCTTTCTTAAGAAAACATTATCAAAGTTGACACATGCCCTCATGTCAGTGTGGAAGGATGCAATAAGTTTTAGCAATGTTGGTGGACAGCCTATGGATTTAAGGACTGCATACAGGCCAGATCGGCTTACGGTGTCGAAAGCCTTTGTTAGGTCCACAAAGCATGTTATAAGTGGCCTGTTTTGTTCTTTACATTTTTCTTGGATTTGCCGAAGTGCAAATATCATGTCAATAGTTGATCGTTTGCTTCGAAAGCCACATTGTGTTTCTGGTAAGACTTTTTCCGCCAGTTGTTGAAGGCGGCAGAGGATGACGCGAGCAAAAGCCTTTCCAGTAATGCTGAGGAGGGATATGCCTCGATAGTTGTTGCAGTCGCCTTTGTCTCCTTTGTTCTTGTAAAGTGTGACAATTTTGGCGTCTCTCATATCATGTGGTATCACGCCTTCTTTCCAACACTGCAGTAACAGATTATACAGGTGTGGTAATAGTGGGCCTTTTAGGTCTTTTAATACCTCTGCAGGAATGTTGTCACTTCCTGTGGCTTTTCCAGCAGACAGGTGGTCGATTGCATTGGAAAGCTCGACTAAGGAAGGTTCAGCGTCAAGTTCGGCCATTATTGGCAGTTTTTGGAGGTGTTCCTCAAAATCTGGTGGAATATTTTTCTCAGTTGAATACAACAGAGAGTAATGCTCTACCCACCTATTCAGTTGTTCATTTTTATCTGTGATGGGTTCACCATTTACAGACTTAAGTGGGGCGCTCTTGGTGATGATTGGCCCAAGAGCTACTTTCATCTGACTAAAGGCGGTTTTCATATCTCCCTTTTCATTTGCCTCTTGTATGCTGTTACACAAGTCTGTCCAGTATTTGTTGGCGCAACGTCTTACCTCCAGCTGAAGTTTAGCTTTTGCATTTTTCAAACAAGTTTTTGTACTCTGATTGCAATTTTTGTTATACTCATTGAAAGCAGATTTCTTTTGCTCAATGAGAGGTAGGAGAATTTCGCTGTTCTGCCCGCTACCCAGTCGTTGTTTGAAACTTTATGCTGTCCAAAAGACTTGATGGCACAGTCATGAATTTTTGAACTGAGAGTGTTCCATGTTTCATCTACCGAGTCACATTGGCTGACATTATCCATGCTTTCAGCAAATAACTTTTCAAATGACTTTCTATTTGATTCATCTCTGATTGCTGTTACATTGATCTTAGGGATTGAAGGGGCTTTTGATCTGTATATTTTCTTGGCCGAAATTTTGATTTTGCTGACTACCAGTGCATGGTCGGTGTCACAGTCAGCACTGTGGAGGGAACGAGTTATTTTTATACAGCCCAAACTCTTCCTCCTTGAGAGAATAAGATCTAATTGATGCCAATGGCCAGACCTGGGATGGCGCCATGATGTTCTTTGGCATCTCTTAAGGTCAAAGTACGTGTTTGTAACACATAATGAGTTTACGGAGCATAGCTCCAGAAGGCGCTGCCCGTTTTCGTTGATGTTGCCAATGCCGAAGTGCCCAATGCACTTTGGCCATGCGGAGTGATCTGCTCCCACTCGAGCGTTAAAGTCACCCAGAATTAGCAGGCCTTCGGTGAGAGGGATGTTGTGGAGAGTCCTCTGCAATGCCTCGTAGAAAATGTCTTTGGTTTCGTCAGAGGAGGTAAGTGTTGGGGCATAGACACAGATAATGTTGGTAAAACCAGACCGGGTGTTCAGTCTGAGTGTCATGATGCGTTCTGACACTCCAATTGGAGTTGCGATCGAATTGATAAGGGAGTTTTTTACGGCGAAGCCCACGCCGTGGATTCTCGGCTGTTCGCTGCTAAGGCCCTGCCAGAAGAAGGTGTAGTTTTCTTCTTTGACTGACCCGGAGTCGGGAAGTCGAGTTTCTTGAAGGGCAGCGATGTCGATGTTTAGTAGCTGAAGTTCTCGATCAATAATTTGGGATTTCCTGATGGAGTCAATATTAGTGAGATCTTGCTGTTGCAAGCCTGGGCGCATTGTTCTGACGTTCCAGGTACCAAGTTTTAGTATTTTTCTGTTTTTGCCAGGTGCACACTTTACGTCAGCTTTTTGACTTTTGGTCTAGCTCCAACCACCTTATGAAGCAGGCTGACGTGGCGGAACAACACCCAACTGCCTGGGGGCTGCCCAGGTTACGGCGGGCGGTAGTTGATCAATGCAGCTGAAAAGCCGCTCCCACCGACAGAGGGGACCCCTGGCGCTCATCCGTACGCCAAATGGATTGAGCTTATCACCGGTAACTGCCACCTCCCGTGTTGTGCCCATCCGTAACGGATGGCTGGAGTGTCCTCTCCAAATCGGAAATGGGTGGGCTTATAGAGGAGAGACAGACGCTTGCCAAGCCCGAGCAAACGCCTCCTCGTTTTGCTGCCTTGCCTGGGCTATTTTTAAGAGATGGTGCTTTGCCCAGAGGCACCACCCCTCTCTCTGCCATTCTAGTTAAACCCAAGGGAGAGACCAGGTCAATACATTTGGAACTAGTCCGGCTGCAGGAGATGCTGGAAGCCAGTTTGATGCAGTTCTCCCTGACAACCACCTTCGGGTCTCCACTCCTGATTTTCTGTCTGGGTTTACTCCCATAGCCTTTGCTATCATAGCAACACACAAGGCAGTGTGGTATTTGTATTCAGGGTTACCTTCCCCTAGTCTTCCTCTCTCCCGAGATGACCACAAGACAGTGGGGGTGACAGTAGCAGGCTGTATTGTGTACTGTCATACAATAGCAGAAAACTCTGGCCTGACAAATACAAAATAAGACAAATACGTCTGTCATAAATGGACGATTGCAGTTTGTGTGAGAATGGCAAGTGCCGAAGAGACCACTCAAACGTAGACCCAAAGCAAGAACCACGAACTTGTCAGTCAGGTTTGCTTATCTCATGTTTTCATTTCACTGAATCTCCAGGAGGGACGGAAACTCCACACAGGAGTCGTTTCATTTCCCATAATTGCCATGTTTAAGCTTAATCACCTTGTGTACTTCAGATGAAAGAGCAGGAATTAGCAGTGACAATTTTGATTACAAACTATGTAATTCATAATATTATGGATCTGTTACAACTGTACATAAAATACGGCAGAATTTAAAAAAAAATGTTTTAAAAGTTTTCTTTGGCAGTCTCGCGTGAGAAACAATAAAGAAATGTTATCCAAAAAAAAAAGTGCCGACATCTTTCTTTATTCATGGCATGACCCTGCTGAAATGAATGCGGCCCAACAATATCTTCTCTGTCAAGATAAATTATAACTTTGAATTGTCAGCGTCCATTCTCCACCCATTATTGTCTGTTACTGTTTGTAGAGAAGGTGTTTCAAACTGGCAGAAATTTGACGCTATGATGAAGCGCGAAAATAAGCTTTCTGATTTCACTTTCTTCCTCATGTTGCTGGGGTTTGAACCTCAAACGTTCGCGGGAGAAACTGGCGACTGTTCACACATTTGACTGTCGCTGCTTGTGGACGCTGCAAAAAAAAAAAAAACAGGGGGGGGGTGGGGGACGTGTTGTGGTCACTGGCCTTGGAGATTCCTGAACAAGTTTTGGCTGCTGCTTTTTTGGACGCTAATATTGATTTTTGTTTTTCTGTGTATTAATCTGCACAATCAAACTCGCTGTTCGCTTTGGGCAGCCGGCGAAAAGGGCGGGGAATGTTAGCATCTAATTTTGGAAAGCCAATTTGAATTCCCAAATTTTTTGTTTGAATATGAAAGAGACATGGAGCTGTTGATATCTTAATTTTGAAGGTTGGAAATGTGACCGTTTTGTGGGGCCGGTTAGAAGCTCCTTGTAGTAAAGTGTTTTTCAAGGTTGGATGCGCCTTTTTAATATTTAATGTTTGTGCTTCTTTTTTTTTTTTTTTATTTCATTTCTTTCTTCCTTGTAATAGCTGCTCGGATGGAGGCGTGTGGGCGATATCAAACATGAAAATTGTAATGTATTTGTGGGACGATATAGAAAGGAATTTTAGTTGAGGTGAAGCAGATTAGATTCCGAATGGACGGGGCGGGGGGGGGGGGGGGGGGATTTACAACTCCACGAAAAAAGCGTACAAGAAAGTAAAAGCAGCTTGGGAGTGTGTGTGTGTGTGGGGGGGGGGGGTCATCAGAAAGAGATTGTGTGCGATATATTCACTTTGGGCACAGAAAACTGAAACGGCAATTGTGGCTTTTACTCGACGGTAAGGAGCCACGTTTTGTATGGTCAAGTGCATTGTTACTTGATGTTAGACCTGCAACATCGGCACGTACAGCGGCAACGGCTCAATTGACCAACCGTCCACCAAAAGGGTGGTCTTAGTGACAAGTACAGTGAGTTTTGCGCCTGACGTTCAGATTAAATTCTATTGTATAAGGCCAGGTTTGCCATGATATTGGAGCTAGCCAGATTGCACGGGCTCTTCAAAGCACCAGGACACAGAATCGCTGCTGCTGGTGTGATACCAAAGATTGTAGAAATAACAAGATGGTTCACTTGCCGCCGAATGCGACATCGGATATCAATGGGAGCGGCCCGAGCAAGCGCGGTAGAACGGTAGCCAGGTAGAGGGGTGACATAGGCTTTTCATTGCAGTTTGTGTACAACTTGTTTATTTCAACAATATAAACCGAAAAATCTAGAAATTTACAATGTCATTGGTGTTCAGCTGTGAATTGCAACTGTAACAAAAACAGTAGATCTGATCTATCTTTCTACCGTCTCCTTAAAACAGACCTGTACGGTTTCCTCTCTTATTTATAGTACCATATAAAGACAAGATTTGACTAAACAACAAGGCCGAAACAAGCATTTTTAATACTCCCATTTGATGAAATGAATCTACAATTCAGTTGTTCAGTGAGAATATACCTTACCAATCTTTTACTTAGTTACTGAAGTTCTGTACCAATCTAAAACTTAGCTGTTGAATGGGAATGTACTTTACTTAATTAAGACTATACTTTACCAATCTATATCTTAGTCAATGAATTGAGAATGTACTTTATCAATGTGTAACTCAGGTACCAAAGCATGTGTTAGTCAATGAATGAGAGTGTACTTCACCAATCTATATATAACTTAGTTAATTAATGAGAATGCACTTTATCAATTAAACTCCGTTGTTGAATAAGATCATTAAGAATGTACTTCAACAATCTATACTTATTTTAGTCAATGAATGAGAATATACAATACCAATCTATACTTTAAGTTTAAATGAATAAGAATGTACTTTACTGTCTGTACTTTCTCTCACCCCCATCTCTGAGATATTATTGTTTCGTTCACAAAATGCCCCGCAATAAATGCATTTCTTTCATACTGTCATTTTAACTGCTTTTTTAAAAGTAAAAGGGCGTAATGTTTGTTTCTATTATAAGCGCAACAATCTTACCAATCAACAACTGTTGCAGAGAAGATTTGGAATGATTATCGGTAAATGTTTAATCTAAAGGAAACGCGTCATGTAAAAAAAAAACACTTTTAGACTTCTTTTCTAATTAAAACCAAAACAACACAAATATTTAAGTCAGATGCTTGAAATATGAAAATATAAAAATAATTTACAATTGAGCTCGTAGCAGTGTTGATTATTGTTGGTCTGTGACAGTCATTATGTCCTGGATTCTGCAGCAATTCTTCGACTATTTTCTATTAACTTTCCCTTTACCCCGGTCAAAATTGGGCAAAAAGAAAAGGTTGTATGTTGCGAAGCCCCGCGTGAGAAATAAAACCCAAACAGTCTCTTTAGTTTGCTTTGTACTGTTTGGGTTTTATTTCTCACGCGGGGCTTCGCAACATACAACCTTTTCTTTTTGCCCAATTTTGACTTTGCTTATAGCCCTGCTGCGACCCCACAGTTTTTCTGTGGTTTTTATGATATTTCGTGAACCCTTTACCCCGGGTAGTGTTTACCGCGCTTCCTAGCTAGCACGACGGTTCGCACCGATGTCACTTGACGCTAGTGCGAAAGTAACGGGGAGCGCCCGAAGTGAAGCTTCTTGTTACTTCTACATTCTTTGGTGATACCCAGAGTGGCCTGGCACACACAGTGTAGTAACAACAAGGACTTTCTTTGATAATTTTTATGATAAAGGTTTGGAAAAGGTACAAGGAAGGAAAGACCCGGGAGAGTACGTAGACGCAGGATTTTTCAGGAACAAAAATGATTTTAAAAAATTAGCAAGTGCTAACGTGATGACCCCTTCATTTGTAATTGTAAGATACACTCTTCCGCCGTGAAGTGGGAGACAAATGTCTTTCGTAACACCCGCTGTCACGCGTTATTTGCATGGGAATTGAGACAGTAATGAACGTGAATGGCGGTCTGAACGGACGATTTAGTGCCGGAGAGTGGCGTGCGCGGCGTATTCGCACCCTCAGATGAGAGCTTCGTTGGGTGCAGTTCTCAAGTGAATTTTTTCTTTCCGGTATTCTATGATCATCGGGATCATTAACGATTTTGTGGAGCAAATTCATGAAATTCCAAGCACTTGAAAGACCTGTTTGGACGACTTTGCTGAAGATCGGGCTTCTTCCCCCGCGTCCCCTTCCCGCTACCGCCGAACTGGTCTGAAAGTGGTTGGAGAAAGAGGAGGATGTTGTCTGAATTTGTGGATGTTAATGATGGGATGGATAAAGGCGGCAAAGCTGTACAAGGTCGTTGACTTTGTGGTGGGGCGAGGGCCAATTGAATGGCTGGACCACCTAGCATTGCCGTAAAAAGGACACTTAAAGGGCTATCAACATGTCCGTTACGGTGTTAAATGACCATGAAACCTGCTCGCCAAGTGGCTCGCATTGTGACAAAAAAGCTTGTGTGTCAAGCTGTAAGCACAGAAGTCTGCTTGATCTTCGTAGCCATTCAGCTTTTCTTTCTGGACCCGTGGGCCGATGTCGACATTGGGACTTTTTTCCTTTTTTAAATTGGGGGGGGGGGGTGAGGGGATAGCAGATTTGTTGAAAACATTAAGTGCTGAAATTGATGATGAAAAAGAAGAGGAAGGGAAAGATACCGAACGAAACAGTACTGAGAGAACAGAATGATGAAGTGAAAACAAAAAAAAAATGGAGAAGAGAACAAGACCAGCTGCCAGTTGAAAAATGAAGAAGAAAAGGTGATGGCAGTGAAAGTGGGACCAGGAATGAAAAGCAAATAACAGAGAGAAATTCTACTCGTAATGGCAGTGAAAGTGGGACCAGGAATGAAAAGCAAATAACAGAGAGAAATTCTACTCGTAATGGCAGTGAAAGTGGGACCAGGAATGAAAAGCAAATAACAGAGAGAAATTCTACTCGTAATGGCAGTGAAAGTGGGACCAGGAATGAAAAGCAAATAACAGAGAGAAATTCTACTCGTAATGGCAGTGAAAGTGGGACCAGGAATGAAAAGCAAATAACAGAGAGAAATTCTACTCGTAATGGCAGTGAAAGTGGGACCAGGAATGAAAAGCAAATAACAGAGAGAAATTCTACTCGTAATGGCAGTGAAAGTGGGACCAGGAATGAAAAGCAAATAACAGAGAGAAATTCTACTCGTAATGGCAGTGAAAGTGGGACCAGGAATGAAAAGCAAATAACAGAGAGAAATTCTACTCGTAATGGCAGTGAAAGTGGGACCAGGAATGAAAAGCAAATAACAGAGAGAAATTCTACTCGTAATGGCAGTGAAAGTGGGACCAGGAATGAAAAGCAAATAACAGAGAGAAATTCTACTCGTAATGGCAGTGAAAGTGGGACCAGGAATGAAAAGCAAATAACAGAGAGAAATTCTACTCGTAATGGCAGTGAAAGTGGGACCAGGAATGAAAAGCAAATAACAGAGAGAAATTCTACTCGTAATGGCAGTGAAAGTGGGACCAGGAATGAAAAGCAAATAACAGAGAGAAATTCTACTCGTAATGGCAGTGAAAGTGGGACCAGGAATGAAAAGCAAATAACAGAGAGAAATTCTACTCGTAATGGCAGTGAAAGTGGGACCAGGAATGAAAAGCAAATAACAGAGAGAAATTCTACTCGTAATGGCAGTGAAAGTGGGACCAGGAATGAAAAGCAAATAACAGAGAGAAATTCTACTCGTAATGGCAGTGAAAGTGGGACCAGGAATGAAAAGCAAATAACAGAGAGAAATTCTACTCGTAATGGCAGTGAAAGTGGGACCAGGAATGAAAAGCAAATAACAGAGAGAAATTCTACTCGTAATGGCAGTGAAAGTGGGACCAGGAATGAAAAGCAAATAACAGAGAGAAATTCTACTCGTAATGGCAGTGAAAGTGGGACCAGGAATGAAAAGCAAATAACAGAGAGAAATTCTACTCGTAATGGCAGTGAAAGTGGGACCAGGAATGAAAAGCAAATAACAGAGAGAAATTCTACTCGTAATGGCAGTGAAAGTGGGACCAGGAATGAAAAGCAAATAACAGAGAGAAATTCTACTCGTAATGGCAGTGAAAGTGGGACCAGGAATGAAAAGCAAATAACAGAGAGAAATTCTACTCGTAATGGCAGTGAAAGTGGGACCAGGAATGAAAAGCAAATAACAGAGAGAAATTCTACTCGTAATGGCAGTGAAAGTGGGACCAGGAATGAAAAGCAAATAACAGAGAGAAATTCTACTCGTAATGGCAGTGAAAGTGGGACCAGGAATGAAAAGCAAATAACAGAGAGAAATTCTACTCGTAATGGCAGTGAAAGTGGGACCAGGAATGAAAAGCAAATAACAGAGAGAAATTCTACTCGTAATGGCAGTGAAAGTGGGACCAGGAATGAAAAGCAAATAACAGAGAGAAATTCTACTCGTAATGGCAGTGAAAGTGGGACCAGGAATGAAAAGCAAATAACAGAGAGAAATTCTACCCGTAATGGCAGTGAAAGTGGGACCAGGAATGAAAAGCAAATAACAGAGAGAAATTCTACCCGTAATGGCAGTGAAAGTGGGACCAGGAATGAAAAGCAAATAACAGAGAGAAATTCTACCCGTAATGGCAGTGAAAGTGGGACCAGGAATGAAAAGCAAATAACAGAGAGAAATTCTACTCGTAATGAAGAGAGTTTAAGAAAAGAATGTACACGTAGAACTGGTTGTGGCCGGGGGGGGGGGGGGGAGAAAATGTACTACCAGTTGGCGGGGCTGCACTGCCTTGTGGTTTTCCTGTGTCGGCGTGAAGAGAAGAGATAGATAACAAAACACTTGGTAATCTTCACGCTCGGTCAAGGGGCCCAAACACCAACCTATTGTCCAAAATTATGTTTCCATTAATGCCGGACAAGGCGAGACCAGGTTAGGCACAAGTGTTTTTTAATCCATGGTAGTTTAGCTACTTTAGCGAACGCTGGCCTGAGACTTGTAGCTGCTGCAAACTTCGGGACCTCCAGCAAAAACACATTCTAATTGGATAAATTTCTTGTGGTTCCCCCCACCCGCCTCCTTCGTCATATTTATAAGTAAATGTTTCTTGTTACAGTGTGACTTGAAAATACGTTTGATGTGTGGGGGGCGGTCATTATTCTCCACTGCCCAATAAATATGTATTTTGTAAAGGTCCGCAGTTGAAGTATCAGGGGCAGGAACTGGCTCCGCATATTGTTGTCTTTCTGTCTCCCCACCCAGTCCCACCTTACTTTTGTACCCGGTCATTACATAGTGAAAAGCTACGAGTTTGTTTTTTTTCTTATCTTGTTTTTTTTTTTTATTGTTCTTTGTACCAAATCTAGAGTTTTCTTGCTGGGTTTTTTTTTAACCCCCCACCACTAAGTTTGAAGATCTTCTCCATAAAACTGTTATGTCTTCACCCGTGAGTGAAGGCTTAATATAGATTCTATGCATGGCCATGGGGAAATTTGGAATGATCATGGTTACGGAGACTACCGTGTGTGATTCTTTGTGATTGTGCGTGATTTGTCCGGTCTGTGAAAAGTTTGCTCATAGTGTTTGTTTACATTTTCCTTCAGATCATTGTGAAATTGTTCACTGCCGCTGGCGGACCTCCCACGGCGGAGCTATTGTTGTATGGACCTCCCAATGTTTACTCCTCAAATCAGATTAGCGTATACGATGAGAACGGGCCCTCTCCGGTGTGTAAAATGGCAATACTGTGACAGTCGGGAGCATCGTGAATGATGGTTGAAATCGAACAAGTCCCTCGATAGTTACTTCAGGTGTGACAGAACACTTCCATCTTAGAAAATTTAAAACCCTTTTTTTTTTCTTAAGTCTAGATGAAATTTGTTTCGGACGTTAAGGTCATCTATGATATTGTGTAAATTTGGGCTTTCAAACCCCTAGGGTGGGGGGGGGGGGTGCCGCCAACAGTTGATGCTTAAAACCTGGAGTAAACAAAGGTTATAGGAAGGAAAAATGGAAAGTTGTTCTGCAAAAATAAAAGAGAGAGAGAGATTCTATGTTCCAGCCAAGGAGTTTTGTTCTTATTGATGTGGAAATGAGTGTAAGTGGTGAGAAAGGGAAAAGAGAGACATAAAAGTAATATCACTTGTATAGAAACCTATTTTGTTTTGGCCCAATTTGCCGTCAGTAACATTTCCTGTCTGTGTTTCTTAAGGTCATTCTCCTGGCTAAAAGAGGAAGTCAATGGCCTTGACTTTCAATAAATGTCAGTTCTCTCCTCCCAGCTTTTCCATGCCCAGTCCCCTCGCATACATGCCCCATCATGGAGCACTTTCAACCTGGGCGCCTTTCGAGCTCAACAAAAGCCAGGGGGAGAGCAGCGAGCAAGGAGAAAATAGATAAGACTGGGCCGGTTATGTAAAGTGATCTGGGTTGAGTGCTTGCGTACGCCGGAATTTTTCTTGTCAGTGGTGATATATTGGGAGGCGCTGATCTCTGATCTTAGAAACTGTCCAGTCAATGACCAGGTATACATCCTGGTCCAGTGGTCCTGGATCGCCTTGGTAGAGACATGTGTTTTTGTTCAGATATAAATATAAAAATCTGCATAATGAGTTACTCTGCTGTTGAAAAGGTAGAGAATTGCATCCCAAAACCAGAGAGTGGTGCTGGGTGGACATTCCAGGCTGTCTGTTGTTTTATGAGTGCTTGTAGTGAAGTGGGTCACTGTCACCCCAACCCCCCCTACTCCCATTCGTTTTTCAACCTTATCATTATTATTGTTATTGAAAGGGGGTTCTTGGCTTACGCCATGTAATAACAACTCATGAATCAGAAAATTTAATTGGCTGTACTTACGGTGTTGGTGCATATGAAAGATGTGTTTGTTTCCTTTGTTTGTGTGTTTGTTTTGTATTCTCTGGGCCTTCTACTTTTCTCAAATTGTCCCTTGTTTGTCCCCATGCCAAGTTTTCCAATTATTGATGGCAAAATCTTGGTCGCCCACAGTCATCAAAGTACCAAAGTACATCGTATTGCTGCTCTTTCTTCACGTCATTTTTGTGTTGACTTTGGCCAATCGTTTTTTCTGATAATTTTGATAAATAGTATGAGTTATGAAAGATAAAGATTGTCAAGGGAAAATTGTGAAGATGAAAATACGACCTTTTTGCCATTGAACTTGAACTTAAGTAGATATTCGTCAGAGATCAAATACGTTCTCATTAAGCCGGATTTCAAGATTTAATTTTTGCTTTGCATAAATGGGCAAGTTATTGTCAAGGACTGTATACATACGCCCAAAACAACGTCGCACAGGAGACTTTAAAGACAATTGGTGTGTCTCTCCACTTTACTCTTTGTTCAGTTGCCGTTTTTTTTTTTTTTTTTGTGGTGACGAAAAGAAACTTTAGTCGTTAAGAATAATGTGATTCAGGTGAAAAGATAAAGCATATTTCATTCTGTAAAACAAAGTTGGAAAGTGGATTTGACCTGGATTGGCATAATAGTGCATGATCTTTTTCCATAACTCGGCAGAAATGAGCTTTGAGTCCAGATACGTGTAGTTTTTGGGTGAACTGTTAGGCCGCAATGGCAGGTGGAGTTCATGCAAAATTAGAGATTTTGCGCCCCATGGACCTACGAAGCCCTTCACTTTATAAGAGAGTTGCATATACATTATTCTGGCTTCTTTCTTTCTTTGGGGTCCGGGCATTGGATATCGTAAGATCGACCACGACCCAGTTACGAACAAAACAATACATTGTAAGTTATGACATGTATAATTATGTATCGAATGTGGGTCACGCAGGTGTGTTAAAATATACCAGAGATGAACTATCTGTAAATGACACAAATGATTGCTTTTCATTATCTCTGTTGGAGTATCAAACGCCATTGGTGTCATTGTTCAAGGAAGTCAGTGTTGCCGTGGTGAAAACTATTTTATAGATATCTTTTCGTGACTACCTTGTGAAATGTCCTATTTCCATCGCCGTCCTATTGAATTCTTAGCCCTGTTTGCTTGTGGCCGGCTCTGGCGGGGGAGGGGAAGTAGTGTTGTACCGAAAAAAGAAAAAGCCTTTTAAAGTTTGTTTTCTTCCTTTGTTTTGTTCTGTTTTGCTTGTTGAATAAAATGCGGTTGGTGTGGCGATTCGTGAGAAAAGTTTGGTGGGAAAACTTTCATTTTTCTGAGTAGTGATCTTTATTATGTTTTGATGTGCGAGTCGGTATTGCTTTGGAAAGTTCAGTGTCGAACATTAAGAGCTAAATGGGTATCATGGTCTGATTTTTTTTGGTGTGATTAATGTCGTAAGAGATCGTTGCCGTGAATGGACGGGAATGATGGAAAACTTTATGTACCAATTAGTCTGAAAAATTTTTATGGCATGGATGGCGGCTCAATGTGAAAATGTTTCCAAAGTAGACCCTGTGCAATTTTATCAACCACACGAACGCGAATTCCTTCAGCTATTTACAAATAGTTTACTCTTAAACGCAGCAGGCAGCAGACATGTCATTGATGTTTGTCCACTTTCCCCTAGATGGGTCAGAAGTGTTTACGAACTTTTGTAATGCTCCGTATCGGACAACGACCTCTCTGGCATTGCAAGCATAAAGAGGATATTTCCAGGACCTTTCATTTGCCACTGTTCTTGTATTGGGCTAGACATTCACTGTTTGTTTGTATAGGATAATTTATTTAGAGCATTGACGAAACAAGGCAGCGGAGCAATTTCCTGTCAGCATCATCAGCGCGTGTAGAAACCCCGAAAACTGACGAGTTAATGTAGGGCAGGCAGGGAAAGGGAAACTGAAGGGAGAAAAAATTGAAATTCTTTCTGCATCAAGGAGTCATTTGATGTGTGGGTATCACTTGGTCGGTCCTGGGGCTTTCACAATTGTGTTATTTTACCCTGCATCGCGGATCGGAGAGATCGTGTGTCCGTCAATAAACAGAAAATACGTCGTCTCTAGCCATAATTGTTCTTGTGCGACACGTCAGGGAAGGAACAGGCCCCCTCATTTCGCTATTTGGGGAGCATCGTGAGCAAATGTAACACATACACACACACACCAAGGAGAGACAATAGACAGTTTGTGCTTTTTCATTCTCGCTAAAGATTACGTACACTGGCATCTCATTTATTCTTAATGCCTGTTATCACGTTATATTCATGATAACTGTCAGTTCTGAAGATAAAATATACAGCTAATCTAGCGAATTTCCTCTCTCTGCTTGGAGCGTACAAAAGAAGCTGCTCTCACATTGTTAGAATTGTTTCCTGAAAGCACAAGCAGAGAAGGGGCGTGGGGGTGGGGCGGAGATCTAAGGCAAGACTGAATGACTGTTCTACCTTCTATTTTGGGAGTGTGAGATACCGCAGGATTGGGATGCTCTCATCGAGACAATATAGGCCAGTGTGTCTGATGTACGCGCGAGTGTGTGCGCTTAGGGTCAGCCGTAGTTTTCCGCCGCAGTGGTATGAGTGTGCGGGACCTAACATGAAGCCAATTCTCCATAGAGTTTGGTGAAGAATTAGCGTTGTTTTCCCGTCACTTGAACAATAATGATCACCCTACATAATAATATAAAACTATCAATTTTCCTTTCAGTGTTTCTCGTCGGTATTCTTTGGGTTTATTCACTCATTTCACAGATTTGAAAATACGCAAGGGCGAAACACTGTCGATCAGCAGGGCAGCAAAGACGATAAGTCTGTTACAAGCTCTAGATACCGAATCATTGTCATAAAAAGTGAACATTATTCTTTGACATAATACAAGATGAACACGGAGACTAGCCGGGGGAGCGTGAGAAAAGAGAAAAGATTATTTCCTGAGATAATTGGTTACTGGAAGTAATGATGTCCCCTGACAAGTCCTAAATATGGTCAGCGGTTTAGTACAAATACAATTTTGAAGGATCTTTACAGAGGGCACTGAAAAGGCATTCAGTCCTCTACGGCCTGGGCGGCTCGTATATCGAGGTCATGCCTTTTATGTCATTTAGTCGACTGTATTGTGCCTGAATGGCGGTCTCCTGGGCTTAGCGGGGTGCATGTTTGTGCCGACTTGATCAAATGACGCTAGAACAGTGAAGGGTGTAGTTTGGTACCCGGTAGAAACTTACCGTTTTGTAACTATGATATGAAGGTGATTTCCCAGCCAGTGCATTGACCTGAGAGTTTGTGATATCTGATGTGTGTGACAGTGGGCGAGCATTGACAAGTCGCCCTTTCTGTCGCTCGTTGCAGACTCTTAAAATTAGTAGGAAATTCTGAGGGTGTTTGAACATCACTATGGTGAAAATCCTTCGTTCTTTGCAGTCTTTAATTATACGCCAATTCCTGGAAGAAAAGTCCTTATTGTTATTCCTTATTAACACGATATTCGGCAATGCGGACAGCAATTATTGTTGTAATGGATAACATAGTAAACGTGCATTGTAATGTTTTTTGTTTTTTGTTTTTGTTGTTGTTTTGTAATACCAAAGGGCCACGTCAAGAGTTTTAACATTCACCTTCTTGCAGTAAAGTTTGGTCATAGTATTTTTGCGGTTTTATGTCTTCTTCTGAGCCCTTCGATTTCCGCTGCATGTTTTTATACCCCTCGGATGTAAGATATTATTCATATCCCATGGAAGAGTGCCAAAGGCCTCACAGAGACCATAATCAATTCCTTAACAGGTTTTTGCATCACGCAGAACTTGGAGAAAACAGGCGGTATTCTATGACAATGTCCGTGTAGAGAACGGATACAAGACTGATACACTAATTATTGGAATTTCACCATGAAAGGAACACAGTAAACTATAGTGTGGGTTCATTTCGGGCCGTGCAACCCAAATGCCTACAATATGATTTTTGGTGATCAATTTTCGGCCAGTTTCCAAACAGATTATTTCACGTCGCAAGAGAAAAGGTTGTCGTGGCTGATTGGCTAAATCTGTTCCTGACCCTATCTCTAATCCTGAAACGTTCCCAAAACTTCATAGTGCAAACAGAACCCAATTTGGCTACATTGCGGAAATAGCCATTTCGTAAACTGCATCACAAGGCCAGGATGCCATTTTGTGTGCCTGGAGTGGGGATGCAACATCCGGAGAGATGGGGAAATGGGCCGTGTGTCCTGGCCTCCGTCAGCAAATCCTACCTGTACTTACACAACGCCTTTTTGCACATTGAACGCTTCTGTCGTGATGAAATATGTCATTAGAATAACAACATCCGGGATGCCTCTTATCAAACCTGGGGCATCGGGGAACCGGTTTACATTGCTTAACAGAACATGACCTTTTTAATATAATCTTTTAAAGACATAGTAATGCACGTAACTAAATGAAAATTACTTTCATTGATTCGTATTGGCGGTAATTAAAAACTACTGAACAAATTCGGCTGGAAATAAAATAAATTATATTTTGCTTATATTACTTTCATTTCTGCCTGTGTGTGTATGTGTGTGTCTACCTGCCAGTAGCAGCCCACTGCCTCCTATGGTCCCTCCATGACCAGCCCAAATAGACTTGCTGCGAGCCAGGGTGGTGTACAGCTTAATATATTTGTTGAGCCCTGATTACCTGTAACTGTTGTTGTGGGTTGGGGATGTTATATACGTGAAGGCAGTCCGTCGTGCCAGCCAGCTGTTCCCAACCCATCCATGGGATGTCCTATCGAACCGAGGCTTATCAATGTGGCGTTCTGTTCCTACAATAGGTATCGATCATTATAATACGTTCCTTTCATTATTTACTCAGTTACTGGAACAGATAAGTCTTGGTTGGCCGTATATAAGAGGGAGTATTCCGATAGGTTGACGAGACTTTCAGTCCACATATCCTTGACCGACAGTTAGTGGTATGCTTTCATTGTTTATTCCACTGTGACTAAAACTCCTGTAACTGACGACATTGGCGGGGGGGGGGGGGGGGGGGAGTGCATTGTGAATTTGGTGTCTGTGCGTTTACAAATTCTGAGTGTGCATGAGAGAGAAAACCCACAATAAGTCGGCAGAGCTGATTTTGAGAAAAACGGCTTTGAAGTGAAAATATGGGTCCGACACAAACTTCCAACTTGGCTGTTGTTTAGGGGACCGTAGCATGTTACAGGGTAAACTGTAGACGAGCAGTGAACACTACTTACTGTGATGTCTATAACGGCTTTGTAATTAGACTACGGTCTCCTAACAAGATCCAAAAACTTCCGACTTGGCTGTTTCTAGGGGACCGTGGCATGTTACAGGGTAAACTGTAGATGAGCAGTGAACACTACTCACTATGATCTCTATAACGGCTTAGTTGTTAGACTACGGTCTCCTAACATCAATCACCCCAATATTACCTGGTCAGTTAGCTATTGCCACTTATAGGATTAAATGCCGTTTTCTCAAAATCTTGTTTTTGGGGGGTCACTGACTTCAGTTTATCAGAAATGTCTGGTCTTTTATTATATGTACAGAACTCAAAATGTCATGTTGCCGACTTAAGCCTGGTTTTCTCATGCCCTCTCACAATTACCTGAATGAAGATTAGTGTGAAGTGTTTTGCCTTTCAGTGCCATTCATGCGTTAACAAATGTTTGTTGTATTCACTTGACCACGGCGTTGGCAGCGTGGTGGGATGTTGAGAAAAATCTCTGGAATGTTCTGCCATGCTCACCTTTGTACATTCCTCCACCCAAACACCCCTTTCCATCCCCAGTTCCATAGCTTGTTTTATCATCATTAACTGAGCTGCATCTCGTCATCTGAGCCACATTAACCTCGCTGTGTGTGTGGCTTGTACATTAGTAGATGCTACGTCTCAGGGAATGTTCTAAGAGTCCCAGGGCTCTGATTCAGGCCTGGGTTTATTCTAGACTTGAACTGCCTTGAAATCAGCTGGGGAGGCAGACATGACATGTATTGGGTCTGATTAGTGCGGCCGGTCACGTTTTATTCAACATCACAATCTAAAACCGAGTCAAAACAGACTGAACTGAGTGCGCCAATTCCCAAATTTGGTAGTGATGTCGTTTTTACCAGGTGATGACTTGTGGTACTGGGAAGCGTGGGTGGTGGGAGAGGAGGAGGAATCTGTGAAGTACAACCACTAACTTGTGCATTTGCTTTCAATGATGTTGGTGCATAAAGTATCGCAAGTTTCCGTGATTACGTATCGATTGTTTACACAAAGCGAACTATGTTATCGCCAAGCTGTTACAGTAGACATCAGTTCAGTATCTTTACAACGCCCGTTTATTTAGAGCTTGCGGTCGCCCAACCGTTTAATCGAGATATCCTTGAGGATTTGGAGTATATTGTGTCTGTGTGTGTGTGGGTGAGTGATGTATTGCAGGATAAAACGTGAGAATCAATACAAATTGCTTAGGTGGCAAAATTTGATCCGATCTGGAGGTAGTTATCAGATCGTACGTGTAGTTCTAGAGGATGGTTTTGTCTTACAACCCTCTGGTGGGTGCTTGTCCTTGTGACGGCGGTCAGGCTTACAGGCTGCCGAGAAATTGGAAAAGACAAGATAAACGTCACGGGTCTGTAACTCAGCGGAATAGAAGCTGGAGCATGTGAAATTTGGATAGTTTATATTGGGTTTTGGAGCTGTGATGAAAAGCTAATGCTTCTTCAACAAATAACAAATGTGAGCGCTGCGTTTTAAAACTGAACGGAATGTACAGTTAGGACTTAACCCTTTGTAGGTCTGAGTGGTGATCTTGGTCACAAACCCTGGATACCTTTGAATGACATCACCTGTAAATCTATACTAGTCCTTGTGTGGTTCGAATCTTTTAGTGGTGATTTGGCCACCAAACCTGTCTGTAGGGTACCCGCTGTACCTGCCTATGTTCTACTCATATTGATAGTAGGAGGTTTTAGGTCCACTGTTGTGTTCCTTTGTTTAATAACATGGCTATTTGTGTCTTCCTCAGATGCTGCAGGGCTCATTCGCCACATGCTGACCGTGACACCATCCCGACGTGCCACAATGGAGGATGCCCTTCGCCATTGGTGGATCAACTTTGGCCACACCCATATGCCCAATGAAATGCCATACAGCCCAGACGAGGAACCGCCCATTATGCCATACACACTTTCAGCAGAGAGCAACTCCTTGTCTGTGGAACCTCCAGTCATTATCCATCATAGAAATCAGAGCAGCATTTCCTCCGACTCTGATGTGGAGCTAGATTTCAAACCCAGCCGTTGGAACAAGCGGACACTAAGACTGGATAGTTGTGGTAACAGTGTGTCCTCATCATTGGCTGGTAGCCCCGCCCCTACACCCGACACTTACAGCTTGTCCTTGGATGACAGTGTGGAGGATGACCCTGCCACCATAGCTGCTGGACTGTTAAAGTTACCACCTGATGTACTGGAAATCTTGAAGGGCTGTAGCAGTAAATCCCTGGCAGCTTTGCTGGGTACAGACAAAATCTCCACTGGTTTTGATCTGGAAACCACAGACAATAACTCAACAGAGAGTCAGAGCAGTGGAGATATGGTCAGGGAGGAGAGGACAGAACTAGAAAAGACTGCAGCTTCTGTGTTTGATTCAGAAAGGAAGCCCAAGCGGGGAATCTTGAAAAGAAAAGGCAAATTTTCTGGAGGTGACAGTGGTTGTATCATGCCAGAGGAAATGGCAGCTCGCCCAGAGGACAACCCAATACCCAAATCTGGCCATCTGCCCCGGAGACTGCCGTCATTTAGAGATGAAGCACATGGTATTTTCTCCTCCAAACACCGTGCTAGTCAGCTGTTAGACAATTCTGCTGGCACAGTGCACCATGAAAGCTGTAGCAGTGCCATCCCTCACTCTGCCTGGGCCTATTCATCCTCACGCTCATACAGGCAGCAGCAACCATCCGTTCCACATCCACAGCAGCATGATAAACCTTCACCAGCTCAGCCAATCATTACGTCCACCCAGCCTCTTGTTGACCACTGCCTTACACAAACTGTTACTGTTTTCAACAACTGTCCATCAACCAATGTCAGCAATACACATGTCCCAGAAGATGCAGCCAATGGGAACATAGACCCCCAAGGTTGTGCATCAGCTCTACAGCCTTTCACCCAGGAGATCTGCCACAACACAGACAGTGCCCATCCAGCAAGTAAAGACAACAGTAATGATATCACAAATGCTAACAGTTCTAGCAGAGATCCTGCCAAAGTCGTTCATAGACCAAAGAGTATCCTGAAGAATTGTAAGTTGTCCCGTATGGAGGAAGCCCGGAACAGACTAAGTATCAGCAGCATTGGCTCAAATTCCTCAGCTGACATCCTGGATCTGTCATATGACAGTGGAGACAGTGAACATTTTGTCAATCAGGAACTCCAAATGTCACCAGAAAACGGAAATGATAACAGCAACTTTACCAGGAATTTGGACCAAAATCCTAGCCAGGAAACACTTGGACTAGAGCAAGGAATTCATAATCTTACAGTATCTGGAACAACACCAGGTGTTTCCCTGCCCGGCCACCAGCGGTCACTGAGTGATGAAAATGCTGAGATCTTTGACAGTAAATCATCCTTGTTGTATCGCCTGACACGGGATGCCCAAAACCTACTGTAGTTGCTAATTCAGTAGATATTCACAGAAACACATTGTCCCGAATCACTTTCAAACAGAATTATTACGTTAAGCAGGAATTTTAATGGAAATGCCATGCATATACCAGCCAATAGCATTATTTTTGGATGATTTTGAAGCTTTCAGTACTAAACAGCTTCTGCTTGAAACAACCATTATGCAAATGTGCCTGCCTTATCCATCAATCAAAATGCAACTACTATGCAAGCAATATTTCTGTCAAAGGACTTCTACTTCGGTAGTGTAGTACGTATGATTCAAACTGTATTTATCCTGCTTATAATTTTTTTATAGACAGCAGTTTGTTTTTTATACAACTTTAGTTGTAGGATTCTTGAAAATGTTTCTGTTTGAGTGCTGTATTGACATAGCGATATTTAGCAAAGACATACGAAATATTATTTTCTTCATTGCTTCTTATTTGTGGCATTCTGCAAACTTTCATTCCCTACAATTCTTCAGTTGATTGCTTTAAATAGAGATAGTCCAAAAAGAGTTGTACTGCCGTACACATTCACTCATAGTCACCAGGACTATTTAAATTTTCTGATTGCCAGTGATACTTAGGGTACAATGGACATCACAGATAACTTCTAGGACACCAATATGGTTAGTTGTTTGATTATTTGCAGTCAACCCATTCTTCAGATTTGATCTGATCCTAAATTGGCAGAAATACCAGAATCAAATTGAAAGTCTCAGAACATTTAGTTGGTTGCCACCCACCTTCCCCTTTCCCCCCTGAAACTCTTAATCCTTTCCTTCATGAATTCACTGTATCCAAAGTATCTCTTTGCTCCATGTAATGTTTACAATGATAATAAAAAAGGTAATAATTTATTTATTTATTTATTTGACCAATCAGCCACCAGTAAACTCCCTGTCGTGGAACTGGAAAGGAGGTCGTGCTGTATTTCTGTCCTCTGTTATTCTCCTCATCCGACTGCTGTTATTGTAGGCAAACTTTTTTTTTTCACTGCTTGTGATATGAACTTTTTATTTGAAAATTGTATGTGAGCTTTGTATTTTGTTAATTAGCTTGACAGAAATTGTTTTAAAATCTTAGAATGAATACTTATTAGACAAGTATTTTTTCATATATGAAGTGTTCACACTGCTCAAACCACAAACCATGGTTAAAGATAGTTGCTTCCTGCATAGAAAATAAGGGTTGCACATCATCAGTGACCAGAAAAACTGTCGTAAGTCAGTGTAGTTTTCAGGAGAAGCAAAAAGCTTGTTTTTTTCCTGTTTTGTATGTCTTATAGAAGAACTATTTATTCCAAACTGATTGCTAAAACTAGGAAGACAACTAGGAATCATCATGTAACCCAGCTAGTTAGATCTGCAAAATCAAAAAGTATAACATATCGGATGTTCAACTTTTAGCAAATTTGACCTACGACAGTTTTCCTGGACCCGGACAGCATTGTTCTTCAGGAAGTCAGAAATACCATCTGCATCTCTTTACTTTTCCAAACACTCTCACTCACAGCATTTTTTAATTTACCTCTCAATATTACCTTGTGTTATGCCATACACATCTTTCACAACTTCTTTTACATTATGTGCCAAAGTGCAGTTTAGATAGCAATGAAAGGTGATGCTTATAAATGACACAAACCTTTAAGCAGAATGGATGTAAAATTTAGATCATTTTTGTTGAACCTGATCCAGCTAGTCTTTGCCCATATTAAGTATTTGAAAGAGCTCAAATTCTTTTAGTTCAAATACAAATGTTAAAACTGTGAGCAAGGGAAACTCAATTCTTAAAAGCACAGAGACATTTGTTTTGCAGATTTAGAAGAGACGCTCAGCAAAGAATAGTTTTGGAGGGCTATAGAGGAAAGCTGGACGGGTTGTCCTCTGCCAGAGGACTTGTTCTCTTATTGTTAGAGCAAATTTGTTTGAACATTGCATCACACTGCTAAAGATGTACATCATCAGTCGGCTGATGGAACCTCTTGTGAACTAGTCTTTGAAGCTGTTGTTAGGGGACCGTGTAGAATGACAAAGCTAAACAGAAAATATTGCATTATGTTCACTGCTTAGCTACTGCTTTCTAGTTAAAATGCTAGGGTCTCCTAACACCAGCATCCAAGGCTAGTTTTAATGAGGTTCCTACAGCAGGCTGATCATAGTTCACACCTTCGACCTTTGATCTCCGCTCACTGGTTTCCTGTGTCAAAATATTTTGCTTCAATCCTAGCTCAATTTATTTACAGATGCTTGAATGTGCATAGTTTGCATCTGAAGTAGTAAAGTCAGTTAGTCATATTCACACCATTGCCAACAACGGAATCACATACTAGCCTTTTTCACGATATGATTGTCATGTTCTCTTTAAGAAGTTGCACTAATTTTGTTCTGTTGAGAAGCCCAGTCGGCCTTTTCACTTGAATAAAAATTGAATTATCCTACCAATTATCAAGTAGCAGTATGGGTAGCGTTGTCCCTAACAATTTGTAATTCGTTTTTCAATATTGCAATGAATTCAAAAATGTGGAGGGCATTTTCACACAGGCAACACATTCTAGTTTGATAATGTTAGATAAAATATGCATTATTGAATAGTCGACTATGCAAAACACATTACACATACCGTTTTTGTCAGTCAGCCTTCAGGAAGTGTAGATATAATAAAATGGTATATTTCTTGTCACAATCAGAAGAGTGCAGAGTTTCTAATCCATCTGTGATTGCAATACAACATACAGTGTAGATGTTTTTATAAAGAGAAAGTGAAAGGTATACATGTATTGTTGTGTTGTGGAAAAAGACTATGTGGCAAAAACAAACTTTACAAGAGATACAGAAAAAAGTTCCTCATGCCAACCTCTTTTTTCCTCGTTCATTTACCATTTTGTGATGGTCAAAAGAAATGGTGAGTCTACAACTTATAACTCAGAAAGAAAGATAGAGCACGTTTCATTCTATAAAAAGATCCTTAAAAAGTGAATTTGACTTAGATTGGCATATACATATACGGTCTTTCCCCGTCAAACTGCAGTATGGCTATCATAGACAGAGACAAACAGCAATGTCAAATTCATTGTATTCATCCATCAGTATTTCTTAATTTTGCAAAATCTTTGCCTGGTACGCATTTGTTTACATGGTGCTACATAATTATGCGGATTTATGTATGACCTTTGCTCTGAGATGCTGGGTCTCAGATTCAGTAATGTGTGAGTCTTCATTCATTCAGTACTTGACATAGCGAGTCTCATCAATATAAATAAATTAGAGTTGAGGCCCTGTATTTTCCTGATTATCATTTCCTACTTTTCCATCAAATTCCTGTTACAATGAGGAAGTAAATTTTGCTTTTACATCATCGAATATTTTCAAGTATAAAAGTGTTGCCTTGCCCGAAAAGTTGTGAATTTTCATGTTTCATTTTTATGATTACAAACTGCCAGGAGAGACATAGTTGTTCTGAATTGAAATTTTCTGTGGTATGAACTGATGGAGGGGGAGATAAAACATTTTTGTAAGGGCAACACCTGCTCATCGTTGTCTTCTTTGTATTTGTAGTGTCAAATTAATGTTTTATTATTGAATATGAATCTGGTTTGTGTTGAATGTTGTTTGCTTCCAGTAGTTACTTGACTTGATGTTTCTGAGAGCTGTATAGTTTTATATTAATTTGTGATGAAGTAGGGTGATAATTTTTTTCTACCCCTGTATTCCTTTCCATCTTCATTGTCCTGATAATATTGAAAATATTGTAATTGTAAATTTCTTACTTATTTCCTGTTTGTTGATGCATTGGTTGGCATAAGAGCTTTGGTGACCTTTAACCTCATATTATGATAGAGAGTAGAGATTCTTCCATGCTATGAACCTGGCATTGATTACATATGATTTGAAATCCATCCCACAGAATGAACTGAAAATCCTATGGTGCCTTGGGCCCTTTCCATTTTCTTTATTTCAAGACTTCTATATATATTTTCATCCTGAAAAGTTCATTTTGGGAACAAGATTGGCAGTTTCTACCCTGCAACTCAGCATTCTAGGCTGCCATGTCTTCAGTTCATTGTCCATTAAAGTGTTCAAGTCTTATGCTGTCTCTGTCCCGTTTACAATGACTGTCAGTTATCCTCAGCAACTGTCTATTGCCTACAGTGATCTTCTACTGTCTGCAGCTGCTCACTATTGTCTAAAGTGATCTTTTTACTGTCTACATTGACCTTTTACTGTCTACAGTGATTGCCTATTGACTGCAACGACCCCCAGCCATCTACAACAACCACATACTGTCCACAGCAATTGTCCACTGTCTACAGCGACCACATTTTACTATCTTCAGAGCAGACCACATTTTGCTATCTTCTGAGTACATTGTATTGTATAACTGTTCAATCAAGTCAATTGTGCATAATGAATTTAAAGCCTGAATAAAATTTCATGACTTGTATACATGCCGCTGTCTTAAACTGGGAGTCACTTCAGCTGGTTTCTTTTGCAGAGGTTGCTAAGTACAGTATGCTTTGTGAATTTTTTAATTTTTTGGGGCCAGTTTTCATGTTTTAAAGGGTTTCAATGTCCATTGATGGCAATTTTGAAAAGCCTTTCATTCAAATGAACTTTAACACAGTAAAAAGTGTGACCCCAAAAAATTGTACCATAAAAATTGTAGTTGAAAACCTAGGTATGGTTTACTTTGACAAAGGCTAGACCAAAAAAAAAAACAAAAACATGTACCTTAAATCTAAGGGTTGCTTGTAGTTACATTTGCTTTATACTGAATGTGGATACGCCACTGGGAACAGATTCATTTTGTACTCTATTGATTTAGCTGGTTGTTCAAATGGTGTGTTTGAGTTGTACTATCTGCATCAGAGCCTCAGTTTTACAATTGTTTACATTGTGACATGACCTCGTGTTCTTTATGGAAAGAAAATAAACAAGGCGTGGTTATTTTTCAACTTGTCTCTCAGTCCATCTTTTTGCTGGTGTCTGCACACACAAGAAAATCTTTTTGTGTGACTAAAAGAAGATGAAAGTTGCTATGTTGGTCTGCTGAATGAAAATACCCTGGTATCCTCTCACCTTACACACCATCAGAACAAACTCCTTGGACATGAACATTTCAACAAACAATACATACATGTGTTTCTTCGGTTTTACATTATAATGTGAGTAGTGGAAAATTGAAACAGCACCGCCAGAGAAGTTCATACTTTGGGGGGAAATAATGATGTTGCTGTTGTCGTTGTTGTTGCATTGGTTTGCTTGTGTATGTTGACAGAAGTGATGGTGATAATGACGGCGCTAGACTGGTGGTACTCATGGTCAGAAAGGAAAGGTGAAACAGCTGACCCGCCTGTGACATCATGACAATACTATCGCTCTTTAGTGAAATTTAGTCGCAACGTGTGTGTCACAAATCCCAGACTGGGAGATGTAATAAGTTATGACAGGACAACAATCACGAACGAACAAGTTTAACACTTAACAGAACAACCCATCAGACTCACACATTTATTAAACATAATTATACAGATAATCGCGCAATTACCTACATTATATTATTGAATTTAGCTGCCGTACAACGGCCTTATTCCCACAAGCACTCTTCCTCGGATCCACAACCCGGTAGTTACTTCCTAAAGACACTTCGGCCTCAGCCTCTCCCCTCAGGGTCTCAATAGCACACTAATAATTCACTGGCACCGCAGTCTCTCAATATCACCTTCCTATTGCCATAACACCTTAGCATTCCACTAGCACCTCAGCAGGACAATAGCACATTATCATTTCAATAGCCCATCAACATGGCAATAGTACATTATCATTTCAATAGCCCATCAACATGGCAATAGTACATTATCATTTCAATAGCCCATCAACATGGCAATAGTACATTAGCACATTCACGCTCATATCTACGTCCCTGTCCGTGGCCAGACTGCCACGACTTTATGTGCCTCTACTGTCCTGCACCGACAGCCTCACTCTTGGCCTATGTGTGGCCCCCGGCCCTATGCTGGCCTATCCCCTGTGCTCACCGAGGTGGCTCTTCGGCCCGTCCCCGACACCTACAAGAATAACATTACATTGGTATAATACCATACCATTTCTATTCACTCCACCTCTCCTTACAACCCATGAAGCGTACACACAATAGTTCACATTTCACTCACCAAACATCTTACGGTAACAAACCTCCATCGGATTACACAATACTCACTCTCGCTACAAATCCATGAACTCAACTTTCCTCTATCGCTCATGGCGCACATTGCTATATCCAATATCAAGGACTTCCACATTCCTCACATATACTTATTTACATCATGGTAATAGACGAATATAATACATCAATCATAATTATCAATCATCGTTTCACCTACCAGTCATCACTGGAAAAAACTCTCTCACTAGTCTTCCGACTGCTCCCCTTATGTTCGCCCACTGGGCTTTCTCTTGCGTCCGCTCTTTAGGACGTTCTAACTTGCAGTGATAGTAATACAGCGCTCTCGCCTCATTCAGACCCCCACCACTCATAACATGCACGCTTTCCCTTACTTGTCTACGTGCGTTAATTTTACTCTCCTCCTTTCCCCCCGTAATTATTAACTATCGCTCACTCCACTCGTGACAGTGTGGTCGGGGAGCGCTTGTGTTTGGCTCTCCTGCTATCCTATGGTTCGTGTACATTCTGTCTTTCGTCTTGCTCTTTCCTAGCACAGTGTGACTGTCATCGTATAGACGTGCTTGCTCCAAACTGTCACACTCTTCATACGTGAATGGTAAACATTTGCGGTTTCCCGAAACACATACACGTGCCGTGTCGTAAAGCGGGGGCTTACAAATCATTAGCAGCGTGTTTGTGTTTGTTTGTGTGTGTGTGCCCGTGGATGTGATTTGATTTGTCCTGCATTTTGTTTGTTTGTTTATGCTTGTTTTTGTAGCCGCCGCTGTGTGAAACATATTGTGACGTCTGCATACATAACATACAACTCCAGCTATACCAACTTTATGACAACTGATTTTTGTAGCCCCAAACTGCTAACTGAACAAAATTACATGATAAAGGACTGAAGAAGAGGGAAATCGTGGTGAATGCATACAAAACAATTAGATCTACATGAAATATTTCTGGTCGGTGTAAAGTATGAAATCAGTGCTTGTCAAAACACCAGTATTTTTTTGGTAACTAGTTTGTAGAAGGCCATAAAAGGTCACACGTTACACAATTGGTCACCTTTATCGGACTATGACGTGTCCCTGAATATCTGTAACGTATTGGACCACTGGGCTCGACTTGGCTGCCTTGATGATAGCTAGTAGTGAATAGTTCTCCTATTATACAGATTTGTGTTTTCCTCAAACGCCAAGAATTCTATCACACACGCAAGACAGTGGGGGCTGCGAATATGCAGAGCCGGCCCTTTCGGAGTGGAAACGTTCGAGAAAACTTTGCGTAAAACTAAAACTGTGTCCGTTTCTTTAATTTTGCTCTTCTGTCATCGTGTACCCGGTCCTGCGATCTACCATCGGCTGGTGTCCAATAACCAGTGGGTATGTAACCGGCAGACGAATGGAAAGGGATTGTTATCTTGGTATGTGAGGAGTTCGGTACAATTTGTATGCCAGAACTGGCCCGACTTGGAGGAAGCGCTGAAAACAGCCTGTTTCAGTTAGAATGGTATGAGATACGTTCATATCGTTGATCCTGTCATGGAACCGCGTGATTTCATAGGAGAGGAAAAAAACTGTTTACTTAATGTATTCTTTACTTAAAAATATAGACATGTTTAATCACATGAATGTGCATTTTAAATTTAATGCACCCCTGAGTCAACAGAAAAGATAAAATTCCTTAAGGGAGTTTACATAATATTGGGCAAAAAGAGTTCTTATCTGCAGTTGTGGGAATACACTTGTCAAGTGTGGCTTCACGATAGAACTAGTGGCCGCTATAAATTGTGCCGAGGCGCAGTTAAAGCCAAGCTCAAACTCATTCTCAAACCAGCGGTAAGAAAGAAAGTAAGCAGAAACTGATTTTACACTCAGGCGTAGACCAGCGGGATCTGCAGGACAGATGACGAGATCTTTATTAGTATTACAGCACGAATTGATAAAGCCAGAAAAGACGAGATTAAAGATCCTAAACGATCTTGTTATAACTATGATGATTGATGAAGAAGAGAATAATAAAGAGATTAAAACCTGCACCATCTTCAATAATAAGCCCACTGGCCAAATGATTAAAAAAGAAAAACATCCTCAGCTATCTTGCCTGAAGCTGTGACTGCTACTTGGTACGGGAATGTCCAGTGGCCATTGGAAAGATGTGCTGACCATGTTTGACATAGATCTACATGTGCGTTCATCAGTGCAAGTTTGTATCTGTTTGTTATGATTATCTGGACATCCCTAGACATCCTGTTTCATGGTACAGACTGTGGTTTCTTCCAATTTTCTGACACAACTGAACAAGTGATCAGTCTGGTCATCCGCTGGTCTCCAGTTAGTTTCCAAAGAGTAAACAGATGTACACTGTTTACATTGTCAAGTGTTTTAGAACGATATCAAGTCCACTCCTGATCATAGGTCTTCTTGTCATATTGTTCTGTTAATGCCAAGATAAAATATAGGGGAACGGGGTACTTTTTCAGGGTTTTTCTGTTTAATATTCCTTAGTGAATCCCAAGTCGCTCTGTGGAAGGATTTTGGAAGGGGAATGCAGTCATATACGAGACAGTATTATTTACATTTAATCTGAAGTCAAAGTTATACAAGTTTGCTTTGGGTTTTGCGACAAGTTGGTACCAGAAGAAATGTCGCTGAGTGGAAAGATTTGCCCTGACCTAATCAGTACAAAGCTTTACCGGAAACACGAGTAGAAGGGGACATAATAAATTGGTGTGGGATCCCTGTTTGAGGAGTTAGGGTGTCGTCCTGGACATTTGTTATCTTAAGAAAGTTGGGGGATTTTCTCCCTTGGCCAGTGTACACATAGGTCAAGCGGCACAATGAAAAACGAGGGTAGGCATGTGTTTATCTTTGAGTGCGCCCGTGTGTTTATATAACAATCTTATGAGTGGGTTTATGTAAAGGGTAAATGTATGGTGATGTATGTGTGTATGTGTGTGTGGGAGGGAGGGGGCGGGGGAGTTTACACCACGCCTTGTCAAGGTTACAAGAATGCAGAAATATAGAGAACTTAATATGGCAATGCAATAAGACACCAACTTTACAGCTCCAGATGGAATAAGAGTTTAGGTTCGCATGTGCCACTTGCGAGCTGGTAAAGATGTCTTTCTCTAAGGTGGAGAGAGCGAGAAAGATAGAGAGAAAGAGTGTGGGGAGAGAGAGGGGGGAGAGAGAGAAAGAGAGAGAGAGTGGAGAGAGAGGGGGAGAGAGAGAAAGAGTGGGGAGAGAGGGAGAGGGGGGAGAGAGAGAGAGAGGGAGAGAGAGAAAGAGAGAGAGAGAGTGGAGAGAGAGGGGGAGAGAGAGAAAGAATGGGGAGAGAGGGAGAGGGGGGAGAGAGAGAGAGAGAGAAAGAGAGAGGGAAGAGTGGGGGGAGAGAGAGAGAGAGAAGGGGGAGAGAGAGAAGGGGAGAGAGAGAGAGAAAAGAGAGAGAGAGAGAGGAGTGTTTCTTCAAGAGCTTCAAGAGCCCACTTCGCTGAAAAAATTGTAAAGTATTCCTGTTTTAGTTTTAGATCTCAACCTAATCTTTACTCGAATCCTTTTTCAAATATCAATTTTCAAACCTGTCATTGGCTCTATTCCAAACGGTTACAATCCTACCGACACCCAGGACGTCACATCACGCCAAATCGTAAATTCAGATTATGGAGAGGAGCTATGAAAGTTTAAAACCAGAGAGGGGCTTTTTGTTCTGGCAATCTTCAAACCCGCGACTTCCACCACTCAAACTTGCAAAGGGGAGTCTTAACCACTAGGCCACGGCCACTGTAACTTCCGAGTATCAAACATTACGGTCAATGCCCTTCAGAACGTTCGCACTCTGGCGAAAAGCCAAATTGCGCAATTACTAAAGAAAATAAAATAGCGTAATGTTGCGCCATTTCCAAATGTCATTCGACCAGACATATTCTGTTTCGTCTAATGTAATCAACACATTAGCCTACACATCATGTTTCGGTCAGATGTGTATATCATCATGTAATGCACTGTTGCTAGGGCACTGAATTGTTTCACACAAAAAGCTTTAGCGCAGTGAACACAACTCACTCAGTATTTTCTCTGGTTTGGCTTTGTAATTTGTCTACGGTCCTTTAACACCAGCCATGCAATTATTATATTTATGTTATTAAGCGTGGTCAATGTGTGTGTGTGTGTGTGTGTGCGCGCGGGCGCGCGGATTAAAAAGACGGATGCTATGGAGATCACAGAAAGGCTAGGGTCAAAGTTGAAATGTGATAGGCGAAAAAAATATGGTATCAAGAGTTGCATTTTGCAATACCATGTATTGTTATTGTCAGTAAAACAAACACACACTCACAACAAAAAAACAAAAAAAAATAGAAAATTTTAAATTAAAAAAAAAGGAATCCTCAAATTTCATTTACAATCTGTTGTGCATTTTTCTTGTGGGGAGTAGGAGCAGAGAGCGGGGGTACATTACAACGGTGTGTCTGTCTGTCTGTGTGTGTGCATGGGTGGAGGAAGATTCTAGACTCTGGAGATACTCCTGACCCCTCATTCCTTAGAAAAGGGGGGGGGGGGGGCTTGGTTTGGCGAGAGGCCAGGGAGTTAGACAAATCATTCTGTTAGAAAGATACAACACACAGGACAATTTATTATCCCGCACTCAGAATTCTTATGGCTAGAATCTTTACAAAATCGTCAAAATCCGTGTGATGCTTTCTCTGTGTCTTCTCCCCCGCCCCCGCCCCCTTCGGCCCACAGATACGCACACCTCAAACTGCCAAGTTACACCCGAGCATTCACTCACGGCCCGCCCCACCCCCGAGCGACCTAGGACACGCCTTTGATTACGACATTGTATTTCGCCACTAGAGAGATACAACACAAAAGTGCCTCGACCTGAAACTTCAGCACAAACGCAATTTGGTTTCACATTAACTGTCATTACGTGACTATTACGTTGTTAACCCTTATGAGGCTGACATTTCTGCCTGATGACGTCGGTGGGGAACAAGTGTCGATGTGAAGATTTATGGATGTGCCAAATTAAATTGTTCACTTCCGGCCCCGCAAACTGGTAAATCTGTGCTCAACAGGACCTGGCTGTTGTTTTCTTTCCATACAAACAAACTGTAGATATTAACACAAATTTCAATGGAGAATTTGTTTTTAAAATATAACAACCTAAACAAAACATGAAGTAAACAAAACAAACCAAAACAAAAAAGAATGACATATATTTTTTTTACATGAATTTATTCGAAAATATGGCACCCAACCGGGATTCAAACCCAAGACCTTCGCCTTACATGAGAACGCCCTAGCGACTAAATTATTTCGCTACCAACCGACTGTTCCACTGCCCTCACATACACTACAAGTTCCTACAAAAACTATTCCTCCGATCGCAGGTAAATATAACCTGTAATGTAAATACATGTAGACCTCTGGAACATAGCATTACCTAGTCAAGTAAGCAACTTATCCACCTGACTCTCCCCCCCCCCCCCCCGCCTCACACACACACAACAAATACAAAATCTATCCAGATGAAATTTTCTGAATTCCCATTCACATTCCGCCCTTCATTTTCCTCCTGCCCATTTTTTCCACAGCTTTCTTCCGCCCACCATTTCAATCATCAATCTCTCCTCTGTTGCAAAACTGGTTCAAGTTCAAGCGATTGTCACTGTGAAAATTCCAGTTGTTATTGCGACAGTTACCAGATTGATTGCGTCCTCCTGGTCGACAACGGAGGTTTGTGGTTTACATAGGTCTGCAACCATCTGATGTTGAATGTGAGGGAAAACATAACATTCCACACGTAACAAATAAATATCAGAATTAAATAGTTTCTGTCTTCGTGGAGTTGTTAGGCTAAATCAGTTCTTTAACTGAACACAATAGTTTTAAAATTTCTGTTGTTAGGGGACAACAGTATTATTACAAAGCCACAGAGAGAAATGTATAGCCACTCGACAACATGAGGCAAATTTCGAAACTACCTGATTCTGGAAAATCGTTAAGAGGCATCATTTGGTCAATTTTATCGCTTTGGCGTTTTCAGTACTTTTGAAAATAACGTCTTTACTATTCCCTTTCCAAATGGTAATCCTGTTTGAGAAGGGTAAATGCCTCAAAACTGACTCTGAATAGAGACATCATCAATAAGTTTGACTAAAAGCTGAAATTTTAACGTTTTTCTCAAAACTGTCGTTGTGACACATCCTGTCTTTAGGAGGTCATAATTGTCTTCTCTGCTAATTAAATTACAGCATTTTTTTTTTTAACCAAATGAAAGGGCTTTGAATGACTTATGGGGATACCAATATCTCCTTACCACCAAAATGCACGAAGTGCTTCATTTTGTCGGGCGGCTACACAAATACTGAATTTACTGCTCATCAATGGCTTACAGTGTAAAATGCAACGGTCCCCCAACTAAACGTGAAATAATGCGCTTTGAGATTATAAGTGATTTATACTTCATGAATATGATTATGAGAAGACAATGACAGATCTAAAGCATCCAAGGGAATTCTGAACATTTGAGGGGGGAACAGCGACAGACCCAAAGCAGTTCCAACTGCGTGCTGTTTCTCCTTGGTATGACTTAGTAACGATTTTTTTTTCATTTATTTATTTCTTCTCACTGTGTCCTTAGTTTCGAGATACTAGAACATTCGTTGTTATCATTTTCGTCTGATCATATATCAAACTGGAGAATTATTGTAGGTATGACGAGGAAAGCGAGTTATTTCTCCAGTTTGTTCCACATACCCCTTTCATTTTGTTTCATTTTTGTTTCCATACTCAAGCAAATCACTCCAATTTTTTCTCACCGGACACTTTCAGGATAATGACCGTAACTATATAAACCGTTTTTCGGGAGTGGTATGGAAACGAGAAAGAATTCAATCCTATCTCATTTTCTGAAGGTGGCGTTTGCCTGACAATGAGCAAGACATTTACTTTTACGACAATATGGTTTATTGTGACGTGGTCGTGGTGAAACATCTTTGGAAAACTAACGTTAAAGGATACGACTGTAGGCTGTTTCAGCAATTCTTGGCTGTACAGCATCAGGCAAACTTGTCTCTGTGCTGAAATCGACATTCTGCTAGTTGAGAAATACAAACTGGGCCTATAATAACTCACACTAAAGTGTTAGCCGCCCACAAGAGTTGCCCAAATTATTGCAGCAATTTAGGAAACATTTATGGCTTTGACGTGACCGCGTGACGCTTTTCAGCATCTTGCAAGTACCGACCAAGATATGGCCGGAAGAAAATATTTTCCTTTGTCACGTTGATTGGTTGCTTTGTTTCTCCATAAAATGAAACCCATTAGCTTTATAACCCCAACATAAACTGAGCTTATGATCAAGCTCTATGGTTAGGAGCACTATTAAGTGCAGTACTCGGGAAACCAACGTTATTGACTCATCTGTCAGGTATCTAGTGCGTTGGTAGCCGACTGACAAGCGTAAGTTTATTGAACTTCTCTTCCAGCTGCAATGGAGATACTGCACAATAAATAATGTTTCGATAAAAATAGCCCAGGCTCAGAGCTGGGCGCAACTGAAAATTTCGAGATTTTACAGAAACCATTCTGAAAACAAACGACGGTTTCTGGTTATTAACAAAAACTCACGTGTGAAGTTTGTTTCCCTTTAGTAAGAGGTTTGCACTTACGCGTATTGTACTTGAGAAGATTTGTGACCTTGTCTGTTAAAATGTTTTGGCTTTTTGTTATAAACCTAATGTCATTGTAATATCCTTGAATCTCTCCAAGAGACAATGCTGCTGTAGTGGGAATGACAGTGGTGGTAGAGGTTAATGTGGTTGTAGGGGCGCGCTGCAAGAAGACTTGTGAATTGTTTCTACCACCAGAGCGATAGATAGACATAGTAAGAGAAATATAATGTTTTTAGGTGTGCTGGTAGTAGATACAACACATTCGGGCGTCTAGCTGTAGAAGTGGTTGTAATACCTGGCAGTAAGAACGATACTGTGGGTTTCATCAGTTTTTGTCATTTCTTTAATAGTGCGAGTATCTAAAGCTGTGTGGCACAGGGTTTGAGAGTACTGCACTCTTCTGTTTGTTTGTGTGCATGTGTGCGTGTGTTGTTGTTGTTGTTGTTTACTCCATCTCTGAGGAAAAAAATAGGTAAAAAATAGGTCGCATTCACGTTAGTCGTAAATTCAGCAAAATCGGTCTTAGGAAATTGCTGTGACCAGAGGATATAACATTAACAGTTGTTTATGATGGTACTTTTCATTGTCATAGAAATTGTTACAAAGACATTCCCCATCACGTATTCAAGAAGCACACTTCTCAATGCCGCGGACTTCAGCCCACAGATGACATTATGACAACATTTCCGATGATGGCGTCACAAAAAACTGTGATAAACGTCATAAAATTGCAGCTATTGGACAATTTAATTTTACTTCACCGTCATCCCACAGCGGGTATTGCTGGTGTATCATCAAGGCCAAGGCAGTTATGGTACAATGACAATGGTGGTAATTCCCCTAGGAATATGGCACTATTATGGCGGTTTAGACATCGTAAAAAAAGGTTGCTCGGCAGGCAGCTCTGTGTGTACAGATTTTTTACTGCTGGCATAAATTTTTACGAGGATTTGTATACGGATCTGAGGGAGAGAGGTGGAGAGGGAGAGAGAGAGAGAGAGAGAAAGGACCTAGTGGAACTACAAAGAGACACAGAAAACTGCGTCACTCGGTCGAGTTTCCTGCTAGGGGTCGTTAAACCTGAAGTGACCTTTTTTAATTTTATCTGTTGCGATGAAACAGTGCTGTCACTTTCGTCAGCTGTCGCTGTCATTGTCGTAATGTTTAAACGCGTGGGTAAGATTCCTCTCTTGAGTTGAGTGACCCATGACAAAAATTTTGTGTAAATTAGAGGTGCCAGATAACGCGTGACTGCGTGATAGAACCTGGCTAAACAGAAATAATACACTTGATTTAATATGCAGCTTATGAAACATAACCGTGTTCAAAGACCACTGTTTTTTATATCCCTTTTTTTTTTTATCCATTCTCAATACAAGTGGAAACCAAACCAACACAAACAGCGGTGGATTGTCCATCCTGGCTTAGCTTGACGACATAATTGGTTGTTTTTCGAATTTAGAAAATGTTTGGTTTTCTTTTCTAAATAGATCTGAATATCATTTCAAACGCGTAATATAGTTCTGTAGAGTGTTGCGAAGTGCACTGTTGTTAAATATTGGCCTCGTTCTAGAAACAGATCTGCTGTGCAAGTCCTGTATCATGTCAGAACAACTTGGTTAAATAGTATAAACTACAAACAGGATTCTGGTTCTGTATGGTTTTATTCACCCCCTTTCATATTCTTGTACATGTATACGTAATCGTCTCAAGTGAAATTAACTTTGAGAATGCACTCTCACTGTTACTAGCAATAGTCACGAAAATGATTCCTCATTCATTCCAAGGCAAAACACTCGTGCACACATGTACATACACTCGAGATAAAACGGTCTTGTGATGCTCGATTTCTGCAAGATAATTTATTAGATAACTGTCAAGAAAGGAGGTTGACAATAATGATGTCCATGCTTTGATAGCTGCCCTTATGTGGGCAGAACTGATGCCAATAGCACCAGAAATATTGGTTCATTTCTTCATAGCTTGCCTTTCGACTTTTTATTTCAATTATTAATGTTATAGTTAAAAGTAATATTTATTTTGCTGACTGCCGTACCACAATGATTTGTACAAGGGAGTGCTCATTTTATATATATTTATATTACTCCACAATTCCTTTGCAGAATACACAGATATAATGGAGTTGGGGTTTTTTTTTCCTTAACCAGCACTGTGTAAATAATAATGGAGATCATTTACATAGCGCCTAATCCAAAGGAGTTTGCTTTAGGCGCTTTACAGAAAGTCTTGTACTCTCAATTTGCATCTCTCTCACTCTCCCTTTCTTTCTCTCACCCTCTCTCTCTCTACTTCTCTCTATCTCAGAGCAAATTGTAACGCAGCCTGATAGGCGCAGTTCACAACTCACAACAGTTCACAACTTGTATTCTAAAGTATTATAATAATATTTGAATACATATTAATATCTATTTTTAATAATGAATTATACATTTTTGTTGGTGATGTGGGACGGAATAGTGACGGAAGGACTAAATTCCGATCATACTGTTGACTACTCATATAAAGTGAATGTCATTATTGTATATAACAAGCTCTTCTGCAGGTCAATAAAATTGTTAGAAAAACAAGCGGTATTAAAGCATCCAATATTCATTAGCCGCCACCAGTGGTCGATAAAACTAATGGTCCAGGACGTGTATGAAAGTGGCGTTGTCAATACGTTCACTGACCTGGCAAAGGGTTCAACCTGGACTAGTTCACTCAATAGTCTCGATTCCTTTCTCCCAATTTCTAGGTTATCTCACCCGTCCAACCGTTTCATTCTATGCCAGTCCGATTCCGGGATAGAAACTAAAATAACGATCCACAGAGATCACAGAAATGTCTTTCTTGTATCTTTGTTCACACAAACAGAGGCAACTTTGAGGGATAAAAATAGGATGGACAGGGGGACTTTTTTCCCCCTTTCAGGCAAGGGTTGGAGGCGGGCTGCAACTAAAGTCAGCCTGCCCCCCCCCCCCGGACCCCTCCAATCGATTTGGATGGACCCGCTGGTTGGGTGGTGACGTCACGATATTCAGTTTCATCAGAGAGCTTAGATATCTAAGCTCTCTGGTTTCATTCAGATCCAACCGGTCGGCTAGTGAGGGAGGTCTCATTGAAAACTGATTCTTATGACGGCACAACCGAACTACTGAAATATCGATATTCATTTCATTTTTCGAGTGCTCTACTAGTTCTAGATCACAAGAGGATTTTTTTCTTATCGCGACATCGCACATTTTGTCATATGCCTAGGCTACTTATTCCACAAGTGCCCAAGTTATTTTTTGGAGTGTTTTGAGCTGTTCACTCTGCTCTTATCCCCAGTTCAGCTTTTTAACTGATTTAGACATGAATAATCTATAAATTACATTTGGTCACCCATTATTTTAGTAGGGAAATGGTAAATAATCATGATTAAAAAATTCAAATCGCATGCATTTTGTTTTTGCTTCTCACTCTCTCAATGTATGTCAAAAAGTGTCTTGGGAGAAGGTGGAATGGGCGACGGTTTGGAATATCTACAAGAAAATAAAAAAAACAATAACAAAACAAAACAAAAAACAGCAATAATGAGAAATATTAGCAGTCCTGGCAGGTCGTTCATGTAAAAATGTTGATCAAAATCACAGACCTACATTTTTTGCTTGACCGAGGTCATGTCTACCGTAAAAGCAAGACATCTCTGGGCTATATGGCATGCCGGGAATGACTTTCTTTCTTTCCTTCTTAATGGGACAATCCAAAGACTAATGTTAAAAAAAAAAAAACAAGAAAACAACGAATCTCTTCAAATGTATATTTATTGTGGGAATGTTAACCACAACACTATAAGACATAGAAAGCTACACAGGCTTAGGTGAGGACATTAGTGTGTCAGGTAGTGTGAAAGCACTATGTTGCATAATCATAATAGTGACCCGTGGTGGCAGTGACTGTGACAGCAGCTGCGGATGTGCTGTGGCCCAGAAAGACAGGAAGCCACGATAATAAAATTATGAATTCAAACTAAGAGCGGTTGTTACACAGTTTTCTATTGCAAGGGAAGCAACTTGCTTTAACCTTCATATGCACCGTATACCTGTTCACGTTAGAGATGGCCTCCCTTTTAAGAAAGCCGCACATTAAAAAATTTGAGTTCTTTCGTGGAGCTTGACAAATTGTATTATTATTCATTTTTTTCAGAAGAAACTCATTCACATTGTAGTAGTATTAAAATCTGAAGTGATACCGTCTCTGATTACTGTCATGAACATTGTAATCTGGCTGTTGTAGCAGATCTCGAAAAAGACGAGAAGAGGATTCTGACGACTAAAACTTCGGAACTTTAATTTTTCTTAAAGAAAGGAAATTAATGGAACTCTTCTTTGTTTTTCGCATTATCTGTGCCAAGAGACACAACTCTGTTCACACAATCTTCACACAATTTGTTTATTATTTTACTTGTTGTTGTTCGAGGTTTGGAATCTCGTATCGCTTGAAAAAGGTAAGTTTTCAACGTGAATCACTCTGTCGTGTTCTCGAAAGTAGTTTCAGGCTTGAGAGTTTAGAAGACCTGGACAACTCTGTTCATACAATCTTCACAGTTTATTTAGTATTTTACTTGACGCTCTCAAACGTTGCATTGACGTAGGACGGTAGACTGATACAAAACTAATCTTTAGATCTAGATTCTAGATCTAGACTTCCAGATCTAGATCTATGGTCAATGCACTAGGTGCGGTCACGAGCCAGGAAATGGTAAATGGCCAGAAGTAAACAAAGTCTAGCGAGCTTCTGACTGGCTCAATTTAACCACTGAACTTTGGGCTTGTCAGTGAACACTTAAAATTCTTTCTCAGTTAATCTGTGCTGGTCAGAACACTGTAAGCATCAGTTGCATGTCTGTGCGGTCACCTGCTGGTGGTGCAGTCACAAGTTGCTGGTCGTGCAGTCACCTGCATGTAGGCCTAACTTGTGCCATCAGTGCATGCTCTCTGTGCGATAAATATCAAAATAGATCTGATAATCAACCTTCCTCTCCTCTTCTTTTCCAATTCCCTGACTTCCCACTTTTTCTTGGGAAGGAGTTCCATACTCGAGCGCCAGTATATAGCTACCCCGGCGGCTTTCCCTGATAAGTCAATCTGACTACTGCCCGGACGAACATCGGCCTACGGCCTCGATAATACAAACTGACTAGACCCTCACGTCGTTACATATATCAATCATTGCTTTTTTTTCCAATGACAATTGGATAAACTAACAAAATTAATAAGTACCGAAAAAATATATAGGGTTTTTTATCAAAAAGTGGCGCTCGAGTACGGAACTCCTCCCTTTTCTTGTCCTTATGCTGAATTTACTAGCTCTAGATCTAGATTCTAGATCTAGACTTATTCTTTGATCAAGTTGCAAAATGCCTTGAAATATAGATCTAGCCTATGTATTTAGATTTTACCATAATATTATTCTTTGTTTCTCATTAAATTCAGTTGTTTACTATTAATATTAACTGGTGTGCTGTGGCTCTTTTTTAAAACTCTTTTTTATAATGTAGGCCTAATCATATTAATAATAAGTAATAATGGTGCTAGTGATCCCAGTTGATGCAAACACAACACTGATGTCACACTGCAATTACCAGTGACTGCACCTCATGCAAGGTGTCAGATGAATGCATGTCAGTGCAGTCAGCGCCATATGTGCATAATCACGCTCATAATACCCAGAAAACATATTTTTAATGAAAATCCACCCAAAGTACAGTGCCCAGAGCACTTCTATGAGCTTACACCAGACCACTAAATGGAGAAAACTGTAGGGTCAAATATTTACCTTTGAACTCAAGATGGAAGTTGTGGGGGACACAAAATTTGGGAAAGTTATCCAAGGCAAAATACAAGCTTAGACAGCAGTCATATTCTATGTGATGTTGTGATGTATTGATAAGAATGTCTCAAAACCTGGATAAGTCACAAAAACACTGGTAAATGAAACTGTATGGAAAAACAAATATTGACCGCACCAACATGCTGACCGCACCTAGTGCATTGACTATAGATCTAGACTCTAGATCAAGATTGTCTACTACTTTTGAGCATAGATGAATAAAGCTGGACTCTAGCCTAGTCTGTCATAATCCTATCCTTTTTGTGGCATTGACGTGTTACGTCGTGTAGGCCTTAGATAGCCCATAGGACAGGTAGATTCATGATTATTTCTTCTTGAACTATTACAAAGATAGAGTCTATGGGGGTTTCTTGGCTCCGTGGTGTCTGCTATGGAAAAGTTCCTCCAGCCTACGGTGGTCTGCCGTGGCGCAATGCTTAGCGTCTGCAGTTATCAGTGGGAGACTATGGGTCCAATCTGTCTTGGGTTCAATCCCACGCCAGAGATTTTTTTTTTTTAAACCTAGTAGGCCTACTGCTCATTTTAGGACTATATGTAATACTAGATGAGCTACCGGGCATTGCCCGGAATAAACAGTCATGTGACCCCCCCATGAACATTGTTATTTTTTTTTTAAATACATTCTTGAACTAAACAACTTTTAATTATAGCCATCATCTTCCTTATCTCAATTGCCACCTTCCTGCCAAATTTAAGGCCTGAAGAGTGTATAGTTTGGTCAGTTAGTCATGCCAAAGGTTGCAAGTTACTGAAATATATAATAGATAATAGGAATCATTTTGTCTCCTGAGGATTTTGCAAACTTGATGTTGTGGAGAAACAAGAAACTGATCATTACTAGTGTGCTCCAGATTACTTATTTGCTATCCCTGTGCATTTTTAAATTCCTTTTCATTAAACGGGACAGTTGCTAATTAGAAATAAAAATGTAAATCAAATTTTAAACATTTAGACTCTATATGATTTCTTTTAGTCAGTGTGAACTGAACATTTCGTCTCTCTGTGTTATGACTTAGATCTATCCTGTATTTACTGAAAATATATTTTTGGAGGGGGGTGGGGGGGATCTTCTGCTTCAGCTATTTGTCATGTTTTGTTTTACATGTATTACTGTTTTGTTTGCATAGAACTTTTAGAAGTTTAGTTCATTTTTATCTGGTCTGTCTGACTCTACACTGGACAAAAAAAATCCTAGTACAATTTTATACTCTGGACCAAAGCAACGATGATTGGGGGGGGGGAGCAAAAAAAAAGTAACAACAACAAAAAAACTCAGCTCTTGCAGAGATTCGAACCCCCCCCCCCCTAACCAGCTCGGCAGGCGAGTTTACTTAACAGGGTCTCTGCTACCGAGGACACGATAACCAATGGGTATCGCTAAAAAAAAAGACAACCTGGTGCATCGTTACCATAAGAAACACCATGCATTAGCTACTCCGAATCGAGCCATCTTACCGAGTGAAGAGCCTAATTATTCAACAAAACAAGCCAGAATTGTGATCTAAAGGAGCTGTTTCTAAATAAAACAAAAATCCATCTGTGAATAAGATTCTGATCTTATTCGCAGACGTCTGACAATAAGATGCAGATCTCATCCGCAAACATCTGCGAATAAGCGTGGCCAATTTGAAAATGTTAACCACTGGTCAATTAGATCTAATGAGTGGTAAATCAAGAGTTGAGTTGAGTTGCCGGTTAGAAAATCAATAATGTAGACCTCTAGTTACAAATATTTAATGAGAAACAATATTTGAATTTAATTAATGTTTAATTTCTAAATTTTATGTTTTGTACTCACAGTTAAGTCATGGGGAAAGAGAAGCCAGGATTCCTCACTCCTAAAGCAATTGCAAATCGCATCAAAGCTAAAGGGCTGCAAAAACTGAGATGGTACTGTCAGATGTGCCAGAAACAGTGTCGAGATGAGGTGAGAAATATAGGCTACTGTTAATTTTATCAGAAATTTGTCTGTCAAAAAAGTTTTGTTTTAATGTTGATGACAATACTCAGTAATTTAATCTGTTAACATTTTTTTTTTTTATCTCACTGGGTTAGTTAATATTTCTGTGAATTAAATGAAATGATTTGACATCAGTGACAAAATCTTTTCAGTCTTTTAATATGTATTTAGCCATCAAATCATCAAGTTCACATTAAAATGATTGTTGTAACTATCATTCATGCCGTTGTACAAACAATTTCCCATCAGATTTAGCCTTCTTTCTACATTTTCAGTGATTTCCTGTCACTATGCATTACAGTTGTTGATAACAATTTATCTTCACAATCTAGAATGGATTCAAATGTCACTTGACCTCAGAATCACACCAAAGACAACTTTTGCTGTTCGCAGAAAACCCAGATCAGCACATCGATGACTTTTCCAAGTGAGTACAAACAGATTTTATTTTAATGGACTTGTTTGTTTGTTGCAGTTCCATGTAATGGCTTATGTTGTGGAAGTATGACATGAGCTTGAGAATATGGAGGTGAAAACTCTTATCTAGGTAGAAAGAATGAATTTTATTACAACAGAGTAGTGACAAATTCTAAAAGTAAACTCACTAGCAAAACAGGCTTAATCGCAACAAAAGTCGTAATGTTACTCGATGGACTCATGAACTGGTTTATGAGACATCCTTTACTGGAATCGCGCATGAACGGAAAGTTGTTAGAATTACAAGTGCTTATGGATCTATGAGTTTATGTTTAGTGTTTCCTCCATGTTTTTATTCCAGAGAATTTGAAACAGAATATCTTGAGCTCTTGCGACGAAGGTTTGGTACAAAAAGAGTTAACGCAAATATTGTGTACCAGGAGTATATTGCCTTCAGGGAACATGTACACATGAATTCTACACAGTGGGAAACACTTACAGATTTTGTCAAGTACCTTGGAAAAGAAGGTAAGTCTAATTTGTTAGCCAGAATGGAAAATTTGTGGTATTTTCAAACAGTCATGGATTGAGGATTATGTGACAATCTTGGTAATGAGGTGGATTGCATAATCCTTAAAGTATCCTAGAAACTACAAGAAATTTATTCACCCCTAAAGTCTAGAATCTCCTATTTTTTTCTCTTTTTCCCCTAGAAACCCTTGCAATTTCAAACCACTGCTCTTTCACCCACCTCTCTTGAAAATGCAAACATTTTGGTTTTTTTTCAAGGTAGGTTCAGTAATGTTGCTGCCACACATTCAATTTTTGGAACAAAGCGGAAATGTAAATTTCATGCTTTGCAGTATGATCGTTGGTAGTATCTTTCACTCACGGCCATTCTAATAAGATACCATAGTTGTTCTGTTAGTTATTGTACATTTTTGGTCACATTTATAAATTTTCTATTTTTGAAAAATGTTTCTTGATCCTCCTAGAATTTTTTTAGGATCTCTTAGAAAATCTTCTAAAATGTGCTGTGAATTGTGTTTTGTGAGTCGCATGAGCTGTCTTAAATTAATATTACAAATCAAGATGCTGAGCAAGGCATGTTTTGTAGCATAGTTTAGGCTGTTCTACTCATGTGTTAAAAGCACAAGGTGTTAAGGTCCCCAGTCTTTAACCAGATAGACTTTTGCCAAAATTTTTAAAAAGAAATTCTGATTCTCTAGAGAAGTACACATGTATTTCATGAAACGAGCTGTGATGTGTAGTAAAATGCATCTCTTCACTTACAGCAGGTCATTTAAAACAAGATGATTACATGTATTTAGTTTGGATGAGATGAATACTTTTTCTTTGTGCAGGTAAATGCGTAGTGGATTACACGGAGAAAGGTTGGTTCATCACTTACATAGACAGAGACCCTGAAACAATACGGAGACAGGAAGCTGTCAAGGCCAAAGAGAAGATGGATGTCAATGATGACGAGAGGACAGCCAAGTTTATCGAGAAACAGATTGAGAAAGCAAAAGAGGCGGGACCAAGCAAGGAGGAAACAGAGTTTACAGAACTGAAACGAGAGGATGAGAGTGAAAAAGTGGCATTCAGTCTTGGGGCAACAAAGAAGTCAGATACTGTCATTAAGAAGACAGAGTAAGTGGCTTAAAAGTTTATGGAAATCTTGTGATTGAAATTGTTCACACAAACAGGAAGATGAGCTATTTCAGTCATGAAGGATTTGTTTCATTTAACCACTAGGGATTGAATACTCTGGCAGAATAATATAAACAAATGTGTTAATATTTCTGCAACAAGCTCACACTAAGTGGGATAAATAAAATGCATATAAAACTGATAGTTCTAACACATTTGTGAGCCGCATTTGTCAAACTGGTCATTTTTTTAAAACAAAAAGTGAAAAAGAGAAAGGGATGACTGCTGAATGGAGAGCCTGCTCAGAATAACTGAAGACATCAAAATTATGTTTCAGGTAAAGACATCTAAGTGAAGTTTCAGGTAAGGGATTTTTAGCTTGCAGGAGCTTTATGAACAGCATAAACATTTGCAGTCTGAGTAGATCGTGATAGAGCAGCAGAAACATGAAAAGGAATTATTACATTTATCATTTTTGCATAATGCATTATTTTCTTTATCGTGACGATAGTATGGCAATGTTGTTCATGAAAGGATACCTGTTATGTGGTGCCCCATGTGATGGGATGGTACTGTTATTTTCAAAATCAACACACTGCCTCCATGTGCAAATTCTTAGAACGATTCACTTTAGTCAAGATAGGCTGGGGAATTTGATCATTGTGTCAAAATGATGATCATCTCATGGTTTAAGAAATGGCTCTAATGATAGGATGTACATTTTTATTCATGATTGTTTATTCATTGCTTTTTTTTATTATCATTTGTATGAATTAAACAGGCCATTGGTCTCCATGGTGAGGGAAAAAACCGATAAACCAAAACAGTCAACGAACAGCAAGGGAGATAAGAGGAAAGCTAAAAGTGCTTTGGATGAAATTATGGAAGTAAGTGTTAGTGTTTGGATAATGTTCTTGGACAGCCAAATCATGTATGAGTACATGGCTGAGCATGTAGAGTGGTGGTATATCCTTATTTCTTGAGCACTTTAGCCTTGTGGGTATGAAGTGGAGCAAATCTGCTCTTGCTTGTTTATAGCAAGGAGTTACTCCCAGAGAGAAAACAAAAAGATCTGTGCCGTTCTATTAGTGTAGATAGAATGGTGAGCTGGGAAAAATGTCAAACTGGGTTATTCTAATGGAGGTTGCGTGAATCAGTGTATGCAATTAGGGAAAAGAAGATCTAAAAAGATGGAATGGCACAGATTATATAATGCAGAAAAATCCATTCAACTTCACTGAGAAATGCTAGAGATTTGTATGTGTCCTAGTGCTAGTAGCTCACAGTTGACTTGAGCTTTCCTGTCAGAATGTAAACTTTTGAGCTTTGACATTTTTTCAGTTCTAAATTTCATTATAGTTTATGCCTCTTTGAATGTTCTCAGAGTCAAAACTTCAGTGTGCTTGTCAGCTGCCTCAGTGTAAAGGGAAATTGTAACTGTTATATCATTGCAGGTTGAAGAAAAGAAGAAAGAGAAATTGAATCGCAAAGATCACTGGTTATGCCCAGGCATTGTAGTCAAAGTTGTCTATAAGAAACTGGGAGAGAAATACTACAAAAAGAAAGGAGTGGTCAAGGTAAGTCGTCTGTGCTTTGTAGTTGAGTTTTGGGGAGAGAGGGGGTGTTAATATAAGAGCACACAGACCTGCCAACCTTGCCGAATTTTTTGGGAAACTTCTGATTTCAAACTTCTCTCCCGAAAACAAGCAATTTTTCCTGAAATCTGAGTCCATAGAATGAAACTGCAAAAGACTTGAAAACGATGGGAAATTTGTAAAGAAAATATTGCGAACCTTGATTTTGAAGAAACACAAACTGGATGTTTTTCACTAGCAGAAGTCGACACTGATCTCAGTCGGCCTTAGTTTGAAAATGCTTGGTCGGATCTAATCTAATCGGCTGCATGTGAAACTGCGAAAGTACTCTTTGAAGTTATAGTACATGTCTTGGTATTCTTCTGTGATGAAAATAAACATCTTTTTCTTCTGTTTCCTGTCAAGCTGTGGCCATTTGGTTACGTTTCGCAAGTTTTTTCATCGTTTGGATATCGCGGGGCATTGGTTGTGGAAACTTACGGAAATGGCTTCGCCTCAACTGGGCCTATCGCAAATACATAGATAAAGACTTATTTTAGTTCAAAATCCTGAGAATAGGGATGAAGATGATGGTTTTGAACATTATTCCTCATACAGTAGTACTAGATCTGGTAGTGGGAATGAAGATTAAGAGCCAAAGAGGTGAAATCAGGATAGTGCATGGAATGAAGTTGCTGAACTGGGACAAACCTTGAGAAAAATCCCCTCTTTTTTGGGGGTATTTTGCATAGCATATATTATGTATAGAGATGCTATGTGTTGTACATGTTACAAAGAAAGTGGCTTAAAATTGTAAGCATACCTTTTTCCATTGAATCATGCATAGATTGAAAGGTTTTTGCATTACACTTTCTTGTGGCTGTTTCAGTTCTGTTTTTCAATTTGATTCCTTTTAGTTTTAGATGTGATTTTCAAGCAAAGATAAGCATGCCAACGAGTCAGTTTTTAATTAAGGTCACTTGAGGGTGGGATGGGTGTGTAAAGACAAAAACGAATGCATTATGTTCTTTGACCAATTACTTTTCCAAAAGTATACTTATCACAATGAATTGTTCATAATGAAAACAAAATGCAAGTTTTCTCATGAATGGTCAGTTTTCCTAAAATACCCTGTCATTCTTGCAGGTTACAATTATCAGTTAGTGGGTGTCATTGTCATTGTTAGATGTGACAGTTATAATTTGTTTCATTTATTGTGTTTGACACCTCAATGCTACACGCCATGCATTTTCCTTAATTTGGTATTTGAAAAGTTGGCAGGTCTGGGCACAGTTAATAACTGAATTGGAAAATTAATGTCATTTTACCATTTTTCTAATGTAACATTTGTAAAACATCCACATTGTGAACAAAAATGAGCCTAACCAGTGTAATAGTAAATGTATAATAATAATGGAAGCCATTAGATTTGGAAATGCAAAAACTTTCAGTCAGACCTTGTATTTGAAAATTTTCACTCAGACCTTGAATCAGTTCTCCTATTACCATATTTTATTTATCTCAGCAACTTACATCTTGCCTCACTGAGACTTGGACAAATTCAAGAAATGCTAAATTGTGATCATCTTAGTGTGCAGTAAAATATTCCATGATGCCTTTGAAATGAATGTTAACCTATGTGGCGGTGATCCAGTCCTACTCTTACATGACCTGACAGCCGCTTCAAAACGCTGTAATTTCTACTAAAAATTGCTTCTCAGATGTGAAATTTTGTGTTTTTTTTCTCAAAATTAATTTTTCTACAGATCCACACATACACCAAACAAACAAACAAAAATCACTGAATTCCAATAGTCAATCACTGAGTCGCCACTGACCACTTAGTTCTGACAATTATCCCCTGTCACCCCAACAGTGGTGAACAGATCTTATAAGATCCAAACATTCCCTAACTGCCATTGGTGATCGTTTGACTGGATCATTCTTTAGAGCCAGTAGCACTAAGTAAATCTTATATGACGTGATTACTGGAGCATTTAACTAAAATCATTCTCCACTGCACAAGTTAACTGGAGATGTGAGCTAATTAATTATTTTATTTTGTTAGACAATCTCTATATTGAAGTACACTGTAGTTTTTATTTGGTTCTTGTTTTTGTTTAATTTTTTTATGGCATGGAATCTGCAGCCAATGAATAATTTAATTTCATATTTCAGGAAGTGAAAGATTTGTTTACAGGAATCATCAAAATGTTAGACAGCGGTGATAAACTGAAGGTGGATCAAACTCACGTGGAGACAGTTATACCTGCCATTGGTAGAATGTTCTTTTTTCTTTCTTTCATTTCTCATTTGTTAACAATCTGATGGTTTCAAAACTGGCCTGATCCTGGTAGACTTCATGTGTTTACTGAATCTGTGTTTAACCTGGTCTAAACAGAATACAATGGAGTCAGATAAAATATACTCCAAAAGACCAGAGATATCTGTTCATGATGAGAAAGGTTGACGTTAACCATTTTTTATGCAGTGCTAACCATCATGATAGAGTTATTTAATGTCACTGATTATCTGCGTTATAACCATTTTAAAGACATGATAGAATCCTTCCATCTGCGGACATTTAGGAGCAGCTCAGTTGTGTGTTAATGTATATATGCTTTTAATTGATGTGCTTGAATTGTGTCTTAATTTTCATTGAGCTCACGTGAGTCTGACACTGTGAACTACTACTGTCAGTAGTCCATAGTCAGAGCAAGAATCATGTCAGCACAGTTTACAAAATATGTGTCGAGTGTAATAATAATAATAATAATAATAATATATTGCATTTATATAGCGCCCAACCCCGTCGATGACAAGCTCTGGGCGCTTTAACAAACTCTTACACACACACACACACACGCATACACAAAAGAAATTCAAAAATATTTACTATTGTTGCTGCCGAAAAACACCTAGCCTAGTTTGTCTGAAAGAAATGGGTCTTCAGATGGCATTTGAAAGAACCAATGTCATTAATTTCCCTGGTTGTCTTTGGAAGAGTGTTCCAGATGGTAGGGCCAAGAAATGAAAAGGACTTTTCTCCTACAGTGGACAGATTCATTTTAGGTACTTTCAATTTTGTAGTGTCAGATGATGATCTTAGTTGACGAGATGGAACATAGTAATCAGTTAAATCAACTAGGTACGATGGAGCAGTATTATTGACACATTTGTGACAAATGGATGACAATTTGTACATTATTCTTTTCTCAACTGGCAGCCAGTGCAAACTCTGCAGAAGTGGCAGTGCTGAATCTCTTTTCTTTTTCTTCAAAACAAGTCTCGCTGCATTGTTTTGAGCAATTTGGAGTTTTCTAATATTTTTTTGTGAAATTCCAGCCAAAAGGGAGTTGCAATAGTCAAGCTTTGAAAGTACAAAAGAATTTACTAAAACAGCCGCAGTTTCAGTTGAAATAAGATGTCTGATTTTACCGATTTTCCAGATTTCCATGTATAGAATGCAAATGAGGTGACTAACCTGAGATGACATAGAAAGATTCGAATCAATGTAAACCCCTAGGTTTTTTACTTTTTTTGAAATTTCTATTGAATTAGTGCCAATTATCATCTCAGTTCTGTCCACTTCTTGCAGAACCCGCTCACGGCCTAATAAAATAACCTCAGTTTTATCCTCATTTAGAGCCAGTTTGTTTTGGTTCATCCAGCTTTTAATTTCTGTTATACAGTTTCCAGCCTGCTGTATGGGAAAAATGAAGTGAAGAAAAATGTTCGTGTGCCTACTGCAGTACTGGTTCTCTAAACAAAGGAACTCTTTTGAGAGTAATACTAATAGTGGCAGGCCTAGCCCAATTTGCATTGCGTCCCATCATGCACCTAAGTGCAGGGGGCTGCCTAATGCCAGCGGGACTAATCTAAAAAAAGGGGGAAATGTAATTTAGCCTGTTCCACCTTGTGTGTGTGCACTGTCCTTGACCTCCTCTTTCATGCAGTAGCTGTGACTACAATGTTGCAGAATTCATTTCATTGAGCATTTATTATCCCTGATAAAGGGAGAAGGGGGAGAAATCAGGACCAAAGCATGGGTTCATTTTAACAGTGTTTACAGTTTAAGGGAGTTCACTATAGACAGACACCACTGTATTTTGAGCAGGAAAGTTGAAGGGCATTAACTATTTCTTGAAACAGATTTTATCAAGTAATAAATAATGCCAAAAGTCTGGCTCATAATAAATGTACATGTGAAAGGCTGAATCTCTTCAATTTAACTAAAAAAAAGTTCCTTCATGTTGATGGTCTTTGTGCAAATTAAGGTTCTTTTGACTCCTGGTATGAGTCAGTGGGACTAAGTCCTAAAATGTGGATTGAGATCATGAGTGAACATGATTAAATGTACTATTAATATATCTATGACCCTGGGGCATCATTTTTTCAGTGTGTTTCCATCCCTAATCAAGGTTTAATGATCTTGAAACGTGCATCAACATTTCCTCAGGTAAAACAGTGATGGTGGTGAACGGAGCTTACAGAGGAGAAGAAGCCACGCTGGATATGATAGATGAGAAACATTTCTGTTGCACAATTACTATCAAACATGTAAGTGTACCAGGCTAAGCTCTAACTGTCTTTACTTTCGTTGTGTGTTGCTAAAAACTATGCACGGCGTAAGTCGTATCTAATCCACACCATACTACTAAAGAAAAATTTATCAGGATACCCTCTTTAAAAGTATGGTGTCTTTCAGATGCTAGGACGTACAAGTAAGGATTTAACAATAAAATCCTCTTTAGGAGTGTAGCGTATCTGAGACTCCAGGCCATACGACTAAAGGTATGACTATAGGCCCATTGCGAATGACGTCACCGAGTGTTTTTGTTTTGTCCTTCCGACACCTAAAATGGCGGGTGGATCAGCTGACGAGTGTAACTTCGAGATATGTCTAAGCAGTTAAAATGCCTGCTGGTTGCATTGCAGTTGACTGTTATGACAGGGGTGGAAAGGATGGATCCAAGCCGGTCAGATTCCCTACCGTCCGTGTAAATAAGGGAGAGGAAGTGAAAGAATTGACTGAACGTCTCTCATGTGCGTGAACACATGTGTCATTGTTTACTGTAGTGAACTTTTTCTTAGCTCGCGATACCTGAAGTGCTCGCAGTGCAAATCAGCTAACGAATCAAAATCAGTGCTACCATCGCCATGGTGAGGCGTCGGTCTTCACAGCTAAAATGGCCGATATCCGCAATGGGCCTATAAGATCCTCTTTGAAAGTATGGTGTCTGTGGGACCCCAGGACATATGGGTAGGAATAGTAAAAATGCATGTGTGTTGGTAAGCATTCACTTTTATATTTTAAAATTTTAAAACTATGGCATGATGGGCGATGATGTCGTTTAGGAATGCCCGGAATTTCAAGAAAGTATTCCCAGAAATCAGATAATTACAAACGTTTTTAATTGCTTCTGGGTCCATTAGACCCAAGATTTAGGGCAAAAGTTAATTCCTTCCTAACATTCACACATCACAAAGGAGAAACTTAACGCTCACCCTGCGCAAAGATCATTTCAGAGCTTGTTTCTGATTGGTTCTTAGATACAGACAACTCCAGATGGTGGTCAGCTTGTGAGAAAATGAGATAATATTGCAAATTTATTGAGCAACAGTTCGCATGTCGATGTTACATCTTTTGATAGTGTGGGGAGAGCCTTTGAAAGCTTAGTCTTTGTGATTCTGACCAGTGGTTCACTGGTTAACATGTCCATGTCACAATGCCTTTGATTTCGAAGAGATACAGTGAACAATAAGACGATGGTTACGTCTCAAAAAGGTCAGTGACCCGACGCGTGAAAATATGGGTGGCGCGGTCAGCTTGACCTTGCCAACTAAACCCGCCCCTGCGGAGTGAACGCTTGGGAAGTCGATACCGACATTCGACGCCCTGCGCAGCATGAGGGTTAAGAACAAGGCATCCTGCAATTTGTAGTATCATCTCAGCCAAAGAGTCTTAATAGCTGTGAACTTATTTCACATTGTTTCTGTACAGCATGTGAAATTGTAGTTGTAATCTATACATGGTCCCAACAGTGTGACTATTTCTTATGCAGGAGGTAAATTTCTTTCATACTGATTTAGATGATTGGTAAAGATAAAGAGCTGCCAAGATGGCAGAGTCTGAGAGGGTACCTAAGTTTTGATGATCATTTAACGCATTTTCCTTCTGGTCAATTGACTGTTGTCTTTGATTCAAGAGATGGTTGGTGAATAGGTGATCAGTTTAACTTATGCAAACTGAAACTCTCCTGTAATCATCAAACTCTAGGGTCAGTGACAAGATTAATGGATCTCTTGTCAGTTTTAACATAACTGTCCAAGTGATTTGGTAGAATGTAGTACAACCTGTACAATTCAAACCCCTGTTGTGTGTCATGAAGCTATCAGAAATTGTGAAGGTTCAAACTTTCTGGGAATCTTAGGGCAAAGAAAGCTGTACAGGATTCCTATATGGCCTGATGTTGAATTTCATACAGTAGTGAGCAGTAAATAACATTGCTGTTGCTGTCCATGCGTTGAGCGTTCAACCGTTGAGCTATGGTTGAGGAAACAGTTCTTCAGGCTTTTCAGAATTGAGTGGGAAACATAACAAAATGTAGGACGCGAGGACCATTCGAATGACTTGCCCTTTCCAATGGCAGGCCTCAAAATGGGCGACAGTGAAAGAATTTCCTGATTTCTTCATGTAAGCTTCAGCAACAGCCTCACATGCGTGTTACATGTTGTTCCTTCGGAGATTGAGTTGCAGTAGCTGAAGCTCTATCAACTTTTCATGACCATCTTGTCAGCTAAAACAAACAAACATGCAATTTTATAGCATCAGGCAAATCCCCTGATGAAACTTGAAGTATACATGGAGTTTCAGTACCATGCTGTCAATGGTATATTTTATATTGAATTTTAAAGAGAGCTGTGGGAACATTTGTTACCATGACATATGGAAAGGGCTAAAGTGAGCATTTCATCTCAAGACATAAAAAAATGACTTAGGCCATTATCTTATTAGCATGATGACATGTAGTTTGGGACAGCAGTTTCTGAACATAGATTTATCAGTTGTAACTGTAAGATCTTATTTAATGTAATCACTAATAACTTGATGTCATTTTCTGTTTTCAGGGATTGCTGACTGGTCGTGTTGTGGACGGGGTCCAGTATGAGGACATATCCAAGCTCTACACAGATTCATGACCACTTTTGTCAGTCATTGACATTGGAGATTTCACACTGTACAGTCTCACTGACCAGCCTTTCAGTTTCATGATCTCAGTGCTGTTGTTCATTTTTCCAACACAGACAGTTGTCACCTGTCTGAGGTTGAGTAATGGAATAGCTGAGATGACCATAACAAGATCACTGTGTGTGTATAATACAAAGCACCTGTATGTGAAAGTAAGTAGATTTGTGAATGGACATTTCTGAAATGTACATCTTACAACTCCAGTGATGGAATAGCCAATGAACTGAGGGACCTTCAGAGTGGAAACACACTTGAGGAGACAAGAAAAGAAAGGAATTTGCTGCTTTTTATTTTTCTCTATCTGATGACTGAAATCAAGAAGTGATTGACTTGTGATTCGTTCATGGGAATTAATTTGCCTTTTTAATGCTCAGATTATCTCAGCTTGAGTTCTTCTACCATTTTTTTGTTGTTGTTCGTGAACTGGGTCACTGCTGGAGCACAACTGGACAGCGGCAACTACAGACAGAATCTTAAATTTTCGGACAATTGTCCGTGATCTTTAATACCAAGGAAATATTTTTCCCCAGTTACTTTCATGTGCCGTAGGAAATTAATAATTATTTCAGTGTGTAACAGAATGTGAAAAGAAACATCCCAACTCTTGGAGGTAACCATTTCAACATTTTATTGAATAAAATGTGATGTAAATATTAGTGATGATCTTCTCCTATGTGGTGTATGTATCTGTTGGTCTGCATTTGTCATGAAATCATTTATTAGGGTATTATCTTGGGGTTTTCAATATGTTGGAATCTCATTCTCATTTTCAACAAGTTGTACAATTTCATTTCAAAATTCTCTTATTAAATTTTGAGTTAATCGAATATGGGCCTATCTGTGAATGTCCTGATCAATTTATTTTGATAAGAAAATACAAGTATGTGAAAAACCACAAACAGGATGATTTGGTCCCAAACTATTGAATTTGGGATATTTAGCTCATATTGGTAAACTGGAGCAAGTCCAAATATATTATTATGCAGAAAGGGACAAGGTGGTCTAGAGGCAAGGTGCTCGCCTCTCATGCCAAGGGTCCCGGGTTCTAAACCCGGGCAGTTCAGGCATGTTGGAAATTTGATTTTTCTCATATTTTCAAGTCCCTGGTCCTATTGGGGGGTAGGATCGAGTACCTAGTCTTCTCGGATAAGGACGAAAAAATTCGGAAGGCCCGTGTGCACGTTAAAGATACCTTGGCAGTTGGAAATCGTAAAGAGCAGGCCGAAAGGCCGATGCCCGGGCAAAATTGAAAATTGAAATTAATAGATTAAAATTTATCCATATCACCCTCCCCCCCACCAGCAACAACAAAATCATATATATATTGTTATTAATAAATATTCAAATATTATTTGAGTTTTGTGTTGTGTGAACTGATGTGAGTTGTGAACTGTTGCGAGTTGTGAACTGCGCCTAACAGGCTGCGTTACAATTTGCTCCGAGATAGAGAGAGAGAGAGTGAGCGAGACAGGGAGAGAGAAAGAAGCAGTGCAGTGTGTTGAGCGCTTCGCAGGCAGCTCCATTCTGCTCTGTGGTTGACATGTTATTTCTGTAAAGCGCATAGAGCATTTTAAATGGATATGCGCTATATAAATGCTATACATTATTATTATTTATTATTAAAAGAAATATGTATAAAACGAAGTAAATATTTTTAGGTACTGTTTTTAAAGTTTCTAACGCTCAATCTGTGATTAATTGTTTCATTAAACTGTTCATTTGATCTGTCTAAGATTATGGGGACAATACAATAATTATGTCATAGACAGTACATAAAACATAAAATGAATCAATTTTCTAAATAATGTGACATAAAATTTATTGTCCAACAAATTGGAGTAGGCACATTTCTCAAGCTGCCTCAGGGTAAACTGAATGTAGGCACTCCAAACTGATGTTTCAAAAAGCAGATTCCCAAAAACAACTTATTTCACTGAACAGAACTTTTTACAGAACTTTTCACGCATTACCCATGCTTCGTGTGTCCCTAGGCCTGAACAATTGCCCATCCTCATTAATCTCAGTCAAAAACACAAAGCAAGCGAGGACATGTTGATTTGAGTCTGTTTAGCCTGTGCACTTACATTATTTGTCCTCGATGATAGTGATTTGGGCTGCCTCTCTTTAAACTTCTTATCGCTAAACCGAAACTCTGTCCAAACCGAAAATAAACCCGTGGTCCCGCCGATTTCGGTTTAACTGTTGTCTACTGTAATATATGTGTGTATAAATTTACATAAAACTCCAGCATAAAAACTTACAGTGGTGTCATCAGTAATAATGTAGCAGGTATTTTCAACAGCTAACTTTCACTAAAAAAGTTAAACAATTTCAAAATCATTATTCTGCACTTTGTCAAACTTTTTTTAAATACGCCCAGAAGTTGCAAGAATGTCTATTTCATATCACAGTCGTCATTTCTTTCATATCACTAGCAAAGATGCATACAATGTAAAATTTTCTGGATACCTTAACTCGCTCTGCCCTGTAACGATATTATCGCTTTGGCCATGCAACCATTCAGCCCTAATGCTGAGTTACAAGTATATCGGTATGGAAAATTCCCATTATCCAAGCACTCTGCAACAATCTTTTTCAAAACAGACAAAAATTATTAGAAACAAATGCCAGACTGTTCTATTACATGAAACTGGCCGTTAAAGTCTTGTGACAGGCACTTTTCTTGACCTTTGTATGGAAATTCAAAGGCTTGTGAAATTTAGTCTCTGCCATTTTAACTCATGGCACCAAGACGTACTTCTTTGCTTTCAACTTTCAGCCCATTTTGATGACATATTATTTCAACCATAAATTATGGAAAACTTGTTTAAGATATAAAATACACTTTAAATTTGCATGTTGAAATATAAATGTTAAAGATATTCACACCAAATTAAGACAGAAAGTAGTGTGTCCTGAAAAGTGTACTTCAAGAAAGAAATATTATGCAACACTCAAAGTTTGAGAAAACAGTTTGTATATAACAAACAGCAAACTTAATTTTTATGGGTAATAATAATAATAATAATATATACATTTATATAGCGCCAGGACTAAAACATTAAAAGCTCTAGGCGCTGTACACAGTAAAAAATCATAAAAGCACATTCAAATAAACTTACACACACACAGACAAACTAGTTTTATACATCCACATAGCAAGCTATAAAATTCAGTTTTTAAAAAGAAATGTTTTTAACCTGTTTTTAAATATGTTTAGAGAGGCAGAATTTCGAACCTCTTGTGGTAAAGAATTCCACACACAGGGACCAAAACAACTAAAAGCTCTATCTCCATAATTTGATGTTTTACACCTGGGAACAACCAGTTTGTTTTCTGTAGTAGATCTTAAAAATCTATCAGACTCATGTTTTTTCAAAAGTTCCGAAAGATAGGAGGGAGCTGAACCTTCAAGACATTTGTAAACCAAAACTGCAGCTTTAAATTTTATTCTGTTTTCAACAGTAAGCCAGTGAAGTTGGTCAATAAGGCTTGAGGCAGATTCTCTTTTTGATTTTCTAAAAATCAGTCTAGCTGCATTATTCTGAATTATCTGAAGGCGTTTTATTTTGTTGCTCGGAATTCCAAAGAGCAGAGAGTTACAATAATCAAGCTTTGAAAACATAAGTGAAGTGATAAGTATTCGAGTTGCCTCTTGGGATATGAATGGACGAATAGAGCTGATGTTTTTTAATTGAAACATTAATGATCGACATAATGAACTTATTTGATTTTCCATGCTGAGATCTGATTCTAAAATTGTGCCTAAGTTTTTAACTTTATTCATGTTTGCTACAGTGCTTTCACCAAGATTTAATTTTACATTTTTAATTGCAGTAATTTGTCTTTTCTTTCCAATAATCATAACTTCTGTTTTGTCTTCATTTAGCTTTAGTTTGTTTTGGTTCATCCATTCTTTTGTGTCCATAATACACTGAATGTAGGCACTCCAAACATTACAAATACAGTTTTTATTAGCATAATAATGGCTTCTGGGCAAGTGAGAGGAAGCTTTCTACCCTCATCATTACTGTCAGTATTACACATGTAACAATTTACAGAAACTTACATTAATTAAACTGACAAAAATATGAAAAACGTAAGTTTCAACAGACTCGTTGCTTATTATATGGTTCATCAGAAGACTGAACATCTGACCTCAGATCAGATCACGTGTCTGATCCGGTTAATGGATCGTAGTGAAATTTTACTATTTTATGTAAAAATGGATATTCAATCCAAAAAAAAAATTAAAAAATACCAGAAATCTCACTGTAAGCTTGTCTGTAAATAGAGCTAAAAAAAAACACATGCAAATGTGCATGTTCCAACAACATACAATCAAACATGTATTTTATCAAGCACAAATTGGCTCTTGATTAGCCAACTTGTCAAATTTGCAGGCCAAAATGCTTTCATTTCCCCAATCAAATGTATAACTCTTTAACCAAGGAATTTTTTTCCTAGTTTTTATGTAATTTTTTTTTTTGGCCTGAAAACGGGAATCTAGAAGAAAAACAAAAATAGCCGTCACTAACCCCATTGCCAGCTTTTTTTTCGTTCCTGTTAGCGGCCAAATTTGAGCACCTAATATTGACGCTTCGTAGTTTACCGAGGGCGCAAGCGTCTAATATTAGATGCTTCGTAGTTAAAGAGTTAATATGTATAACAATATGTGTATAAATTTACATAAAACTCCAGCATAAAAACTCACAGCCGTGTCATCAGTAATAATGTAGCAGGTACATGTATTTTCAACAGCTAACTTTCCCTAAAAAGGTTAAACAATTTCAAAACCATTATTGGAAAGGAGATACAGTTCAGCTATCACAATATCATCAGAATCAGTGTCATTTCACACAAAAAATGAAAACGTCAGAATAAATAAAAGCTCACTCCCCAAAATACAAATGACCACTAGACCACAAGTGCAAATACACAATTTTTAGAGAAAATGCAGACAGCCTGAATAATGTCAAATCTTCATTCTGCACTTTGTCAAACTTTAGATATACCCAGAAATTGCAAGAATGTCTATTTTAGTATTTCATATCACGGTCATCATTTCATTCATATCACTAGCAACGATGCATACAATTTCAAATTTTGTGGACACCTTAACTCGCTCTGCCCCGTCACGATATTATCGCTCTGGCCATGCAACCATTCAGCCCTAATGCTGAGTTACAAGTGTACCGGTATGGAATATTCCCATTATCCAAGCACTCTGCAACAATCTTTTTCAAAACAGACAAAAATTCTTAGAAACAAATGCCAGACTGTTCTATTACATGAAACAGGCCATTAAAGTCTCGTGACAGGCACTTTTCTTGACCTTTGTATGGAAATTCAAAGGCTTGTGAAATTTAGTCTCTGCCATTTTAACTCATGGCACCAAGATGTACTTCTTTGCTTTCAGCCCATTTTGATGACACATTTCAACCAGAAATCACAGAAAAGTCGTTTAAGATATACTATACACTTTTAAGTTGCATGTTGAAATATAAATGTTAAAGAAAAAAGTTCACACCAAATTAGGATAGAAAGTAGTGTGTCCTGAAAAGTTATAAAAATTCAGAGGCTAGACTGACAAGCCCAGTTTCTGGTTGGCCATTATAAGTTCCAAAAGACCATGCTGGCCATCACTAGGTTACATCTGGCCATAACGTACGTGTATGTTGAAACAGTCTCATTATCTGAAGCAGCAAATATTCCTTTGCATACATAGTGTTATTTACCATGCAAGTGTCCATCTGTGGTGCAGGTCATGGAGCATTTTAATCATGCATTCAGAGCTGAGCTCATTTGCGGTTAGGTACATTTCTGTAACATCTGTGGAAATGTGGTTGCTACAATACATATTATATGCCAGCAATTCAAACTAAACGGTAATAAAAGTTCTCATGTTTGCTAAAAATTAACACAGTCCTAACTCTTAACCCCTGCGGTGGTGATGATAAAACTTATATAACTAAACTGGATGATCGGGTCTTATATGACCCGATCCTTATGAAGAGAGGATGGTGGCATCACAAAAACACTTCAGATGTTCTAGGACACAAGCATAGCTCAACGGTTGTGAGCCAGGTCACTTTCATTGTACAAATGTCTCAGTATAATGTGCCAGGACGCTGGCATCATAGCAAAAGACGCAGCAGATGTCTCATGACCCCAGCCTGCCTTTATATCATAATCAGCACAATGAAGTCATAACAATACATGAACTTCAGATATCTCAGAACACAAGCATGCCTTGGCAGAAGGACATTGGTACCACAGAAATAATTCAGATGTCCCTGGACACAAGTGTGTCCCAACACCATGACACTGGCATAATACAAATGTCTCGGCACATGTCCTAGGACATCAGCATGCCTCAACGCCAGAACAACAGTATCACAGAAATACTTCAGATGCCCCAGGACACTAGCAATAGCACGCCTCAACGCCACAGCAATAGTATCACAGAAATACTTCTGATGCCCCACCATCAGCATGCCTCAATGCCAGAGCTGTGGCATGGCAGAGATGCCTCAAGGTCAGGGCAATGACATAACAGAAATACTTCAGATGTCCCAGGACACAAATATGCCTCACTGACAGGACACAGGCATCATGCCCAGGACACCGACATGTCTCAACGCCAGCAGTCCATCGTGACACAATCATGCCACGTGCTTATCAACAGTTTCAGAGCACCAAAGCATCAGAGGTATATTTCCACACATTCAGGGTCACTAGAAACAGGACTTAAGAAGAAAAAAAAAGGAGTCCCTGTTGCATCTCACTATTTTTCTTTGTTCAAAGAAGGACAGTGTTGAATGGTGCACAAACGCATGACCTAAAATCTCTGCATTCTATCTGTGGCTGGATGAGACCTACTGCACGAAGGTAATACACTGTACTTCCTCACTGATGCTTTTTTATTACGGTTTTCCCGACTGGGGTTCTTGCACATAATCCAGATTATGTAAGCAACAACCATGCTGTAATCTATCAAGTTCATGAAAAATGCAAGTGGCCAGCGATTTGTTTGACGCTTGCACATACACTGGTGTACTAACCAGTCCAGTGAATACACACCACCTTTGGTCTCGTAAAAGAAAACTTCTGGTTTGTTCTCTTTTTTCCACCACTCTATCACCAGACGAATGTTGTGTTGGAAGACGAATGACATGCTGTTTTGGTTTGCCACGAAAAGAAACCAGCACTATATTTTGTGTAAATCAAATTTGGAAGAGCCCATAGGTTCTCGTTTGGAAAAGAATTCTTTAGGTATGAAGGGCTTGTTAGGATGGCATGTTCCCACAACTGCTTTTTTGTGTTCACCAGCATGTGGGCCAGTTCAAAATTTGTGAAGTAGCTGTCTGTGGTGACATTTCTGCCACTTATTGCACTAAGCCAAGTACATAATTATGTATACAATCTGCTGCTTTGCGGCAGCCTATGGCTTGACTGTCGATCTCTAGTCACTTCAACATCTCGCTGGTTTTTTCCACAGTATAAGATTGCACTCGGTGGATAAAATGTCTAGCAGTCACTTAGAAGAAATTTTCATTCCATATTTGTCCAGTTTTTGTGGCATGTACACTTTAAAAGAACATTGCCCTCTGAAACTGATTAGCTGTTCGGAATGGTCCCAGAACATAGTAGTGCAACCAACTCTGGTTGAAAACTTCAAATAGTTCTCTGATTGGGGCAAGTTTATCTGTTGCTTTTCTAATCTCTCTGTCTTGTGCACTGTCAAACCGCAGATGCTCATTAAGGCTGCAAAATCTGCCATAGCTCAGAGTAGCCCTTACAGTTATCAGCCCATACTTTGGATGCCACAAATCTGAGAGTGGATAATTGTTCCAATAATAATCCACAATCCAATTAGGGCACAGGTTTCTGTAAGATCTGACTCAGTCTCTCTCCATATTTCTTGGCCACCGTGACTTCTAAAAATTAATGCTCCCTGCCATGTTCGTTTGTAAAGTGAATAACTTGCTCAAGTACCGGGTTATTTATAAAAAGATCAGCTGCATCAGTAGGATATAACAAACGTCCAAAGGCAGGGCTTGGGCCACCTGTATTATTGTAAACATTTTTAGCTGAAGACCGACCTTGTTGTACTCTAGGTAAATTTGACCATTCAGTTCCACTTTGGTGAATGAAAAGAGTTTCGGACCTTCCAGCGCTTGTGTTAGGCTCATTCTCTTCTGCGGTAATAACATCATTATCATTATCATCACTGTCGGTGTCTTCATCTGCATCAAAATCATTATCGTCGCCAGAATCTATTAGTATAAAATCTTGAGAATCATCGCTGGAATCATCCTCAAAGTAAATTTCTTGTTCCAGTTGAAGGGTCAGTCTCAGTTTTGAGAATATTATATTAGGTCGGCTCTCCTCAACTTTGGCCTTACCATCAGCATGAAGAAGACGGAAGTCCTGTTTCAGCAAGCTCCGGGCAAAGGCAAACCATACACTGAACCCTCCATCCAAGTGAAAGGCCAGACACTTCAGCCTGTGGAGAAATTCACATACGTCGGCAGTACCCTCTCCAGATCAGTCAACAGTGACGATGAGGTGAGCTGCCGAATCGCCAAAGCCAGCTCTGCCTTCGGCAAACTACGTAATACAGTCTGGGAGCACAGGGGAATCAGCATAGCGACCAAGCTGAAGGTCTACAATGCTGCTGTGCTGCCAACACTCCTGTACGCTAGTGAAACCTGGACAGTGTACAGACGGCATGCACGAAGTCTGAACCATTTCCACCTGTCCTCACAGCGCAAAATCCTAAGAATCAAATGGCAAGATAAGATCCCCGACACTGAAGTCCTGGCCACGGCCAACATGCCCAAAATCCACACAATCCTAGTGAAATACCAAGTCAGATGGGCTGGCCACGTCTTCAGGATTGCAGACAACCACATCTCGAAGCAGCTGTTCTTCGGGGAGCTGTCCACAGGCAAGCGCTGTCATGGTGGTCAACGAAAGTGCTTCAAAGAAAACCTGAAAGTCTCCCTGAAGTCACTAGACATAGACCACACATCCTGGGAATCAGTAGCGCTGGATCACTCCACTTGGTGCGGACTGATAACCAGGGGTGCCAAGTCAGCCGAAAAGAAACGGACAGCAGAGGCTGAAAGAAAGCGACGCCACCGAAAAGAGCGAGCGCAAGCACATCCACCCCCCACGCCTGCCTAGTGGTCACTTGCTATGCTACCTTTCAATCGAACGCATCACCATTCACCTTTTGAGATAGAGAACTGCACTGTGATATAATGACGGCAACAAAGAAGAGAAACTGAAAATGCTTTTCTCTTGAAATGAAGGCAAAATTAATTGAAGAAGTGGACAACGGTGTAAAAAACAAGGCTCAGATCTCTAGGGACAATGAAATTTCTTTGCTTTCGGGACAAGCCCTGTGTATTTATATGAGTGCTTTCCCTTTGACCTTGCTTATAACGGCACCTCGCTTAGAACGGCAGTTTCGCAGTGGTCTCATGAATGCCATTGTATCCAAGTTCCACTGTATTATCTTTCTGGTGGCTGAATGATTAAAAAACCTTAAAAAATCTATGTTTTGTTGCTGGGTTCCTTTAACCTTCTGTAAACTGGTGATACTGTCTGGAACAGCCCACTTCTGGAATTAACTTGTGACTGTCAAGAAACAGCGCCATTGCTTATTCAGACAAAAATGTCACTCACTGTAAAAAAAACATTGTGCTGGCATATATACGTCAGGTGTAAGCTTCAAAGAGACTATGCTGGACATCACTAAGAATTTAAGATGCATTTAGCTATAGTGGATGTTATACGAAAGCAGATACTGACCGAATCTTTCTAGTGCTGACCTAGAAAACAACTCACTGAATAAGGATTTTACAAGTTAACCCTCGTCCCGCGTTGAGTGAACTCGTCCACGTAACGCCCCGTGGATAGCCAGCGGCCAGTCAGCCGATCGTTCGCGTGTTGCCGATAACCTCGACGGTCGGGTCAATCGGGTCCTTGTGAACATGTGTATCGCGTATACTTCAGGACGCAATAACAACAGTTGTGGATAAATCGTAAGGGACCCCTATGATATTTGGATAAAGTACGTGTGATGATATGCAGTAGGTTTTATTGTGAAATGGAAGGCCCCAAATCAAGAATTTTCTGCATTTACATGCCGTTTAACACGTTTTATCCTTTTCCCGAGACCTCTGCGCTTTTTCTGTCCCTATGTCAGGCCATTCAGGTGAACAAATTATTTTTTAAGCCATTCGCTTAATTTACTAGCCACATGTATCGTGACATTGCCTTCTCCCTCCTCTACTATGTAAAGCGTCCACTTACTATAATGTTAGTTTTAGCGAGAGATTTGAGTTCCAGTTCCAGGTCGTAGAGCACATACATGTACTGAAAAGCGGTTTAATCAAAGGAACACAATATCTCTCTAATTACCACATCAAATAAAGACAAGGACCAACAACAAAGTCGGCCATTTTCTCCCTGTTTTCCCTAATGAAAAACCTACTGACAGACGTCTTTATGCAGCATGCCCTAATATTACATCGGAATTCATAATTACAGACGTAGAACGGCGTCTCAAATACGCACATGGCCCCTTTCTTCTCATTTCACATGTAGACGACAACCAACATCAAAGTAAAAGTTTCCCCAAGATTTTCCCCAATTCAAACTTTAGACCGTCAGTACTATTACACGAGTATGACGAATAGTTGAATTGTAATAAACGTAATCGGACGATACCATTTTGTTAGATATAGTAGGGGTGACAGGATAGATAAACACGCGAAAATAGAGTGGGGAAAAAAACGTGAAATAAAAAACAAACGACAGCCTTGGCAACCGAATAAACAAAGCGCGAGGCGCACCGTTGCTATACAAAAATGTGGCCTCCCGCAGGACCCGCGGTTAAGCGTGTCGGACAAAATAATGGCCTCCCGTGCCTCACAGGACTAGGGTTAATGATCTCTGTAGCCTGCATTAAACTGTGAAATTCATCACCACTGACAAGCAACTAATAGTAATACAATAGATTTCTGCCAAAAATCACAATTTACATACCAGACATTCAGATATAACACTCTGATACTTTTTGTCACATAAACCTGGGGTATTTAAGAAATGTTCATCTGTGACTTAATTTTCCCTACAACATCTCCCACACGCTGCCAATCAATGTCACAGACATTTGTTTTGTCTACTTCATCAAATACATTTAACAAGGCCCCCACAGTAGCTTTCTTGTGTTCTTTCTGTCTCCACTTAATCAACAATGTAGTGGCTGCATCTTGACTGCTCCTTGATGTGGACTGTCGAATTTCATTCTCAATGGTCATCAAAGGTATACCAAGATGGAGTAAGACACTTTTCCAATTTTCATTCAAAAAGCAGGTAGCAAATCTGCTTGCATCAGCATCTGTGAGGACACGGACCTTAATTTCATCTGGGAGATTAGCCAATAAAGAGCCTGGAAAACAAAAGTCAGACAATTAACAACTTTTGAGATAACACATTACACCAATTGTTCATGTTGTCATTGTCAAAGGAACATAATTTCAGACTTGTTATAACAGCCTAATCTGTTCTCTTTCTTCTGAAGATAATTCATCACCGGCTATATCAAAAAAAAGAGTTGAAGAATGCTAGTAAGGACTCTGTGGTCCCCAGCCGGATTTGGAATAACCTCCAAAGTGAAAACACTTTATTAAGTCATGTATCTTTGACTAAATCTAAAAGATTAATTAATTCTTTGCTTAAAATATAATCTCATGTGATGGAAAATCACAATGTAATATAAAACCAGTGTCACGAGCAGAGTTAGGGTCTTGGGGATGTTACGACTGCACGAGAGGCAGCTAACTCACACTCGGACACAACCACACAAGAAAAGTATTAAATAACTAGAGCGTATATATGTCAGGCCGGTCAGGCCATAGTTTACATAAATATTAATAACAAAACAAAAGACAATAGGGGTATATATTGAAACCAAAAAAAAACTAATTAATAACTTAACCAACTGATATTCATGTAACTATGGAGGTACTGCAATCAATAGCAAATAGGTATATTATACGAAACTAGATATCAATTTAAAGTGACAGTTGAGTCGCCACTGGCCAGTCGCCAGGCAAACTCTCCATAAATCATATGGGCTTGAATGTTAGGAGAGCCCAGTACGTTCAAAGCCTACAGAAGCACTCTTCGGCTTGTAGGTAATTTAAGCAGTTGCCAAAAGACTATATTTTATGCACAATCACTATTCAATTCATCAACAATGTGCTATATTATTCCAATCATACTATGGCAATAGATCTATGATACAGGACACTCGTGATCAAGTGCCAGCTGGGGTTTCCTTAGTCTTCCTATGAGGCTGTAGTTCTCTCTCTATCTCCGATCTCTATTATGCTTGAACAAATAAGATATATTACCATTGCTCACGCCTACTGGTAGGCGCGAACATCAAAATAGCGCAGCGTGGGCTTTCAAAGGTCAGCCCACTCAGACCTTTCTTTCTAGAGCTCAGTCAGTCCGTTAGCAAGGACTTCTTGTCTTCAAAGCACACAGTTCAGGTACTGGTCAACCGGAGATACTTCACGACACGATGCTTCTGCTCGTCTGTATTCACCTAATCTGAACGTTACACGATGTTATATACTATCTAACTACCCAGCGTGCTAGTCCGCTGGCCCAATTAGTTCAGCTATCTCATAGGTCGAAACCTCCCACCATTTTAATTGTAGTAATACGTCTGCACTATTCTACCAGCCAGTTAACGTGCAAAAACTTGTCTAGTCATACTTAACAATGTCAACTGTCCCCACCTTGTTTCACCCCTACTCCATTACTTATTAATCACGAACATTAAAACCGACAAGCGTGAATCTAACCGTTTAACTTTACATTTATTTACTCACCAACTATAATTTGGCGAGGACCGTTCAAGGCCACCAGCCAATTTTTCATGGCCCTGGTAAAAAAACAACTCACTCTCTGCATGAGTTTTAATAACATCTGAATCATGACACATCCCCCACCCCAGTTAAAATTTGCAATTTTAACAATTTTAACGATATAAATGATTATCGTAAGGGGAAGGCATGAGTCGAGAAATTGCTCGAAAGGTTAACTTAACTAAGAATACTAGGTAATAACTAAGACTAGTACTAAAGTTAAAAAAAACCTACAGGACGGGTATCCCTGATGGACAAAACTCCATGAAAATCTTAAGGTTCCGTCCAAAAGTATATATCTCTCTGAGGATTAAATCTTACCTCTAAATACGTAGACATTAACAATCAAAACTCTAAAATTTTAGAGTACAACACTGATCCTGTGCGAATGTCATCAGGAATGCATACATACAATGAATAATACTCAAGAAAAGATAACTATAGTAGCATCGATGGCATTAGTGGATCTGGACTCCTGGTCTGCCATGACTTCTCCTCCTCGACCCTGGGCAACAACGTCTGGTGTGGCCAAAATACGGGTCGACGTCAGTAAAATAGCTGTTGGAACAAAGGAAAGCACAGGGGTAGGTGAAAAGTGTTCACAATGGGTGAACAATATGTGATACCATCCCTCGGTCTCTGAATGAGGTGCTAATCAGTATCCAACGCCAATACATATGACAGACTAAAATACAACAAGATTAAGGTAACCGTGATAATAGGTCGGCATGGACATTATCTCCACCAGGAATGGCCTTTATAATGAAGCGGTATTCCTGAAGGGCCAGACTCCATCTGGTCAGACGAGCGTTCTTGGCTCGGTTCGATTTTAAAAATAACAACGGTTTATGGTCTGTCTCGATGACGAATTCTGTCATAAGTAGGTAGCGGGAAAACGCGTCTACGGCGTATACAATCGCCAGGCATTCTCGCTCTATAATAGCGTATCTCTGCTCTCTCGGAAGTAATTTCCGGCTAGCGTACATACAAGGGCGCAATAAGCCATCTCTTTCCTGAAGCAAAACAGCTCCAATTCCTTGGTCCGACGCGTCAGTTCGGACGGTGAAGGTGCGCCTAATATTCGGTAGGATAAGCAGCGGCGAACTGGAGAACAGTTGCTGCACTGTCGCGAGCGCGGTGGCGCACTGCGTATTCCAGGTAATTTTGTTGGGTCTGTCTTTTCTTGTAAGATCGGATAACGGGGCCGTAAGGGCCGAAAAATTAGGAACGAACTTCCGATAATAGCTTAAGAAGCCTAACAGGCTACGAACCTGCTTCTTAGTATGAGGAGCCTGGAGTTTTAAAATCTTACTTATCTTACTGTCGTCCGGTGTTTGGACGCCTTTGGCGATAGTATGTCCCAGAAAGTTAATCTGCGTATAACCCAGGAAGACTTTGCTAGGCTTAGCTGTAAGCCCGGCATCTCGAAGTTTACTAAGCACTTGACGAAGTGCTTCTAAGTGGCCTTTCCAATCCGTATGGAAAGCGCAAATGTCGTCAAAGTAGCTTAGGACGCATGGTGTCTGCTGCAATAGGATGTTCATCATCCTCGCAAATGTCGCTGGTGCCGTTACGAGACCGAATGGCATGAATCTCCATTGCATGAGACCCATAGGGGTCTGAAACGCTGTGTACTGTTTACTGGCCTCTTCCATTGGGATTTGCCAGTAGCCTTTAGCCAAATCTATTTTCGAAAACACGGACGACTCGGCCAATCGCGCAAATAGATCTTCCTGATTCGGGATAGGTTCAGCATCGTAAATGGTTAGAGCGTTAAGCTTCCTGTAATCGATACAAAATCTAACGGAACCGTCTGTTTTCTTTACTAGTACAATCGGCGAGCAGTAAGGGCTCGTCGAGCGCTCAATGACTCCTAAGCTGAGCATCTTTTCCACCTCGGACTGTATGGTGTCGTGCGCTTGCAGCGGGCGCGGGTAGGGTTTGACAAACACAGGTACGTCCGAGTGCAACCGGATGACGTGTTGAACTAAGGATGTTTTACCCGGCAAATCAGTGAATACTGGCGAAAACTCCCGAACAAGATTCATGATGTCCTGTGTCTTACTTTGATCCAGCTCTGGATTGATATTAACGGAAGTCGCGTCCTCTGTGGCTTGCAAGGATAGGAGCGATCTAGTCATAGATAATGGCTCCCGGTCGTTGTCATCGATAGTGACCATCGCTGCGTTTGCTTGGGCCACAACATGGCATGAATGATCGTGATGAGTTTGATCATCGGTAAGATACTTTTTCAACATATTAATATGGTACACCTTATCGTTACCACGTATGGTAATGAGATAATTAACTCTCGAGAGTCGCTTTTTAACTAGAAAGGGGCCTTTCCAAGTGAGGAGTAGCTTGTTATTCGTTTCTGGTAACAGCACCAATGCCCGATCTCCGACTGACAGGGTTCTTAACCGACTACCCCGATCGCGATATCCTATAAATGACCTGGTCCGTACGCATGCAAATTGTCGAGCCAGGTCGCATGCATTAACTATTCTATGTCGGAGATCGATTATGTACTGATACGCGGATCGCGTATCAGGAACGTCGGTATCAGAACCGGCGTATAAATCGCGTAAAATGGCCATCGGGCCACGTGGTTTTCGACCGTATAACAGTTCAAACGGGGAAAAACCCATTGTCGCATTTGGGAGTTCCCTATATGCGAACAAGATGGCCGGAAGTCGACGGTCCCAGTCACCAGGTCTATCGGCGGAAACGCGTGCCAGCATAGTTTTCATGGTGGCATTCCAGCGCTCGCAACAGCCATTGGACTGTGGATGGTATGGCGACGTAAGTTTCTGCCTAATGCCCGTGAGTTCCAATACTTTCCTGAAAAGGTCAGAGGTGAATTGCGGACCTCTATCAGATAATAATTCGGACGGGAATCCGACACGTGTGAATATGGTCACCAATGCCTCGGCGACGTGATCGGCCGATATTTCCTTTAAAGGGACAGCCTCAGGCCAACGGGTGGCATAATCGATTACTGATAGAATAAACCGATGGCCTCTATCCGACTTCGGTAATGGCCCGACGATGTCGACGGCAACTCGCTGAAATGGAGTGGAAACCGGCGGCATCTCTTGTATAGGTGCCCGCGAAGTTTTTCCTTTGGGGGTTCTTTTCTGGCATGTATCGCAACGCGACACATAGCTATTTATGTCCCCGTAAACCCCGGGCCAAAAAAACTGAGACAGGACTCTCGATTTTGTTCTCGCTTTGCCTTGGTGGCCCGCCAATGGCGTGTCGTGCGCGAGGCGGGTGATGTCTCGGCGAAATGATCTCGGTATGACCAATTGCAAAATAGTTTCGCGCTTTCCCCGAAAAACGCGATATAGGAGGTCGTCTTTAAGGCAGAACCTGGATATATCCGGGTTGTCCGGATTAATCTTAGCAAAGAGGGGCTTTAGTGATGGATCTGTGCGCTGTTCGTTACGAAAAATCTCGGGGGTTACATCCAAATCGACGACAGGCGATCGTAATGTGTCGTCACTCTGGCGACGCGATTGTTGTCTTGTCGTGACACACGCAATGTCGTTATCATCCCCAATCCCGAGTTCGCAATCGGAGACGTCCTTTAAGTGGGGAATATTCCCAATGATTAGGTCGGCGACCGGATTTGGTAGCACGCAGGCCGTGACAACACCAGTTATAAACGGTGTGTCAACATATATTTCCGCCAAACGAAAATGTTCAACTGAACCACCAAAAGTAATGCATGTCGCATCGCGATCCAGGAGTTGTGCAGGACGGACCAGCGATTCACGTACACCGACGGTCGTACAGCCTGAATCTCGCAATACGGATGCTCGTATGGCGTTTACTCGTCCCTCATACAATGTCAGCGCGCCTCGCTCGTGGAGGGCGGACATAACTGGAATAACTTTATCTACGGTTTCAGCATTCCTAGTTCTGTAACCGCGGTTTTCGGTGAATGCTACAGAGCATGCATTTGCCGCATCTAATCTAACTCTGCATTGTCGCGCAATGTGGCCTCCGGCGCCACATCTATAACAGTAGACTGGATTATCATCCCTTCGAGGTGTACCTCGATAAGAAGGAAATGTGGGCGCTTGATAGTAGTTGTTACGCGGTCCTCCGGTAGGGAAAGGACGTGTATATCGGGGTTCCCAGTCCCGAGAAAATTTATGGGGATTCGGTTGCCTCCTGCTAACCGGCGGCTCGGACCGTGGACGAACCTGCGGCGACTGTCGAAAGGGCTGTCTTGATTGTCTCGACGGTACCGGTGTCTTAGTAGCAGCGCCGGCGTAACACGGTTCGCTTACTTTAGCTTCAGCTAACGATCGATTAGGGTGAGCCGCAGCATACCGTTCCGCTATCGATGTTATCTCGACGGTAGTTTTGGGGGCTTGTTCCTTAAAATGCGCCACCAGGTCCGTGTGGCAGGACATATATATTTGGTCTTTAATTATCAAATCATATAGTTTCTTGTAGTTTCCCTCTTCCACACCGGCCAACTCAGTCCAACGGCTGAGTAGGTGGCGGAGGCGGTCCACGTAAGTAGAGAAATTCTCAGATGCCTCCGGCTTGCAATCGCGGAAACGCTTATGAAATCCATCTTCCGTATGTTGGAAACGCTTTAATAGCGCGGTCTTTAGAATGTCATAGTCCCTAGCGTCATCAATAGTGAGGCTATGGAAAACTTCCAACGCTCTCCCTGTCAAAAGATTGGCGAGGCATGACGTGTACTCACTACGCTGCCATCCCGCGCAAACGGCATGGAGTTCGAAGCGGTGTAGGTAGGAATCAATACGATCAACCTTATCATTAAAGGTTGGCAATTTAGGCTTCGTTTTATTATTGGAAGTAACTTCCGGAACCCCGGTAGGTTGGGCTTGCTTCGCTTCTAACTGTTTCAAAGCGAGCTCGTACTCTCTTTGAGCCTGTTTTTCCGCGCGTTCCGCGGCTCTATCGTCTCGTTCCGCAGCTTTTTCTTGGCGTAATATTTCCGCAGCCTTTTCTTGGCGTAATATCTCCGCGGCCTTTTCTTGGCGTAATATCTCCGCGGCCTTTTCTTCTCGTAATCTCTCCGCGGCCTTTTCTTCTCGTAATCTCTCCGCGGCCTTTTCTTCTCGTAATCTCTCCGCGGCCTTTTCTTCTCGTTCTTCTTTCAGTTTCTGGTCTACCCAAGAAGCACGCTGAGCTTCCGGTATGCCAAATGATTGGGCTAGTTCCAAATATTTCTGTAGTTCGGCCATGATATCGGTCGATAATGCGATATAATAATGTCCTAATCGAGGACAACTTCTGAAAAATCTCTAACTTTATTCTCCCTTGAAGCAATTTATCAATTGCACTCTGCGGGTGTTCGTTCCTGCAGTAGGAACGAAATTACCGAAATCAACAACAAACTGTACGTCTTAGTCAACCAAGTAGTGGTTGAGCTATCTCAGTGATCACTTAACTCCACGTATTTCTCCTAATCCTCAAGCAGTCAGTCTACTGCTTCCGTGATTGGTCGTTAACTAACGATACCAATGTAATATTCCCAGTGTATTTTCCGTACACTCCTAGCAGCGTTCCCTCTGCTATAAATCGGAATAAATCAATATTCACGATATTAACTTCCTTGGCTATACAAGCCTAACAACTCTAATATCCAGATTATCTCTCAACGTGCCCTAGACACGTGATTTATCCCAGGCAATAATATAGCAAGTATGAATACAAAATATAATAATGCAACACTATAATGGAAAAGAATTACATGGAGAGTAAGACGAGACTAACAGAAAGAACAAACGACAACAGACCTGACTAACCTGAAACTATCTACAAAAAGGTAAGAAAAAGAACAGGAGAGACGTCTTCCTAAAATACGAGGAAGATAGAACGCTAACAATCTATACGAATAACAGGTCCCTACAGAACTATTCAAGGCAAAGCAAATCTCCTATCCGTTTTAAACGCCATCTAGATCTGCTAGTCTGGCAAAAAGAGGTATGCTGAGTCTCGATCCCTTCCAACCTCCCGCCTATCTAATCTGACACAAAAGAAAAAATAATGCCTGTCAAAAGTAGGGGAGCTGGAACGACGAACCCCTCAAACGAAGACAAATACAGATGGTTCACTTAACTGGGCAAAATGGACTGGCTCTTTCCTTTGGTCCACAGCGCTGGTCTTGTCTTTTCCTGATGCTAGCTGTCAGTCCCTCGTAGTGGTCCCAGGATCAATGACGAGAGGACATGCCAGACATGTGGGGGAGAAACAAAAAAAAAATCAGCAGTATACAAAACTATAAACTACAAAAATGACATAAATTGTCCTCTAGATGTCAGAGGGTGACGGGTCCTCTTCAGATGTCAGTGGGGTCCCCTCCAGATGTCACGAGCAGAGTTAGGGTCTTGGGGATGTTACGACTGCACGAGAGGCAGCTAACTCACACTCGGACACAACCACACAAGAAAAGTATTAAATAACTAGAGCGTATATATGTCAGGCCGGTCAGGCCATAGTTTACATAAATATTAATAACAAAACAAAAGACAATAGGGGTATATATTGAAACCAAAAAAAAACTAATTAATAACTTAACCAACTGATATTCATGTAACTATGGAGGTACTGCAATCAATAGCAAATAGGTATATTATACGAAACTAGATATCAATTTAAAGTGACAGTTGAGTCGCCACTGGCCAGTCGCCAGGCAAACTCTCCATAAATCATATGGGCTTAAATGTTAGGAGAGCCCAGTACGTTCAAAGCCTACAGAAGCACTCTTCGGCTTGTAGGTAATTTAAGCAGTTGCCAAAAGACTATATTTTATGCACAATCACTATTCAATTCATCAACAATGTGCTATATTATTCCAACCATACTATGGCAATAGATCTATGATACAGGACACTCGTGGTCGAGTGCCAGCTGGGGTTTCCTTAGTCTTCCTATGAGGCTGTAGTTCTCTCTCTATCTCCGATCTCTATTATGCTTGAACAAATAAGATATATTACCATTGCTCACGCCTACTGGTAGGCGCGAACATCAAAATAGCGCAGCGTGGGCTTTCAAAGGTCAGCCCACTCAGACCTTTCTTTCTAGAGCTCAGTCAGTCCGTTAGCAAGGACTTCTTGTCTTCAAAGCACACAGTTCAGGTACTGGTCAACCGGAGATACTTCACGACACGATGCTTCTGCTCGTCTGTTTTCACCTAATCTGAACGTTACACGATGTTATATACTATCTAACTACCCAGCATGCTAGTCCGCTGGCCCAATTAGTTCAGCTATCTCATAGGTCGAAACCTCCCACCATTTTAATTGTAGTAATACGTCTGCACTATTCTACCAGCCAGTTAACGTGCAAAAACTTGTCTAGTCATACTTAACAATGTCAACTGTCCCCACCTTGTTTCACCCCTACTCCATTACTTATTAATCACGAACATTAAAACCGACAAGCGTGAATCTAACCGTTTAACTTTACATTTATTTACTCACCAACTATAATTTGGCGAGGACCGTTCAAGGCCACCAGCCAATTTTTCATGGCCCTGGTAAAAAAACAACTCACTCTCTGCGTGAGTTTTAATAACATCTGAATCATGACAACCAGCAAATCCACTTTCTAATGTCTCGCTTGGTGATGACAGTGACAGAGAGGAAAGCTAAAGAAAGCTGAAGAACCACCTGCTGCACGACACTACTGTGCCTAGCAATCTCCCTGTGAATTTTGCCCCATCAAAGACATACAAACATCCACACATGTACATATTATGATTATGTACTGAATCTCTTCATTTTTTACATTTTCAAGTGAAAATGAGGCATCTGACAGTTCTGTTCAAAGCGGTGCCATGTAGCAAAAAAGACCCAAAAAAATTGAGAGGAGAGGCAGTTCAAAACCTTTATTACTGTTCTCCCAAACGCATACTTTAGTTACTGTTCTCCATCACCGAAAATGATTTACCAAATCATATCTGTATTTTGCACTATTTGATAAAAATACAAAGCTATCCCAAACACACTGAAAAGCAAACAACTTGAAGCAAACTCTGGTATGCGTTGGGAAAAGTTTTGGGATCATTTTACATTGTTGCACAAGTGCAATGACACATGTATGATGATCCTTCATGACACTAATATTCATGTCATTGCTTTGGTACTAACCCAGCACAAAGTCATCGTGGATTTATTTCCTTTTCACAAACTGAGTGCCCTCCCTCCTCATTCTCTCTCCTCCTAGTTTCCTTTGCCAAGTAACAACTAGACAGTCACATTTGATTTAGAAGCATTATTTTCATTATGCATCAATGAAGAGAAAAAGTATGGTCCCTATCATACAATGTGATTGTGTCCAACACCACCAGTCAGCACAAGGAGTACAATTATATACAGATTGATATTTGCAAAGCACAACTCGATAATATTTTAAAGATTTCTATAACTTGTCTTATGGATTTTGTAATCCATGTTGTAGATGTGAATCTCAAATCCAATGTCAACATCATATTGACACTTAAACAATTAAAATGCAACACATAAAAGTCATGCTTACCTGAGGATGATGGCACTTCTGAATCCTCAATATCAGTGCCATTCAAGCGCTTCACAACATGTCCATATTCATCCTTTAAACTTTCAATGAAATTGTCATAAGCATCCCCTGGCCCTGAGTGCAGAATTTTATCCAGCAGCATTTCTGTTCTCTTGGCACGACTGGACTGACCGTTGATTTCATCTTTGTCATCCCAATTCAGAACCCCTTTCGCAAGTAAAAAATGAACCAGGAACTTTGCATCGATTTCATTCAACAAGAACTGATAATTCTTGAGAATCCGTTTTTCATCTCCTGGTTTTAGTTTCCCTCTTCGAATAGACATGTTTCTTTCTGTTGAAAGACAGATTAGCGACAGATCTAATTTAAAAACAATGTGAAAATGAATAAACTGTATACATGAATGTACGAGTGCAGAGTATGCAACTGATTAAATAATATATAATTTAATAATGTAATTATTATATGATTAAAATTAACATTCTTCAAAATCGATACAAAGGAAAAAGAAGTTATGGAAGTTGTCAGTTTCATTGTACAACAAAATGTCCATTTTATCTTTGATAACACATAACATCAAAATAATATCATGAAGCTTTTGAAAGTTTTATTAAATGTTATTATACTTAACATAAAGAAAAACCACAGTTGTTAATTAAATATACATTTTGATAAGCCACAGCTGACATTTTTATTGTGTCTCTAGCAAGCTAACCATGACATTAAAGACAATAGTTTGTAGTTAGGATATATGCTTAACTGTTCAAATCTAAGGAAAGATAAAACCACGGAATAACACTGAAAAGTGATATGAAATATTTTCCCCTAAAACTGTAAACAGTGTAAACCCTCATCTTCACAAAAACTGCTACACATATGAGTACTATGAAATATTTTTTGATATGAACTGATGATGATGATTCTCCAGATGAGTGACATCAAATTGCAAATCTGCTTGACTCATTAATGTAGAAGATTTAAGTAAATTTACAACAAGCTTGTTTAAATGGAAAACACAATTGGATCCTAAGCATCAGATCATGTATGTTGATAATTTAAATAATAAATTTTTCACTTCATCTTTTATGCTGCACAAATAGAGAAAATACAAAATTGTTGTAAAACTGTGATATAAAAAAAATATAATCTCATGTGGTGGAAAATCACAATGTAATCTAAAACCAGCAAATCCACTTTCTAATGTTTCGCTTGGTGATGACAGAGAGGAAAGTTAAAGAAAGCTGAAGAACCACCTGCTGCATGACACTACTGTACCTAGCAATCTCCCTGTGAATTTTGCCCCGTCTAAGACATACAAACATCCACACATTTATGATTATGTACTGAATCTCTTCATTTTTTACATTTTCAAATGAAAATGAGGCATCTGACAGTTCTGTTCAAAGGAGTGGACAGAAACAGGCTTTCCATTTTGATTCTCAATGTCATGGAGGTGCTCCCGAAACCAAGTATGAAGCGGACGTCCTGTTTCACCAATATACAACAAATGGACACCTGGCACAGGGGATAGCATACACCAGATTACGACTATGGCAAGTGAAGCTTTCCTTAATGCTGAACGTCGCCAATGGGCACTCAATGGAATACGATTGAAGGATATGTGTGCATGTCTTACAACGAGAATTGCCACACCATTTGGTACCGCAACGGTCAGTGTGAACAATTCTACTCAGGACCAGAATGTCTTTCAAGTTTATGGACCGTCTATATACCAGCAGGAGGAGGTGCTGCGTCAAGCATATCATTGAGGCTCTGGTCAGCCCTCAAGATAGAAAGATTTCTAAGGAGGACTTGTTTAACAGGCAAAGACTGGGGGTGACAAGTGAAGACGTTTGATATGATTATCCTCATTCCTTTGTCTGGGAGTAAGGGCATCCAGTCTATCTATATCACAGACCCTCGACCAGGCTTTGTCCAGGACATATTCTGGATAACCTCTAAGTCGGAAAATATTTTATCCGGTACTATCACTCCCCATGGCATCAATGTCCAACACTGCCTTACAAGATTCCACGAGTGTGAATATTGTTTATTTTTTTCTAAAATATATTTTTTCTTTTTCCTAATCTCTTTTTCTTTTGCTTTACTGCAACCCCCGACATTGCACACTATCCCTGTCTTGTGCTCTGAGGCACTATGCGGCGCCTTCATCTTGGTTACTGACCTAATGCGTCATTTTGAGCCTCAAGACTGGCAGATGTGCTTTTGTGCTGCTGACCAAGCAAGAAGTCGCAGTTAAGTAAACATAATTATTCTGTTTAGATTCTATACGTTTCCCATTGAAATCTTTTGTTGTTCGGTTGTTTTATTTGTTCCATTTTTCTTTTTTTCTGTTGTCGTTTTTTCTTCTTTTTTTTTTTCCTTGATAAAGGCGATAGCCGAAATATCGAACATTTTCTGTCTTCTCTTTTAGTTTGCATAGTATCGTTTGGATATTATTTCTTACAAGGGGCTTTGCTACATACAACTTTTTCTTTTTGCCCAATTTTGACATGACACAGAATGAAGTGGTGTCTGGAGAGCAACCACCTACCAGCTGATCAGCAAGCAGGGTTCTGTCAGTGTTACTCCACAAAGAATCAAGCAACCTATTTGTCACAGGACATTGAAGATGCCTTTCAGGACAAGAAACAAGTATTAGCGGTGTGGATCAACCTTCGAAAGGCCTTTGACAAAGTCTGGAAAGATGGACTACTCAGGAAACTGCGAGACAACAAAGTGACTGGTAGTATGTACAACTGGACCAAGGGCCTTCTACACAACAGAAGAGCAAGAGCCCAGCTGGATGGATGTCAAAGCAAGAAGGTACTGCTGAGACACGATATGCCACAGGGAGGAGTAATATCACCCACCTTATTCCTGATCTTCATAAATGATCTAGTTCAAGAGCTACCTTGTGGGATATGTACAGCTCTACATGCAGACGACCTAGTTATGTGGTGTGCTGAAGAACATGCCAGTTGCCACAAGAAGACTACAAAGAGCCGTTGACATCCTCTCAGCATGGACGGATAAGTGGTGCGTTACAATCAACGAAGAGAAGTCATCCACTACTCTTATCACCCTTTCTCCAAAACAGACTGCTGGAGCCATCAAGCCCAATGGGACATCACTCAGGGAAGACAAAGTACCAACCAAGGAGTCACATTCAACACCAGGTTGTCATGGAGAAATCACATCGAGAGATAAGCATCACATTCGACACCAGGCTGTCATGGAGGAATCACATCGAGAGGTAGGCATCACATTCGACACCAGGCTCTAATGGAGGAATCATATTCGACACCAGGCTCTAATGGAGGAATCACATCGAGAGGTAGGCGTCATATTCGACACCAGGCTCTAATGGAGGAATCACATCGAGAGGTAGGCGTCATATTCGACACCAGGCTCTCATGGAGGAATCACATCGAGAGGTAGGCGTCACATTCGACACCAGGCTCTCATGGAGGAATCACATCGAGAGGTAGGCGTCACATTCGACACCAGGCTCTCATGGAGGAATCACATTGAGAGGTAGGCGTCACATTCGACACCAGGCTCTAATGGAGGAATCACATCGAGAGGTAGGCGTCATATTGAGCCATATTGAGCAAACTGAGCGGCACATCTTGTGGAGCAACAGAAAGAATTTTCAAGAATGTATATCAGCAAGGGATTCGCCCTCAACTCACCTGGAATATGGATCAACAGCTTGGGGAGGACTTTCGAATGCGTTCCATAGCTCGACAAGTGCATAGGCATTGTCAGATTGATATGTAACCACGTGAGGGTCTAGTCAGTTTGTTTCATCGAGGCCGTAGGCCGATTTTCGTCTGGGCAGTAGACAGATTGACGTATCAAGGAAAGCCGCCGGGGTAGCTATGTATTGTTTTCACTCGGGCTATGGAAGGCTTTTGGAAGTCCTTCCTTGGAGTTCAGCATCCAAATTAGCTCTTCAGGTGTTGGACAAAGTTCAGAACCAGGCTCTGCGCATCATCACAAGAGCAATGAAGTCAACACCCATTGTGGAGATGGAGAAGATCACCCAGATACCAACAATTGCAGAACTTAGAGAAACCAGGATAGCTATCCAGGCAGAGAAATTCAATAGCATAGAGAACCACCCAATGAAAGAGAAGCTAGGAGACCTGGCAATGGGAAGGCTGAAACATACGAGCTTTACTCACAAGGCAAAGCAAATAAGAAAACAGCTATCAGTACTATCACACCTACCCCAGATTGCCCACCCACTGACCTCTGTACCTGAACAGACCCCTTGGACGGAGGAGACAGAGACCCAAGTTCAGATACACACAAACGTTGATGGTGTCTTCAACAAGGGAGAACAAAGTGAAGTAGAAAGAAGCACTGCTGTACTCAGCCTTCTTGACGACAAGTATCCAAGTGAATCATGGATTCGTCTACACAGATGGCTCTGCTGAGAATGCTGTAACAAACGGAGGTGCTGGAGTGTATATATAGAGTATCCAGACTCAACAAGAACAGCAATGAGCGTGCCAACCAGAACCTTCTGCAATAATTACAGATCAGAAGCAAAAGCCCTCATGACAGCTGCCACAGAACTTCAACTAGAGAACAGCAACATCGTCATCCTCACAGATGCAAGACCGGTCCTTGAGGCCCTTCAAGCTGGCAAGTTTAATGACCTGAAGAAATGTTTTACGTACCTTGGAAATCGAAGCAGGATAGTCCTACAGTGGATACCATCACATTGTGGAGTGGCAGACAATGAGAAGGCAGACCAACTGGCCAAGGAGGGTTCCGGCTTGGGGCAGCCGCAATGCCTTTTAAACTATTAATATTATGAGAAAGAAAACCTCATCGAAAACAACAGACGGCAGCAAATAAAACAACAGGATAAATACCATCTCCTGAACAGAGAGAATCAAGTGATATTGTTGAGACTAAGAACTGGTCACAATAGGCTACGCTACCATAATTATGTTCACCAAGTTTAAAATAGGAACATCTGCCTTATGTGAGTGCAGCCAGTCTCCTCAAAACACAGAGCATATATTGCAGGGCTGCACACTCTTCTCAGCACTACGAGAAACATATTGGCCCAAACCCACCGACCTGAATGTCAAACTCTATGGTGCTCTGCCAGAACTGCAGAAAACCGCAGACTATCTTCCATGAACAAATCTGCAGAATTAAATTGGTGAATGAAAGAAGAAGAAAGAATCAGAAGATTCTGTATGAATTTTCAAAAACACCCCCAAAATAGTGCGTACACAGCCACTATAAAGAAGGAACGTACAGTGAGCATGCATTAGTCATGAGCCCCATGATGCGAAAAGGTTATCTTTTGTTCATTATTAACTGATGGACCAGTCCAAGCTATGTTACAGTTTACAGCACACAAATATCATGTAAATGAGAGTGAAAACTGTCCAAGGATGTATCTCTGTCTGCAAACTCATTGCCCAGTATAAATCAGTTTCCACCCTGCCCTTCCCTCTCTTTCTCTGTTCCTTCTCTCTGTCTGTCTCTCTTAGAAATCTATAAAGCCAGATCAGCCCATGCTTTCCTCACACTTACTTAGGTGGCTTGACAAAGATGTTTTGATGTTCAAAAGACATAGCCACATTTACTGCTTGACGCAAACTGAACATGTCAAATACAATCTCCCACAAGCAATAGTGTGCTGTGCATAATGCTCCTCTCAATAGAGAAATATGCACCGAATTGAATGCTCTTGAAAAGTAGTCAGATCAAAGCCACTTAGCCCAAAAGAGGACACGATGCAAAGACAAAATGAACTGAATCTTATTTATTTTGAAAAAGAGATGCATTAGTATTGATAATTATCAATAGTCGCATTATGATCGGAGCATATTGTAACCTGTGTAAAAGTTTTGTAGCTTATAATGTGTGCAGTTTGGTCAGTAACTGGTGCCACACATCAGCAAGTCCTGAAATACAATAAAAAAAATTAATACTGATCTGATTTATCATGGTAGACACACTATTGCATGTTTGCTGATGTTCTCTCGCGAATTTGTCTGTAGATATCTGGCTCTTGCTGTGACATGGTAAGTACGTCTCCCTCATGGCATGTTTCATTCACTGGCTGATTTACCGAGAGTAAATTCCATCTCTCTCAGTTTTCCAAAGTGTTGTTTACATACATCAGTATCATTGTGCTCCCTCATTTTGATTTTTAACTTTCTTAAACTAATGAATTTTTGCTTTAGAAACAAACCCTGGATGACCCAATGCAAAACATCTTTGCCAAAACTGTTCAATTTCTTGCTTTTAGCTTTCTTATTGACCAGCTCTTCATTTTCACCACTTTTGTTCAACCACTGATGGAAAGCGACTTTTGCATGCTGAAATAGCTTATAAGGACTTTTAATTTTACGATACAGATAATCATGCCTCGTTTCTTCATGAAAAACATAGTAGAGACGCAATGTCACTTTTTTCAGCACCTCAAGTTTCCACTTAAGAGACATCTTGTCTGAACTTAGATCAGAGGTAAAAATATTATACATTATAATGACAATACAGAAGATATCATTAATATGTATGCCCCTGAAAAAAACTATTTTTGTTCACTTCTGCACATACACTACATCATACAACACTGACTGTTTACAAATGGTGCTCACTTGTGCGGGCAAAAAACATGGTGTAAACAAACTGAGCAGCACTAGAGAGTATAGATGTATAGAGAGATCTCACTTCCGCCAAAGCGCAAAAGTAGGTTGCTGCGGTAAACAAGAAATTGAAGAATTGAAAGACACCATCTTCGTTACAGATAGTGTGCATATCTGTTTACTGTTATTTGTTCATACTTTTGGGCTGATTTAAACAATTTAGAGCTGTTTGTAAGTTCTTACACCCCATGGGAATGCACAAACAGGTACTGTTTACCGCAGCGACCTACTTCCCGCTCTATGCTAACAGTGGTTTTGCAGAGCCTTCCGTGTCTCGCAGTGCAAATCGACCAATAGTGAAACCTCTCTATACATACGTCTATACTCTCTGGTAGCATCCTGTGAGAGTCTACACCACTTTAGCCAGGCATATATTTCATGCTCTGATTGTTAATCATTGAGCTGCACATTCTCTAAGTTTAAGAGACTAAAAATGATGATTTTAAATAACGGCTCTTTATCCAAAATACTGTTAATATGAAATACAATTGTTGGTCCCCTGACTTCCTGCTTAAGCAGCTTCCATTATAGTCTTTCACTTAAACCAAATGATTAATACCATAAAATTTCGAAGTTCAAAATTTTTTGTAATAGCCATACAGAACAACTATCTCAGACCTCATGCTTTAGATTCCCAGAACGATAACGAGAAGGCAGGAATCATAACAATAAATCATGCCTTATTAAAAAAAATTATATAGGATGGACAGTGGAATCTCTAATGGCAGCAAGGCATTCTTAAAAATCTTATGGAATGATTAAACAGCCCATACTGACAAGGAAGGCAAAGGAAATATGTTTTATATGACCACAGACCAGCACAGTAACAGCAGAGATAAATCCCCACTGAAACAGAAAACTCTCACCTACACACAATAACATTAGCCCAAAAACAGCACACTGGAACTGTTTCCAAGCTGTAATAACCATGCCAGTACTATCCTTTAGTTCACTATGCTCTTACAAAACTTTGTTACTGCTGTTCCTATCAGCATAGATATCTAGATATTGTACTGTGGAACAAACAATGATGACCAACAAAATTTCTGAAAACTTTTTACTCAGTATGAGAATGAAAAAGGGAACATACCATCAGCAGCTGCTCTACTTGCATTTGGGGTCCTATCAACCGGCAAAGATCTGCAAGATCAACCAAAAAAAACAAAAATAAACATACAGCATCCATAAATATCTCAAAACAATTTCCCTTTTTTGGTACACAGATATTATGCTGTTCGCTAACTTTATCAAATAATGCCAACCATTATCCTGACAGATTGTGCACAGCAGATAACTAATCTGCATGTTTTATATCCAGCAAATGTAATCAACTGCCATTCTAAACAAGAATATCAATATCCAATATCACTGCACCAACACACTGGCTTATTTCATTTTTCAGAGTTCTAAGACAAGTACATAAGACTGTGTTGTCAAGATGAAATATTTATCTGACGGTGCCTTTTGCTTAATGCATTACTGAGCAAGCAGTGTTACTGCTGCATTTTGTTCACGTGACAGTGTTGGGCTTGACCTCTAGAAGAATATATATCAAGACAAAAGTCAAGGCAATTTTACTCGTACTCTTAGTCTAACTAAGCCACTACCTCAGTGCACTGATGATATGGTGTGTGTGTCTTTTTTTTTTTATTTATTACCATGAGAGTGGAAATGAGTGTCACAAATATCTGTCTACACGTGTACAAAAACACAAGAATAATTCAAATTTATGGATTTTCCTGTTGGAAAAGTTGCGTAGACAAGAAGATCTTCATTTCATAAGAGAAATTATGTCAATAAATTCACTGAACACAAACATAATCATGTCAAACTAACAAATAAACAAGCTTCTGGGACATTATGCTGCAAGCATTTACCTGCCAGCACTCGGTGGTAACTCTGGACAGCTTAGAACTTGAGCACTATCTTCTTCATTTGATGCAGCATCTTCATCGGCTTCACTTGACAGTGTATCACTAACCTCTTTGGCAGCCTGGCTTTCACTTGAGGGACTTTCAACAGATGTTCCAACTTGTGAAACAGAAACATTTTTCTGTAACTTACGGGCACTCACATTCTGCCAGGAAGGAGTCACAGGAATCTGAGACACTGGATTTGATTGACAAGGTGGTGCCTGACTAATGTGCCCATGTGGCCAGTTATCCTCAACATCTGAAGCAGGCCCATCTATGGTCACAGAACTATCATACACATTAGCAGTATTGCCACAGGAAACAGTTGGCCTTACAGCAAAAGCCACTCTCTCTCGGTGTACATTTTCATTATATTCAGTAGCTGTCTGAACAGGATTTCCTGATGTATTTGAAACAGAGGTGCTAGAGCCAGAGGCGTGGTTGACTTCTGAATTAGATGGTGATGACAGCTGCAAAATTCTACTGCCTTCACAATATTCCTCTTCACTAACTGGATTACTCCCATCATGGCTCCTTTTCAAACTCATACCCAGAGGTTTTTGTATAGATAATCCTGACAGTTGTGACTGGACTTGAAGAGTTGCATCAACATTCTCTGGCTGCACTTTGTTACTGGGAATTTCTTGCATAGCTTTACTATGGACTAAATAACCAGCATTTGGAGTTGCATCAGAAACTGAGGAAAAATCCTTGTATGCATTTGATTCTTTCCCAATTTGAGAAGAAGATACGCTTGATGACAGGGGAGCAGGATTTTCATTTCTGGGAACATACTGCCTGTTCTTTAGTATATCATCGCGATTAACTTTAAAATAACCTTTCCTATTCTCATCTAAATCCCTCTTTCTTTTCAACAGTAATCCTGTTTTAGATTCTAACAGCTGTTTCACCCTGTCATAAAACTTATTTTCACCATCCCAGTAGTTGATGGGGTTTAAATGTTTCAACATCAAAGGTAGTCTGTAGGCTCTATTTTTCTTTGGAGCAGTGTGAATGGGAATGACATGCCACTTTCTGTCTTTGTCATTAAGAGCCTCTTTCAGGCAAGCCTGACCTTGCAAAACCACCCAAACGTCATCACAAAATTCTTCCGTTATATATAGAAAGACAAAGAGAGCTTTAGAGAAAGCTAACTCCAAGGGGTCTTTTGAGCCACATCTTATGTCCTCAAGTAATTTAACTCTTGGATACTTTAAGCACTTGTGAACAGAAAACGATAATCCCTTTACAAGTTTTTTAAAGTTACGTGCTTCCGTTTCATTTTCTTCAGCATTAATTATCAAAATATCAATGTTGTCTTCCTGCAGTTCCTCTGGCATATGACCTAAATACTCCATGTGCTCTGCATCACCAAATGATCTTGCAGTCTGTGCGTTTCTCTGGGGACTGGATTGATGATCATACTTTTCCTGATGGCTTAATGAATTTGCACACTCGGAATTTACACTTCCTGTATTATCTGGATATAGAAAAAAGAGGGTATGTCAAAGACTAATGTTGGATGAACTACGAGTGGCTAATGTGGTTACTGCGTGGGTTCAATAGTAACTCCCTTAAGGATACACAGGATTAACAAACACAGGGTTCTGCTGGCAATCTTATTTATTCAAAAAGCCTAACAACGGTATCACTACCAAACAAAAAAGCCCAACCAGCCATAAGCTGGAACAAGAGAAAAAGACGAAAATATGATTAGGATATAATGACAACACTAATCAGGCAATCAATGGTGGACATACATAGTAATAGTATTAAGTATTAAATCAAACAACCACAATATAATATAGAATTTAAGCAATAACCAACTGGATATGTATGCATGGAATAAAATAGCGCTAAGGTTAATGAATAACAACTACAAGTGGCTATATCATATACACAAGGAGTTTCCTAGTACGCTGGCAACATAAACTAATTAATGTACTAATCAAAGTATGAAGGACATAACAAATGAAGGGGCAAGAGCACAATAGTTTCGCTCCACTGAGCCGGTGTACAACACATCCAGAGTGGCCATTCCATTTAATAACGCAGTGGCCAACATGGCCCACTGACCGTCCATAACACAGACGCTGCATCCCAATGCAGGCCATCCTCATAGGCCCACTCCCATTATTAGTACTAACCCGCCCCAGGGCTATTGTATTGGTTACTTCCCTTCCCAATCGATACTGAAGGGTCATGCCCTTTGACCTTAGCCGCGGAGCTATGCCGCCAGGCTACCATGTGTATGACACACCACTAGATACATAAAGTAATGTGTACATTCCTTAAAATGAAACTGTCCTTCACACACTTACGAAACTCATATAGAAGCATAATACATCTGGATAACTATAATGCATGCACATGATATATATATGTCGGCGAGACTCATTGCAACATGTGTAGACTCACTGAAACATTGTTCATCCACCGCCGCACATAGAACAATCCTGGGGCTCACCCATGTGAGGCCCAACTAATATTATACATCTCCAATACATGTAATTAATTACACATCTTAAACACTAAACACGCAATCACAATCACACTGCTCTCTATAGCATAGTGGTACTGGCAAGGTACACAAATACCCGTAATACAATCAAGCATATAGTGCCGCTCGCTGTAACATAAGCCATCCACATCAACATGTCAGGAAATCCTCACTGCCCACCACAACAAGGCAATGCTACACATACACTATATATAGGCACACAAGCAAATCTTGATAGCTTGGTTAGCGAGCCATCATTATCATCTAGCACCGCAAACGTTAACTTTGACAATAAAGTCACAACATCAAGACACTGCGCTGCATCGCGCATCCTACACGTCCAATGACAATGGCAATTACCGTTGAGCCGGACTCATAATGGTCTCTGTAGATCAGCATTCTCTACGTGGCATCCAAGAAAAGGGGGGGGGGGGGTGCGCAAATTAAAGTCACTTCTAATATAATAGTCTCCAACTTACCCAAAGTCTCTCTGCTACTGGCGCAACTGGACTAGGCCATGTCTTGGGCGAGGCGCGCCACGGCAGGCCGCCGCCGGCCTAGCTTCACCGTGCTGTCGGCTCTTGTCTCCTGCGTCTATGATGGAGTGTGTCGACCACTCGAACCGCATCTTATTTATGAGCCCGCGCGGACGTCCGAGAGAGCTATTACGTAGCCCGTGTTGCACAAGTGAAAGGCTCGGACATGGAGTCCAGCCCGACAACATAACCGGTTAGGGTCCTAACACAATCGAATTTACAGTACGGTCAAAAGGGTGCACACAAAAGTCAATTAGGTATCCCAGTAAACTGCAGAAATTACTCTAACGACCCCTCCAGCAATAATTGAATAAATTTGACCCAGGTTGGATTTATCGGGGATAACATGCGTCTAACTCGTGGTTTACTTTAAATCCGAGATCCTCTTATTAATCATTTCAATAGGATATGTGCATCAAAGTACAACAAAATTGGTACCATTATAAATTGGAAACTTGCTGCTAAAATTCTAACTGACTACTTATACCAGAAACTCGGTAGTAGTTTTAATATAAATTTTCAAAGTGTCAGGACTAACAACATTCGACAATTTCGTGCGGGATACTTTCGTCCATTAATACGACGTATCTCCATTGATAACAAACGTTATCATGAGTACCTATTTTGTACCGATAGGGTATTGTCTACTCTCAAAAATGAATTCGGGTTCCCATCTTTCTGTCGGTGGATAACAACGAGTGAGCGAGTTGTAAGAAACTCAAAGCCATGATATAAGAGTTGGAAGCCCGGTACATTTCCAACTGACCAATCAAAATGCGCGCTTTTCACCGTGATGTGAATAACGGGTCCCGCGCTAGTATTACAAGGGAAATAATCCAATTAATGGTGCTCGGCCAAGTGTCCATAAACTACTATGAGTGGCCGTCCCTCACTCACGCACCAGAGTTACCATGAAAGCACATTAAAAATAAAAAGTCGTTCATCCTCTCACATTCTCCCCTGCTAAGTCACGTAGTCCCTTACGTGACACATACATCAATTCAAAGGTTTACAAAAGACCACTGAAGGTATAATCAAACTCTAAGGGGCTATGATACCATCACTTAGGGTAGAACAATTGCAAAATACACACAGTGAACCGAAGTACAACAATGGTCCATCCTCTTTATAACTACTAACAGGTGGCGTGAACCGGCTAAGTTACTACTGGCATCCTGAAGATGTACACAACAGTCTCAGCTCTGGCTGTAGTAAGTTACATCATATGGACAAAACAACAGGTCCCAGACCTGCAACGGTGGTCCCAGACCACTATCAGGGTTAACGTAGGATCGAACAGTACAACAAAAAGACAATATGCTATAAGGGCACCAGTGCAATGAAAAAGGTAAGGTCAACATAGGCATTAAGTCATCGTAACTAAGCTGTGGAGAAAGCTAACACGGGCATACTCTCTAACTTAAAATCTTGAGGCGGAGCTCCCTTGGATTCGGTGGTCTATCATCTGGCCTGATGGAAACTCGGGGGGGGTCTTGATGGATGCGCTCCCCTGCTCTTTCTGCACTCACAGTCAATGTCTAATGTTAATCACTAATAAGAGTCAGAGGTCCAATCTCTGGGGTTGTCTGTGTGGGCGGCTGGACCGTCGCACAGGAGGTAGGCGCTGGGAAGTTGTCATCCCAGGTTGCGGGTCCGGTCGGGCTGCAAGTGGCTGGCAAGGGTGGTGAGCCGGGAAGTACCAGACATCGGTCGACGCAGGCAGTGGAGGCGGGTGCTGTGGATGTGTGTTGACCACTGGGGGGTGAAATAACCGCAAGAGGTCTCCGTTGACCGCAGAGGCATCTCCATCTGGGTTTCTGATGGTAAAGTAACCACCATGAGGCGGGGGAACAGACAGGACGGTGTGCACAGGACCGGGGTACGGGTCCTGGATCTTGTGTCGACCAGGATAGTGGTGCTTGACAAGGACATGGTCGCCCGGCTGAAGATGGGCGGCGTTGTGGGGGGTCGTCCTTCGTGCGTCCTGCAGAAGGTGCGTGGACTCCACCTTCCTCGCTACCTTCGCCCTCAGTTCGTTAAGCCGTTGTATATGCCGCTGGACGTAGTCGCCTACCGAAGTGGAGGCTGGTGTCTCGTCGCCCAGATAGACATCTAATGGCAGACGTGGTTTCCTGCCAAACAAGAGCTCGTAGGGGGACACTCCAGTGGAAGAATGGGGGGTGGCATTGTAACAGAAAGTTAATTCCGGCAGGTATTCTCGCCATCTTAACTTCTGTTCTGGGAGTAAGGTGGACAGCAGACTGAACATAGTGCGGTTGAACCGTTCGCACTGGCCGTTGCCTTGTGGATGATAAGCGGTGGTGCGGGACTTGGTGATGCCATAGTGGCTGCAGAGCTGGCGTACCACTTCAGCCTCGAACTGCCGTCCCTGGTCGGAATGTAGCCTCTCTGGAACCCCATAGTGGACAATCCACGAGTGAATGAGGTGGCGAACAACTGTCGCTGCTGTCTGGTCCTTGGTTGGCACTGCTACTGTCCACTTGGTGAAAACATCTGTCATGACCAGTATGTTTTCGTAGCCATCAGTAGTGGGCTCAATTTTTGCGAAGTCCATGGCCACAATTTGCAAGGGGTGAGTGGCTACAAGATGACCAGTGGGTCTGGCAACACGGACAGGGGGATGCTTAGATCGCTGGCACCGCTCGCACTGTTGGCAATACTGTTGAACCATACTGGTTTGGTCTGGCCAATAGGTCCGTTGTCGTATATGGGCGAGTGTTCGCTCGGGGCCTTGATGTCCGGTGCCGTCGTGTGCAAACCTAATAGCAGTTTCACGGTATTTGGATGGTAAAACTACCTGTTGTACTTCTCCGTGGACTGGGTCGAGAATCTTCCGCACTAGTATGCTGTCGTGGATGGAAAGCTTGCGCCACTGTTTCAGTATGGCGAGGGTGTCACTAGTTAGGTCTTTGCGCTCTATGGCTGTGGGTTTTTGTTGCGCCCTTACTGCTCGGTAGACAACTTGGATGGCTGGATCATCTTCTTGGGCAGCTGCTAGGTCTTCGTTATTGAGGGAGGGAATAAGGGCTTTGGCAGGAGACAGGTGCAGATGGTTCACAAACACCTCCTCTCCAACCGTGGTGGCAACTTCCAATGGGAGGTGTGTGGTAGACTGCAGGCAGGCGGAAGCAATAGTTACCAATTCATCAGCGTCCTCGTCGGGTGGTGCCGGAAGGGGGTGTCGGGACAGAGCATCAGCATTCGCATTTTCCTTCCCCGAGCGGTACTTGATATCAAAGTTGAACATTGCGAGCTCAGCTATCCAGCGTTGTTCCACTGCACTGCGTTTGGAAGACAGAATGTGACTTAGGGGGTTGTTATCGGTGTATACGGTGAAGCAGTTGCCCAGCAAATATCCCCGGTATTTCTCGGTTATGGCCCACTTCATTGCTAGTAGTTCCAGCTTGTATGAACTGTATCCACGCATCTTCCTCTCGTTGGGCCTCAATCCTCTGCTTGCGTAAGAGATTACACGTCGTCGTCCGTCCTTCTCCTGGCTGAGGACAGCACCTAGACCTTCATGGCTAGCATCTACTTCCAAGACGAAAGGCTTGTCGAAATCAGGGTAGGCCAACATTACTGCGTCGCTGTAGAGGGCATCTCGCAGTTCCAGGAAGGCTTGTCGGCATTCAGTCGTCCATAGCTCACCCAGTTTTTGGTGCTTCTTGTAGCTGCCTTGGTTCTGCTGGTTTGCCTTGCTGATGACTTCATGGAGGGGGCGGGCTATTCTGGCGAAATGCTTTATGAAACGACGGTAATAGCCCACCATCCCCAGAAAAGTCCTTAGGTCTCTCATGGTCTTCGGCATAGGATATTCCGTTATGGCGCGGACCTTGTCTTCATCAGTAGAGATCCCCTCATTCGAGATAGTGTGTCCTAGGAAGGGTACTGAAGAGCGGGCAAATGAGCACTTGTTGGGATTTAACCTGACGCCAATGGTGCGAAGACGAGTGAAGACAGACTCCAGTCTCTCCAGATGTTCGGTAAGGGTTGGCGAAAAGACTAACAGGTCGTCCAGGTAGACCAGCAGTATCTTGAATATGAAGTCACTCATTGTGGACTGCATCAATCGCTGGAAGGTGGCCGGGGCGTTGCACAGACCAAAGGGCATCCTATTGTATTCGTACAGGCCAAAGGGGCAGATGAAAGCCGTCTTCTCTCGAGATTCTTCCGACATAGCAACTTGATGGTAACCACTGGCGAGGTCTAGGGTTGAGAAGAATTTTGAGCCACCTAGTATGTCTAAACACTCGTCAATCCTGGGAAGTGGGAATGCGTCCTTCCTGGTTATGTTGTTCAGCTGGCGGTAGTCGACACAGAGTCTCAGCTCGCCTGACTTCTTGCGGCAAACAACAATGGGTGAGGCATAGGGGCTACTACTTGGTTGGATCACGCCACGACGCAAGAGGTCCTCAATATGTTCTTGCACTTCCTTCAACTGAGATGGCGGGATCCTTCGGTATGGCTGGGAGACTGGCGTGTCATCCGTCACTACTATATTATGTTGCACTCTATCCGTATATCCCAGTTCAGCGTCCGTCCAGGCAAAGACATCTTGGTGTGTGACCAGTAAGTCCCTTAGCGTGGTTTGCTCGTGGTTGTTTAGGGTTGGGATTGAAACCATCTCGGTAAGCTTTTGTAGAGCCTCAGGTGTGGGGCCTTGTCTTGGTGGGTGATTAACGGGGGACCTCGGCGACTCGCAGTTGACGTGGTTGACATGTACAGCAGGACTGGCAGGGTATATCTTTCCCAGAGGGGCACGGGCTGGCAAAACAACATCTTCATCCGTCTCATTCACGACTAGAACCTTCAGCTTCCCATCTATTGGAGTCACATAGGTTGTCAGAACAGCCAAGCCTCGGCGTGGACCATCTACTATCGCTTCTAAAATTACCGTCTCTTGGTTTCGGGTATTGCCTCCTGTTGCTACTACTGTCTTGACGGTGCGAGCTGGTATCACCGTGGCTTGCTTGGGGGCTCTAGCGTAGGGGTGCTGCTGTTGTGAGGAGTTTGGTGAGGGCAAGGTTACATCCAGATGGTTTAGGACATTCATCCCTATCAGGCACGAATTCAGGGCAGGACCGTCCCCGCTCAGGACGAAGACTATTCGATCTTGGGCTGTCTGTCCATCCACTGTCACATCAGCAACCATGTACCCCTCATATGGAATGCTGAGTCCATTCGCCGCGGTCAGTTGGTAGTGTTGAGTGGGCCTCTGCAATTTTCCCTTGAAGTGCCGCTGGTAGATCGCCGAGGTGACAGTCGTGACTTGTGATCCGGTATCGATGGTCCCAGTGACTGGTATTCCATTCAACTGTACCGTCCTGACAGGGAGCTCCCCAACCGCTCGTCGTGTGAATGAGTCCTCACTTGACCCATCTGTAGCCGGACTCTGGTCTACAGGGGTCGCCCTTCCCCCTGTGGCTTGCGTTGATAGCGGCGGCAGTCCTTTGCGAAGTGTCCCTGTCGTCCACACTGGAAACAGGCTCCTGGTCCCCTCTCAGTTCGTTGCCCCCTCGTCCTTCTTCTCCGGTGGCTGAGTGGCTCCTCCTCAGCCAACCGAGACAGGAGAGCTTCCATTTTCTCCAGCCTGCCGTTGAGATCAGCGATGGCCCGGTCGCTGGTGTTAGCAGTGGCGGCGGCGGAGTGTTGGGGTGGCCTGTTGTCAGCCCTGGTCGCAATGGCTTGGACGTGGCTGTCGGGGTGTCCCCTGTCGTCATACCAGCGGATGGCAGTGTTCCGGATGTCCAGGAAGGTGGCATCTGGATGCTGGAACCTGTATTCACGGAGCTGGGCCGTGAGCGATTCGCTTGAGAGGGCCCCCATGAAGATGTCCCTCAGGATGCTCTCTTCATATATGGGCTCCCTCAGGGCAGACTGGCGCTTGGTAAGGGCGTCGAACATATCCCTCAGCCGATGGGAGAAACCCCTCACCGTCTCCCCTGGTCGTTGGCGGCACTGGCTCAGGGCTATGAACAGGTCGCTGGGTGACCGGTGTTCTCCGAAAGCCTCCAGTATACACTGGAGAGCTCTCTCAGGATCTCGCTGCACCTCCCGGGGGTGGCACTTGAGTTCCGCCCTCACCTCAGGGCCGACGCTGTTTAGAAGGATGGTGAGGCGGTGGTCTTCGTGGCTCCATGGTTCCTATGGGGTGGGGCAGGGGTTGGCTGGCTGGCTGGGCTTCAAACTAAAAATTTCCATGGCTGGGCTTTCTACACTACAAACTAACCCTTCTGTGTATCCCACTTCTGACACCAGAAAATGTTGGAGGGACTAACGAGTGGGTAATGTGGTTACTGCGTGGGTTCAATAGTAACTCCCTTAAGGATACACAGGATTAACAAACACAGGGTTCTGCTGGCAATCTTATTTATTCAAAAAGCCTAACAACGGTATCACTACCAAACAAAAAAGCCCAACCAGCCATAAGCTGGAACAAGAGAAAAAGACGAAAATATGATTAGGATATAATGACAACACTAATCAGGCAATCAATGGTGGACATACATAGTAATAGTATTAAGTATTAAATCAAACAACCACAATATAATATAGAATTTAAGCAATAACCAACTGGATATGTATGCATGGAATAAAATAGCGCTAAGGTTAATGAATAACAACTACAAGTGGCTATATCATATACACAAGGAGTTTCCTAGTACGCTGGCAACATAAACTAATTAATGTACTAATCAAAGTATGAAGGACATAACAAATGAAGGGGCAAGAGCACAATAGTTTCGCTCCACTGAGCCGGTGTACAACACATCCAGAGTGGCCATTCCATTTAATAACGCAGTGGCCAACATGGCCCACTGACCGTCCATAACACAGACGCTGCATCCCAATGCAGGCCATCCTCATAGGCCCACTCCCATTATTAGTACTAACCCGCCCCAGGGCTATTGTATTGGTTACTTCCCTTCCCAATCGATACTGAAGGGTCATGCCCTTTGACCTTAGCCGCGGAGCTATGCCGCCAGGCTACCATGTGTATGACACACCACTAGATACATAAAGTAATGTGTACATTCCTTAAAATGAAACTGTCCTTCACACACTTACGAAACTCATATAGAAGCATAATACATCTGGATAACTATAATGCATGCACATGATATATATATGTCGGCGAGACTCATTGCAACATGTGTAGACTCACTGAAACATTGTTCATCCACCGCCGCACATAGAACAATCCTGGGGCTCACCCATGTGAGGCCCAACTAATATTATACATCTCCAATACATGTAATTAATTACACATCTTAAACACTAAACACGCAATCACAATCACACTGCTCTCTATAGCATAGTGGTACTGGCAAGGTACACAAATACCCGTAATACAATCAAGCGTATAGTGCCGCTCGCTGTAACATAAGCCATCCACATCAACATGTCAGGAAATCCTCACTGCCCACCACAACAAGGCAATGCTACACATACACTATATATAGGCACACAAGCAAATCTTGATAGCTTGGTTAGCGAGCCATCATTATCATCTAGCACCGCAAACGTTAACTTTGACAATAAAGTCACAACATCAAGACACTGCGCTGCATCGCGCATCCTACACGTCCAATGACAATGGCAATTACCGTTGAGCCGGACTCATAATGGTCTCTGTAGATCAGCATTCTCTACGTGGCATCCAAGAAAAGGGGGGGGGGGGGTGCGCAAATTAAAGTCACTTCTAATATAATAGTCTCCAACTTACCCAAAGTCTCTCTGCTACTGGCGCAACTGGACTAGGCCATGTCTTGGGCGAGGCGCGCCACGGCAGGCCGCCGCCGGCCTAGCTTCACCGTGCTGTCGGCTCTTGTCTCCTGCGTCTATGATGGAGTGTGTCGACCACTCGAACCGCATCTTATTTATGAGCCCGCGCGGACGTCCGAGAGAGCTATTACGTAGCCCGTGTTGCACAAGTGAAAGGCTCGGACATGGAGTCCAGCCCGACAACATAACCGGTTAGGGTCCTAACACAATCGAATTTACAGTACGGTCAAAAGGGTGCACACAAAAGTCAATTAGGTATCCCAGTAAACTGCAGAAATTACTCTAACGACCCCTCCAGCAATAATTGAATAAATTTGACCCAGGTTGGATTTATCGGGGATAACATGCGTCTAACTCGTGGTTTACTTTAAATCCGAGATCCTCTTATTAATCATTTCAATAGGATATGTGCATCAAAGTACAACAAAATTGGTACCATTATAAATTGGAAACTTGCTGCTAAAATTCTAACTGACTACTTATACCAGAAACTCGGTAGTAGTTTTAATATAAATTTTCAAAGTGTCAGGACTAACAACATTCGACAATTTCGTGCGGGATACTTTCGTCCATTAATACGACGTATCTCCATTGATAACAAACGTTATCATGAGTACCTATTTTGTACCGATAGGGTATTGTCTACTCTCAAAAATGAATTCGGGTTCCCATCTTTCTGTCGGTGGATAACAACGAGTGAGCGAGTTGTAAGAAACTCAAAGCCATGATATAAGAGTTGGAAGCCCGGTACATTTCCAACTGACCAATCAAAATGCGCGCTTTTCACCGTGATGTGAATAACGGGTCCCGCGCTAGTATTACAAGGGAAATAATCCAATTAATGGTGCTCGGCCAAGTGTCCATAAACTACTATGAGTGGCCGTCCCTCACTCACGCACCAGAGTTACCATGAAAGCACATTAAAAATAAAAAGTCGTTCATCCTCTCACACTAAGAGACAACACAGCTACTGAATTATGAATTTTAACCATTGCATTTTTATATTCCCAGTAGAGTTTTAACTGCTAAATTAAAAAAAGAATCTCAGGAGCCAAAAAAACTCTGAGTAATTCTGTCTTGGATGTATACAATTTGATCTTCCAGCAATGATATGTTAGTGTGAACTATGTAACACTGCTTTTCTATATGTTAGCCTGTTTATGCCATGTTTTGCAAAGAGGTAATTCTCTCACATTTTCAAAAATGACAATTTCTATTTCCCTGTGAAAACAATGACCCACATAAAATATACTAGTGATCATTAAAAACACATCACTTTGTATGAACAGGCACAACTCACTGAATGAAATGAAACTACACTGTACCAAACACAGTTACATTTTCAAATTCCTATGAATTTTTGAATTTGTTGAATTTTGAAACATGAAAATATTTGGGATTTGCTGGCATGGAGCTATCACCCCTAAGGTGCAATAATAACCAAAGTGCCACTGGTATGAAGGCATGGCCATCATCAATATCAGGTGTGAACCCAACGAGTGTCAAAATAGGCTTGGCATCAGCATCGCATATTGTTGCAGTGTCTGAAAAAATACTGACATATGGCATTTCATTCTGCAATGTCTGCACACTCCAAATATTTCACATTGTTGATATACATGCTGGTGGGCCTTTCAATTAAGTTCATCCCTTGAGTGCTCAATCAGGTTCATCTCAGGCAAGTTTGCAGACCATTCCATTACAAGAAAGGGTTGCTGGGCTAAAACCTCGCCTGGCCTTGCCTTATCATGCTGAAAGTCCAGCAGATTTCGATGATTCTGGAGAAATGGCACTACAATATGACTCAGCACTTGATTGATGTAGACGTCTCCGGTAACATTCACTTTGAATGCAAGAAAGGGAGTGCGTTGGTCAATGCAAACTCCACTGCACACATGTCCACTTCCTCCTCCACATCTGTCATGCTGCGTCACACAGGCACCAGCAAATCGTTCCTTTGGACAACGCCAAACATGAACTCTTCTGCCTGCAAAGGAGACATTAAAGCTGCTCTCATTAGAAAACATTGTTGATCTTCATTCTGCTCTCAAACGACGAATATCTTGTTGAGGCCATACTAATCTGTTGGTCATATGACACTTAAAGATGGCATGGCCAATGTCAGGTCATATATTCAACAAGCCAGAGGCATGAAGTCTGACAAGTCCCCAAGTTTCAGGAGTCTGAGCCACTGTCTGGGCTGCCATCTCCAAGCAATTCCGTAAATACTAAATGTGACAGTTTTATCTGGCAATCTTGTGCACGTATTGTTATACATGGTTGACCAAGCCAGACGTGGTCACTGGTGGTTCCTGTCACCTGACCCTGTTGGTTCAACCTCACTATAATGGACTGGTGACAATTAAAATACCTTGCAATGTCCCTGGTCGCCATTCCACACCTGAGCCTTCCAACCACTTGCCATTGCTCTTATGATGACAATTATGGCATGTTGAAAAGACTGAAAAATTTACTTTTGATGAAAAGTGATACTGGCATTTTGCTGAGAGAAACCTGCATAATGTGTGTACCAAATTTCACAATGGTCCGAACTTTTATAGAGCCAGAATGTATCAAACAATGATTTGCATGTAAAACTCGATTAAATTTTAAGTGCGCTTATGACTTAAATTCATGAACTAAAGTGACAAAGAAAGAACCATATCACCTGTATGCATATGGGGTGTGAAAATCACTCATCTGCATACACATTTACTAATTGAAAACAACTCACGCTTTCGATGCATTTTTAATGATCACTAGTATATTACAAGAATTTCATTCCATCAACACAAAAATATTTTTTCCACTATTACCCAGTGCTCATTTTAAAAGTTTGCATCATTGTGACCTAGTTCACAAGGCCAATAACTGGAATAATCCATATAGGCCTACCAGTTAATTTTAATCTCTAAATCTTGCCCTGAATTTTCTCTGCCATGTGGATGAAAACAAGCTTTAAGTTTTTCCAGCATTTTTTTTTACCAAAAACCACTGCCACCAATGTCCAAAACAAATGAATTCTGTCTATCCACTCTGTATTCTAAATATTTATGATTTCTTGTACAAGTTACCAAAACAGAACAGAACACTTCAATTCAAAACTGGTCTAAATACCCTAATCATATGCCAATCACATTCTAATTCTCTATTAGACTATTTTCTTTTTATTCATTTAGTTTCACTGCTTTGGATTTGGGGCACAGTTTTTGAATTTCTTATATTCTTCTGTTACAGTTACCTTGGACATCAACTTCTGCATCCATTTCAACTGCATCAGCATTCCAAGATGCCATTTTGGATTAACACCTGTGAAAGGAAACTGACCACTTCACACATCAAAATTTTGCAGATTTGCGCTAGTTCACAGAAATGACCTGCATTCATCTGAACTCAGATGGAAGACAGTTTTTAATGCAGATCATTTATATGGTTGCATATTGCGCATTCAGTCAAGTGTATTATAAAAAACAGATCTAAGTTCTTCTCAACATTCAAGTTAGTTCATCACAAAATTGTTCCCATGTGATATTGGGTTTGGCATAAAATAATCAGTAGAGTTCATTATTTCTGTATAATGTGATATCTGAATACATGATGAATTGCAGTGGTGATGTCAAATCATTGAGTTTCAGTGAGATCCAACCAACTATAGTTAACTGATGGTGCCCAAGGTCTCACTGAATGAAACCAACTGTCGTGACGTCACCATCCACTCATTCAGCTGATCAAAATAGGCTTGGTTGAAAAAGAGTTGATTTCTTTAATAATTAATGTCTATACCCTCCTCCAAATTAATGAATTTCAAACATCCCACTGTAGGCACAGCATCACCAGTTCTAATGTCCTATAAAAACAAAGGAAGGAGCTCCATTGAGTCACACAATAGGGCTTTATTACAAGGACACCACTTTGGGGACATCCAGGTGCAGGGGGTTGTACCGCCCTCCAGGTAAGCTAGTCCTCAAGATGGATGTTTTTATATTAAATGCGCGGCTCGGCAATAAATACACAGAACATGAAACAGAGGCGAGACTCAAACTGAGTAACTCATATTGTACTTCTTCCAAAAAATCTATCCAAAGGACTAGCTCCCTTGAGGGCCGAAGCTCCCATTCTCAAGAACACTCACGTCCTAATACACTGTAGTAACCCTGTTGTGTGACTCAGGTGGAAATCCTCCCAAAATTAGAACACACAGGTACCAATGGGTAAAATCGGATTTTCATTTTTTGTTTCCTTTCATGTTGCTGCAAGCGTACGAATGTTTTCCTTGAAGAAACTGTTAAGTAATTTATTAATCATAAAGAAGATTTCTAACTGGGGCAACACCTGGTTTGGACAAAAAAAAATATTTCCTCAACATCTATGACAAAGTAAAGGTGTATGAGGCATTCCCAAATACAAGGTCAACTTTTGGGTAACAATTAGTTTGGACAAAGTCAAGATTGTTTTTCAACATCATGGGTGATTTTTATTAACAGCTTAATTATTCACAGATATGTCGATAGATTTTCCTGGCTTAATGAGCTTTTTTCTTGTTTCTAAGAAATAAAACTGTCGTAATATGGTGAAAATGTCACTGGGGCTATCAAAATTAAAGTGCAAACAAACAATATGTACATGTTTTTATGATAGAGATAGAACTTAATGGTTTCATATTATTGAGGTCTCCACATAATATAAAACAACATTGAAAGTGGTGTTTTTCCAGGGCCATAAACCCTGGAAATTCAAAAGAACTTATTAAGGGTTTTCAAGAAAAACGTTGATCATTATGCACTCTGAAGACAAAGACATGTCTCTAAGTGTTGTGCAGCAAGCCACACATAGTCTACCTTAAAACTTAATTTCACATAATCTTTTTAAAATTGTGACAGCCCCAGTGACAAACGGAGGCACCAAAACTGTCACATAAATGACAAAAACAAAGAGAAACACTGTTCTTTTCTTTGTAAAATATCTCTATCGTAAACAAAATCGTGTTCGTCCTTAAAACAAATTAAAAGTAATTTCAATACATAAAAAAAATAATTCAAAATGCACACTAGTTCTGCAGGTTAAAAACTTTGAGGAATGGCCTGTTCAAATAAAACTAAAAGCAAATAATATAGATCTAAAGCAATCTTGGTTAGGAGAGTAAGTTTGAACAAATATGCGTGATTTTTTAACATTTAAGTAAATGGTTAGGTCCTGACAGCGTGGACGAACAGATAATAAAAATGAAACAGTCTTATTCAGAAATTATGCAAACTACAAATACCACTTACCAGTACTAAATGTTGCAATATTGTTTATGAGGTTCCAAGGTATCGATGGCTGTGACAGTCAAAAATCCACATTTAATTTCAGGGCTTGAAGATCTCTCAAGCAACAGGCGGGGTTTTCGCTGGGTGCTGTCATTTTGATGAAATCAGGTGACGTAATTTTATCTATCGCCTAGATCTAGGCTAGATCCACTTCCGCTCTGTATGGGAAGCAAAATATGTTATAGTAGCACCAGTGACAAAAGATTAAAAGACGTTTAATTTTAGGAATTTAAGGAAGGAAATAATTCAAATTTGTCTTTACTTAAATCTAGTACATCATATATTCTGATTTAATAAATCTAATATGAAACATATGCGGTAATTTGGACGAAAAGAGCTGCTCTGAAACATAGGCTAACAAGACAAAAAACATGTAGATCTAGATCTAGATTCTAGCTTAATGTAAGAAGTACATTATAAATAAAATACAAATGTTGTCAGCAGAACTTATTCGTTATTTTATCAAACAACATTCGTATGTGACATAAAAATAATATTTCATGCCCGAAACGAGTATATTAGAAAGGAAAATTACGAAAACAAGAAATCTGATCTGATACATTACACACCCTTTTCTTGGAAACGCCTCACATGCAAAATTTCGAGGAACTATGTTAGCCAGATTTTTGTGAAAATCGATGATAATGTGGCGCACAGCAAGATTTACGGCCGATTTATAGATCGAGATCAAGCTGAATTTACATTTTAAAATCTATTCTAGATCTGGGTCCATCCTGGATCAAATTCAGAGCTGTCGCAAGTACTACCTCTGATCTGAACCACTCAGAGTCAGTGCAAGTTCAGGTTTCTACAATCTCTACTCTAACGTGATTTGACAAAACGCCTTTTGTTTTCATTTTGGCGCGAAACTTTTTTATTTCATTATTGGATTCTCATCAACAATCCTCATCTTATGAGCTTATCAGGTTTTGAAAAAGCTTAGCCATTTCTAAATTATTTTCTTTTACAACAATTTTTCAAAACGCCTTTTTCTTCTGCTGAAACGCGGCAAAACCACAAAACGCCTATTTTTCGAAATGAAGGCGTTCGCCTGAGGCCAAGTGAGATAACAAAACGCCTTTAATTTTACAAAAACGCCTTTTTTTTTTTTCCAACTATAGGTGTTCGTCTGAGGCTGAGTGAGATGACAAAACGCCTTTAACTTTACAAAACACCTTTTTTTTTTTTTTCGAAATATCGTCACAGTTTAATTAATTCAGCACCAATTCAAATAAAACTTTACACGAAGTTAAAAGACAATCATTATAACGTGCCACTTTGGTCTATAAGCAAACTGCTGTTATTTCTGTGCAACATGCGAAATTGTAATTGCAGTTATAATCTTTAGATGATCCCAATTGTGTGAAGGTAAATTTCTTATGCAGGAGGTACATTTCTTTTTATAAATACATGTATACTGATTTTATAAAGATGATTAGTAAAGATAAAGAGCTGCTAAGATGGCAGAGACTGAGAGGTAAGTATTGATGATCATTTTAAGCATTTTCCCTCAGGTCAATTGACCGTTGTCTTTGATTCAAGAGATGGTTGGTGAATATATAGGTGATCAGATAAAGCAAATTCGCTTGTAATCATCTTTGGAGTCAGTGACAAAATTAATGAATCTCTTGTCAGTTTTTACATAAAAACAGTTTATGTGATTTGATTTTAAGAATGTAATACAACCTGCACAGTTCAAGCTGCTTTTCTTTATGTCATGAAGATCTCAGAAATTGTAAAGGTTCGAATTTTCTGGGAATCTTAGGGCAAAGAAAGCTGTACAGGATTCCTATATGGCCTGATGTTGAATGTTATAGGAAATTAAGAGCTACATTGTCACGGTCATGAAATAATTACCTACGTCATGTTTTGATGTTTTTTTGAAAATGAAAGAAAACTGCTCACTTCGAATATCATAGTAGCTGTTGTTAGGCGAGCGTAGTATTTTACATAGAAAGCTGTTGCTATACGGTGAATACAACTCAATATTTTTTCTAGCTTTTGTCATTAGTCTACGCTTCCTTAACAACAATCTAAATAGTGGTTTCGGTGGGTGTGGGTTTAAATTTTTTTTAAAACGAAAGTCAACAAAACAAAGCAATGTAACTGTTGAACGGTGCAACATGACTGTCTGATGAAGGTGAGCATTCCATCTCAAAACACACACACACACACACACACACACACACACACAAAATGACTTAGGCAATTATCTTATTACCGTGACGACATGCAGTTTGGGACAGCAATTTCTGAACGTAGATCTATCAGTTGTCATTGTAAGATCTTATTTAATGTAATCACAAATAACTTGATGTTATTTTCTGTTTCCTGGGATTACTGACTGGTCTTGTTGTGGACGGGGTCCAGTATGAGGACATATCCAAGCTCTACACAGATTCATGACCACTTTTGTCAGTCATTGAAATGGGAGATTTCGCACTGTACAGTCCCACTGACCAGCCTTTCAGTTTCATGATCTCAATGCTGTTCATGTTGTTCATTTCTCTCACACAGACTAATATTACCTGTCTGATATTGTTGAGTAATTGAATAGCTCAGATGACCGTACCAAGACAACCCTTGTGTTTTTACCAAACACCTCTATGTGAAAATAAGTAGATTTGTGAATGGACATTTCTGCAGTGTACATCTTCCTGCTCCAGTGATGGAATAAGCATGAACTGAGGGATCTTCTGGGTGATGACAGTTTCAGGATTGATCAGAAACCCGCTTGAGGAGACAAGGAAAGAAAGGAATTTGCTCCCTTTTACTTTTCTCTATCCGATGACTGAAAGTCATGGAGAGACTGACTTGTGATTTGTTCATGGGAACTAATTTGCCTTTTTCATTGGTTAGGTATCTCAGCCTGAGCTTTGTTTGTGAACTGGGTCACTGGGCACTAGGTCATGGTTGGTCAGCGACAGATACAGATAGAATCAGGATATTTTTTTTGACAAATTGTCAGTGATCTCGAACTCTAAGGAAATATATTTCTCAATCTCAGTTACAAGAACTTTCATGTGCTGTTGGTCATGGGTAAATTTCAGTGTGCAACAGAATGTGGACAAGAAACATACTAACTGTTGTAGACAGCCATTTCAACATTTCTAATGAATAAAATGTCATGTAAATATTAGTGATGGTCTTCTCCTATACATGGCGTATGTCTGTTGGTCTGCGTTTGTCGTGGAAATATTTATTAGGATATCGTCTCGGGGCTTTTGATATGTTGGAATTTCTCATGTTCGACAACTTTTACGACTTCATTGCATACTTCTCTTAGTACGTGAGCTAATCTGATATGGGCCTGTCTGTGAATGTCTTGATAAATTTATTTTGACTGGTTGGTTGGCTGGCTCAGGAAATACACAGATGTGATTTTTACAGTTGAATTTCAATCACCAAAGTGTAAATTGGGGTGCACAACGAATTTAAATTTCCTGTCAAAATTTTTTTATTCTGCTTGAAGGGATTCGTCTTTTTTTCCCGTCCAAAATGTCAGAACACTTTCTCTGTTCAACTCAATTGTGGCTCAAAATCAACGAACGTATTAAAAATATAGCGAACTTCAAGAATATGCCCATGTACACCTTTATGTCTTGCTAGGCATAATTTGATATTTTGTAGAATTTAAGGCTCAGCGGTCAAAAAGCTTTTCATGACTTCATTGGGGGCCTTACGTCCTTTTATAATATGATGATTTGAAAATACAAACTGGTATGTGAAAAACCATGTGGTATGTGGTATTTTGGCATTCAGTATTTTGTCTTAAAGGAGCGTGTTCCAATCACAGTGCTTAACTGTGAGCGACAGTTAGACTGACCCGCCCCTAAGACCGTGGGAGGATGGGAAAGAATCGTATAAAACCCCGGGCCTGTCAAGCCCCAAGCACTGCGTCTCTTCCCCCAGTCGAGAGCAGGTGTGTGTGTTATTGAATAAACGTCTTTTGTGCCCTACAATAGACTTATATTCTTCTTTGACAGGTATGTGCTCTTTAATACTTATAATACTGTTCTTCCTGATTTTAAGATGATAATATCAGTGTCACGAGTGGAGTGAGTGCAATTAAGGGGATTGCTACAGAGCGGGTGTAGAGTAAGAAGGGCTCACAGTAGACAGCAAGTTAAGCGTGCTGTTGTGAGTAGTGGGAGGGTCTGAATGAGGCGAAAGCGCGATATTACTATCACTGCAAGTTAGAAGGTCCGACGGAGCGGACCTGTGAATAAGAGCCCATCGGGCGGACCTAAAGGGAGCAGTCGAGAAGACTAGTGAGAGAGTCTTTCCAGTAATGACTGGTATGTAGAACGTTGATTGATTATTATGATTGATGTATTATATTATATTCGTCTATTACCATGATGTGAATAAGTATATGTGAGGAATGTGGAAGTCCTTGATATTGGATATAGCAATGGGCGCCATGAGCGATAGATGAAAGTGAGTTCATGGATTTGTAGCGCGAGTGAGTAGTGTGTACTCCGATGGAGGTGTGTTACCGTAAGATGTGTGGGGAGTGAAAGGTGAACTAGAGTGTGTACGCTTCATGGATTGTAAGGAGAGGTGGAGCGAATAGAAATGGTAGGGTATTATACCAATGTAATGTTATTCTTGTAGGTGTCGAGGACGGGCCGCAGAGCCACCTCGATGAGCACAGGGGATAGGCCAGCATAGGGCCGGAGGCCACACATAGGCCAGAAGTGAGGCTGTCAGTGCAGGACAGTAGAAGCACATAAAGTCGTGGCAGTCAGGCCACGGACAGGGACGTAGATATGAGAGTGAATGAGATACTATATTATTGCCATGATGATGGGCAAGTGAACTGATAAGTTGTATGACAATAGGAAGGTGATATTGAGAGACTGCGGTGCCAGTAAATTATTAATGTGCTATTAAGACCCTGAGGGGAGAGGCTGAGGCCGAAGTGCCTTTAGGAGTAACTACCGGATTGTGGATCCGAGGGAGAGTGTGTGTGAGAATAAGGCCGTTGTACGGCAGTCATTTCAATAATATAATGTATGTAATTGCGCTATTATATGTATAATTATGTTTAATAAATGTGTGAGTCTGATGGGTTGTTTTGTTAAGTGTTAAACTTGTTTGTTCGTGATTGTCGTCCTGTCATAAACTATTACATCTCCCAGTCTGGGATTTGTGACACTGGGGGCTCGTCCTGTTTACCTGTGGTCATTTTGACATTGTGTATTCGTTATATCTAGTTGTTTTTCTGTTGTGGTAGGAATTTGTGTTGTCTTTGTTCGTGGGATGAATGGAAATTTCATGATATGATTTATGTATACTTGTGAATATGTATTGATGCATGTATTGCTATGAATAGGTATTAATGTGTATTTAAACTTTCCAGAGTGTGTGCGTGCAGCCTGAGGAGACGAGCAGCCAGAGCTCCGATTAAAGGGAGGAGTTTTACTCAAAATTTCAAAAATTGAAAGTTAAGTGAAAATTTTGTACCCTGGATTGAGGGCTGTCTTTTCATCTGTCTGTTTCCCTGTTTTTGCTGTTTTTGTTGTCGTTATAGGCTATACGGGCGGTGGCGCGGGTTTGCTGTGGTGAGCGTAGTTTGTCCTCTTCGGGAGGTGGGCTAAATTTGGAACTTCGTTCATCACAGTGAACAGTTCTATAGGGACCTGTATTTTTGTTTAGATTGTAGCGTTCTATCTTCCTCGTTGTTTTAGGAAGACGTTTCTCTTGTCCCTCTCTTCCCTATTTGTAGATACGTTCTTTTTTTTCAGACTCTGTTCTTGTTCGTACCGTGTTGTGTAATCGGCGTAGTAGGTTGCATTTTTTTTTCCATTATAGTTTTTTTTTGTAGAAGCTTTGTCCTAGTCTGGTTCGTTGTCCTTGACGTACTTGTGGTCCTTCTACTGTATTTCTTCATTCTTGTCGTTCTATTTTCTTTTATAATTAATAGTGCATACATTTTATAGATATAGAATTAGTTTTGCTGTAAAGGTAAATTTCTGAATTGTATTCTGAATTGGGTATTGTTATATCTGGTGTGATCTCAGGTCTCTGGTCGTGTTGCTAGTGATCATACCGACAGGGTAGCCGTTTTCATAGTATACATACCATAACCATAAATCTGTGAAATGGCGGAACTCCAACAACTAATGAAGTTGGGTAAGGAACTTGGCCTGGAGGGAGAGGAGTTACGCGGCTGGATTAAAGAACAGCAGGCAGAAATGCGCGATGAGCGTGCTAAGGATAGAGAGCAGGAAAAAAAGGCTCAGGAAGAGGAAAGAGAGTTTAAGTTAAAGGAGTTAGAGGCTCAGCAGCAGGAGAGGGAGTTAAAGTTAAAGGAGATAGAGGCGCAAGTGAAGATCGCCGAGTTAGAAAGCAAAAAGAATACGCCAACGGAAACGGTTGAGCGGCAGGTACACAATAAGGGTGGCGTTAGGATTAAGCTCCCTACGTTCGACGACCGGAAGGACGACATAGACGCCTTCCTTTACAGGTTCGAACTGAACGCACAATTGCAATGGGGGGAAAATAAGGAATTATGGGCCACGTACCTGGCGTCGCTGTTGCAGGGGCGAGCGTTAACATACTTTAAAGAGCTACAGCGCGAAGACGTGCAAGATTACGATAAGCTGAAGGCTTTGCTGCTTCGCCGATTTGCGCGTACCGAGGAATATTTCCGGGAGCAGTTTAGGCGAGCACGTGCAGATACCAGGGAGGACTTTGCTGCCTTCGTCGCGAGACTAACTGAGTATTTCGCGAACTGGGTAGACTTGGCGCATGTGGGCACGGATTTCGCTAAACTGAAAGACCTAATGATCCGTGACCAGCTGTACGCGTCGTGCCACAAAGATCTGGTGGCTTTCCTGAAAGAGAACGAACCCGCGACGGTGCAGGAGGCGTCTAAGTTGGCGGAGGCATACCGTACGGCGCATCCGTCCAAACCAGTCGCCAGGGCGTACGTCCAAGATGCTGGGTACGTCGCCGTTGCCGAGGGGTCGCCGGCAGGACTTGGGGACAGGTCGCGTCAGCGTGGTGCCTATAGCGGGCAAGCCCAGGGGCAGCGTAGGGGCTATCACCAATCACCGGCATATGGATCCGGTAAGTTTGACCGAGCAGGAGGGCTAGGTCGCGGTAATGGCCGGGGGCGAATTGTGACCTTTGCCGATGACCGACGGCATAGGGGCTCTAGTTCCGGTCGCGATGGGTCACGGGGACCCAGGCCTAGTACAGCACAGGGAGCGGAGTGTTGGACTTGCGGACGCGTGGGTCACTTTTCACGCGAGTGTAGGGCCGCGAAGTGTTGGAACTGCGGAAGAGCAGATCACATCAGCGTGAACTGCCCTGCAGGTAGGATAGCGGCGAACGTGGACAGTAGCTCCAGTCCATGTTCCCCAAATAAATTTCATCATGCGGCTGCGTGTGTTACACCGGACAACGGAGGCGGACAGTATTCTAAGTGTCCCAGTTGTGAGAAGTTATTATCTTCCGGTGTTTTACCTTGTGGGAGAAAGATCCCCGTTATAAATTCATGTCATACAGGAGGTGGTCTTAGGGTTTATCCGGGGTTTGTTGGGGACGAACCGGTCTCGGTTTTACGAGATACAGGATCTACCGTTGTGGGAGTGCATAGGGATTGCATTCGGGATTCACAGCTTACAGGTGAGACTGTCCCGTGCATCCAATTTTCGGGGGCCATTGAGAAATTACCCATGGCAAGAATAATGATAGATACACCTTTCCTTAGCGGGGAAGTCGAGGCAGTCGTTGGTTGTTTTCCAGGCGCCCAGCTCATCATTGGGAATGTATCACGGGTGGTTTCCCCTTCCGATGAGAACGTGCAAGCATGGTCGCAATCAAAAGGTATTGACTTTTGCGCCGCGGTCGAAACACGTCGACGGGTAGCTGATAAAGATAAGATTAGACCTTTGGCGACGCCAGCGGTCAACCTAGATATCACGCCAGAGCGCTTGGCGAGATTACAAAGGGAGGACCCATCATTAAACCCATGTTTTGGGGAAGCGCGAACCGAGAAAACGAGGAGATATAAGAACGGCTCGTCTTCCTTTTTTGTCCAGGGGGGCATTCTGTTCCGTATGTACGTCACAGTGGCTTCCGTTCAAAAGCAGGTCGTCGTGCCACGGTCGTTAATTGCTACAGTATTGCGTCTGGCCCATGATGTTCCATTAGCGGGTCATATGGGAAGTACTAGAACCAAGGAGAGAGTTCTGAAAGATTTTTATTGGCCGTCAGTATACAGAGATGTGCGGTTATATTGTAAGACGTGCAGTGCGTGCCAAAAGACGACGCATAAGGGTCGTACACCCCAGGCTCCTCTTCAAAAGATCCCCACGGTTTCGGAACCGTTTAAAAAGGTTTCAGTACCTTGTTGATTTAAGAGAAAGATTATCTTCAGCGCGCACTATAGCAGAAGAAGCTTCTGGTATCGCTTCGAAAAGAGCAAAAGACTATAAAGATAGAGGTTCCAAACTGAGAATTTTTAAGCCAGGAGACAAGGTTCTGTTGTTGTTACCTACGGACCATAATAAGTTATTGATGACATGGAAAGGCCCTTATGTTATTGAGCGAGTTGTTTCAAAGGTAGATTGCGCTATCCACATTGATGGATCAGTAAAGGTTTTCCATGTTGATATGCTGCAGAGGTTTCATGAGAGACCAGAGTATCTGTATTCTCATACTGGTATTAAAGGACATACCTAATGTCGTGTCATTCTTTGATGATATAGCATGCCATACGTCGACATGGTCTGATCATATTCAGACACTAACAGTAATTTTTCAACGATTACGTCATTTTGGGTTAACTGCTAAACCCGCAAAGATGGATTTGGCATGTCCAGAGATAGTATTCTTAGGACATATTGTGGGTAGAGGTGTTCAGAGACCTGAAGAAACAAAAATTGACAAGTTAGTAGGGTTGCAAATCCCTAAAACAAAGAAACAAGTCAGAAGCTTAGTGGGAATTTTAAATTATTACAGAAAGTTCATTCCAAATTTTTCCTCCTTGTCATCTTCTCTTACTGACCTTACTAAGAAGGGACAACCCGATAAGGTCCAGTGGACGTCTGAATGTCAGACAGCATTTGATAATTTGGTGACAGCATTATCATCGTCACCCATTCTGATATTACCCGATTTTCGATCTAATTTTATCCTCAGAACGGATGCGTCGGACTCTGGTGTCGGCGCTTGTCTTCTACAGGAGAAGAACGAATGTCTCCATCCTGTATGTTATGTCAGTAGGAAGTTATTGCAGAGAGAAAGAAAGTATTCTGTGATAGAGCGTGAGTGTCTTGCCATTGTCTGGTCCGTCCAGAAACTAGGACGTTATCTCATGGGACGAGAATTTTGTATCCAGACAGACCACAAGCCACTGACATTTTTGTCGAAGAATCGTTCGTCCAGCCCACGCTTGTCTAGATGGGCATTGGCTTTGCAGCCGTATACCTTCGTTATTCAACCAATTCCAGGAACCAGCAATCATATCGCCGACTACCTTAGTCGAGCCTAGGGGAAGATTTCAGGAGCTTATACATCGGAGGACAGGAACATTGACAGGATCTGTGTGAACGAGTCGACTTTAAAATATTGACATTATAAATATGATATGAAGAATGGTTGATAGGTTGAATGGTTTTTGATTCTGTATTAAGTATTGTGATTAGTTAGCTATTCATGATGTGACACATATATGCATATTGCAGACCATATTGATCCCCATGTTTTCCCCTGATTCCGGTATTTTATATACTAGGGGAACTGCTAGGTCAGTTTTTTTAGTGTAGGTATTGCTCACGCTCACTCGTTGACAGTCATCTTGATGCGATTTGAAATTAATTGCATTAATTTTTTTGGGGTGGGGGATGATGTCACGAGTGGAGTGAGTGCAATTAAGGGGATTGCTACAGAGCGGGTGTAGAGTAAGAAGGGCTCACAGTAGACAGCAAGTTAAGCGTGCTGTTGTGAGTAGTGGGAGGGTCTGAATGAGGCGAAAGCGCGATATTACTATCACTGCAAGTTAGAAGGTCCGACGGAGCGGACCTGTGAATAAGAGCCCATCGGGCGGACCTAAAGGGAGCAGTCGAGAAGACTAGTGAGAGAGTCTTTCCAGTAATGACTGGTATGTAGAACGTTGATTGATTATTATGATTGATGTATTATATTATATTCGTCTATTACCATGATGTGAATAAGTATATGTGAGGAATGTGGAAGTCCTTGATATTGGATATAGCAATGGGCGCCATGAGCGATAGATGAAAGTGAGTTCATGGATTTGTAGCGCGAGTGAGTAGTGTGTACTCCGATGGAGGTGTGTTACCGTAAGATGTGTGGGGAGTGAAAGGTGAACTAGAGTGTGTACGCTTCATGGATTGTAAGGAGAGGTGGAGCGAATAGAAATGGTAGGGTATTATACCAATGTAATGTTATTCTTGTAGGTGTCGAGGACGGGCCGCAGAGCCACCTCGATGAGCACAGGGGATAGGCCAGCATAGGGCCGGAGGCCACACATAGGCCAGAAGTGAGGCTGTCAGTGCAGGACAGTAGAAGCACATAAAGTCGTGGCAGTCAGGCCACGGACAGGGACGTAGATATGAGAGTGAATGAGATACTATATTATTGCCATGATGATGGGCAAGTGAACTGATAAGTTGTATGACAATAGGAAGGTGATATTGAGAGACTGCGGTGCCAGTAAATTATTAATGTGCTATTAAGACCCTGAGGGGAGAGGCTGAGGCCGAAGTGCCTTTAGGAGTAACTACCGGATTGTGGATCCGAGGGAGAGTGTGTGTGAGAATAAGGCCGTTGTACGGCAGTCATTTCAATAATATAATGTATGTAATTGCGCTATTATATGTATAATTATGTTTAATAAATGTGTGAGTCTGATGGGTTGTTTTGTTAAGTGTTAAACTTGTTTATTCGTGATTGTCGTCCTGTCATAAACTATTACATCTCCCAGTCTGGGATTTGTGACAATCAGATGCTATCAGATATTTACGATGAGTGTAACTCTGTAAGCAATAGATGTATTTTCCTCATAAGTATAGGCTATTAGACTCTGGAAGTTATGATACCAGTCATTATCATAATACACATGTACCAGAGTCCTAAGCTGTGGTTATGCTGTTTATATTGTTTTAGATACATGTACTGAAATGCCGTGTACTGTTAGCCTAACCGAGCAGACTGTTTGCTCACTAGTGTATGTTAGATCGATGACCACGATATTGGTGCGTACTGAATGTTTAGAAGTCTTTAGATAATATTATTCTCTCTCTCTTTCTCTCTCTCTGTCTCTCTCCTTCTCTCTCTCTGATATCGCACATCTCATGCTGTGTTTATTATATTCACTCTTGATTTATTTACGTTTTATACATGTATTATTATTATGCTAGTCGTGTTAACTATGCCATGTGACATTAGATGTAGCCTATATATTTGTCTTGTTGTTAATTGGTATACTATTACACGACTGCGTCTCTTCCCCCAGTCGAGAGCAGGTGTGTGTGTTAATTGTTATTGAATAAACGTCTTTTGTGCCCTACAATAGACTTATATTCTTCTTTGACAGTGTGAGCAGTTTTACCGCCCTGGCACGAACCGAGTGGATGTTGCGGCCTAACCAGCCGCAGTAACAAGAGTGAAACCCACATGAATGGTTCATCTACACCATATCTACACCGTCAACCCTCACCAGCCATACTTGTTACAACCATAAACAGAGTGGTTAGGTCCTCAACTGTTGAATTTGGGAAATTTGGCTCACAATGACAAACTGAAGCAAGTACAATCACATGAATTAAAGAATGTATTTTAAAGTAAACATTTTTGGGCTCTGTTTTTAAATTTTCTTATGTTCCCCTGTTTTTTCCCCAAGTTCCCAGGTTTTGGGTTGGTCATATCTGATGGTCATACTTGGATGTCACAACAGTTTTTGTACACATTACTGTAAATATTTTCTTTGCATAAAATGAATTGACCTGATCATAAAAGTGAAGTACAACAAGACAAAAACATCTCTTTGATATGTTTAAGTTCAGATTTATTTGGGCTTGGGATATTGTGCCAATCTGCAATTAAAAAGATTGACCTGTTTAAGATTTTCAGGACAAGACTATAATCACACTATATGTTACAGACACAACACAAAGTGAATCAGTTTTCTGTGTATTGTGATTTAAAATTTATTGTCCAACAAATTGAGGAAGGTAACATTTTTCAGGCTGGCCTTGGGAAGGCTGAATGTCATTTATACTGTTCATGAAATTATAAATGTTGATAATGCAGATTTGCTTTTCTAATACAAGTTATCATGTTAGTGAACCATCAAGTCAACATCATCATAATCTGCAGGTCACATGTATAGTGCACAAATTTCTTCACTGTGTAGTGCGCTACTACTACACTGTATTACTATTTTATCTTTTTCCTTCAAAACAAATACCCTGTACATGTACAAATTTTGATGTATGAATGCCTCAAATTCAGTTCTTATGCTTCTAATGTCCATCTATCAGCAATTTACATGGAACGTTTTCATTGTTTATACTTGGCGTTCAACAGACTTAATTGGTCATATCAAAGATTAATTAGTTTACAGCAACAAGACTGGCAAATTTGCAACACAAGTACATGCACATCCAAATTGTAACCAACACAAAAATTTACATTCAGCTTACATTATGTACACTTTGGTTACTAGACTGACAATCTTTTCTCCACACAAAGTAATAATCCACATGTCTTAAGCATTATAATATTATGTGAATCCATCCTTTGGAACGATTCACTAAGGCAAATTCTCAGCTGAAATCACTCCCTTTCTGAGTGAGACGTGTATTCTTACACAATAAAATTCTGTCTTTTGTGTGCAAATTATAGAGTAGTAATGAATGTTTAACCATAATCAATGGAAATATATTACATGCACATGTGCGGTAGTTAAGTCTTCAAAGAAGTATGATGACTATCTTGTCCATCCAATCCTTTCAACAGACAACAAACTGTTCAAAACTGAAGGTGGAGGGCAGACTTTTGTCAGGTTACATGAGCACAGACAGGAGGTAGAACTAAATCAGATACATTAATGTATGTGCAAAGCCTTCCACAAGTGGTGGAATAGTGGCTATCAAATAAATAACATCAAAATTACAACAACGAAAAAAAAAAAGAACAAAAGCTTTTCATTGCTGCCATACCCACCCCTTCGGGTCAAAACAGAGGTGCCTACCTTGAAACCTCCTACCAAGGATCAAGGAGGCCAATATCAGGGATCTGGGGTCCCAAATCAGGAATCATAAGACATGGCTTCACACTTCAGGCTTTTTGCCATTGTAAATATGGGTGAATAATTCCAGCCCCATCCCACCCTTCTCCCCCCTGAAAAATTAGAGGGGTAAAGATATTACAAGCATTTATAATATAAAACAAGACCACTGTCTTTGCCAGACCTGTGGAAAGCTATCTAGGACCTGGATCTGGTATTCTTTTAACAGTAAAGAGACAGGTGTCCCACAGATTCCGTTCCAGTCTGGTCCACTCAACAGATTTCAACAATATTTTTTACAATAATCAGAAAATCATGGTAACTCCAAGAGACCATCAAAGGTATCCACATGTATAGATCTATAGGATTTTATCGATATGATGATGTACAGCTCTTTATCCCACATTTAAAGAAAAAAATGTCTTCCTAATGCTGGCTAGCATCTCTGCTACATCAGATCATGCCAAGCCTAATGAAACATCTTCAATCGGCATCCCAAAGTATCTGCCTGAAACTCACATAATCTTACTGGCACGTAATGTCAGTGCCACCTAATCTCAATCTTCAAGAAAATGGTTAATTTATAAAGCTCACAGTGCATGTCACCATGAGTACTTGTGATACGTTTTCCTCTCCTTTTCAATGGTAATCCAACACCAACCGAAGCTTGATCAAGAACCACTGTTGTCTTATCTCACTGCCTTTTGGCAACTGCTTTAGTAGCAGAAAGTTTCAGCACTTCCTCCGCTAAACAAAGTGTTCAGCATGATGCCTTTCTCGGAATCTGCCTGGGTTATGTGGGATCTGCAACCAAAGCCAGGGACGACTCCGGACAATCAAGAGGACAAGCAACCCTAATTAAAATCATAAAATAGAAAAGATTTCAAAATCAAACCTGGCTTCTCTCAGTGATTTGTCTGTTGAGGACTTACTAATTCATGATATTATCATGTAAAATTCACAGCAGAAACAACCTAAATGAGTACATGTAGTATCTTGTAATAAAATACTATCACAGTCAGACATGGAATGAAAGCAGCAACAAGCATCAGTAAAGCAAACTTCTATAGCATGTATTTCTAAACCGAGCTGAAAAAACATCTAAACAGCCACATTTGCTGCAAATATAAATGTTCCAACAAAATACATACAAATATACTATACTTTATCAAGCAGAATTTGACTTTTGATTAGACAAAGAGACAAATTTGCTGGCCAAAATATTTTCATTTACCCAAGAAATATGTGACGGCAACCCATGATGTGTATTTACAGGAAGTCCCAGCATAAAAATAACTTGCTGTGATGAAAATGAAAAATCGTTGCAGATATCTTCATTCCCGGTCCTCAGATAATTTTCTCTCATGTCAGAAGTAATTAGAGGTCACTTCCCCAAAATATAAATGACTACTAGACCACCAGTGCAAATACATTATTTTCAGGAAAATGCAGAGCAGGTTCCTGACTGGTGTCAAATCTTCACCCTGCACTTTGTTGAACTTTAAACATGTCAATTTTCTGGACCACTTAACTCACTCAGCCCTACAATGGTATTATCAGTAGGGCCATGCAAGCATTCAGCCTTAGTACCTGTTCATAAGGAATATTCCCACCGTCCGAGCACTCTGCAGCAATGTTTTTTGAAACACACAATAAAAGTATTAGAAACAAATGCCAGACTTATTACATGTAACGGGCCATAAAAGTCATGTGACTTACTGTTCTTGACCTTTTATATGAAAATTCAAGAACATGAGAATATAATCTGTGCCATTCTTATTTTAATGTTTATGGCACGAAGACGCGATACACATTTGCTTTCGGCTCGTTTTGGTGACATATTCCAACCACAAATTACAGAAGTCTCTGTATAAAATACAAACTTTAAATAAATTGCAAAGCAAATAAAAAATGTTAAATAACATTCATATCAAATTTTGTGCTTTTAGGGTGGATAATAGTTTGTGTATTTTTTCAGCACTTTTGAAGACTGATAAAAATTCATGGGCTGGGCTGGCATTGCCCAGTTTCCAGTCGTAAAGCGGAGTGAGTTAACAGCCTGGCCATTGTAAGTTTCAAAAGACCATGCTGGCCATCACTAGGATGCATGTAGCTACAATAGATGTTGAAATGGCTACATTATCTGAAGCATTCCTCTGCATAGTTTTATTTACTGTTCATCTGTGGTGCACAATGCAGGTCATGGGGCATTTTAATAATGCATTTAGAGATGAGCTCATTTGCGGTTAGGTACATGAATGTCTATAACATCTGTGGAAATGTAGTTGATAGTGATACACTATACATGATATACTACACAATACAAACTAAATAGTAATACAAGTTCTCATGTTTGCTAAAGATTGACACAGTTCTTGCTTTTGCCAGTGTGAACTACATAAAATACATGTTCATGTACATACATACAATTTATGATGTATTCCTCCCCAGAGCTGTCCCAGAAATTTGAGACAAATGCATTTTTCTATCATAAAAGTAATGTATTATTATCTCTCTTGTGACTGAATAATTTTTTTTTTTAAGAAGTTAAAAACTGATCTGATTTGTCCCTCGGTTCCTTTAACCTCTTGTTAACTGGTGAGACTATCTGGAACAGCTCTGGGTCTAATTGTATATATCAAATTTCTAACAAAGAAATCTGATATCTTCAAAGAGGTTTCCTCTCAAAATTTATGGTTCTAACCAGAGATGTAAGGAATGACATCCTGCTCGTGCTGCCAGTTATAATACACACAAACACATAATAAGAAAATAGGGAAGAAATAGATCGAATTGGAATTTTCAGGTAGAAAACCATAACATGCATGAGTATAATTTCTCACCAGATGACACATATCGCGGGCAACAGTTAAATCGAAAATGGCTGCAATGAAAATAGCGGTAAACCAAAGGAAAATAGGAATCTCCCGTTTTTTTCCTCTTAACAAACTACATGTAGCGTTAAACTGAAGAAACCCTCTTGTTAAACGGAAAAGAAAACTGTTGGATTCAACAGCCTGTCTACCTTGATTTGCCATCTATAGACCAAGTCAAGTTACTGTACCATCCCCGACCTCCCCAAAAACCCAAGGAGGGAATGCTTCATTCTGCCCGGTAAAACAGGCCCACATGGGAGCAGCAGCACTACAGGGGTACGGGGGAAGAGAGAGGGAGGCCAATAGCCTCGCTGGTCTGAAATCAGATGGCAGCAGGGAAGATGTTAGGTGCATCGTGGGTGACCTTTCATGTAAAAAGTATGACATCAGAAAGACAGTACTAGTGACCGCAGATAGCGTTGTTCATGGCATCGTGTATGGTAACAGTAATGAGATCAGCAGGAGGGCAGTTCTGTACCGTTCATCCACACTACCGTCATTCTACTTTGAGATTTAGTCCACATATCCATGTTTCCTGTGTCCCAAGGCCTGAGCAATCGCCCATTATCCTGATTTGCAATAAAAAATACGGAGCAAGCGAGGATGTGTTAAATTAGTCTTTTTGCCTATGAAGTGCTTATTCGCAGACGTCTGCGAATAAGTCGCAGACCTCTGTGAATGAGATCAGGATCTTATTCACAGATGGGGGTTTCTTGGTTTTATGATATCTACTATTGAAGAGGTCCTCCAGCCTATCAGGGTCTGTGGTAGCGCAATGACTAGCATCTGAGGTTATATTAGACGGAGACTATGGGTTCGATCAAAATTTAAAAACCCTAGAGCCCTGCTAGGCCTTAATATCTTATTACTTGTTTTAACTGGGGCTCTAGAGGAAAACAGTCAATTAGTGACATGTTTTATTGGCAATAAAGGGATCAAACTCCTGAAAGGGACAGTGTCCCAGAACTGCTGTCCACTTATCTCCCTTCATCTGTCACTTGTCTTGCCCTTGCCTTGGCACTCACCAGAAAATGAATAAAATTAAATACATGTACCACGACCAGAAGAGACGAAGAACGACGACAACAAAAGCAAACAAGAAGCATTACATAATCAAGAACAGGGGGCCAACAGCACTATGCTGAGGCCCCCGAGAAACAAAAGAACTCATCGCGCGGTTCGATCCCACACCAGAGCTTTTTTTTTGTTTTTTTAAACCTAGCACTGCCCAGTATTAGGAATCATTGTTTTGTTGTTTTTTCTTCCAAGGAGTTTGCAAAATTGATGACATGGAAAAATTTATCATTACTAATGTGCTCCAGATTACCTCTTCATTTATTCTTGTTCATTTTATTTATTCCTGTTCATTGAATGGGACAGTTGCTAATTAGAAATAAAAATGTACATCAAATGTTTTATTAAACATGTAAATCATTTCTTTTAATCAGTGTGAAATGAAAATTTATCTCTCTCTACGGTAATTTAGATCCACCATGTATTTACTAAGAATATATTTTGGGGGTCTTCTGCTTCAGCTGTTTGTCATAGTTTTTTCTTTGCATGTAAGTTTAGTTCATTTTTATTTGCGCTGTCTGACTTTCTCTATGATTTCACACCTGACAAAATTGGCTAATATCATCTAAAAAAAAAAAAAATCCTTTTCACAATTTTATACTCTGGGGCAAAGCAACGATGATCCATTGGGGAAAAAGCAGAAAAAAAAAGTCGGCCTTGCGGAGATTCGAACCCCCTTACCAACTCGGCAGGCGAGTTTACTTATTAACATGCCACTGGGGAACCTGAGTAAAAGCGTTACTCTAATGGGTCTCTCTCAAATGCTACCAAGGACGCAATAACCAATAACTATCGCTAAAAAAAAAAAAAGACGACTTGGTTGCATCATTACCATAAGAAACAATGCATTAATGGGAATTGAGCCATCGTACCGAGTGAAGAGCCTAATTATTCAACAAAACAAGCAACAATTGTGATCTAAAGGAGCTCTTCCTAAATAAAATCACAGACATCTGCGAATAAGCGTGGCCTTTGCCTATGCACTTACATTTGTCCTCTTCAACAGTGATTTGGGCCATCTCTCTTGAAACTGGCTTTTTTCAACTATCCTATCGCTAAAACTAAAACTCTCTCTAAACCAAAAACAAACCCATGGACCCGCTGATTTCAGTTTAACCATTGTCTACTGTACATGCCAACCCTTTCTGGGTTGATGAAGTAAACTAACAATGTCAAGTAACAGCTGACTTGCTCACTCAAGGCAAAAATGGCACTCACCATTACTCTTACACTTACAGCATAACAAACCATTATGCTGGCATAGGTCAGTAGACAGATGGACAACCACAAATCTTTGGATGATAATGTTATATCAAACAAATACTGACTACATCCTAGTTGGACTGATCTAGAAAAATAGCACACTGAATAAGGATTTGAGGAGTAAATGATCTTTGTAATCTTCACTAAATTATGAATGAAATTTATCACCAATGACAAGCAACTATTAAAACAGATTTCTGCCCAAAAATCACAGTTTACATACCAGCCATTCAGATATCTAGCATTCTGATACTTTTGGTCACATATACCTAGGGTTATTAAGAGATGTTCATCTGTGACTTAATTTTCCCTACAACGTCTCCCACACGCTGCCATTCAATGTCACAGACATCTGTTTTGTCTACTTCATCAAATACATTTAGCAAGGCCCCCACAGTAGCTTTCTTGTGTTCTTTCTGTCTCCACTTAATCAACAATATAGTGGCTGCATCTTGACTGCTCCTTGATGTGGACTGTCGAATTTCATTCTCAATGGTCATCAAAGGTATACCAAGATGGAGTAACACACTTTTCCAATTTTTATTCAAAAAACAGGGAACAAATCTGCTTGCATCAGCATCTGTGAGGACACGGTTCTTGATTTCATCTGGGAGACTAGCCAGTAAAGAGCCTGGAAAACAAAGGTCCAAAAATTAACATCTTTCAAGATTCAACATTACACTAATAATTATTATTAATGTCATCAAGGGAACATAATTTCAGACTTCTTTGAATAGCAAATCTGTCCCCTCTCCTATGAAGATGTTTCGCAACTGGCAATTTGGAAAAAAAGATATAACTAAAGACTCTGTGGTCCTCAAGTGAATTTGGACTAAGTTCCAAAGTGAAAACATTTTTTTACGTCTCATATCGTTTGACTAAATCTAAAAGATTATCTGATATTTTCCCTTAACATATACATTTGTAATCTCATTGACGGAAAATCAAGATGTATTTTAAAACAAGTATAATCCGTTTTCTAATGTCTCACTTAGTAGTGACTGAGACAAAAGCTGCAAACATTCCTTATCAGTGCTAAATGTAGAACCACTTGCTGCATCCCAGGACACTATCTGGCAATCTCCCTGTGAATTTTGAGCCATCAAAGATATACGTGTATTTTTATTATGTACTGAATACTCTTCAATTATACATTTTCAAGTGAAAATAGGGCACCTGACATTTCTGCTCAAAGAAGTGATACCTATAACAAAATTTTTTTTACATAGTTCAAAAGATTTAAACAGTTCAAAATATTTACAGTGTATTATCATTCTCCCTAACTCACATACTTTGGTTGCTGTTCACTGTCACCAAAATCATTTACCAAATCATAATGTTCTGTATTTTGTAACTATCTGACAAAAGAATACAAAGCTAACCCAATTTTAAAGCAGATTGAAAAGTAAACAGATGAAATGAAGCGAAGATCTACCATATATGTTGGTAAAGGTTTCACTAGTTTCAAAAATGTTTTACAGTGTCACTCCAACGTTACATGTCTGTCATTCCATTGTTACAGCAAGATTGATGAAGATTGGGAAGATGTGAAAATATTACCAAATGCTTACAGTGTTTTAAATTGTGTAGTTACTATTATGTGTGTTCTGTGTTTGTCAGCACTTGTGTTACTGTTAGTGTAATTATACATTTTTAATTTTCAAAATTCACTAATCTGGCACTATACAGATCTATATCAAATGACTGCCACAAATCATATTTTTTTCTTTATAATTTCTTTGTCCAGACAAAGGGCTAGATCTTGCTTAACTCACATTTTAAAGTCTTTTCATGGAAGGAATACCATACAAGTTACACAATTTTAGTCTGGTATTCTATTTCATGTTCTGTGTGTTAAATGCCCAGCTGCTCATTTACTTTTCTATAAAAATATCCACCTAGAGGACTATCTTGCCAGAAGGCGCTGCCCCACTGCGACACCCCGCTCACAGAAGCTCCTCAGGTGGCGTTCTTGTTATATCCCCATTGTATGACCCAAATGGAACTCCTCCCAATTATCTAGACTAATACTTCCGAACAACTCGGTGTAAGCTCCAGTTTCTTCACTGGAAACGCGATCGCCACCACGGTGCGGTTGACTTTTTTGGTTTCTCAGGTACCGCTGCGTAAGGACATTAGCGCTCTTTTCTCGATTTTCTTGTTTCATTTTCACTGTCTGTTTCGTCTTCTTGTTAACTGAAGAGATGATGTCACTAATTATTTCATTGTGTAAGATAATTTCTATTTCAGTGGGTTTTTTTGTTTTATATTTTTATGCCACGGAATCTGCAGCTGAGTAATAATTTTACTTCCTATTTCAGGGAGTGAAAAATTTGTATCTATCAAAATGTTAGACAGCGGGGTTAAACTGGAGGTGGGTCAAACTCCCATGGAGACAGTTATTCCTGCCATTGGTATTCTATATTTCTTTCATTTCTCGTTTTATTAACGATCTGACAGTTTCAAAACTGACCTGATCCTGGTAGCCTTTGTGTGTTTACTGAATCTGTGTTTAACTTGATCCAAACAAAATACAATGGAGTCTGCTTAAAATGAACGTTAAAGGACTGGAGACATCTGTCCTCTCTGAGAAAGACGCATTTTAACCATGTTCATGGAAAACATGTAAGTTGTCATGATAGAGTTGTTTAATATCCATGATCATCTGCCTTATTCATACTGTATTACAATAACCCAGCCACCCCCATCCCCCTCTCCTTCTTCATTCATTCATCCTATATCATTAGACTACCTGCTGATTCAATCATCCGGGCCATGCCCACAGTATTCACTTTCTTTTCACCATATTCACTCGACCATCCAATAATTCATCTAACCACCCAGTAACCCACCCACATCACCCACACAATAATGACAACACAGATCTTGCCTTGTTTACATAATGACAGATGAGAACTCCCGTTGGCCTCATTATTGCAGACAGACTGCTTCGGCTAAAACAACAAGAACATAACTACATGTACATGTATAGACTGACCAATTTAAATGGCATAAATTTAAGTTTAATTTCATTATTAAATGAGCAGTTTAATCCCTCAAGTTTCAGACTGATTAACAGACGAGAATGTATTTAATTGTATACAGTGACACAGGACAAAGAACTGCACAAGAATGCAAAGTGATCTAATGATGGGTACAGATTCCATCATCTGAGACTAAAAACTCTGCCTTACAGAAAGAGCACTGCCTGACTGTCATATATGTTTCTGAAGAGAATCTGAAATGAAATTTGTCTCCCTTTTTTCTTCCAGCTTTTCCACATCAGATTTTCAAGAAATATTGCAATACGACCATCATGCAGTGCAATTATTTTCAACAACATGAGCAAGAGCCAACATGATGAATCCATCATGACAGCATGTGTCATTTAAGAACTCATTCAGCAGTGAAATAAAGGTGTGTTCATTAGCTCCATGTAGAACATTTTACATTGAAGAACCACATAGTATATGTCTGGTTTCACATGTCCTCTCTGGATATTTTATTTTTAAAATCTGCACTACTTAACTACTTTTTTACTTTCTTTCTAGGTTAGATTAGTTTGTGTACAAAGCTGAAATTCATGATCTGAACTGTTATTTGGAAGATCAGTTTTGCTTTGGCTTAACTATGTATTTTCAGTGTACAGCAAGTTAGTTTGTTTCTTTTCAAACTAAAAAATTCTAAAAATGGTGTAATTCCATCAGACAGAGCCATGAGACCTTTCAGTGTAGCCCTCCATACATACACACATAAACACTTATATAGATGTGTGACTATACATCAACCGTGGATACTTCATGTGAATCTGCTGCGGTATTTGAACCCAACAATTCATCAAGTTTCCTATAATTTGTTGACAGGCTATGATTGCATAGGATTAAGATTTTGTTTTTTTTTGGCGCAATACACACCACCAATTGTATGGTCCATAACAGGATCTTTAATATAATTTCAAACTGATCAGTCATCAAGAAGTCACAAAAATAAATGTCAACAAAAAAAATTGTGTCTGTCCATTCCGATGTATGCTTGGGGAGATAAATTAAAACTTGTTCATAAGCTGTTTTTGAGTTCCTCGTAATAATTCCTGACCCTATATAAATTAACCCTTTGAACCCATAAGCCCGATATTTCGGGCTGATGCTTATTTACGCATATACCGTTAGCCCGAAAAATCGGGCTGAGCCTTATTTCACTATACACTGTAAGCCCGATATTTCGGGATGCAAAGGGGTGATGTCAAAAACTATTAATATCTTCCACTAAAAATACTCGGTTCAGCACGGAATCATGGAATAGCATCAGCCAAAGATGGCAGCGCCCATTTCAAGCACAAAATCCAAGGACAACCCTAACAAAAAAACAAAGACAACCTTCTGGTGTGGCCACTGTAGGAGGTACCTGTGCATCAGGAAAGGTGCTACCTGCTGGAGAGACTGGCACGAGAAAGTGGAGTACTGGAGATAAGGCAGGACTTTTGTCTGTCTTAGTAGCTTGTATGAAAACAGTGTGAGTGGATATGACATTCAGTTTAGCTCTTTTTTGCTCAGGAGCTCAGGAATACCTGATTTTTTAGCTCAGGGGCTCAGACATTTTGGATTTTTTCCCACAGGGGGTCAGGGTTCAAAGGGTTAAGGAGCATTTCTAGAATGTTTACCCACAGGAATAGGTTCTGCAGACTATTACAGTGTGAAAGAATTATGAAAAAATGAGGGTAATGATGAAAGGGAGGCGGGATGTTAAATTATGGAAGATGCAACAGACTGGTATATGGATAAACTGGCAGTCTAATAGTTTACAGCCTGTCGCAACATCTTTAGTTTGTCCTATGTGATAAGCAATTGCACTTTGTAGAATGGCAGAAACACTATCAACATTAATTCCTGCCAGAAACACGGTATAGCTCCACTAAATGAAACTGCTGTGCGTTTATTGATATGCAATGAACTTATAACATTATAAAATTAGAAGATTGGGCAAATAAGAGCAGTTGGAAATCATTACCTCTGGAAAGCTGGGCTCTTCTTGCCATTCTCTATCCAGCTGAGCTAAAAAAAAAAATGTATACTATAAACCAAAAAGTGCAAATTACAGAACAAAGCAAACATTGCAAGCTGGTGACAATGAAATACGTTAAGATATTCGTCACTAATGCTTTCACAACTCAAATTAATTTGTTATGTCAGTATACAAGAGGTAAAAATGTCCAAACACCAATGGGTATTTTTTATACCAAAAACAGCAAAAAAAGTCCTTGTTGTTCAAAAATATAAGAATTAAGAATATATACTATATATACTATACATCTATACACACTAAATAAATTTTCTATTGACTGTCTTTTGATAAATCACAATTCAACTGTCAATAAATGTAATTTGTATCACTATTAGGTCTAAGTCAAGTTTATTTTAACTACAGTTACTCATGGTTTCTCCCTATGTGCGAACAAAGATACAGCGGCTAATCTAGACCTGGTAAAGTACACATAACATTTCTGTTCCCACACACTTTTAATTTGGCACTGGCTTACAAAAATCTATTGAAATTGTTAACAAAGTAATATTGATGCCAGATTTTAAATAAAACAAGATCTAGGAGTTCTCAAGAAGGAATTCATCTCATTCAATCCTAGTGATCACTGACAGAAACCCATGGGTAGTGCAGAAATGCCAAGCAGTCTCTGTTAGTGGCCAATGAGGGAGATCAAATTCTATGTGATACCGATATTTTAACAGTTGTTGTAAAAATAAAATGTGAAAGACTTTCATCACAACAATAGTCAAGGGAATGTACTTCCAAATTCATGAGAAATTAGTACCAGAGAGGTTCAATAAACTGAAACAGATGTGATATTCGATAAACACCATATCTAGCACGAGTCTTCAAATGATGTTAACAAAATCGTGGATTCCAGACACCTAGCATTACAAAATCGTGGATTCCAGACACCTTACATTACAAAATCGTGGATTCCAGACACCTTACATAATTATCATTATGTGCCAAATAACCAAACATTTTGCTTCAAGATTGGCTGGAAAATGATTTGAATGTAATTTAGATCTAAGTAACTCAGATTCAGATGGTGAGAGTGGGAAAAATGGTGACAGCAATGGCTGAGGTCCAAGGTGAATGTAATGACGTAGCGCCCTCCTTCTGTGACTTTGAACTCAGCAGTGAACACTTATCTAAAACCGAAACTTCCCTTGTTTTGTTGTGAACTATGTTATGTCGTAACTTCCGTATGTTCATGTATATAAGCCTTACGCCTTTACAACTTTACTGTATTGTGTGTGACAACTGTGACCATGTCAGACCAAGAAATGCTCACAGCCTGAGCTCTGTAAATAAAACTGTCATTTTGGGACTTATGAAACGATTTTCTCGTCTGTGTTGATCAAGCTGTGGTTTGTGGAATCTCTAAAGTAACATTATCACAGAATTTCCCGGATGAAAACAACTCTATACTAATCCTTTACAAAATTTGTCTTTCCTCACCTGCACTCTTTGTTTAATTACCTGTGCCTTCAAATCTGGATATAATTCATGTCACATTTGTCTTACAAATCACAAAGTTATTAATATTTTTCAAACATGACCCATTTTTGTATAAGTGGTAATTTGGAAAAATCCACCCCGGGGTAGACCAAAAGAAACAAGACTGAAGCGTTTCATCATAAAATTAAATGACAGAAAACTGTATTTCTATGAATAATGGTAGCATCACAACCTTTCACTTTCTTCAGTATCCTTGCAATATGCGCAAGCTTCACTTCTGGGTCATTCAAGACTGACAGGAGACAGTGAAACCAGTTCTCATAATTTACAAGACGTTCAAGAAGCAAGCTGGCTCCATCAATATTCCCATTCTGAAGCACACGAGCTTTGACATTCTCCTAACATAAAAACAGAGAAAATAAATGTTTTCATGAGAAACCTGCATAAAGTGATTAACTTTCTGTCTTCAGTCACATTTTTATGAAAAAAGGTTGTTACAGCTGGCTGTGAATAATTTATTTACTTTCAGTCAAGCATTGTTTCACATACATTGTATTACTAATCACGCAACTCTTCATCTCCATGAATGTTTTTTGTTTGGTTGTTTTTTTTTCACTCAAAATACATGAAAATATATAAAATAGTTTGAATTATCAGATAATGTTTGAGAGATTAAAGTTTTAGGCATGCTTGGCTATAAATGTATAATAAAATCTAAAGTGTTCTCAAATGATCAGAGACAAATTTAGAAGTTATACTACCATATCTCTTCGTGTCAATACTCGAGCATCATATTTGTGGAAACAATATACAATCTGGGAAGGCTGGACGAAGTTCACAACGAGCTCTTGAATTTTTCCTGCCAGTGCTTCATTATACTTTGTGAGCCCAGCACTTGCCATCTGGGAGGATTAAGTAAGTGGTACCTGGAGATAAACAACACAGCCAAATTCACAATATTAATATATATATATATAAATAAATGTGATAAAATTTTAGAAAATGTAAATATATTGTGAGAAGGCATGCACAAGCTGAGAATATCATTTCAATATGTCATGAAAGTAGTAGGACCATTCCACCTTTTGCAAACTTACAAGCATTTGGAGAGAATTCATGAGGTCCTTTCCTTGATCACAGATAGTTTTCTCCAGTTTTAAATATATTTTCTTCACAAGTTCTTGTTGATATTATGCCTAATGATTGAAATAACACAATTTCACAAGACTTGGGACTATTTTGCACCTCAAATTATTTGAATATGTACCTTTTCTTTGATGGGTTGTTTCTCAAGCAATATCATTATATGAGATAATTAAAGTGAATGGCAAACTGTGTGCATGCCCACAGGGTAGTGGGAGAAGACAGGAGATTGATGGTAACTGTGAACAGAAAAATTTATTGACTGTGATGAGGGAGAGGAGAGATTGATGGTGGCAAAGGAAGTGAAAAAAGACAGATCGAGGTTGAGGGTGGAAGAGAAGAAACCGATGGAGGAAGACAGAAGACTGTTCAGAAGTACATACAGATGGGATTATGTCTATTTGCATTGAGGAAATTATGTCATGAAATTTTCTAGAGTTAACTAAAAATGTCATCTTTCCAATTTGTTTGTTTGGTTGATTTATATTCAGTGTAATTGTGAAATGTGTAATTTTAATACAGCTAGGCTACTTCAAACGTTAGTAAACTTCAGAATGTTAATTTTGCAGAATGCTGTCTTTGTTTGAAATGAAAGAGAATAAAAAGAAGAATGATTTAGGCGGATTATCTTTTCTTACCTCACTTTAACAAATTGGGTGGTGAATGAAAATAAATGAAATGTGAAATGGACAGTAGGCCTACAGATGAATAAATAAAAGCATTATGTTTTTCACTGTAAAATACTTTCTTGAGTTCGTATTTTTATGTTCAACCCACTCTCTATGTCTGTGCTTGAACAACATTAATACAATTATGGTATTATTAAGAAATATTATATCCAGGGCTCATGTTCTGATGTCAATTCATTTGTCTTTTAATGCTTTTAACTGCGCTATTTGCGAAAAATCCTTACTTTAAAAAAATATTTTTAAAAAGATCCCGTGGGACCATGGATTAAATCATCACTAATAATAAGAATGATTTATTTTTTTCTTTGTAAAATGTCTAGAACTGAGGATAATACAGGTACATCATTATGATAGAGCACCAGGTCTGCTACGAACACCTTCTCTCTGTCTATTGCCCCCATCCTGGAGAGAACATAAATTTAGGGCCTATATAAAAGTCGCCTTATTGAGAAAAGTAACAGCAAAACTTTTCTCAGGTAACGTCGTGATTTGTCGTGATATTTCTGGACATGTGTAAAACTCGCGAAGAGAAAATTTCATATTTCGTGTAAAACTTCACGAGGAAAATTTCCACGACATGTCGTGAAAATAGCCACAAAACAATGGATTTTAACGAAAATCATTGGTGAGATAAAAATGAAACATGAAGAATCAGGAAGTTAAAACTTTAAAATACTTTAAACCATTTGATTCGTTAACGATACAACCACGGTTCAGGTAGGATCATCGAAACTTGTCACCTCCTGTGCTGTTAGATCTAATCATGATTAGCTAAGAAACACAATTAAAGGATCATTACTGCATACGTAGTACTCACTGTATCTTATGTCTGAATTCTTTTTGTTTTCCCACGTCCTTCCTACGCTTCCCACATTTTTTTGACCAAAGGAGAAATAGTAAGTATGTTAGCCCAAGACACTAATGCGCACCTAAGTCTCGCATGGACGGCCCCAAGAATATTAATATCACGAAGTACACGAAAATAAAAGTTGGGAAACAGATCATACTGGGTTTACCCAAGGCTCCAGGTTTACCAGGAATCCCGTGGCTATCTGCACGGGCCCGAAAAGTTGTTTGTTTTTTTTTTTCTTATATAGCATAGTTGATTGAAGTCTCTTTCTTTTTGCCTTCCATTTTTCTTCAAACTCTGATACACTTATTCATTTCGCGTCTCGACCTGAACTCTCTTGAAATGAACTTTCAACACAGACACAGAAATGTGAAGTGACCATGGTGAATTCACTCCTACTGGTATTCTAAAAAGAAGAGCGATTCGTTAACGGCGTTGATTTAACAAAAATAATAATAAGAATAAAACTTTAATTTTTTGGTCTGGATTTCCTCAGCAATCGTTTATGGCGGCACCGGTCTTTGCCCTTTTTTTTTCCACGAGAGCGCAATGAGTATACGAGAAAGAAAAACAACCACACAATAACCACCCCCCACCCCTTCTGTCGGTCTCAGCCTCCTACACAAGCAAACGAGATGGATTCCTCTGATGACCATACCTTGTTGTTACTAGTTTTATTTAGAAACAAAAGAACGAGCAGGAGACGGAAGATGTGGTGCAGAAACATTTCTTGCTGATGTGAGAGGATGAACGATTTTCTATTTTTAATATGTGCTTTCATGGCAACGCTAGTGCGTGAGTAAGGGACGGCCACTCATAGTAGTTTATGGACACTTGGCCGAGTACCATTAATTGGATTATTTCCCTTGTAATAGTAGCGCGGGACCCGTTATTCACATCATGGTGAAAAGCGCGCATTTTGATTGGTCAATTGGAAATTTTGACCACCGGGCTTCCAGCTCTTATATCATGGTTTTAAGTTTCTTACAACTCGCTCATTCGTTGTTATCCACCGACAGAAAGACGGGAACCCGAATTCATTTTTGAGAGTAGACAATACTACAATATAGGTATTTATGATAACGTTTGTTATCAACGGAGATACGTCATATTAATGGACTAAAGTATCCCACACAAATCTGGCAAATGTTGTTAGTCCTGTCACTTTGAAAATTTATATTAAAACTATTACCGGGTTTCTGGTAAAAGTAGTCAGTTAGAATTTTAGCAGCGAGTTTCTACTTTATAATGGTACCAATTTTGTTGTACTTTGATGCACATATCCTATTGAAATAATTAATAAGTGGGTCTCGGATTTAAAGTAAACTATGAGTTAGACGCATGTTATCCCCGATAATTCCAACCTGGGTCAAATTTATTTAATTATAGCTGGAGGGGACCATAGAGTAATTTCTGCAGTTTACTGGGATATCTAATTGACTTTTGTGCGCACCCTTTTAACCGCTCTGTGGATTCGATTGTGTTAGGACCCTAACCAGTTTTATTGTCGGGCTGGACTCCATGCCCAAACATTTCACTTGTCCAAAACTGGACTACGTACTAGCTCCCTCCTACGTCCGCGTGAGCCCATAAATAAGATGCCAGTTCGAGTGGTCAGTACACTCCATCAAAGACGCAGAGACAAGAACCGACTGCACAGTGAACCCAGACCAGCAACCCCGTAGAAGTTCAGAGGCTTGCCGACGCTTGCCATCGCCACCCCGCCCCATAAGGCATGAAGCGGTAGCACAGGACCCGGAGAAACTTTGGGTGAGTTGGAAACTATAATATATTAGAAGTGACTTTAATTTGCGCACCCCCCCCCCTTCCGGGAATGCCGCGTAGGAAATGCTGATCTACAGAGACTGTACTACAGAGTCCCGCTCGCGGTAATTGCCATTGTCATTAGACGTGTAAGATGCGCGGTGCAGTGCAGTGTCTTGATATTGTAACTTTAGTGTCAAAGTTAAAGTTTGCGGTGCTAGATGTTAACGATGGCTCGCTAGCCAAGATATTACTATTTGCCGGTGTGCATGTGTAACATTGCCTTGTTGTAGTAGGCAGTGAGGATTTCTTGATATATATACATGTTAGTGTGGATGATTCATTCTATAGTGAGCGGCACAACGCACTTGATACGGCGTGCTTGTGCACCTTACCGCTATGCTGTAAATTAGCAGTTTTATTATAATTATTACATGCTTAGCGCTTGAGATGTATTGGTTAGTATCAGTCTAACACGGGTGAGCCCCAGAATTGTACTTCTATGTGTGACGAGGAATTAACATTGTGTTGCAATGAGTCTCGCCGACATATATGTCATGTGCATGTATTATAGTTATCCAGATGTATTATGCTTCTATGAGTTTCGTAAGTTGTGTAAAGGACATAGTTTTATAAGAATAATGTACACCTTATCTTATGTACTGGGTATAATAGTGTCATACACCCGTGAGCCTGGCGGCTTGGCCCAGCGGCTAAAGTAAAAGGGCTGACCCCCCAGTAGCAGACGGGAAGGGGGGCAACCCCGCACAATAGCCACCGAGCGTCAGTGATAATGACCTGTACTGGTATGCAGTGTCTGTGTTATTGGCTGTCAGCTGGTCACTGTTGACCGCTGCTTTATGGAATGGCCACTCTGGATTTGTTGTGCTCGGCTCAGTGGAGTGAGACGGTTGCGATCTTGCCCTTTCCTTGATTATGTCCTTTCATACTTTGATTAGTATATTGCAAGCACTGTGCTAGGGAACTCCTTGTATATATATATTATATAATTCTTACTTGTAGTTGTAGTTCATTAACCTTAGCATTATTTTTATTCCGTACATGTATGTATGTAATTAGTAATTGCTTAGATTCTATATCGTGTTGATGTTTTGATTTAATACTCAATCCTATGTGTACACACCGTTGATTGCATGATTGATGTTGTCATTATTCTAATCATATTTTTGTCCTCTTTCTCTTGTTCCAGCTCATGGCTGGTTGGGCTTTTTGTTTGGTAGTGATACCTTTATGTTGAGGCATTTATCAATAAATAAGATTGCCTGCAGAATCCTGTGTTTATCCTGTGTATCCTTAAGGGAGTTACTACTGAACCCACATTTATTAACCACGTAGCCACTCGTAGTTCATCCAACACTGAGAAATACAAAAGGGGATTTCACGGAACCTTTAATTGGTTCACTGATGAATAATCGGCATGACATGCTTTTCTACAATTATTTAAGAATGTCCTACAAGACGTACAGCGAACTGAAGGCAATTATCGTGCTTCCATATTTACAACTTATAGGATCGATCTGTGCAGTGCACTAGACCTTTTTAAGACACGTTTTGAAAAAAAGTCAACATGTAACCAGGCCTTAGGAAGTCCTGCCGTTGCGTGACGTAGTCCTTTCTGCGCCTCTCTGGAACAAGTTGTTTAAGTTGGACTGACTTTGATGAGTGTTACAACAGCTGGAGACGCCGGGGTGGCTGGTCAAGGTGTGCAACGAATTAAAATCTCCTTGACCCTAGTCGAGAGGGCCAGGTGAGCACGTGAGTGTTCTAGAAACGCTGTGTGAATGTGTATTATAATGAGAAGAATGCAAGTGTGGGTGTATAGCCTTGTAGTATCATCAAGTCATGTAACGTGTCATTAAGTAGTCAACTGACCAGAGAGCGTGGCTTTGCCTTAATATTTGTTATATCACTTTGTTTTGAATTCGTGAATAAACGTTTTGTCTCTGCCGCTCTACGGATCTCGTGGTTTGGGGTTTGTTTTTTAACAAGCAGGCATGCCAGTAATTACGTTTTAAAAGGAAGTGGGTGACACGCACCATCGCCTCTTTCCAGTTACACGTTCTGCGAGCACATCAACCTCCACACCCTCATCCGTTGATGCTTTTCGAAGTGAAGCAAAATCATGGATACCGTAGGCGTTCCTGCCTTGAACGAAACAATCTGTTGTCTCAGATAGAAATGAACACATATGTCCTTTGGGGTCGGAATTATGTGCATTTCCTCAAATTTCCTTATTATCTGCACTGAAGTAAGTTCGCATGAGTACACATATTATGTCTGAACTGAATAAAGATGAAAAATAACCCTACTTCAGTTCTGTAAACTAGAAATGAATAAGACACTGAACACTGAGAAATATATTAAAATCTTGTCTGTATTGTATATTTTCCCTTCTTTTTTGTCCCTTTATTTTGAGAATGGAATTTTGATCGTCACCATCGGCAAGAGACTGCAATAGCATATGTCACTGGACTAGATTCATGTAGGTCCATCATTTCGAGTGCCGCATGGAACACTCTCGTAACTTTGTTGTTGAGAAAATATGAAATAAAAACAACCGTGTCTCAAAGACCTTCACCATCGGGTCCAACCACCACACTGTAAAGTGTAATGACAACAATTTAGAGGTGGATAATATACATGCTAACTTTCCGCCCTTTTGAAATACTTTGATTATCTCCCCTGAATTTATTTCTTTTTCAATTGTTAATAAAATAATATGATCACCAACAAACAAACCAGCAATTTCTTTAATTAAATGTTGACACAGTAATGTTTGACATGCTTTTATCTCTAAATAATATTGCAGCTCTGACAGTACTTTTTTAAAACGGAAAGGAAATTTATAAAAAAAAGAATGTCATGATCAATTATTGTCACTGCGGAATACGGTGTCCATTGTCGATTCAAGTGTGCATTGGAATGGTTAAATGGACATGCTGAGGTACCAATGCCCAGTGCAGCGACCCTCCCAAAATAAAGGCCTCAGCTCCAAATGGACTTGGGGAAGTGACGGTCTAGTCAGTTTTTATCAATGGGCGGTAGTCAGGTTGACTAATCAGGCGAAAAGGGACTGGGATAGCCATTGGCGATCGACGTACCGTCAATGGCCACCGCAAAATGCGTTGGTAATGGACGCTGCCAGCTATCGGAAAATGTTGTGGTAATTGACGCTATCTTTATCAAAAAACAAAACCTCCACTGTGAGAGTCTCATACGTTGTCTGCATAATTAAGTCGTTCTTTCTGGTGACGGTCCCGAAATGAGAAATACGAAGGCAGAAATGGACAAGACACAGGATGAATGTGAATGTGGTAACTGTGACGTCTTTTCCAACATATTAAAAATGAAAAACAAAGCCTGTATGACTTGTATGTCGTATAACATTTAAAGTACCGGTATTAGTGCTTTGTCAACATATCGAAGTACTTGATCTGAAGAAACAATTCCAGTTGTCTTCCATCATTTGAATTGGGAACAGTGACCTACATGTTTGGAAGCACGTCACTGATTGGGAGGGGGACACGGTGGTCTGGAGGTAAGATGCTCGCCTGTAATGCCGAGGGTATCGGGTTCAAATCCTGGTCGGTGCAGGCATGTTGGAATTTGGGATTTTTCTCATATTTTCCTGTCCCTGATCCTATGGTAGGTATAGGATCGAGCACCTTCTTCTCGGATAAGGACGAAACATTCGGAGGGCCCATGCGCATACTGCGCAGGTTAAAGATACCTTGGCAGTTGGGAATCGACAAGAGCAGGCCGAATAGGCCGCTGCCCGGGCAAAATTCTAAAAAAAAAAAAAGAAAAAAAATCCCTACCACAACAAGAAATAAAAAGAAGAAAAGTGAAGTGTAAATGCCAAGGGCAGCGAACCTGCTAGAATACAGAGATAAACACGTCACTGATTGGGTGAGGCTGCGCTAGACCGTCCACGCTGAGTTGACATGCCATGGTGCACAAAGCCTACTTTAGAACTTTCATTCGCAACATCATTGGCCACTTTCCCCTCCTTGACAAAATAGGACAGCACAGTTCCTAGTAGACGGTAGCCTATAGTGTATAAATGTGTACCGGCACCTAATGGAATAATATCTACGAATATTAAATACAGCAGGGATGAAGTAACAGAAAAAATGTGCATGCATTAAAAACAGCTTTTCAGTACAGATTATCCTGGATGCCAAAATATATTTTATATTTAACCTTCCATGAAAAGTTAGAGTATGTATTTGCACAGGACACTTTCAATGAATCAGTATGGAAAATTTCAGTGGTACACTTTATAAGCCCCGTGGAAACGTGCAATTATAAAATTGAATTACAATGCGGGCATGTATAAGTGACAGATTGTATTCAATAGGAGGTCACTTGTCCCAAAAAGGACATAGAGTCTAACTTAAATCTAAACTGCATAAAATCAAACCAGTATTAAAATCAACCCTCGATTTTTTTATCTCTTCCGAGGCAAGGACATGTTATACATGTGTAATAATTTGACCTTTCACCTAGGCGTTGTCCACCCACTGCAGGATGTAGCCCTCCGACAACGCTTTCCATTATCTTTTGTTGTTTTCCTCACTCATTTTGTTCCTCCTCTCTTTGTTATGTCGTCCTTCCATCTTCCAAATCATACCCAAGGATAATTGTGAGTAATCGGTGTCACTCACGGTCATTCAACCACCCACTATAGTCTGTCGTTCACTCACGTTTGTTGGTTGTTTTTTTTTCCTTTTCAATTTTCACGAGCTCCCTCATCATTTGCTCATTCATTTTTCATTCTCGCATTACATAATGACATGTCTACACATGTACTGTAATTATTCATAAAAGTAAAACATGTCATTTACAGGATTCCTAAGTGGATTGATGTTGAGTTCCATAGGAAATGAAGAGCTGCAGGTAGTTCAGGACAGCAATTTCTGCACACAGGCCTATCAGTTGTAATTGTAAGATCTTACTTTAAAAACTACCTGTACTAACTTGATGTCATTTTAATTTTATCATAAAAATTTATGTTTCCAGGGATCGGATTGCTGACTGGTCTTGTTGTGGACAGAATCCAGTATGAGGACATATCCAAGCTCTACACAGATTCATGACCACTTTTGTCAGTCACTGAAATGGGAGATTTCGCACTGTACAGTCCCACTGACCAGCCTTTCAGTTTCATGATCTCAATGCTGTTGTTCATTTTCCTAATACAGACAGTTATTACCTGTCCGAGGTTGAGTAATTGAATAGCTCAGATGACCATAACAAGATCACTCTGTCTGTTTACAAAGCACGTGTGTGAAAATAAGTAGACTTGTGAATGGACATTTCTGCAGTGTAGTCTACATCTTACAGCTCCAGTTATGGAATAGCCAATGAACTGAAGGATTTTCAGGTTGGAAACACACTTGAGGAGACAAAAGAAGAAAGGAATTTGCTGCTTTTTATTTTTCTCTATCTGATGACTGAAATCAAGAAGTGATTGACTTGTGATTCGTTCATGGGAATTAATTTGCCTTTTTAATGCTCAGATTATCTCAGCTTGAGTTCTTCTGATACCATTTTTTTTGTTGTTGTTCGTGAACTGGGTCACTGCTGGAGCACAACTGGACAGCGGCAACTACAGACAGAATCAGAACAATTTTTAGACAAATGGTCCGTGATCTTTAATACTACGGAAATATTTTTCCCCAATTACTTTCATACATGTATATGTCGTAGGTCATTAATAATTATTTCAGTGTGTAACAGAATGTGAAAAGAAACATACCAACTCTTGCAGGTAACCCCATTTCAACATTTTTATTGAATAAAATATGATGTATTAGTGATGATCTTCCCCTATATGGTGTATGTATCTGTTGGTCTGCATTTGTCATGAAATCATTTATTAGGGTATTATCTTGGGGTTTTCAATATGTTGATATCTCATTCTCATTTTCAACAAGTTTTTCAATTTCATTTCAAAATTCTCTTATTAAATTTTGAGTTAATCAAATATAGGCCTATCTGTGAATGATAAGAAAATACAAGTACATGTAGATGGCTACATGTATGTATGTGGAAAAACCACAAACAGGATGATCTGTTCCTAAACTGTTGAATTTGGGATATTTACCTCACATTGGTAAAATGAAGCAAGTACAAACATGTATGCAGAAAAGAAATACATGTATGTACCGGGGTATCCGAAATAAAGTAAATATAAATTTTAGGTACTGTTTTTAAAGTTTGTAACATTCAAATTTTTTCTCAAGTTTCACAATTTGGTGTATGTCATATCTACTGGTCATGCTTGAATGACACTATAGTTTTCGTACACAATCAAATATTTTCTTTGCATCGAACAAATTGACTTGGTCATACAGTAAAACTACACATCAAAAGCAACTCTTTGTATTTCAGTTCACATTTATTTGGGCTTGGGATATTGTGCCAATCTGCAACTAAATCATAAATGGTTCTTTAAACTGTTAATTTGACCAGCCTAAGATTACAAGGACAATCCAATAATTATGTCAAAGACAATACATGTACATAAAACAAATACATGATTGTATAGTGAATCAGTTTTCTATATTATGTGATAAAATTTATTTTCCAACAAAATTCAAGATGGCATCAAGCTGCTCTAGGGTAAACTGAACGTCATTCAAATAACAAATGCTGATAATGCACATTTGCTTTTTAATTCATGCGAGTCATCATGTCAGTGAATAATAATAATAATTATAACAATACATGTACATATTATTTATATAGTGCTCCATCCCGTTAACAACCAGGCTCAAAGGAGTTTAACAACCAGGCTCAAAGGGCTTTACAACATTTATATCATGATATAAATCACACACACAATTCAAGCATACTCAGGAAAAAAAGAAAAACTAGATGGACATTCAGTATAAAAAGTTTACTCTTCAGCTGGTGTATGTAAGTCCTGAAAATCTCAGTCTCTCTTAAAGACAACTACAGGGGCAGTCCAAATCTGAGGCCTTTGAAAAGAAAAAGATTTGTCACCCATGATCTTAAGGGACACCTAAGGAATTTCAAACTTTTTAGTGTCTTCAGATGATCTAAGATGTCGTGATGGTACATATGGAGTAAAATATCAGTTAAATAAGTTGGTGTGTTTTTGTACATACATTTGTGACACAGGGTTGCCAGCTTATACATCATTTATTTTTCTACCGGTGGCCAGTGCAGGTTCTGCAGCAGAGGCGATGATTATCTCTTTTCCTTTTCTTAAGGATTAATCGTGCTGCATTATTCTGTACTATTTAGTTTTTTTTCATTTTTCCTGCGGTAGTCCAGCAAGTAGTGTGTTACAGTAGTCTAATACCGACAACTTAAGCCAATTTACCAATAATGTGGCATTGTTAGTCGAAATAGTGTGCCTTACTTTACTTATTGTCTTAATTTCTATGTACATTTTTTTAATCAGATGATTGACTTCACTGATTAAAGATAAATCATTATCGAACAGAACACTAAGATTTTGAAAATCGGATAGGATTATTTTCGACATTCATCTCAGATTTCATCGCGTTGTTTAGAGTCCTTGCTCTGCCTACCAGGATAATCTCAGTTTTAACTTCATTCAGCATCAATTCATTCTTGTTCATCCACTCTTTAACACATAATATACATGTACAATTTTCAGCCCTGTGGACGAGGTTGTCTATGTCACTACAATGTTGCCAAGCCATAAATTTGCATATCGTCCGCATAGAAGTGATACTGGAGGTCAAATCTGGAGGTTTTAGGTCTTTTATCAAACTCTGGCCACGAATATTCTAACATTGTACAATCCTTTCATCGTTGGTGTAATAACAACTACATGTATCTTCCACTGAATGTTAAAAAAACAAAAGAGCTTGTTTTTGACTTTAGGAAAAATAACAATGATCCTGTTTGTCCTCTTACTATCAACAATGAAGAGAGGTCGAAATTGTCACAGAAGCCAAATATCTTGGCATTACTATTGATTCATTGCTTAAGTGGCATGCGCTTGTAACATATGCATACAAGAAAGCCAACCAGCGCATGTATTTCCTCAGAAAGCTCTGCTTTAAAAGTTAGCAAAAGCATTCTGAAAATATTTTATACCATAGCTATTCAGAGCGTTTTAATGTATGGAGTTGTCTGTTGGGGAGGAAACATCTTACAAAAAGATAAAAATAAGATCAATATTTCAATCAAAAAAGCCTAAAAAATTTGTAACTGTGATCTGCCATATTTTGACGAGCTGTACACTGGTGCATGTATTAAAAAAGCTAATAATATTATAAATGACCCCCAACATCCCCTGAACAAAGAATACATAAGATCTGTAAGAGGTTAAGGCTATTGTCAAAGAGAACTGAAACTGAGCGCTACTTTAAATCGTTTATTCCATCATCAACTAGGATGTTACAATAATGTCGTCATCTTGATCGTAATCTGTGTACAGTTGAATTGTGTCTTGCATGTCAGGTCAATGTGTTTTAGTAATGGAAGCATACTGTGTGCACTGTTAATTTTGTTTATTTATCAGTATGTGTGTGTGTGTGTGTGCGTATATATGCGTGTGCGCGTTATATATCATAATTTCTGTTTCTGTAACTGTATTGTTATGTATTCAATGATCAAAACAAATTTCCTTGTACAAGGACGAATCAAATTTATCTTATCTTATCTTATCTAAATAGTTCAATTTCCTTTACGAGCGGCTGCGTGCAGGTGGTAATTAAACAAAACAGGTCCTAGTACAGAACCTTGGGGAACATCGCACACTAAAACATTACTCATGGATTTTTCACCTTTAACCATAACACTTTGATGGCGATTGGATAGATATACATGTAAGTCAAACCACTTGAGGGCAGTGCCCTTTAATTACATGTATTACAAAACTCATTTCCAGCTGTTTTAACATAATTTGATGAACAATTGCATGAAAGGCGGTGGACAGGTCTAACAAATTCAGCAGCACTACTTTATTTACGTCAGCCTCAACAAGAAAATCATTCATGACTTGCATGAGTGCTGTTTCCGTAATATGGTTCGTGCATCATCAAAACATCATTACAACAATGTACAGGTCACATAAATAGCAGACAAAAATATTTCCCAATGTAGTGCGCAATTACTACATTGTATTATTAGTATTTTATCTTATTCCTTAAAACAAAGTTTGATATGAAATCTCAAATTCAGTTCTCGCATTTCTGAAATCCATTTATTTAAATTATTCAGTAATTTTCTCTGCAAAACAAAATGTTCAACATCATGCATCTCTGGGAATCTGCATGGGTTATGTGGGATCTGCAATCAAAACCAGGGAAGATCTCGGACAATGAAGAGGGCAGAAAACTCTGGTTAAAAGCATAAAATGGAAAATATTTGACAATCAAACTTGGCTTCTCTCAGTGATCTGTGATTGAAGGCTTACCAATTCATGACATTCATAATCTTCACAGCTGAAACAAGTGGAATAAGCAGCATCTTGTAACAGAAATGTTAGTATTATCAGGGTCAGTCACGGAATAAAAGCAATAAGAAGCCTTAACAGTGCAAACTTTTATGACATGCAATTCTAATCAGAATCTGTAAACAGGGCTAAACCAGCACAAAGCAATATTTGCTGTAAATGTAGATGTTCCAACAAATACATACATATATTTTATCACGCAGAATTTGACTCTTGATTAGACCTAAGACAACTGGTCACATCTGCAGGCCAAATGTTTTCATTCACCCTTCAAACATATAACACTAATAGTAATGCATACATGTGTACATGTATTTACATAAAACTCCAGCATAAAAAACAACTTTCTGTGGTGTCGTCAAGTATTGTAGCAGGTATTTTCACCTGATCATTTTCCCCAACATGAAAAACTCAAAAAGGTTTAACAATTTTCTCAAAACCACTAAATGTATTAGAATAGAGATACAGCGTGGCTATCACAATATCATCAATGTCATTATCATTTCATACAAAAAATAAGCCAATGAAAACATGTCAGAATTAATCAGAGCTCACTCCCCAAAAATATAAATAACTAAACTATCAATGCAAATACATTACTGTGTATTTTCAGGAAAATGCAAGGCACTTTCCTGATTGGTGTCAAATCTTTATTCGCACTTTGTCAAACTTTAAACACCCTGGAAGTTGCAAGAATGTCTGCTATACAACATGGTTTATTATAAGATTATTTCTGTTATATATCCATATGTAATCAAGGGAAATTACGCATACACGTAATTACTTAGTTACTGCCCTTGGTAGCAGTCCATCTACACTTAATTACGTAGTAAGGGAAATAATTTACCTCTTATTCATTGTGTGATTAATTAACACCACCACTTTACCTACACTACTTTTCATGTTGCATTACTCTCAGTAAGCTAAATCACTTTCATCTGGCCTGCCTTAGAAAGATCCTAAGGATCAAATGGCAGGATAAAATTCCAGACACTGAGGTCCTCAATCGTGCCAAGGAATTGAGCATCTTCTGCCACCTGAAAAAAATTCAGCTACGTTGGGCAGGACATGTTGTCAGAATGCCCGACTCCAGACTCCCTAAGCAAATCTTCTTCTCTGAGCTCTCCAATGGAACGAGGAATGTTGGGGCCCCAAAGAGACGTTACAAAGACACTCTCAAAGCAATCACTGAAGGCCTTTGCCATTGATGTGAGTGAGTGGGAAAAGCTCTCGCTTGATTGTGCAAATTGGAGGGCGGCCCTTACCAGAGGCAGCAAAGCATGGGAAGCTGACAGAGTCCAGCAGGCTATCAAAAAAAGAGAACGGCGCAAGAAAAGGCCCAGTGGTACTGAACCAACGGAGCACTCTTGTCATTTGTGCGGAAGGGTCTGCAGGGCAAAAATAGGACTTATCAGTCACATGAGAAGCCATAAGTCATGAAAGAACAGTCTTTCCATTCTGTCCTCTGTGTCCTTTAGTTCTCTTTATTGTCCATGTGTTGAAATTCTCAACAATTTCTGTTCTTTATTCCTCTGGTGTTGTTAAGGTCATCACCATACCTGATGGACGAACTATTATTATTATTATTATTAGGTCACCTATTATAAAGTATGAAAGTGTGTGAATGACTTTATCTTTATTGATATTTGGTGACACTCATTACTCTATGCATTATTGTGTACATCTATTACGATACATAACTGATGACCTGTAAATATTACCAGAATAAAGTTGCTTATCTTCCCGGCCACAACTGACTTCTCTGTGTTTGTTATCCCTACATAACAATTTCGTTCGGATCACTAGAAGAAATGCGTACAATTTCGAACTTCTAAATTTATTCCTTAACTAACTCAGCCCTAACGCTGACAAATTTTCTGCTGTTAGAATGGAAAATAGTACTTATATAAATTTCTGTATTTTTGAAAAATTATAAAAATTTGTAGGCTTAGCTGACAAGCCCAGCTTCCAGTTGCCGGGCTGAGAGAGTTAATAGCCTCGCCATTTAAAGGCCCAAAAGACCATGCTGGCCATCACATGGATACATATTGAAATGGCCACATTATCTGAAGCATTCCTCTGCATACATACAGTGGACCATCATATTTAATGACACCACTAATAACCACACCTCGACGACTGCAAAAACATTTTAAATCCCTGTTTTTTTTTCCGTTTACGAGCTATACAATAAAATACTTGAATAACAATAATTGATAATCAAAACACCTGCAGTAGCAAGAGAATTTTTTTTTTTTTTTTAAATTCTGGGTGCTCATTGCAAATTGTGGGGTTGGCCACAGTACAGCGTGTTGGTAGTCAGACACTATACGACCACCCCACCCGGCCATTTCTCACTTATGCTTTCTCTCCCTTCGGACCATGTGCTATGACAGCACACTGGCCATCTCTCGCTTAGGCCTAGTATGCTTTCTCTCCCTACTGATCATGTGCTATGCATGACAGCACACTACATGCAGCCAGTTCAAAGTGATAACTCATCACTCAGTGAGGCAAATTGTGTGGCAGGCCAAGTGGGCTACGACCTTGAGGTTCCGCCACACATGTGCACCGTCTGGTCACTACCTGTGATGTGCAATAATTACTGCATGTGGGATGACATTGATTGTCATTCATTTCCCCAACGCGCCGCCGTACGTTCTATGTCTACACTGGGCTAATTGACCATATGCCTATATGTGGCCAGTCTGTTCACATTCACAGAATGACACAGCAAGGGGAAACCACTGGAAAGAATGCACCCTCTGTTTCTAACGTGTGCATCTGATTCTGATCTTGTCTCGTAATTCAATCGAAACATGGCTACCGTCAGCAAAAAAAAAAAAATCAGTATCGATATGAAGGCCAAGATCTGCCGTCAACTTGCTAAAAACATTGAAGTACAAAACATTAACAAGGGAGGCCACCATTAAAAAAAATGCTGGGGGGGTGGTGTGTACTCTCATCCCTTGCCTTGCTTTTTGCCCTCTTCCCTGGAATAGCGAGACCTCGGGTATAACGAGACATTTTTGGTAGATCATCACATATTGTAATTACCAAGTGACACTGCAGTTTCACTTACCATAAGCCTGTCCATCTGATTAATTCTGCATTAACTTAGAGATCTGCTCAACAGCAGTCAGGTACAGTTCTATAACATCTGTGGAAATGTGTTTGCTACATTATACATGCCAGCTATTCAAACTAAATGGTAATACAGTGGAACTCGGATACAATGGCATTCATGGGACCACTGCAAAACTGCCGTTCAAAGCAAGCTGCCGTTGTAGACAAGGCCAAAGGAAAGCACTCATATAAATTTATACACAGGGCTTGTCACGGAAGCATTGTCCCTATAGATTTCAGCCTTGTTTTTTACACCCCTGTCCACCTCTTCAATTTATTTTGCCTTCATTTCAAGAGAAAAGCATTTTCAGTTTCTCTTCCTTGTTGCCACCATTATGTATATCACAGTGCAGTTTGTCTTTCTCAAAAAGTGAATGGTGATGCGTTCGCTCCAAAGGTCGCGTAGCAAGTGACAACTGTCTGTCTTGGTCAGGGATAGATCTACATACGAGGCGCGCGCAGAATGACCGCTCCCTTACTTTTAGGTTTACACACAGGTATCTCAACCTCGTGAGTCCTGTTTACCTGATTGGCCATATAATGTTCACACAAAGGACTGATCACGTGCCATTAGTCTTGCGTCATCGCCCACCTCCGCGATACGTGGCCATCCCACCACCCTACCTCCCACAGTTACACAATCTCGCATCTGTTCACACAAAGGAGTAGCAATAGTGGTCATAACACTATCACCCCCCCCCCCCTCACACATTCCCTTTCTGCCCATCTCCCGATCTCTCAGCTGCGCAACAATCTGCTCGATGTATTCCCTGCCGTCGGAACGGAAAATGCCGTTGTAACATAGGTGTGCTTTCTTTTATGGGCTGCCGTTGTAAATAAGTTTTTTTTACTTATGAGTAGAGTGTGTGAAATGGGGATTTTAATTTATGCCGTTGTAACCAAGGTCCTGTTCAATCCGAGGCCGTTATACTTGAGGTCTACTGTACAAGTTCTCATGTTTGCTAAAAATTGACCCAGTTCTTGCTTTCACCTGTGTGAACTATACCCACATGTACATAAATTTTATGATGTATTCCTCAGCAGAGTTGTCTAAGAAATTTGAGATAAAGGCATCTTCCTGTCATGAAAGTAATTTTTTTTTGTTCTGTCTGTATTATCTTTCTTGTGACTAAATGATTAAAGAAACAACTGTTTAATGCTTATTATACTGAGATAAAACAAAAATTTGTTGAGTTTTAAGGAATTATCCACTGCTTCATACACTTGTGTGTGTCACTGTTACATCCAAAGTAAACAGCAGTCTTTCGGTTTCCTTGAAAGTAAGGCAGGCATTTTTTTAAGTGTTTGATGTGGAATTTGTATATAATTGTATAGAAGTACAATTTACTTTATTCTTCAGTAGTGTGTCTTTCTAATTCTTTTGAATATGAAAAGGGGGCTCAGTTGTCATCATGACGCACTAGATCTAAGTTACTACAGTCACCATCCTCTACATTATTTATCATGATTTCTAACCTTAGAGGCAATGGCCACACTCCTAACATTGCCACAAGCCTCTGAATTCAATAACTGCACACTATATTCATTGTCAGCATATTCTGCACCCTGCAGTGACTTGAACGTAACATAATTTTATTCGGAGAAGTGACGGATAGTCCGCACACTCCGGCATAATTAATGACGCACATTTCGTGCAATAGACTTAGATCTAGCCATTACCGGCAAGATATTCCTACTGTAAATCAAACAAGGCTAGTTTAATTTATAGGCCTGCCTTGATGTTCTGTCACAAAAGCTGATCGGAAAAACTTCCAGCGAGGAAGAAAATGTTTTGCCGGGCAAGTTGCACGCACAAGATCAGACACAATGTTTCCTGCTGAACCACAGATTTGTATCGAGAATCCTCACTCGTGTTTGATACCGTTATGTTTTCTGTACAATGAATAACACACCTGGCCTGGTTGTGTTCACTGAGGACGCAAACGTGTGTAACGAATTTTGAACATCTACGACGCAGAAGGCTTATATGTAGCGCATGACCCATGTGCACACGAGTGCCACAAGCTGATCATTTGCACAACACTGCAGCCCAAGAGAGCCTAATTCTTAATCATGATATACATAATAGTACATGCACTGGACTGCTCCAATCAAAGTCTGTATGTTTTTTAATACTAATTCTGGGCAGGTGAGCTGGTTTACACTCCCACAAAAATACAGCAGCATTGTGACCCACACTGTTACATCCAAGTGTGCATTTTTGAAGCAGCTTATTTATAAAAACAGATTAAAATAGGTACTGGAATGTTGCATGTAGATTCCAATACCTCCTTTTAGTTCATTTGCCCATTCTTTGAATGCCTTACTGAATCTATTTCTGTGGTTCAGTGACAAAAAATAGTCAAGGCACAATGCAGCAAAAAATAAGGATGATAAAGGAAGTATTTCCATAGTCAACCATCTTTATCTCTGTTAATCGTGGAGTTTGGTCTTTTTCCTGTCTCACAATATCTATTTGGTCATTTCTCAGTCTTATGAACTTCGTTTCGTACTATTTCCTTGTTTTTGCCATTTGTTTGAGTTGAGCAAAAAGAAGCACTACGCCTATGCCCACCTTTTGAATATGGCTCCTATGTCACTTGACAGATGGATGACCGCAGGTCTGTGGATTATATGTTACACCACATAAACTGACCACCTCTTTGTTGTATTGATGTAGAAAACAATAAACTGAATATGGAACTGAGTAGTTAATCAACTCTATAATCTGCAACAAACTGTGAAATTTACCACCAATGACAAGCAACTAATAAAAACAGATTTTGACCCAAAAATACAGTTACACATAACACTCACATTCTCCCTGTCACATGGGGTTATCAGGAAATGTTCATCTGTGACTTAATTTTCCCTACAATATCTTCCACACGTTGCCAGTCAATGTCACAGACATTTGTTTTGTCTACTTCATCAAATACATTTAACAAGGCCCCCACAGTAGCTTTCTTGTACACTTTCTGTCTCCACTTAATCAACAATGTAGTGGCTGCATCTTGACTGCTCCTTGATGCAGACTGCCGAATTTCATTCTCTATGGTCGTTAAAGGTAAACCAAGATGGAGTAAGACACTTTTCCAATTTTCATTCAAAAAACAGGTGGCAAATCTGCTTGCATCAGCATCTGTGAGGACACGGTTCTTGATTTCATCTGGGAGACTAGCCAATAAAGAGCCTGGAAAACAAAGGTCCAAAAATGAACAACTTGTTTCAGTCCTGTATTATATACATCAATTGTTAATGCTGTCAAAGGAACATAATTTCAGACTTCTCTGAACAGCTAATCTATTCCCTCTCCTGTAAAAATGTTTCAACACTGGCTATGATTAAAACAATAGCTGAAGAGTGCTAGTAAAGACTCTGTGGTCCTCAGCTGGATTTGGAGTGTTCCAAAGTGAAAACACTTTATTAAGTCATGTACCTTTGACTAAATCTAAAAGATTAATTGATTCTTTGCTTAAGTTAAAATATAATCTCATGTGATAGAAAATCACAATGTATTCTGAAACAAGCAAATCCACTTTCTAATGTCTCACTTGGTGATGACAGAGAGGAAAGCTAAAGAAAGTTGAAGAACTACTTGCTGCTTGACTATCTGGCAATCTCCCTGTGAATTTTGCCCCATCAAAGACATACATAAACACATGTACATATATCATTATGTACAGAATCTCTTCATTTACTACACTTTCAAATCAAAATAGGGCATCTGACAGTTCTCTTCAAAGAAGTGACCCCTTACAAACATGAAAAAAAAAAAACACATTCAAAGGAAGGGCAGTTCAAAATATTTATTATCATTCTCCCAAACTCACATACTTTATTTACTGTTCTCCATTACCAAAATCATTTACCAAATCATGATTGTACTATGTATATCTGCCAAATACAAAACCAGCCCAAACACACTAAAAAGCAAGCGGATGAAATGAAGTGAGCCTTGATATGCGTTGGTAAAGGTTTTAGAGACATTCTGTATTGTTGCTCCAATAGTACATATGTACATCGATCCTTTATTACAGTATATTCATGTCACTCCTGCGATACTAGCTAGCATTTGGTCAGCATGGATTTATTTCCTTTTCGCAAACTGAGCGCCCTACCTCCTCATTCTCTCCCCTTCCCGTCTCCCATGTTAGATAACAACTTGTCTGTCACGTTTGATATAGTCTCTTTATTATTAACATGACTTTCACCATGCGCAAGTGAAGAGAGAAAGCCATAATCCCCATCATACAATGTATGTCTAACACACCTGGCAGCCCACAGAATATAATATACATATTGAAATTGGCAGTCACCACTGGATCATCTTTTATGATGTCAATAACTCGTCTTAAATGGATTTTGTGATCCATGTTGTGAATGTGAACCTCTCAAGTCCAATGTCAACATCATATTGACACTTAAACATTTAACCCTAGTCATGTACAAGGCCTGCAACCCAGGAAACTTTTGAGGCCACTTTAGAGTCCCTCTCGTTGCAACCCTCATCCTGAGGGAGGCCACATTTCTGGCATAGCAACGCAGAATCTCCCATTGGCTTACTTGGTTGCTCCCAGTCCCATTGGTTGTTTTTTCATGCTAGTTTCACTTGCTTATCTATCCTGTCACCATGTATCTAACAGAACAGTATTGTCCGATTACGCTTATTACAATGAAATGTATCCATTCATCACGCTCATGTAATATTACTATTAGTGCTGACCATCAGAGGTTTGGACAGGAGAAAATATAAGGTAAGCATTTGACTTTGATGCTGGTTGTCATTTACATGCGATGATAAGAAGGGGGCCATCCCCTTAATTTGAGAAGCCCTTCCATGTGTAATTATGAATTCCCATGTAATACTGCAGGAAATGCTGCATAAAGGGTATCTGTCCATGGATTTTTCGTCAGAAAAAAAAAGGGAGAAAAATAACCAACTTTGATGTTGATCATCTTCACCTGATTTGGTAATTAGAGAGATGTTCTGTTGCTTTGGTTGAACCTCTTTTAAGCACATGTATGTACTCTATTGGCTGGAAATAAAATCTCTAGCCAAAATCACTAGAAGGTTGTGCTTGGAAAACAAAAATAAAGAAAGCTGAGCCTTAAAACAGTGGAGGAGGGAGAAGGCAATGTTATGATAACTGTAGTTAGTACAAATTAAGTGCCTGGCTTAAAAAAATAATTTATTCACCCACACTGTATTTAATCTCCTTTATATGGTCTTACGGACAAAATAGCACAGGCCTCTTGGGAAAAGATTAAAACATGTTGTACACAGCATGTAAATGCAGACAATTCTTTGTAATGAGCTTTTTATTAACAATAAAAGTTACTGGATCACATCACAAGTACTTTATCCAAATATAATAGGGGTCACTTACGATTTATCTAGCATACATATTATTTGTTTTTGCAAACTAAAGAAAACTCATTACACATGTTCAAAAAGAAAACAAACCACCAAGGTTAGTGGCAACACCCAAGCCACAACAGTTGACTGGCCATCAGTTATCCCCAAGCCGGGCATTATGTGAAGAGTTCACTCCATGTGGGGCAAAGGTTGAAACAAACAACTTGTAAAGACAGTGATACTTACTTGGGAAACATGGCACTTCTGAATCCTCAATATTAGTGTCATTCAATTGCTTCACAACATGTCCATATTCATCCTTTAAACTTTCAATGAAATTGTCATAAGCATCCCCTGGCCCTGACCGCAGAATTTTATCTATCAGCATTTCTGTTCTCTTGACACGACTGGACTGACCGTTGATTTCATCTTTGTCATCCCAATTCAGCACCTCCTTTTCAAGTAAAAAAGGAACCAGGAATTTTGCATCAATTTCATTCAGCAAGAACTGATAATTCTTGAGAATCCGTTTTTCATCGCCTGATTTCAGTTTCCCTCTTCGAACAGACATTTTATTTCTGTTGAAAGACACATTAGCGACAGATATAATTTAAAAACACAATGTGAAAATGAATAAACTTTATTTGCATGAATGCAGAATTAAAGTATAAATAAAAATAGTCTTCAGAATCTATACAAAGGAAATGAAGTGATAGAAGATGTCAATTTCACTTGTACAACAACAAAATGTCCAGCTGTTCATGCCTGAAATTCAGTGATCTGCGGATGGAACTTTTTGTTACCATATTTATACTTGAATCATAATCAATTTAAGTTTACAATGCGGAGTACTACAAAACATTTTTTGACATAACTAATGATACTCGACAATAATAAGTGACATCATTTTCAGGTAAGTCCTCTTGTCTCATTAATGTAGATCATACTACATGTATATTGTGTAAGTAAGTTGAACAAAGTGTGTTTAAATAGAAAACACAATACATTGCATCCCATGCATTAGATCACGTGTGATGAAATGTATGCTGACGATTTAGGTAATAATTTCTTTACTCCATCTGTGATGCTGCACAAATAGAGAATACAAAATTGTTGTAAAACCGCACTGTGAAGTGTTACATTCTGTCTGTTCCACTAGAAATTTTTGTGCTAAAATGAAACATGACAAACAATGGATTACTCCACATATTGAAATTCACACTGACTCAAGAAGCAGAGACCTAAACTCTTTCTTTCTAAAACTTCTTTTTTTAAATGCATCATTTGCTTGAAAAAAATTGAAAGCTAATTGAGAATTGTTATGTAAATTTTAAATAGTTTTGTTCTAAATAAAGTAATTTAGGTAGTGTACCTATCTGATGGCTATGGGTTAAGGCTATGAAAAAAGTTTTCAACACACATTCTAGGATGTACAGTGTATCATTATGATGACAAGTGAGAAGGTTGGAAAGATGTAAAAATTTTACCAGATGCTTTCTGTGCTTTACTGTGTATTAGATCTCTAGATCTATGTGTGTTCTGTGTTTGCCAGAACTTGTGTTACTGTCAGGATAATTATAAATTTTAACCCTCGTCCCACGTCGAGTAATGAGTGAACTTGTCCATGTAGTGCCTTGTGTGGGGAAAGCCAGCGGCCAGTCAGCCGACCGTTCGCATGTTGCTGATAACCTTGGCGGTCTAATCAATCGGGTCCTTTTGAACATGTGTATCATGTTTACTTTAGGACACAATAACAACAATAATGGTGGATAAAGTACTTGTTATGAGATGAAATATGTTCTATTGTTAAATAAAAGGCCCATAATATAATCAAGAATTTTCTGCATGTTAATCTTTTCCCAGGAACTCTGTGCTTTTTTTTTTTCGTCCCTAAGTCAGGCCATTCAGGTGAACAAATTATTTTTTAAGCCAGGCACTTAATGTACTAACCTCATACATGTATCATGGCATTGCCTTCTCCCTCCTCCACTATGTAAAGGTTCTACATACTATGATGTTAGTTTTCTTAGCACACATAGCAAGAGATTTTTTGATTTCCTGCTCGTAGACTGTATAGATCTACATAATGTAGGCTACTGAAAAGCGGTTTAATCCAAGCAACACAATATCTCTCTGATTACCACATCAAATAAAGACAAAGGCCAACAACAAAGTCGGTCATATTTCTCCCAGTTTTCCCTGATGAAAAACCTACCCACAGATGCCCTTACAACGTGTCCTAGTATTACACTGGAATGTAATTTATTACAGGCAGAAGGGTTTCTCAAATTCTAGATGGCCCCTTTCTTCTCATTTCACGACAACCAGCATTAAATTCAAGTTTCCCTAAAGATTTTCCCCAGTTCGAACTTCAGACCGTCGATCAATACTATTAGCCTACGTGAGTATAGAATAATAGATCTAGATCTAGATCTAGTTAGATCTAAGTATGAGTATGACGAATAGACTAGTTATGAACAGCTGCACAAACGTAATTGGACGACACAACTTGGGTAAGGGTGACAGGGTAAGCAAAACATGCGAAACTAATGGAACGAAAAACGTGAAGAAATGATAGTCGCTGCAACCAAATTTAAACAAAACACAAGGAGCAGCGTTGCTGTACAATAGACTGGCCTCCCGCTACTAGGTTTGCAAACTTTATGTACACTAATGTAGGCTACAATTTTGGCCTGGCGTGTTGCGCGGAGAGGCCACTGCAAAAGCGATCACAATCATCATACAAACATGTATAAAACTGGTGTGAATCAATATTACCGCCTGAACTCAAGGATATAAAGTCGCGTCCTTGCAATAAATAATCCCTATTGTTCGATTCAAATGGAACTCCTCTAGGTGTAGGCCCAGATTATAATTATAAAATGGACTTTTACATCTCTATATATAGGCCAAAAGAAGTTAGGATAGGCCTAAGTATTAATTTACAACCTTTTGTGGCTGGAGAGCTCCTCCTAAAATCCACAGTAACAACAGCCTTAATTAATTAATTATGATTACTTGTTCTTTTAGATTTTCTTTTTGTTTTCCTCCTGTTTTTTGGTTGAAAGGGTAGGGGGCAGGGTTTGGGATTCGATAAGATTTAGGGTTGAGGACAGCACTAAGGACAAAGAAGGCTATAACCAGAGTAACTCACTGGATAGTCCGCCGAAAAAGAAAATCAAATTTTAATGAAAATTGGTCCTCATTCATTATTTTCTTGTAATCTGAAACGAATTATTAACGCCAAACAAAACTGTGTGTCTTGTATTATATAAATGTAGCCTTTGATAATTGTTATGCCCAGACCCCCCAAAATTTGGGGATTTTTTCAATCAAAATTTTAATTTTTTGTTCATCTTGACCGTTCTCCTAAAACTAGCCCAAAACTCACTAAACCGCACATGGGGAAAATTCCGGCAAATCACGGGGAAAAAAACTAGTCCTAATTCAAAAGTTTCTCGCCCAATCTGGGAATATTGGTAGGCTAGTAGTACTTCTCAGTGATTTCGTTTTCAATATATCCGGTTCCGGGGCGGGAGTTTTCTTCCGCGAAATGAGGACAGTGCAAATTAATAATAATATAGCGGACACAATCACGAGCCAGAAGTATGCTCTCAGACGTGTGCGCATTTCCACCATACTGTTGAGGGCAAGCGTCTTTTGAGACGTGGAGCAGGCAGGAGAAAGAATAAATATAATATATTTTTTTTTTCAAACCAAGTATGGAATCGTGAACACTAACATAAAATACGGTAGTGAAGTCAGAACATAGCATAGATATACCACTACTGAACGGAACATATATATGTAGTTACTTTTGTCTATTTATAGGCAAACGTATTTGTTGTATTGAGTGTTTGACATAACATAGCTTTACGACAAGTAGTCTAAGTTAGATAACTCTGTTTATTACTGTCTGTTGTCGTTTCCTGAGTTATGTCTCTTTAGTAATTAATAAAGTCTTAGGACGGGACTTGAGTAAACAATATGGCTGCCTCACGTTGTCCTTGTGTTCGCCCACTGTCGTCCTGACTAAAACAAATACTAAAACATGGTGTCAGAAGTGAGATAAACTCATCCAGAATACAGCCAAAGTATTTGTTTAACTGTGGGCAACCTGCCATCATCAAGAGGTAAACGCTTTTTAGCAGACTACACACATCTGTAGCTCGATACCAGGCGTGACTCCAAGAATGTCGTCAAAGCTTCCACCTCCAGAGAAATTTGATTTCAGTCCCCCGTCAGGCTGGTCTGAGTGGAAACGATGGTTTCTACGCTTTAGATTTGCCACAAAACTGTCTAAAGAGCCTGTTGAAGTTCAAATCTCCATCTGATATACTGTATGGGGAAAGAGGCTGACAAAATATACAATACTTTTCCATCCTACTCACCAGTACCCAATTCCAATGAAGACCAATTTGATTGGGCTCTCAAGCAATTTGAGGAATATTTTATTCCAAAACATAATGTCATCCATGAGAGGGCCAAGTTTCACAAATGTGTACAGCGGCCTGCCCAGAAAGTTGAATGCTTTGTTCGGGAACTGTACGACCTAGCCGAATATTGTCAGTTTGGAGCCAGGGATGAATCTATCAGGGACCAACTTGTCTTTGGTCTAAGGGACAAAGAACTGTCCAGAAAGCTCCAGCTTGAGATGGACCTGTCGTTACACAAGGCCATCGAGATGGCAAGGAACTTTGAAACTGTAAAAGCCAAGTGAAGAGCCAGACACAAATGAACATTGATGCTATTAAACCCTTTCAATTGAGACACACACAAGATTCAAGACCCAAATTTCACAGTAAGAAGGGGACTGCCAGTAGACCGGATCATCAAGCTACATATAGAGGTCAAGGTCATAGAAAAACTGATTACAATTTCAAGACACAAGGCAATAAACAAAGCAGCCGTTGCACCAGGTGCAACACATTCCATCCCCCAGAGAGATGCCCAGCACGCGGAAAAACGTGTAACCTGTGCTCAAAGCCAAACCATTTTGCTGTTGTCTGCAAAAGCAAGAACAAACTTACCAGCAACAAGAACTTGAATGAAGTGTTGTATGAAAACTATGATGATTCAGGCAATGAAGATTCTGACAATGAAATATTCTACTTAAACTCGCTTGAAGTGAACAGCATCAGTGTATGGCGAGTCAAATGCAGTGTCAACAACAATACCGAAATTGACTTTAAAATTGATACAGGTGCTGACGTTACCATTATCTCTCAGAGTCAGTACAATAAACTTGAGAAGAAACCTACCTTGAAACCAACAAAAATCCAACTGAACAGTCCTGGTGGCATCATAAAATGTATTGGAAAATTCTTTGCTGAACTCCAGTACAATGAAACAAAAACACCACAAACATTGTATGTTATTGATGCAAACACTGACAATCTTCTTGGCAGAGAAGCAATTGTCGCTTTGCAACTCTTGTGTAGACCTCGTGTCGACGAACTTACATTTGGTGAAATAAAATGCACTCCAGTGAAAATAGAACTTCAGCAAGATGCTGTCCCATATAGTCTGTCTACACCGAGACGCATCCCGATACCATTACTACAAAAGGTTGAACATGAACTTAAAAGAATGAAAGAACTGGGTGTCATCGAGGAAATTTCAGAACCTACTGATTGGTGTTCACCAATGGTTCCTGTACTGAAGAAAAATGGTGATGTTCGTATAAATTTGTACAGACTTCAAAAATCTCAACAAGTACCTAAAAAGAGAAAGATTCGTATTGCCAACTGCAGAGGATCTCCTCCACCAATTATCTGATTCAACTATTTTCTCAAAAGTCGACCTTGCTCGCGGATTTTGGCAAATTCCGCTCTACCCCGAAACATCAAAATTAACAACATTCATAACTCCATTTGGTTGTTATTTTTACAAACGCCTTCCATTTGGTGTCAGTTCTGCTCCGGAAATTTTCCAGAGAACACTGTCGGAAATCCTGAAGCAAAGAAATGCATTGAGCTACATCGACGACATCTTGATCTTCAGTAAGAATCAAGATGATCATGACCGTCACATTGAAGAAACATTGAACAAACTGAAAACTGCTGGTGTCAAACTGAATCAAGAAAAATGCATTTTCAAGAAGACAGAAATAGACTTCCTGGGATTCCACATCAGTAAAGATGGAGTGAAGCCAACTCATGACAAAATGCAAGCTATACTGGCATTGCCAGAACCTAAGAACATCTCTGAGCTGCGTAGAACACTAGGAATGATCAACTACCTAGGACGATACCTGCCTAACCTTTCTGAGGTTATCCATCCTATGTCTGAACTCCTAGAAAAAGACAAAACATGGTTTTGGGGCACAAAACAAATGGAAGCCTTCTAAAAGGTAAAACAGATGATGACTAGTGCACCAACTCTTACTTTCTATGATCCAAAGAAGACAACTGTTGTCAGTGCTGACGCTTCAAGTTTTGGGCTAGGAGGTATTCTCATGCAACAAAATGAGCAGGGAAACTTTCAACCTGTTGCTTATGCTTCTCGTTCACTAACATCAGCTGAGAGAAGATACAGTCAAATAGAAAAAGAATGCCTAGGTATTGTCTGGGCATGTGAAAGATTCGACAGATATCTAACAGGCCTTCCTCACTTCCAAGTGCTAACTGATCACAAAAAACCACTTGTGCCTATCATCAACAAAAAAGACATTCCTGAGGCTCCATTGAGATGCCAACGAATGTTGATCAGACTGATGAGGTTCAATCTTACAGTTGAACATACAAGCGGCAAAAACCTTGTCGTTGCAGATACATTATCTAGGTCACCAATAGATTCTGCTAACACAGACACAGAATTAGCAGATGAAATTGAAACACATCTAGACTTCGTTAGATCTTCCTGGCCTGTAAGTGACCAATTTCTGAACAAAATCAGAGACAAAACCAAATCAGATGTCGCTCTTAGTTGTGTAATGAACTATGTATTAGATGGCTGGCCAGAATTCAAGCAAGATGTGAAGCTGGCAGCTCGCAACTTCTACTCAATAAGAGGTGAACTGAGTTGTAGGGAGAATATTCTTCTAAAAGGCGATCAAATTGTCATTCCTTTCGATCTGAGAGAGGAAGTTTTAGAGAAACTGCACGCAGGTCACCCGGTGTCATAATCAAATGTAGTTGGTGTGCGGTCAGTGGTCAAAGGGAAATAACCGAATTAATTATAGAGAGGGGGTGAAGAAATAGAACATGGGTATTATGTCATTTGTAGATAAGGTCAAGGATGCAGACGATGTCTGTGGTTTTTGATGACGTCATTCTAAGCAAGGGGGAGCCGTTGAAAAACAGGAAGGCGGAGATAAACAGTAGTATACTAGTAAATAGAATATCACTGGTGTTTTTGTGAATGGGATAGAGAGAATCAGCGGGAATATATATATACTAGGGGAGATGGTGGATATTGAGATGGAAAGATAATGGGCCATTGATGAAGATTAACACCCCGTTTTCGACTTAGGGGTGAGAACTTATTTGTCTATGTCACTTAGCCGTTAATTTGACAACCAATCAAGGCAGGCGTATTGATAGCAATTGGGAAGCTGGGAAAGCAGCTGATGGGGGACTGCATTCTAAGCAGAGCATTCGACTGCGATGGAGTCGGGGGATTCCACTTGAGGGAATCATTACTTACAAAGTACAATATGTCTGGATAAAGATCTAGTAATCGATCCAAATTATGATTTGAAATTAAACAACGCTATTGTCCACTGTTCCCTGGCCTAGCGCCAGGGCAAGCGTGAGTAATCGAATCTATTGATGATATTGACAATGAATAAGAAGGCGAAGAGCGTGACATTTATCCGTTGATGAATCTACCAGGAGTGATTGCCGGAGAATGCAAGATGCAAAGTTAAACTGTCACCTAGAGCTGCAACTAGAGTTAATGTATGAAATATATAACTGTGATTGAATTGTCTGGGTGAGGCTGGGAGTTGCCAGCCCATCCTAGAGTTATATTTAACTGTGCCGACGTCACCTTGACGGGCAAGACCTATAAGTTTAAATATCTGAGACAGCCTTATGACACTTATGTCTCCAGAGACTATATTAGTATATTAATTGTCATACAGTAAGCAGTCCAGATCTTAGCTATAGAACTAATTAGTTAGATAATTAGCGAGAACAGAAGTTAAATGATATTATAGGAAACCTAGAGCTAGACTTGTAATGAAGTATTATTGATTATGGATTTGATGCTGCTGATATTTATCCTTACTACATAAATAGATCTAGTCGAAATTGTTAGTGTAACTAACGTAATTAAAATGTGGCCCTGCAGGCCTGATTGTTGAAATTTATTCAGTTTGTTCTTTAGTATTTGGCATGGTCTGGAAGTGAAGGTTAAATTTAATATTAAAAATATGCAGTCGAACAAACACCCCAACACAACATTAAAATACCATCTATAACATCTGGATGAGATTATAACACCCGGGAATCACAAAATGCAAAGAGAGAGCGAAGCAAGCAGTATGGTGGTCTGGAATCAGTTCAGACATTTGTGACAAAGTATCTTCATGTCAATTTTGTTTGAAGAAATCTGCATCACAAAGAAGTGAGCCTCTCTTGCCTTCTGAAATACCAGAAAAACCTTATCAAAAAGCAGCATCAGACCTTTTTGAAGTTTCTGGGAAACATTATATTATTGTGCTTATTGATTACTACTCCAAGTATTTGGATATTGAAAAATTACCAAACCAATCAACAACAGCTGTCATTAAAGCATTGAAGAAATGCTTCTCGCAACATGGCGTACCTGAGACCTTAATCACAGATAATGGTCCATGTTATAAATCTGAAGAATTTAGCAACTTCTCATCTGAATGGAATTTTAATCACAAAACTTCAAGTCCTAGATACCCACAAAGTAACGGACAAGCTCAAACTCAAAGCAGGAGTAAAAATTGCCAAGCAAGTTGTGTCACAGTCCGACCCTTCATTGGCAATAATGAGTTATAGGTCAACTCCAGTTACATCAACAGGGGTAAGCCCCGCAGAACTTCTTTTTAACAGAAAAATCAGAACTACTCTACCTATCCTGCCAGATAAGTTGCGACCTCAAATCCAAGATCCTCATCGGAAAAATTCAGAATACCAACAAAGAATCAAAAGCAATTTGATCAAACTCATGGTGCCAGGCATCTGCCAGAAATGCAACCAGGTAATTCTGTACTGGTTAAAATGACTGATGATAGCAACTGGGCTATTCCAGGCAGAGTAAAAGAAAAACTATCATCACCAAGATCTTACCTGATTGACACACCCAAAGGAGTCCTACGAAGAAACAGAAAACATGTTAAATTGGCTCCTACCCAACCATGGATTCCAGAACAACTTCTGTACCCAAACTTCGGTGCTACTTCAGCATCAACATTCCAACCTGCATCACCGCAACAACCAACGTCAACATCACGTCCGATGCAAGAATCTCAAACCAACACGCAGACTCCACACAGACCAACTCCTGTTCCCAAACAAAACTCTGGTGAAAAACAAAGCTCTAGCAACACTAATCCTGAACCACTAGACTTCCGGAGATCTATGAATCCACAACCTCAAGATTACCGCACTAGATCTGGTCGTCTAGTCAAGAAACCTGCCAGATTCAAGGAGTAAATTAATGGTTGTGTAGGGACTAAGGGGTAAAAGAGTCAATAATATTAATAACACTCTCCCTTAGGTGAGGCCACATAGCCTCTAGTTTTTTTTTGTTCATTCTCTAAATGTAGGGACCAATGGGTTCATAGGATCATAATAACATCCTCCCTTGGATGAGGCCACATAGCCTCTAGAAAAAAAAAAATAAATAATAATAATACAAAAATTAGTATTCTTTTATCCTTTTCAAATTCAACTTTTTTTTATTAGTGATTGATTAATTACTTAGTAGTAATAATAGATCTACATGTACTTACTTTTTTTCATTAGCAAACACATGTCAAGTTTCACAGAAAAACAAAATATTTTCTTTTTCTTTTGTGAGAGAGGGAGGTGTTGTATTGAGTGTTTGACATCAAGATAGCTTTACGACAAGTAGTCTAAGTTAGATAACTGTGTTTATTACTGTCTGTTGTCGTTTCCTGAGTTATGTCTCTTTAGTAATTAATAAAGTTTCAGGACGGGACTTGAGTAAACAATATGGCTGCCTCACGTTGTCCTTGTGTTCGCCCACTGTCGTCCTGACTAAAACAAATACTAAAACAGTATTGGATAAATGCACGACGACTGGTTTAATGAATCGTGTAACCAACTACATGTACTTCGTCAGCCGAGGCTGATAAACAACATTAAGCTGTTCTGACGAACCACTGCAGTCAAAGTCATTTTACACACCACCTGCGCTATTCTTTGGGATGTAACAAAAACAAATTTAGTTTTTGAGATGAATAATCACGTTGCACATACAAGCACAATCGGCACGCGCAACCAAATTAACGTACACAAAGAAACCCCACGAATGGGACGGTTAAAGTTTTGCTCCAAATTCCACCTGCTAAAGTCAGAGAGCGTATAGTTACTCGATGTAGTGTGTTACAAATCTGGACTGGGTGATAGTGCCCTCCAGTGTTAGGGTTCTGGTACTAAAGTCCCCTCTAGCTGTTATGAAGAGGGTCTTCTCAATGATGGTATTATGACTGCATTTTAAATCGAGAGGTATTTAATATTTAATCTTCCGTACCATGCCACACACTAAGAACAATCTGAACAAGTTTCATAAACAGACCTGCAGGGCCACAAATTTAATTACATTAATTACCCTAACAATTTTGGACTAGATCTATTACATAGTAAAGACAACATCAGCAGCATCAAATCTAAATTCAATAATATGTCACTAGAAGTCTTCTCTAGATTCCTATAATATTATGATAATTCTGACTCACTAACAATTTAAGTACTAATTATATATCTCTCAGATATAGTCTGCCTACTATCTATCAAGCAATATACTAATGTCTCTGGCGACGATGTCCTCTCAGCTATTTGTGCCTACCGCTTATAATGGATCAAGCTCGTCAATATAAACTGACGTAGTTAAGTCTATTGGATCTACTCTAGGATGGGCTGGCAATCCCCAGCCTCATCCAGACAAATCAATCCCAATTCACAGATGTGTATGCCAACATTCATACTAGTTGCAAGTCAATATAAATCTTTGTCTTGCATTCTTGGGTAGCACTCCTAGTATATGCGGCAATCCTGTCCTACTGGATAACTTATGTTCAGTTCCTCGTTCATTGTTGAATCATCAAAGGACAAACACTTACACTTGGTCCCTGGTATTAGAAAAACCAGGGAACAGTAGACAATAGCAGTGGGCATATCTCATTCAAGCATATGGCTTCATCTCAATGTCTATAGTGGACTAGACATGAATCAACAGTCTTATGATTCTTCAGGCAGAATCGTGCCGACGCCTGCACAGATTGGAATTTTCTGTATGGAGTAATGGACATAGGTATGGCTACACTTTTATACTGTGCAGCCACCTGCAAACTACCGTCCAAATCCCTAGATTTGATTGGTGCATCCATGCGAGCTCATCTCGCAGTATTAATATATTCTACGTGGGAGTTGGTCACGGCCTTGTACTAAAAACAGACAAGGTCAATTTAAAATGTCAAAACAATTACTGAAATCTTTAAACCCTCGTGCATTCTACATTTTATGTACGAATTTCTGAACGCGACTAAGCGTCTTAAACTATCTATCCTTATTCGCCCCTTCTCTTCCCTTCTAAGTGTTCATCAAAATCACGGGGTCGAGAATTGCACTGTCACTCCTAACTTATCCATTTATTCTATCTCGCCCCACTTTCTTTCCATCTCTAAGAAAAAGTGTTTCAAAAACAAACTGTTCACGAGAACAGTTCAAGGACAAAATTACGCTGGTTATAATCAACGAGACCGTGAAAAATCAACTCCTTACAAGTCGTGACCCAGCACGGCATTTATATTACTTAAACCCTGACATCCCCCACCCCAGTGGAAATTTTAAGAAAAATTTACACGATAGGATCCAAGAAACCACAAAGTTATTGTGGTGGGGGCTTAAGTACTATTGTAGAAAAGTCAGCCTTAAGCTTGAGAACAAAAATTTAACTAAGAACGTGCATATTGGATGGACAAAAAGCATACAATTATTGATGCCACGTTCTGTAGAATCTAGTCTATCGAAACATTCTCACTCCACACAATCAAACTTCTCATGAACATTTATAATTACAATGAGTATATCACTGTATACTGCTGGATTAAAGTATAACTACAATCAAACAATCAGGCCTTACTGAAGGAATAGGCTCATAATTATCTAGTCAACACACATAATTGCTGCTTATATACACATTCACAAACAATATACTGTTAATTAAAATACTGTGGTATCCAATGGCAGCAGTAGCTCTGGTAGCTTGGTTTGCCATGTCTCCATCTCATTGACCCGCTGACAAGGGCGTCAGGTTTGTCAGAAGTTCAGGTCACAGTCCGGAATGACGCTGGTGGAAAGAGGATATTCACAAAAAAGGATTGTAAAAGTGGTTCATAAAGTAGTGAACAAGATAATGTGAATCCATCCACCGTCCAGAATTGAGGGGGAAAAGTACTATCCAACCCCAATACAAGACACAACACTCTTTAATAGGAAACTAAATTAGACGTGACAAAACATCAGCTTGGGAATTGTCACCGCCAGGGATAGCCCGGATAACAAACCGGTATTCCTGGAGTGCAAGACTCCACCTCGTTAATCGAGCATTTTTAGCCCTGTTAGACTTCAAGAATAACAACGGACGATGGTCCGTTTCAATTATAAACTCGGACATGAGTAGATATCGCGAAAATGCGTTTACAGCAAAAATGATAGCGAGGCACTCTCGCTCGATAATTGCATAGCGGCATTCCCTATCTAGCAACTTGCGGCTGGCGTATAGACACGGCCGCAAGGTATCGTCTCGTTCCTGCAACAACACAGCTCCTAATCCCTTGTCCGACGCATCAGCGCGGACAATAAATATTTGGTTTATATCTGGCAGTATGAGAATGGGGGAAGTCGAAAACAATCGTTGAACGGTACGAAGTGTATCAGTACATTCGGTTGTCCATTTCACTTTATTAGGAAAATTCTTTCTTGTGAGGTCCGACAACGGAGCTGTAAGCGAAGAAAAATTCGGAATGAACTTCCTATAATAATTAAGAAAGCCCAATAAACTACGAACTTCTTTCTTAGTTCGAGGGGCTTGGAGCTTTAAGATGGTAGTTATCTTCTTGTCATCAGGGGTCTGAACGCCGTGGGCAATTGTATGGCCCAGAAAATTAATTTCATTGTATCCTAAAAACACTTTACTGGGTTTCGCCGTAAGGCCAGCTCGACGAAGAGCAATAAAAACTTGACGTAGGGCTGCGAGGTGGCCCGACCAATCGGTTTCATAAATACAAATGTCGTCAAAATACGACAACACGGAATTCATATTCTGGAGCAATATTGTCATCGTACGCGCGAAAGTGGCAGGGGCTGTAACTAATCCAAAAGGCATATAGCGCCACTGCATAAGACCCAACGGGGTCTGAAAAGCGGTATATTGCTTGCTATTCTCATCAAGCGGAATTTGCCAATAGCCTTTGGAAAGGTCAATTTTAGAAAAAATCGTTGCCCTCGCTAACTGCGCAAAAAGATTCTCCTGGTTGGGAATCGGTTCAGCGTCATATATCGTAACCTCATTAAGTTTACGATAGTCAATACAAAAACGCACTGTATCATCTTTTTTTTTCACTAAGACGATGGGTGAGTTATATGGGCTCGTCGATCGCTCTATCACTCCCAGGTGAAACATGTTACGTACCTCGGTTATTATAGTCTCCTGTGCGTGCAGCGGACGCGGGTATGGTTTAACAAAGACGGGTATATCCGTCTTTAATCTTATAACATGCTGTACCAATGAAGTATTACCTGGTAGATCAGTAAAGACCGTAGTAAACTCGTTAAGCAAATCTCTTATATCTTGTCTTTGCGATTCAGACAGATCTGGATTTATATGTACATCCGAAGTATTTTCAGAAGATTGCAGTGCGGGGATTGAATGTTCTATCTTAATAGGATCATCATCGTCAACTGAAACTAAGGCCGCATTGGCCTGAGCAACCACATTTCGGCGATTATTCTGACGATTATCATCGTCGGACAGGTACTGCTTTAACATATTTATATGGAACACTTTGTCCTGTCCCCGAATCTTTATAAGATAATTTACTCGAGAAAGTCTCTTTAGGACTTTAAAAGGTCCCTTCCATGTAAGAAGGAGTTTATTTTTCGTCTCCGGAAGGAGAACAAGAGTTTGGTCTCCGACGGCCAAGGTTCGCAATCGGCTACCCTGATCACGATATAGTTTATAAAGACTCGCATGCGCAGTCGAAGATTTTTGTGCGAGCTGACATGCATTAAGAATTCTATGTCGCAAGTCTACAACGTATTGATATGCAGACCGCGTATCGTTGTCGTCGGTGTCTGATCCGGCGAATAAATCACGGAGTATGGCCATTGGACCACGCGGCTTGCGACCATACAATAATTCGAAGGGGGAAAAACCCGTCGATGCGTTCGGTAGTTCTCGGTATGCAAAGAGAATAGCGGGGAGCTGTCGATCCCAATCACACGGCTTGTCGGCCGAAACCCGCGCAAGCATAGCTTTCATGGTAGCATTCCATCGTTCACAGCAGCCATTAGACTGTGGGTGGTATGGAGATGTCAATCTTTGTTTAATCCCTACCAATTCCAAGACTTTCTTAAAAAGTTCAGAGGTAAACTGTGGACCTCTGTCCGATAAAATTTCAACCGGAAATCCAAGACGCGAAAAAACAGTAATAAGGGCTTCAGCCACATGATCGGCTGAAATGTCTTTTAGTGGAATGGCCTCTGGCCAACGTGTTGCGTAGTCAATGACAGAAAGTATAAAGCGATGTCCTCTGTCTGACTTGTGTAGAGGGCCAACTATATCTACGGCAACGCGCTCAAATGGTCTGGATACCATTGGCATCTCCTGCAGAGGAGCCCGCGATGCTCTCCCTTTAGGAGTACGTCTCTGACATACGTCACATGTTGATACGAACCGGTTTACATCTGCGTAAATACTGGGCCAAAAAAATTGCGATAGTATTCGAGACTTAGTTCTGGCCTTTCCTTGGTGACCCGCCAAGGAAGTGTCATGCGCGAGACGAATAATGTCGCGACGAAAAGATCTTGGTACTACAAGCTGCATAACGGTCTCTCGCTTATTTCGAAAATTACGATATAATAAGTCATCTTTAATAAGAAACTTAGAGGTATCCGGCGCTGTAGGATCAACTTTAGTAAACAAATGTTTCAATGTGCGGTCTGACTGTTGCTCATCATGGAATGCACTAGACGTTATGTTCAATTCAATAGTAGGGTTACTCAATGCACTGTCTGCTCGTCGACTCGATTGTAGGCGTGTTGTCGCACAAGCAACACTCTCATCCTCAGTCCAAATTTCCAAGTTACCGATAGGAAACTTTATTACTTGAGGTACATTCCCTATGATTAAATCAGCCACCGGATTAGGCAGTACACATGCGGTAACAATACCTGTGAGAAAAGGTGTATCAATATAAACTTCTGCAAGACGGAATCGCTCTACAGATCCGCCAAAAGTAATACAAGTTACATCCTTATCCAAAAATTGTGTTGGACGGACTAGTGACTGCCGAACGCCGATAGTCGTGCATCCGGAGTCACGTAGAACGGAAGCGCGAATCGCGTTCACGCGGCCCTGGTAAAATGTTAATTCACCCAGTTCATGTAGGGCCGACATGACTGGAATAGCTTTTGATTGCGATGAAGATTTATTAGTATAACCAACATCTGTATAGGGTGTCGATTGTACAGAGCAGGCATTTGCCGCTCCCATTTTAACGGTACAAAATCTTTGTATGTGGCCGAACTGATTACACCTGAAGCACATAATACGGTGTGAGTCGTGTCCACGATAAGGCCGACCTTGCGGTCTATCATAATCATTATTTATTACTAAAATACACTGGCCGGGGCGGTCTCTGAAGCCGGTTATGTTGATGGCTTGGATAGTTGCCACGATAATACGGGCGAGGCTCGTAAAAAGAATGTCTCTGGTATCCTTGACGCGGGGATAAATCACTCCGATGCGGAAAATCCCGCGGTGTAAGAAATGACGAAGTGGGGGTCACAAAGGACTCCAGCTCTAATTTCTTTAACGTTATTTCACGCTTCCTCTGTTCTCGCTCCACAGCCTCTATTTCTCGTTCTCTTTCTCTTTGTTCCTTTTCTCTCTCTCTTTCTTCTTTTCTCTTTCTCTTTCTCTTTGTTCCTTTTCTCTCTCTCTTTCTTCTTTTTCTCTTTCTCTTTCTCTTTGTTCCTTTTCTCTCTCTCTTTCTTCTGTTTCTCTTTCTCTTTCTCTTTGTTCCTTTTCTCTCTCTCTTTCTTCTTTTTCTCTTTCTCTTTCTCTTTGTTCCTTTTCTCTCTCTCTTGCTGCTAACCGATCCTCCCGGTCTCGGTCCTGCTGTATTTGTCGTTCGCACCACGAGGCGCGTTCTTCTTCTGGTATACCCAGGGCCTTGGCAGATTCAATGTATTTGAGGAAATCGGCCATAATGTGTATTAAAATCTGTTACTCGTATTGATTCGTATAGAATCAAAACACTGGCACGCTAGTGTGTGCACAATTAGTAAGTATTTACCTACTGTTACGGTATACCGCGGTATGAATTATATTATCTCTAACAGTTACTCTCTCTCAATATTAATCCAGTGTCCTATGTTAGCACTGCTTCGCGAAAAGAACGTTCTATCTCTCTCTGTAAATTGCAGGCAGTGTCACTTGCACTGCAAAAAATTTTATCTCTCTCTCTCTGAATATGAATACTAGTAAGGCAGTGCCGTCTATTCCACTGCAATAAAATATATATGTATCGCCTTCAATGCGACAAATCAGTGTTTTGAGTGATCACTCTCAAAATTTATGTCTCTCTCAACGCGACGAACCAGTGTCCTCTGTTATCACTGTCAAAAATGTATCGCTCTCTCAATGCGACGAATCGAAAATATATCTCTCTCTCAACGCGACAAATTTGGAATATCTCTCTCTTCTCAAAACGCGCACACGCAGTGTCCTCTGTTACCACTGCAAAAACTCTCAAAACGCGAACACGCAGTGTCCTCTGTTACCACTTCAAAATTATTCTCTCTATATTCGACGTGAAATTAGCACGTGACCAAAATTTTTGTATCTCTCTCTCTCACATATCAATACCAGATTACAATTCAACGTGGTTTTAGCACGTGAAACACCTCAGGCATATATTGTAAACATAGCAATGTCAATATACTAGTATAAAGTTTATAAGGAAGGAAGAAAAAAAAATACACTAAACAAGACGCTAGACTCACAAGGAAGACGAACGATAACAGACCCTACAAGTCCTAACTTATATTACAGAAAGTTTAAGAAAAAGACAGGAGAGACATCTTCCTAAAGAAATGTGAGGAAGCAAGAGAAACGTCACAATCTATACGAATAATGGATCCCTAATAGAACTATTCACAGTGAAGCAAATCCCCCCGAGTTATCAATAGCCACCAAGGCACTCCAATATCCTTCGTAATGGCAAAGAAGATATGCTAAACTATGATCCCAACCAACCTCCCGCTCTTAAACTAAACATATAGTAAAGGAAAAAAAGCCTGTAAACACTGAGAGCGGAAAGCACCTCGCCCTCCTCAAAACTGACAATGAGATGGTTCACTTAACTTTTACTAGAGGAATTCAGATGGTGATGTCCTCAATCCATAGCTCGTTCCAAGTCCAAAAAAATGTCGTCTTTCTGTTACAGGTAGATATCTAAGGTGAATGGTGTCCCTCGCCGGTGTCGTCGGGTCAATGGGATGATCAGCTCGTTATATGAAATTGAAACAAAATGTCATATTAATACAAATTGACTATAACCTATCTGTCTCTTAATCTAAAGTAAAAAGGACCTGAAATCACAATGTTATAACAGTACAATATGAAATAATGAACTAAAATGCAATAGATGAATCTAAGGGTAAGTCTGTCAATAGGTTTTAAGAATTATGTATCTAAATGGCATGGCGTTCTTTAAGTTCTTTAGGGGGTCCCTCTCCAGTGTTACAAATCTGGACTGGGTGAGAGTGCCCTCCAGTGTTAGGGTTCTGGTACTAAAGTCCCCTCTAGCTGTTATGAAGAGGGTCTTCTCAATGATGGTATTATGACTGCATTTTAAATCGAGAGGTATTTAATATTTAATCTTCCGTACCATGCCACACACTAAGAACAATCGGAATAAGTTTCATAAACAGACCTGCAGGGCCACAAATTTAATTACATTAATTACCCTAACAATTTTGGTCTAGATCTATTACATAGTAAAGACAACATCAGCAGCATCAAATCTAAATTCAATAATATGTCACTAGAAGTCTTCTCTAGATTCCTATAATATTATGATAATTCTGACTCACTAACAATTTAAGTACTAATTATATATCTCTCAGATATAGTCTGCCTACTATCTATCAAGCAATATACTAATGTCTCTGGCGACGATGTCCTCTCAGCTATTTGTGCCTACCGCTTATAATGGATCAAGCTCGTCAATATAAACTGACGTAGTTAAGTCTATTGGATCTACTCTAGGATGGGCTGGCAATCCCCAGCCTCATCCAGACAAATCAATCCCAATTCACAGATGTGTATGCCAACATTCATACTAGTTGCAAGTCAATATAAATCTTTGTCTTGCATTCTTGGGTAGCACTCCTAGTATATGCGGCAATCCTGTCCTACTGGATAACTTATGTTCAGTTCCTCGTTCATTGTTGAATCATCAAAGGACAAACACTTACACTTGGTCCCTGGTATTAGAAAAACCAGGGAACAGTAGACAATAGCAGTGGGCATATCTCATTCAAGCATATGGCTTCATCTCAATGTCTATAGTGGACTAGACATGAATCAACAGTCTTATGATTCTTCAGGCAGAATCGTGCCGACGCCTGCACAGATTGGAATTTTCTGTATGGAGTAATGGACATAGGTATGGCTACACTTTTATACTGTGCAGCCACCTGCAAACTACCGTCCAAATCCCTAGATTTGATTGGTGCATCCATGCGAGCTCATCTCGCAGTATTAATATATTCTACGTGGGAGTTGGTCACGGCCTTGTACTAAAAACAGACAAGGTCAATTTAAAATGTCAAAACAATTACTGAAATCTTTAAACCTTCGTGCATTCTACATTTTATGTACGAATTTCTGAACGCGACTAAGCGTCTTAAACTATCTATCCTTATTCACCCCTTCTCTTCCCTTCTAAGTGTTCATCAAAATCACGGGGTCGAGAATTGCACTGTCACTCCTAACTTATCCATTTATTCTATCTCGCCCCACTTTCTTTCCATCTCTAAGAAAAAGTGTTTCAAAAACAAACTGTTCACGAGAACAGTTCAAGGACAAAATTACGCTGGTTATAATCAACGAGACCGTGAAAAATCAACTCCTTACAAGTCGTGACCCAGCACGGCATTTATATTACTTAAACCCTGACATAGTGCACATGGTACATTGGAGTGCTCGATCACTACTCATATGTAATGGGGTGAACCATTACAGGGCTGAGAACATCGCTCACTGCAGCGGAAAGGGAGATAAACCCGTTATTTTGACTAGCTGGACCACTAGATGTGGTCAAGGGAAAGTAACCACACAGAAACCATAGATAATCTCCCCTTATTGTTTGATCGTGCACTTGACATGAGTCATGCAGTGTTGAGTAACATTGCCAACTGATGTACTCACTGCGCCAATTTTAAACCATAGTCTTAGCGTTGTCTGTATTGTCCAGGATTGGTCAATTTAAGTGACCATCCTTGGTGCCAGAAGTAGAATCTTGTTATGTATCACTACATTATAAGTTTGTTTAGTATTTATCTTGTTTAGTAATATTTTACTAAGATGGTGTATTTACAACATACACGAGCGAGAGGGCAGCTTTTAAAAATGTTTTTATTTGTTTTAATGTTTTATTAGAATTTGCACTTAGTGAACTGTCACGAGCAGAGTTAGGGTCTTGGGGATGTTACGACTGCACTAGAGGCAGCTAACTCACACTCGGACACAACCACACAAGAAAAGTATTAAATAACTAGAGCGTATATATGTCAGGCCGGTCAGGCCATAGTTTACATAAATATTAATAACAAAACAAAAGACAATAGAGGTATATCTTCAAACCAAAAAAAACTCTAATTAATAACTTAACCAATGATATTCATGTAACTATGGAGGTACTGCAATCAATAGCAAATATGTATATTATACGAAACTAGATATCAATTTAAAGTGACAGTTGAGTCGCCACTGGCCAGTCGCCAGGCAAACTCTCCATAAATCATATGGGCTTAAATGTTAGGAGAGCCCAGTACGTTCAAAGCCTACAGAAGCACTCTTCGGCTTGTAGGTAATTTAAGCAGTTGCCAAAAGACTATATTTTATGCACAATCACTATTCAATTCGTCAACAATGTGCTATATTATTCCAATCATACTATGGCAATAGATCTATGATACAGGACACTCGTGGTCGAGTGCCAGCTGGGGTTTCCTTAGTCTTCCTATGAGGCTGTAGTTCTCTCTCTATCTCCGATCTCTATTATGCTTGAATAAATAAGATATATTACCATTGCTCACGCCTACTGGCAGGCGCGAACATCAATATAGCGCAGCGTGGGCTTTCAAAGGTCAGCCCACTCAGACCTTTCTTTCTAGAGCTCAGTCAGTCCGTTAGCAAGGACTTCTTGTCTTCAAAGCACACAGTTCAGGTACTGGTCAACCGGAGATACTTCACGACACGATGCTTCTGCTCGTCTGTATTCACCAAATCTGAACGTTACACGATGTTATATACTATCTAACTACCCAGCATGCTAGTCCGCTGGCCCAATTAGTTCAGCTATCTCATAGGTCGAAACCTCCCACCATTTTAATTGTAGTAATACGTCTGCACTATTCTACCAGCCAGTTAACGTGCAAAAACTTGTCTAGTCATACTTAACAATGTCAACTGTCCCCACCTTGTTTCACCCCTACTCCATTACTTATTAATCACGAACATTAAAACCGACAAGCGTGAATCCAACCGTTTAACTTTACATTTATTTACTCACCAACTATAATTTGGCGAGGACCGTTCAAGGCCACCAGCCAATTTTTCATGGCCCTGGTAAAAAAACAACTCACTCTCTGCGTGAGTTTTAATAACATCTGAATCATGACATGAACTATAAGGAGTAAATGGGTTGTGTGTTTTTGGGTGACGCTTAGATGATAGCGTGGGTCAGTCAGTTCCACCCAAGTCTTCAAGACAGCCGGACGTGTCATTGTGTCCAGACTAACATAAAAGTAAAAGAAGTTGTATAATTTATATTTCAAGAATTGTGAAGTGCCAGCTCTGATGATGTAGAGCAAGTGTGAATTCATTTGGTTAATTCACGTAAGTTGTACCCATTAATTTAGTTCTGGTATTTAATAATATTTAGATGATGTGAAATAATAATGATTGGATTATACTTGGAAGTTTGATGAACTTTTGTTCAGCTTGCTTAGGCAATCAGGCTAGCAGCTAACAATCTATGGTAAAGTTTATCTTACTAAGTTTCTATCTTAGCATCTATCAGTATCCTGCAGAGAAAGAGTGTAAGGTTCTAGAATGCTATCAACGCTAGCGCGCATGATTAGTTCATGTAATTAAATGGAAACATTTAACTGTAATTTATGACAGACGGATGTTATGTGAAGTGCTAACAAATAGTACTACTGGAGGGTGTGGTCTAAGTCCCGCTACTTGGATCAGAGATAGACAGATCTAGATCTAGATCGTTATTCTTAATCTGCAGTTGGTGCCATTCAGGCTCAAAGTGTCCTTCTTAAAGGAGAGAGAGAGAGAGAGTTAACGGGCAAGAATTATAACCAAGTTATTTCTTTACTTTAGTTCTTTCGTGGGTTTGTAAGGTTATTGTTGGATGATTATTATTTCTAGGTTCCTTTAATTCAGCATTGTGACTATGATCTATGTGTAGATTTATCTTGTGTGCCTTTTCGTTACATTTCATTGATACCGTATTCATTATGGACTTTATGATAATGAGTAGACCAGTTAAGATGAGAGAGGTGTTGGATTTGCAGAGCACGCGTGTGAGCCGCGAGTAGGTCACAGCAGACGCTAACAGGCGTGATCACATGACTTTTGGTCAAGCGAGTCAAATCAAGACCGGGATTGGTTAGCTAATACTTGACCCAAACAACAATAACAAACCTGGCTGACTGTTTACAGTAGCTACCACACTTAAACAGCATTTGGGATGTCGAATATCGGAATTATACTAAAGGATGATGATTATTTACTTTAATTTCTTAATTTATATGTTTATTATAATGCCTCTTTGAATTAGCATGTTCTCTAAATAGGTGTTAAGTTGATTTTCTTCAATTTGTACTGTTTAGGTCGGACTTTGAAACTTTTGAGGGTCGGACCTTGAACTTATATTTGTTGATAGGATGAAGAGAAAGGCCTATGCTAGGTGTATGGATGCATTGTCTATGCATCAGGTGTCATATTTTTATGGCATCCTTTGTAGGTGCTCATGGTCTGTTCTTTTGACACACTGACAGATGTAATTGGACTCTGTTGTAATGAAGGGAGCAGAGTCATTGACTCAGCTCAATCATAAAGTTGTGGGTGTGGCTTGCCCAGTAGACCTGTATATAATATGTCATCATTATTAATATTATGATATTATCTTGTTGCATTATATAATTATTTTCACTGAATATGTGGGAACGTTTTAGGTATTGGAGGTAATACACGTGGGTTGACTTGACTGTTCAGTCTTGTAGTTGTACCATGTAGTTGGGTTTGGCTTTGTGCCATGATTATCATATCACTTGTAGTGGGAGACTATAACTTGCTATTGTTGGTTGAGACTTAGGTGTTGACTTATTATGTGGGTTGGTCCACCTAGAGATACTCCTATGACTTTATGAGTAAGGAGTTTGGTATTATATCCAGAGGATAGGAAAGGGATAAGTTTGGCTCTGAGTTGAGATAAGTCTGTGGCAGTATGGACTAGGGTTTTGTGTAATATTAATAATCTAGTATGTGCGGAGTTGAGCTGGGTTGGCTAATAGGGCCTAAGTTAATTAATTTTGACTTAATGAGTAGATCCAGTTGGCTATTGCTATCCTCTGCTAATTATGATGGTAATTGTTAATTGAGGGATACTACGTTGTGCGTGGGTGGGCTAAGTAAGTAGACGGGATTGTCTTTTATTGAGCCATCTAGCACGGGCAGTTCTGTGGTATGAGTGTGTAGACTCAGCAGACTGTATTTTATTGTAGTTAGTTTAACTCCAGCTCATTCCATAACTAGGATAGATTTGATGCGTACAGGGTGCGCGGCGTACAGGGTGCGCGTATACACATGTAAGGCTTAATGTTATCTTATCGGGAATCAAATTAAGTTTTCTTCCTGATTTAGAATAATGGCCGTTGTTATAATATAAGAATTATAACGTGTGGGATAGCCCTATGTCAGCCTGTAGTTAAGCCAAGGGAAGTAAACATGTTACTTGGTAGGCTTGCATCTTATACTCGAGTTGGCTCCCTGGAGTGCTCACAAAGTAAATTATACGTTACTGTTCGATAGACATCCCAGACCTTCCCCATATTTAATTTACATGTGAATATAGTTATTATTAACTTTTATGTTTTCTTTTGATGCATTCTCTTGTTTTAGCATGATGTAATGATTAACTGATGAGGCGTGCTGTTAATTCCTGTTTTTTTGGTTCTTCTTCACTGCGCCTATCGGTTGGGTTTATTGTCTTGGGTTTATCGTAATGTCTTGTTTATAGTATTGTCCTGGTTTATCGTCCTGTGTTACATAATTTGGTGTCAGAAGTGGGATCAGGTTAGAGGACTTATTTTTGTTATTCTGTTTAGTGTATTATTTTTTTGTGAACGTCTATTAAACCCAACCGATTTGGCGAGATGGCGTCGAGAAGATCAGCGGCAGCTCCAGTTGTAATGATGGCACCCCGGGAGGTGCACCTACGCAGACTCTACAATGATGGTGTGAAGGACACACGTTGGTTTGTGGAAGAGGTGGAGGCTGCGTGGGAAGCCGCTATCTACACGACGCCATCGGCTAAGTGTGCGTTGCTGTGGGCGCACATTAGCGAGAAGGTGAAGGGGGCGCGTGACGTCCACTTGGGCCGCAGCACAGCGGAGCAACGAGACCATGCTCGACGAGAGCACCACACTGTGAGTGTGAGGCTAAAACCAGATGACCTGGTTCTGTGGCAGAATCATGTGCCTGGTCGCAACAAAATCCAGGATGCAGGGGGAGGCGACATGTACAAAGTGTACCTGTCCAGCGGAATGATGGCAGTGGTGTGCCTGATGTCAACAAGCCAGACACTCATTTAAGTCAACCGACTAGGACTTAGCGGTTCTTGCCTTTGGACATTTTACTGTTACCGTAGTTTTATTACTACATTGCCTTTATGATTTATCCAGAGACAGTAAAGTACAGAGAATTAAGTGTAATTTATGAAGTAAGTATTGGTACTATGCATGTGTTGCATCTGGAGATCTACAGGTGCTAAGTCAGTTTGTCGTATTTATGTCCTAGCAATGTTGTTATTTCTCAGTTTTAATCATAATTTTGAATTTATGGTTTTGATGTAGCTAGTCTACATGGTGTTTCCTTGGTGGGTTTAATAACCTTTGTCATTTTGTTATGAATTCTTTTTGGGATATTATGTAATTTGATCATTTTGGATTCAAATAATATTGCCATTATGTTTCTATTATTTTCCATTCCCGTTTGAGATAGTGGTTGTACTGGCATGTAACTAGTAGAGTTGAAGTGCATGTCCAGTTACAATGGGTGCCAAGGAAACAGGTAGTATTGGACAGGGATCGCCAAATAATGACTGAGGCAGAAAGTAAGAGTAAGAATAACAACAGAGTGGTTGTTCCTTGTGGCTGGATGAGATTTAAAGCCTGAGTTTAACTTATTTCTATTTTGAAGTGTTGTGGGCAATGCAGTGGTCTACTTGAAAAAAAAGGAATTTGGAATTTATAATTTCAAAATGATGAGTGTCTCATAGACAGTCGGCAATATTCTGTAGGGCTTTATAGTGGTAAGGCCGGCTTTATTAGCATTGCAGCTATGATTCTTTTATTTTTGTTTGACCATCGCTTTTAATTTTATAGATATTGTGCATTGTAATTTTCTGTGACCATTGCTCTTTTCGCCTTGAATGTATGATGTTTTGTACTCTGTAAACTTATTGATAATTGGCCAGTGAGAGACCACTTGTGGTCACTCTATGACTATAAGTACTAAGTAGAGCTGATTTGTCGACACGGGACGGTCGACACAACTTGAAGGGGGTGAATTGTAATGGGGTGAACCATTACAGGACTGAGAACATCGCTCACTGCAGCGGAATGGGAGATAAACCCGTTATTTTGACTAGCTGGACCACTAGATGTGGTCAAGGGAAAGTAACCACACAGAAACCATAGATAATCTCCCCTTATTGTTTGATCGTGCACTTGACATGAGTCATGAAGTATTGAGTAACATTGCCAACTGATGTACTCACTGCGCCAATTTTAAACCATAGTCTTAGCGTTGTCTGTATTGTCCAGGATTGGTCAATTTAAGTGACCATCCTTGGTGCCAGAAGTAGAATCTTGTTATGTATCACTACATTATAAGTTTGTTTAGTATTTATCTTGTTTAGTAATATTTTATTAAGATGGTGTATTTACAACATACACGAGCGAGAGGGTAGCTTTTAAAAATGTTTTTATTTGTTTTAATGTTTTATTAGAATTTGCACTTAGTGAACTGTAAGGAGTAAATGGGTTGCGTGTTTTTGGGTGACGCTTAGATGATAGCGTGGGTCAGTCAGTTCCACCCAAGTCTTCAAGACAGCCGGACGTGTCATTGTGTCCAGACTAACATAAAAGTAAAAGAAATTGTGATTAATATTTCAAGATTTGTGAAGTGCCAGCTCTGATGATGTAGATCAAGTGTGAATTCATTTGGTTAATTCACCGCGCCTATCGGTTGGGTTTATTGTCTTGGGTTTATCGTAATGTCTTGTTTATTGTATTGTCCTGGTTTATGGTGGTTTATTGTCTTGTTTATTGTACTGTTTATTGTCTTGTGTTTATTGTATCGTGTTTATTATTTGATTTGTTTTTTTTCCTTTTCTTTTTAATAAAATTGATGTCCTCTCAAAACCTGATAGTTTTGTTTGTATGTTTGTTTGTGTGAGATAGCTATAGACCGCTCGTGTTCCCCGTCTCTGTGTTACATTATTTGGTGTCAGATTAGATAGCTAAAGATAGAGAGACCCGCTCGGTCCCGTTCCTGTGCTACACATATAACGCAGAACAAATTGTTTCCGTCGATTTTTCATTGTCACCCATCACACCCCACTCCCATTCCAGACTGAAGGTAATAGGGGCTTTAACGAATTTTTAGTAGGCCCATACAAAATTAATGAACAGTTCATGTTTAAATCAAAATTCACGAAAAATAAAGTCCATGTGAAGTAAATTTCGTGCTCAGTGTCTGTCTCAAGTCGGCCACAGGTGGACCAAGCCGTATGACATAGGCCTACCAATAGACAAGTGTTCTCTCACAGGACCACAGCTAAAGAAAACTCACCGAACTCGTACACCCAAAACAATCTTTAATTATGCCCTACTCAATGTGGAAAGAGGTAGTATACAAGAATAATAAATAAACCACATCCAATAACACAACACTGACTAAGCGAAACATTCACCTGGGCATACAGACAGAAAACGAACAAAATAAAATTGGGATGCGCCACAGAATAAAAGTACACCAGTTCTCCAGTTCATGTACTTCACAACCACAACATAGTCTACATGTAACAATATTCATACGTAACACCCCCCCCCCTCCCCCGCTGTCTTTCACCACTAGTTAAATCAGTCATTTCCACAACCCGACGGGTGATGAGTCCAGCCTGACCCCGTACTGTAGACTTTCAGCTTTTGGCCTTGTCCCGTCTTGACCAAAGAAGAGGTGGAAAATATATTTTTTTAAAAGGTGTGTAAGTCATAAATTCCTGCTATCAGGAGAGAGAATTATTAAATGCACAATGCACAACACTCCTCATTCCCCTTTCAGCTATATGTCAGTAGTCTGATGGATGACCACAGATCTTTGGACTATATGTTATAAAATAATATCAAACACATGTTGACCGCATCTTTCTTGAAAAAGCTTAGATCTAGAGAACAACACATATACCTAGGGTTATTAAGAAATGTTCATCTGTGACTTAATTTTCCCTACAATATTTTCCACACGTGGCCAGTCAATGTCACAGACATTTGTTTTGTCTACTTCATCAAATACATTTAACAAGGCCCCCACAGTAGCTTTCTTGTACTCTTTCTGTCTCCACTTAATCAACAATGTAATGGCTGCATCTTGACTGCTCCTTGATGCAGACTGCCGAATTTCATTCTCTATGGTCATTAAAGGTAAACCAAGATGGAGTAACACACTTTTCCAATTTTCATTCAAAAAACAGGTGGCAAATCGGCTTGCATCAGCATCCGTGAGGACGCGGTTCTTGATTTCATCTGGGAGACTAGCCAGTAAAGAGCCTGGAAAACAAAAGTCAGACAGTGAACAACTTCAGAGATTCAACATTACACCAATAATTGATGTTGCCAAAGGAACATAATTTCAGATTTCTTTGAATAGCTAATCTATTCTCTCTGCTATAGTAGAAAGATGTTTTTATCGCTGGTAATATACAGTAGTGGGTGTAACAAGGGTGGTCCTCAGCTGGATTTGGACTAGTTAAGTGAAAGACATTTTTAATTAAGGCGTGTATCTTTGACAAATTTAAACAAATCTCACCCAATTTTAAACAGATTCAAAAGTAAATGGATGAAACGAAGCACCAGTAAAGGTTTCAGAATTTTTTTTACATTGTCACTCCTATTGTACATTAATAATTATGTCACTCCCTTGAAATTCATTGTACTGATATTCATCTTTTTGTTAAGTGTCACTCCTTTGATATTAACCCAGCACCAGATCATCATGGATTTATTTCCTTTTCACAAACTGAGTGCCCTCCCTCCTCACTCTCTCACCTTCCAGTTTCCTATGTTGGGCAGCAACTTGCCTGTCATATATTTCATTTAGTCTGTTTATAAACTGTATTATCCCCCCCCCCCCCCAATGCATTAGAGATATTTAGTGAAGGAAGAAAGTATAACGCCTATCATACAAAGTGAGTGTGTGTCTACTGTTCAACACCACCAGGCCGTGACAGGAGTATAATGTGTGGACTGATATTAAAATCACAACTGGATCATCTACTGAGATTTCTATAACTTGTGTCACGATCACGTGCGTGAAGATGGTCACGACCACGTGTGTGATGAGTACCTAACTTAGTTACCTTTCAAACCCAGCTAACAAGCCAAGCAAGCAGGCCAGCGATCAACGGACACATGGAGTGAGATTTAAATTAAACGATATTTAATTATAAATGCATGACAAAACTTATGTCAAAACATTAAACTCATGATAATCACATACATAATCACAAAAACAGAGATACTTCAAATTTTACTCTTGGGGATCATGGCTATTATCTATTCCCCGTTTCACATCTAGATCTAATCCCTCTGTCTATAAACTTAACTACGTATACTTAATAGTCTCTGTCAACAGCTGCCCTCCTCGTTGATGCAGTTTCACTTCTCCAGAGTTCACACAATCCTTTCTAGATCTTTAATTTCGACGATAAAAGGGGAAACAGACGCCCCTGGCTTCACACAAATAAGAACACACAGTTCACACCCGCCATCGTAGATTACTTGTTCCTTGAGGGGTTCTCGACATCCCATCCTCAAGACTCTTCAACTTGCAAACACACAGCACACCGACGGTTCACACCCGCCATCGTAGATTCACGAGCTTCTGATGGGTTCCCATCCTATCATCAGAACTCCTCAACTTCTGGTCCCCATGGCACGACCTTCCACTGGTCGCCCGGACCGATAAATTCTTCTTATTGGGAAATACATGTGAACATCATGGATCCCTCACACACCTAACACTTCTGGTCCCCACTGGCACGACCTTCCACTTGTCGCCCGGACCGATTCTCTCTGCGTCTTCCTCTGAGACTGAATAATTTTGGGAACCACGTGTGTCGAGCTTCTCCTCTACTTATACTCCCGAGGTTTTTGCACACGCGACTAGTTTAAAGCGAGTCGTGTGTATCTATCCACGCTCGTCAACATGTTAAAAACCGTGTTTTCCCCTGCTAAACTCACCCCCCTAGACTCGTGGCGCACAAGGCCACCGACCTTCCTCGTGATAGTAATTTTTCATGCTAGACAACAACAAATTAAAAACTCCCCTTCTCCCCTACTAAGTTTATCCCCTCTATACTCGTGGCGTACAAGGTCATCAACCCTAATCGTGACACCTCCTTCCCACAAAACAAAATTTTGATCCCTAGAGCAAAATTTTTAACAAGAAATTCATTACATCAAAATTTCATTCAAATAAGAAGGGTAAACATAATTCAAATACATAGCATCAATGACATCTGGAAAGGCAATCAGCCATCACTTTCTCTCTCTCTTTCACATGTATAATATATGTACATCATGTTTCTGCAACATCAGAAAATAAATCTGGATACCTCACACCAAATCTTTCAACCGCTCTCTTGGACGCAATTTCACATAATGTAATTTCCCATCCATATTCTGTAAAATCTCAGAATCTGACAACTTAGGGGATATCACATCACGTCTGAGATGTACATCTTGAGTCTCTTCTTGTGACTCAATATCATTATAAATCTACTTCATTCACTACAGCAACAATCTCAACTGGCTTTTCATGATACATTTTAAACATATTAACATGACACAACTGTGTATTCTTTCTCCTATCTGGAGTTTTTACAATATAATTGAGATCATTAATTTTTGTCTCAATTTCACAGGGTCCATAAAATCTAGCCTGGAGAGGATTTGACTCCAGGGGAAATAAAACAAGGACCTTATCTCCAGGTTTAAAACTTGTCCTGGCCTTCCTGTCATACCAAAATTTCATTTTCTCTTGGGCACATCCCAAATTCTCTTTGGCTAATTCACAAGCCTTATGCAGCCTATCTCTAAACTTCTGCACATAATCCAATACATTCATTTGAGGATCATCACCGATCCATTTTTCTCTTAACAGAGCCAACGGCCCACGAACATTATGTCCAAACACTAACTCAAAAGGACTAAATCCTAGTGATTCTTGAACTGACTCTCTAGCTGCAAACAACAGCAAATGTATTCCTTCGTCCCAATTTTTCTCGCTATCATAGCAATATGTTCTCATCATATTCTTTAAAGTAGCGTGGAATCTCTCTAAAGCTCCTTGAGATTCTGGGTGGTACGCAGACGACTTAATTTGTCTTGTCCCCAGTTCACCAATAACTTGTTTAAGGCAGGTTTCACGCTTGTGGTCATAATAGGTCACCTGAAGTTTGCGCTGCCACAGAATGGACATAAGTGTGACCAAATGTTGTTCTGGGTTGTTTTTGGTTTGTGTTGGTTCCAAATAAACATGCCAACCATTTTAAGTTGCCGTTGTCCGAATTACTGATTTTATTTTATTTTTTTAAGGAGATCGTTCATGACTTTTCGGATGCATACAACATCCCAGTTTTATGGTATCCCAAAGAAAAGTCATATATCTTATTGAAAATCGATTGCAACCTTCCAAAAATGGGTTCTTTTGCAAGAAAAATGCCGGGAAAACAAGAAAATCTTATACTGTTGTCAAACAGACGGTCGTTATGGAAATCTGCTTTTGTTTACTTCCTGTCTACTGTGGGCGATTGGTTGATCCGAACTTTCACTTCTGCAAATTTGCCACGGAATTAGTTTTTTTTTGCAGTTAAGACCTAATTTTTACCTGGACACTAAAAAAAAGCATGATTTTGTCTTTCGAAAACGAATCGGTCGGTTTTGCAGAAAAATTTTAGTATTTTTGGTCTGAAGAATTCAGGCGACCCGCTATGTTTCCGACACATAGTACCGTACGATTTCATGTTTCGGCATTTTGTTGCTCTCGACTGCAGACGACCAACACATCGTTTGTGCAGTGAGAATACACTTCCAACCACAACATTTTGAATTTTCAGTTTGGATTCAATAGCTGTTGGGCAAGTTTGCATTTATAGCTATCATAAATCTTGTCACGAGCGAGTGAGCGGGGATCAGTAGTTACGAGAAGAGGGTTAGAATAAAGTTAACCCACGGCCCACGGGGTAATGAAAAGCGTGCATGTTGTGAGTGGGGGGGGGGGGGGTCTGAATGAGGCGAGAGCGCTGTACTACTGTCACTGCAAGTTAGAAGGTCCCAGGGGACAGACGTGACTGAGAGTGAAGTGTTGTGACAGTGTTTTCCGGTGATGACTGGTAGGTGAAACGATGATTGATAATAATTATGATTGATGTATTATATTCGTCTATGACCATGATGTAAATAAGTATATATGAGGAATGTGGAAGTCCTTGATGCTGTATATAGCAATGTGCGCCATGAGCGATGGATGGAAGTTAGCTTCAGGGATTTGTAGCGAGAGTGAGTAGGGTGTAATATGGTGGATGTGTGTTACCGTAAGATGTTTGGTGAGTGAAATGTGAACTATTGTGTGTACGCTTCATGAGTTGTAATGAGGGGTGAAGTGATTAGAAATGGTATGGTATTATACCAATGTAATGTTATTCTTGTAGGTGTCGGGGACGGGCCGAAGAGCCGCCTCGGTGAGCACAGGGGATAGGCCAGCATAGGGCCGAAGGCCACACATAGGCCAGGAGTGACGCTGTCGTGTAGGACAGTTGCAGCACATGAGTCGTGGCAGTCTGGCCACAGACAGGGATGTATATTTGCTTGTAATGTGCTATTACGATGTGCTACTGTGAAATGGATGTATTACTGTGCGAATGAGATACTCATGTGAATTGAAGTATGAACGTGCTATTGCCACGTGAGGTGTCATAGGAGGCTAAGGTGTATTGCCATAGGGAGGCGCTATTGAGAGACTGTGGTGTGAAAGAATATTAGTGTGTCATTAAGACCTGAGTGGAGAGGCTGAGGCCGAAGGGTCTTTAGAAGTAATTACCGGGTTGTGGACCCGAGGAAGGGTGCTTACGAGAGAAGGCCGTGGACGGCCGTTTAATTTTATAAGTGATATTTATAATGTATGTCATTGCATTGTTATCTTTAAATTTATGTTTAATAAATGTGTGAGTCTGATGGGTTGTTCTGTTAAGTGTTATACGTGTTCGTTCGTGATTGTTGTTCTGTTATAATTATTACATCTCCCAGTCTGGGATTTGTGACAAATCTCTTCATCCGATACTGATCGCATTGACCCGATCGCTCTAGATCTAGTCAGCATCGGGTTTACCCGCAAGCTCGCCCGTGCCTAAGAATTTGTCATGATAAAATCGGAAATTCCCCAGTTTGCAGGTCTTAGTCTGTGAATGATCTTCATATTAGAATGAGTTTAGGTTTTATTTATGCAGACTATTTATGTTCTTGCTGACATTATTAGTTTTAGCTTTGTGCATAAGATACTGGAGCAGCCAGATTCTGTTTTTTTTTTTCTTTTAGAGAAAAATGTAGATCTAGATTAAATGATCTAGATTTAAGGGCAAGAGCACGCTTGCCGACCTCACTCTCATGTCTGTAACGAAAGTACAGCGTATTGAGGTAATGCAAGAGAAAGTGACAAGCATAAACTTAACAACACAATCATCAAGAAAGTATGCAACATGACAGACACGGCATTTTTCAGTTTTAATCATCTATACTCAAATGCTTGTGTGAAGAAATTCATGTCCATCTTAAATGACAGCCACCATCCCCTGTTTCATCAGGTTTCTAGGTCATCCAAGAGCAACAGAATAATACACATGAAAGCAAACAGGGAAAGATACAGAAGATCATTCTTGCCTTCAGCAATTCGCCTCAGCAAGTCATCTTACAGATAGATGTGTGTCACATTTCATGAAGGTTCTTTCCATGTCACGCCATGTGTGTCTGTTATTGACTTATTGAGTTTGTTTATTTATAATGATACGTGAGATGTATGTACCACATGTGTGCTGTTAAACACTCTGTGAAAACAAATTTCCCATATGGGATAATAAAGTGATTCTTATCTTATCTTATCTTATCTTATATTGTTTGGTTCAGAGCATGGCAAAGGGGGTTGCAGATGGGGAATCCGGCGTCCTCGGCCAGGCCATGGACAGAGCTGTTAAAGGGGGGCCTTAACATTGGCAATGCTAAGGTGGGCCTGCTCTGCTTTGAGCAAGGAAGATGACCTTCACAGGAGGTCTTTCTTCCTTATTCCTCGAAATGAAATGAACAGAACAAGGCCTGAGAAGAAAATGGCTACAAACCCAGGGATAACAGGTTTGATCTCTCTTTAAAGGATACCTTTTTGTTATTGTCTTTGACATTAAGAAGGACGGGAGCCGGTAACAGTGAAATGATAAGTAAACGCTGTTTCTTATTTCTACATTACCAACTTTGTCATTTCATTCTTTAATTCATTTTCGGGTTTTTTCAATTTTGTTTTTTGTTTTTTGTTTCATTTGTTTCTTGTTTGACCTGGCGATGAATTTGATGTGATCGAAAAAACTTAAATTGTCTCCCATTTTAATTCTTTTTGAATTTCTAGTATGGTTTGTTCGTTTAATGGACTTTTTGTGTTGTGTTCTTATGTTGCACTTGTTCCTTACAAGGGGGTTGCAAAATATAACTTGTTCTTTGTTTCGCCAAGTTTTGTAGCTTTAACACAGCTTTCAGATGGGGTGACTCTGGTTACTGGTACTTACTGCCACTTTTATCATTTCAGAAACAAGGAAAATGCATCAAATACAGAGTGTCAGCAGCTACATCATAAAGTCCAGATCCTTAGCATGGTTTTATTGTACTTGCAGGTGTGAAAACTTCACAAGGCCCATGTGGGTGACTTTGCTATGCACTAACTGAATCAAATGTAAGTTGTTGGCATTACTGTTTAAAATTTCTAAATTTAACTTGGCAGCTTAATACACAACTTCAGTACTTGAACCACTATTATTTTATGCAAGGTGACTAACTGTCTTTCTCTCTGTAAGAATATTGAACATCGTCATAAGCCTTCACGGGGTTTTCATCATAGGCCATTTTTCTCAGAAACAAGTTTAATACGAGCTTACCAAAGCTGTGATTTTTTGTTCCTTTTTTTTTCAATTTTTGCAGCACCAATCGAAGAGGAAAGTCACATTAATAACAGTGAAAACAAACAGATGATAGGTCAGCTGCAATTGATTTTTTTTTTTTTTATGTTTCTTTGTTTTTCTTTAGCCATACTATATGAATTTGAATTAGTGCCCTGTTGAAGGTGATATAATGCTGGCAAATGGTCTGAGGAAAGTCGACAAGTGTGGCCTCCCTCCCAGGAAAGTTCAAGCTATGGATTCTCCAGTTCAAGCTTATCCCCAAACTTCTATGGCCACTGCTCGTCTATGAGATTCCACCCTCAACTATGGAGGGGCTAAAGACAAAGATAAATCGCTATACAAGAAAATGGCTCGGATTCCCTCCATGCTTAACCGATTGCACACTTGCATGCAAACAAGCAAAGCTAGTACAACCACTTAAATCCCTGAATGAGGAATACAAAGTAGGGAAGGCCTGCCTTCATTTAATGTTCAAGGGTTCACAAGATGAAGTGGTAAGAAACACAGAACCTGAACTGAAAACAGATCGAAAGTGGAAAGTGAGAGAAGCAGTGGCAGCAGCAGAACACTCCCTGCAGATAAAGGAAATCATCGGAACCACTCAGTCGTATAGAAGAGGACTGGGTGAACATTCACATCCGCCGGTGTCTACAGCAGGACCCAAAGAAAAGCGAGACATGGTACTTTAAGAGATCAGATGCGATCATCATCATCATTGCCTTTCTCACCCTGGATCAGGGTATAGGCCACCAACAAACACCTTCCATCCCTCTCTATCATGGGCCAGCCTCTTTACATTATTCCAAGTCTTTCCGCTTCGTTGCACATCATTTTCTCTGGCTCTTCTCCACGTTCCGCGCGGCCTTCCTCTTGATCTCTTGCCCTGGGGATTCCAGTCCAATACCTTCTTCGTGATGCTGTTTCCTGGCCTCCTGAGAGTGTGGCCGATCCATCTCCATCGCCTCCTACCAATTTCCTCTCTGACTGGGTTCTGTCTTGTTCTTTTCCATACAATTTCATTGCTGACCTTGTCTGTCCATCTGATCTTAAGTAGCTTCCTCAAACATCTGTTGATGAAAACTTGGATTCTCTTTATGCAGGCCTGGGACGCATTCCAAGTCTCACATCCATACAACAGGACTGACTTCACGTTCGAGTTGAATATCCTCAGCTTTGTTTTTAGAGATATATCCTTGGTTCTCCAAATCTTGCTTAAGGATGTGAAAGCTGCCTGTGCCTTTCCAATTCGTGCTTTGACTTCTGCCTCTGTTCCTCCCTTATTGTCAATGATACTACCAAGATAGCAGAAGGACTCTACATCTTCCAGTGGTTGATCTCCTACTGTGACTTGTTCGCTTAGGGGTGCAACAATTTTTAGGACCTTTGACTTCGCGGGATGTATCCTCAATCCAATAGATTCTGAAATTTTGTTTAGAGCTGTAGTCTTTGCTTGCATCTGGTCGTGTGTGTGCGACAATAGTGCCAAGTCATCTGCAAAATCTAGATCGTCCAGCTGTGTCCATGGGGTCCATTGTATGCCATTTCTTCCTCCACTGGTGGTTTCTTTCATAAGCCAATCAATCACCAGGATAAACAGAAATGGGGACAGCAAACAACCCTGCCTAACACCAGTCTTGATATCAAAGCTGTCAGTAAGCTCACCATCATGTACGACTCTGCAACTTGTCCCCTCGTACATGCTCTTGATAAGATTCACCATCTTCTCTGGGATTCCATAATGTCTCAATATTCTCCACAGTGTTTCTCTATCGATGCTATCAAAGGCCTTCTCGTAGTCAAGGAAGTTCACTATCAGTTGGGAGTTCCACTCTAGCGACTGCTCTACTATGATTCTCAGCGTGGCGATCTGGTCGGTGGTTGATCGATTACTCCTGAAACCAGCTTGCTCCTCGCGAAGTTTTTGGTCTGTTGCATTCTGTATTCGCTTGAGAATAATCCGATTGAAAACCTTTCCTGGGATGGAGAGAAGTGTGATTCCTCTGTAGTTACTACAATTGCTGAGGTCCCCTTTTTTTGGGAGCTTCACGAGGTGTCCTTCCTTCCAGTCCTTTGGAAACTTGCCTCCGATCCAAATCCTCGAGAATAGTGAGTGCAGACCCTCTGCAGCCCCAGCAGCATCTGCCTTCAGCGCCTCTGGTGGGATCTGGTCTGGTCCAGCTGCCTTGCCTCGATTTAACTGCTTTATGGCATCATTAATCTCTGCTTTAGTCGGAGGGTCGCAACTGATCGGTAAATCATTTCTTGCGGGTAGAATGTCGGGTGGGTTACTTGGTGGAGGTCTGTTCAAGAGGCTGTTAAAATGTTCTATCCATCTTTTTGCCTGAGCTTCCTTTCCAAAAATAGCCTTCCTGTTGTAATCCTTGACAGGAACTTCAGGTTTTCCATATTTTCCAGCAAGAGTCTTTGTAGTCTGGTAGAGGATCCTCATGTGTCCTCCTGTTGCTGCCTTCTCTGCTTTCTCTGCTAACATTCCTATGAACTCCTCTTTGTCTTTTTTAATTGATTTTTTGACCTCTTTAGCTGATGCTCGGTACTCTTCCTGGTTACCAACTCTTGAGCTTCTTGTACGACTTGCATTTACCCGTTCTTTTAGGTCTCTTCTTATCCTTATCAAGTCCAGTGATTTTTGACTGATCCATTCCTTGTGTTCCACTTTCTTTTCCCCAATAACATCCTGACATGTCGATGTAAATACTCCTTTTACCTTAGCCCAGTGAGTCTCCAAATCTACTGTCTCTTCGAGGTCAACAAGGGGTTTGAATCTATTCCTCAGTGTCAGCTGGAACTCTTCCTTCTTGTCTCCATCCAGAAGGCTCACTTGAAACTTTCTCCTCTTTGTTCCTGCTCTGGTACCTTGTTTCTTGAGGCGGAGTTTGAGTCTTGCCAGCAGCATGTGATGGTCAGATCCAACATCTGCTCCTCTCTGTACTATGACATCCTCTAGTGAGCGTCTGAATCGTCGGGTGATGCAAAAGTGGTCAATCTGATTTTCAGTTACTCCATGCGGTGAAATCCAAGTGGCCTTATGGATCCTCTTGTGTGGGAATACTGAACCTCCAATCACATAGCTGTTAAATGCGCAGAAACTTGCAAACCGCTCTCCATTCTCATTCATTTGTCCTAAACCATTGCACCCCATAATGTCCTCATACCCTGTATTGTCCTGTCCTATCTTGGCATTGGCGTCTCCCATTATAATGTTCACATCTTTTCTTGGCAATGTGTCAACTATTTCCTGAAGCTGGTTGTAGAAGTCGTCCTTGTCCTCATCGGTTGCTTCATTTGTTGGGGCGTATATCTGCACAATGTTCATGTTGATGTTCTTGTTCTTAGTAGTAAATGATGCCAATATAATTCTCCTTCCATAGGGTTCCCATCCCCTCAGTGACCTCTGGGCGTGCTTGCTCAAGATGATCGCTACTCCTTCTGTATGCTTTTTGTCCTCCCTTCCAGAATACAAAATCTTTTCCCCAGTATTAAGTTGTTTCAGTCCGGACTGTATCCAGCGGGTCTCGCTAACTCCAAGTATGTGCAGTCTGTATCGCCTCATCTCCATTGTAACCTGGGCACTCTTTCCTGCTTCATACATGGAGCGGACATTCCACGACGCAATCCGGAGTGACTTGCTTGATGAAGGAGCAGTCGGGCCAGTGGCGTCCTTTCGGCTTTGTCCATTGTCCTTCATTGAATCTACAGGTGCAGATGCTCCCCCTTCTCCCAAGATAAAAGACTGATTTGAAGTATTTGCTTGTGTTTCTGTAACTGGTTTATTTTTACAGGGTGGGTAGTTGGCCCACCGCCAACTGGCTCTTCTCGGGAGACCAGGACCTTTGCACCTTTAGTCGCCTCTTACGACACGCAGTATCACGTCAGATGTATTCTCTGCTGTCCCTCTTCTACAAGAGAGCCCCGCATCTGCACGGGCGATCAGATGCGAGGAAGACGAGAAAAGGGTTCGGAAAGCAGTGCAACAAGGAGGGCACGGTCAGGGGACAAACAGAGAGCGATTTGCAAAGAGCATATTCATGGAACGACATCTGGCACATGGCGCCTATGAAGCTGGCGTTCAGTATTCGCGCTGCATGCGATGTCCTTCCCACAAAGACAAACCTCACTCGCTGGAGCAAAGAGACCAGCGACGAATGTCCGCTGTGCAGTGGGAAACAGACATTGCAACACATTCTATCTGAGTGCAAGGTCGCATTAGCTTGTGGAAGATACACCTGGCGACACAATCGGTCCTTAAAATTATGGCAACGACCATTGCATCAGAAGTAGAAAAGGCAAAGAAGAAAGTCTGACAAACCCAAAACAAAGACATTCATCCAGGCATCCATCAATGTCCGCACCAACATACATTCCACTGCACCCGGGTTACTGGACGAAGCCAGTGACAGGAGAGTGGCAGCAGACTTGGAAGGATGGAATGACTATCCCGAGCTGGTAAGGACCTCCGATATGAGACCAGACATTGTACTAAGCTCAAAGGAAGCCCAGACATACTTCCTAATCGAGCTAACGGTCCCGTATGAAACAAACATGGAGGAGCAGCATGAATACAAAGTGGCCAAATACCAGGATCTTCTGAGGGATCTAAGGATTGCTGGAATGAAGTCAAGCATATTCGCCGTGGAAGTAGGAGCAAGGGGGATTTGTCGGTTCAACAATGTACTCTCTTCTGAAGAAACTCAATCGAGGTGGCAGGAAAATTAGAAGCGCCCTTAAGGAAATAGCAACAACAGCGGAAAATGCTTCCTGCTGGATTTGGTGTAAAAGAAATGAACACTAAATTCATATAGCCTAAAATTATACCATATAACCAGTGGCACTTTTGGCAAAATGGATAAGACACCTGCACAGAAAAACAGAAACCAGAAAATCCAAAGAGAACCTGGCGGCGAGAAAGAAAAAAAGATGAGTGACGAACGCCGAGAGTCGCGAACTCGATGTGGCCGGGGGTTCTAGACGATGTCAGGAAGTCATGAACTCTGTGTGGCCGGGGGTTCTAGAAGATGTCAGGAAGTTAAAGGCCGAAACATCTAATGAAAGAATCCACTCTTCCTCTGAAGAGCGTCATCTGCCTCGCTCCACCTGAGGAGTTTCTTACCACTCTTATTTTTCAAACAATGGTTAATTACGTTTATTCACTTTGTGCAATCCTAGTCTTTCATTTGTTAGAGAAAAACAGACTGTCTTACAATGCTTTCGTCAGGTGCATTTATAGACTGTAATTTGAAATTGTAACTATAATAATAACAATAATAATAAATATGATAATAGTAATGATAATAATAACTTATTATTTCGTGATATTTTTTAGTTTAAGACATGTTGTCTTCAACAGGACGTTGAGGACTGACTGAAAAGGAGGAGAGCAACCTCAACCAAACAAATAGGGGAGAGATCTGGAAATACCTCAAGAAATTAGCTTACTCTGATACCAGTCCTGTGAATGGATAATGTGTTTTAAACTGATTTCAAAATTAATAGTTGCTATTTAAAAATATTCTTCATGCCATTCATACCCTGCATGCATCATACCTGTAATGACTATGAGTATAAGCATAATATGAATTAAAATTTACATGTTGATAGGGAGATAAATTGAGTTGCAATACATTAAAAGCATTGCACTCCTAATTTGAATACTTTTTTCAGTAAAATGTTCATCCATTAAAATGTATTAATGTGAACTGCTTAATTAACATTTATTCAGTTTTAAAGGTTCAGTTCCTATAAAATGATGCTGGCAACTAACTTCCTCATAAGTATTTGATGTGTTGGCTTGTATGCGTTATATTCAACATTAAAAACCTATTTTCTGAGAGAATGTTTTTATCTTTTCTTATCTTTTTCTCTTTCATAAGCATGACCTGTACTAGTTGTTATGTTCCTATGTGTTGCTGATGCATTTATATGTGTTACCAGAGGGTTTTCTGTTCACTCTACAAATTCTGAATTTCCAAGGGCAGGTAACTTCAGTGCAATATTATGAAATATAGGTGAGTCTCAAGCTCAATTAATTATCATTTTTGGGATCCCCAAATGATTCCCTTCCAACCGATATATAATACTCCATCATTGATTCTACATTATTTTTCAACATTTTTGGGATAAATGCAGACCACAAGCGTGAAACCTGCCTTAAACAGTCTCGACATAAAGTTACTGCCCTGATCAGACTGTATTTCTTTGGGCAATCCAAATAAAGTAAAAAACTTTACTAGAGCTTTCACAATACTCTGTGTCTTAATATTTCTAAGAGGAATCGCCTCAGGAAATCTAGTGGATGTACACATTATGGTTAATAAATATTGATTTCCTGAGCTGGTCTTTGGCAAAGGACCAACGCAATCAACGATAACCTTAGAAAAGGGCTCCCCACAAATTGGAATGGGCTGTAAAGGGGCCATTTTTTTTCCAGCATTTGGTTTTCCCACTATCTGACATGTGTGACATGCATTACAAAAATAAGCCACATCCTTGTTAATTCCTGGCCAAAAAAAATGTCTGGTTATCCTATCATTGGTCTTCCTTATACCCAAATGGCCACCCAGAGGTAAATTATGGGCCATGGCAAGTATCTCGTGCCTATATGGTTTTGGAACCACAACTTGATAGACAACCGCCCACTCTTCCGTTGCGCGGACATCAATGGGTCTCCATTTTCTCATAAGTACTCCATCTTTTATGAAGTACCCTTTTGGTACTTTATTAAGTTCTTCGTCGCTCAGAACTTGATCCTGCCATGGCTGTAAGCTAGGATCTAATCCTTGTTCTTTTATTAACTGGTCTCTATCATATGATAAATTCTTATCTTCCTGCATAACATCGGAATGACTGACATCATCTTCATGTAATTATATGGATCCTAGAAAAGTATTAGAAAGATCACAAGAATTATCTACACGGGATTCCGTCGACCTATCTTCTTTGCAAATCTCTTCACTGTCATCTGACTGCTCTTCCTTTTTAGCCATAGCTCGAGTCACCGCACATGAAGGATATATATTTGTATCTTCACTTTCGTCATCAGTACTAGGTTTTGAAGTCAACTGTACAGTAGGTATTTTCCTAGCACCGGCAAGATCATTTCCCAACAATAGAGATACTCCCTCTATTGGCAAACCAGACTTAAGTCCAACTACCACTCGACCTGTTATAAAGTCTGACTTCAAATAAATTTTATGCAAAGGTACAGAGCTAAAGACTCCCTCTATACCCTGTACAAGACTAACTTCTCCAGTATTTGAATCATCATTAAAATCTAGAACATTATCTAACAGGAGGGACTGGGAACATCCAGTATCCCGCAATATTTTTAATGGTATGGGGGTGGAATTTTCCCCAAGGGACACTAGACCCTCTGACACAAATGGCAGAAATTCTTCTCTTATGGTCTCTAACTTCACTGGGTTACGAGGCTGTGGAGCGTTTACAACTTTCGGTCTTCCCACAAAAGCTATAGGGCCAGTCTTTTTTTTTTCAAGAGCACGACAGTTCCAGCTTCTATGGCCCAATCTCCCACAGTTATTACATCTTGATCCCTCGTTCCTCCAATCTCTTCTCTGGAAATAATCTCTTCCACCAGGACTAGGGGGACAAGGTGGTCTAGAGGCAAGGTGCTCGCCTCTCATGCCAAGGGTCCCGGGTTCTAAACCCGGCCGGTGCAGGCATGTTGGAAGTTTGGGATTTTTCTCATATTTTCATGTCCCTGATCCTATTGAGGGGTAGGATCGAGTACCTAGTCTTCTCGGATAAGGACGAAAAAATTCGGAGGGCCCGTGTGCACGTTGCGCACGTTAAAGATACCTTGACAGTTGGAAATCGTAAAGAGCAGGCCGAACAGGCCGCTGCCCGGGCAAAATTAAATAAAATTCATCCCTACCACCCACTCTCCCTCATCCCCCCCACCATTAAAAAAAAAAAAAAAACGACGACCGGCGCTGCACTGTGGCGACGACGTGCCTGCTCCAGTTGTAACTGGGGTGCAATGGCACAAAGGCAAATTTCCCAAATGGGATTAAAGAGTTATACAAATACAAATACAAATACAAATAGGTCTTCTCCCATCGAAACTACTGGATCTCCGCGGGAATTCCATTTTGACTCCCCTCGGATCGCCAGCAGTATCATTTACGGACCTCCTATCCTGAACTCTACCCGGTCTACTGAGCCCAAATCTACTTTTATGAGTTAATGTAAGCTCGTCAGCCAGTTTAGCGGCATCTTGCAACGTCTTTATTTCTTTCTCATTGAGGTACGTCTTTATTTCATCACGGATTCCCGTTTTGAAATCCTCTAGTAATATGAGCTGTTTAAGCTTTTCATAATCTTTACATACCTCCATCGAGGAACACCATCTCTCAAAAAATATCTCCTTTTCATGGGCAAACTCAATATAGGTTTGACTGTCAATTTTTTTGTAATATCTGAACTTCTGCCGATGGGCTTCCGGCACCAATTCATAGGCTTTCAATATCGCGTCCTTCACACGGTCATAATTCCCCGCGTCTTCCGTGGAAAGGGCCGAAAAGGTCTGCTGAGCTTTACCCCTTATTACACTCTGTAACATTAATGGCCAATGTTGTTTGGGCCAGTTCAGACTAAGGGCCACCTTCTCAAAATGTTGGAAGTATTTATCCACTTCCCTCTCATTAAAGGGGGGAACCAACCTTACTTCTCTACTCGCTAGAAAACTAGGTTCATGTGATCTACTAGTAACACCCAATCTGGCTTTTTCTAGCTCATGTTGTCTTTCCCGTTCTTTTTCTTTTTCTTGCGCCTGTCTATCTCTTTCTTTTTCTTTTTCTTGCGCCTGTCTATCTTTATCTTTCTCCCGTGCCTCGTGTTCTAGCTCGTTTTCTGCTCTAGCTCGATCCGCATCTTCTCTTTCTGTAACTCAATATTAACTTCAGTTACTGATGCCATAGTTTCAAACTGAGCTAGGTCGTTTTCTTCGAACACATCATCATCCACATAATACTCAGCAATATATCTCGATATTTCTGCTTTTCTTAAGCTAGCTTTCACATAATCGAGTCCTAATCTCTTACTAATCGTCAATAACTCCGGTTTCCCGAAGGTTAACAAATCCTCCGGTCTCGGTGACGTTAGAAAGGTATTTATCTCCATGGCCGCTGGTCTGACTTACAAAAATATTTCTACAACTTGGAAAACATTTGTTTGTGTCCTAACAGTTTAGATCCCGGACGAGTTAGATCCTATCAATTCAAATTTCATATCCCGGACGATTCACGTCCTAACAGTTTATACAATTTCAGATCCCGGACGATTCACGTCCTAACAGTTTACAAAATTTCAAATCCCGGACGAGCCCCCAATTGTCACGATTACGTGCGTGAAGATGGTCACGACCACGTGTGTGATGAGTACCTAACTTAGTTACCTTTCAAACCCAGCTAACAAGCCAAGCAAGCAGGCCAGCGATCAACGGACACATGGAGTGAGATTTAAATTAAACGATATTTAATTATAAATGCATGACAAAACTTATGTCAAAACATTAAACTCATGATAATCACATACATAATCACAAAAACAGAGATACTTCAAATTTTACTCTTGGGGATCATGGCTATTATCTATTCCCCGTTTCACATCTAGATCTAATCCCTCTGTCTATAAACTTAACTACGTATACTTAATAGTCTCTGTCAACAGCTGCCCTCCTCGTTGATGCAGTTTCACTTCTCCAGAGTTCACACAATCCTTTCTAGATCTTTAATTTCGACGATAAAAGGGGAAACTGACGCCCCTGGCTTCACACAAATAAGAACACACAGTTCACACCCGCCATCGTAGATTACTTGTTCCTTGAGGGGTTCTCGACATCCCATCCTCAAGACTCTTCAACTTGCAAACACACAGCACACCGACGGTTCACACCCGCCATCGTAGATTCACGAGCTTCTGATGGGTTCCCATCCTATCATCAGAACTCCTCAACTTCTGGTCCCCATGGCACGACCTTCCACTGGTCGCCCGGACCGATAAATTCTTCTTATTGGGAAATACATGTGAACATCATGGATCCCTCACACACCTAACACTTCTGGTCCCCACTGGCACGACCTTCCACTTGTCGCCCGGACCGATTCTCTCTGCGTCTTCCTCTGAGACTGAATAATTTTGGGAACTACGTGTGTCGAGCTTCTCCTCTACTTATACTCCCGAGGTTTTTGCACACGCGACTAGTTTAAAGCGAGTCGTGTGTATCTATCCACGCTCGTCAACAATGTTAAAAACCGTGTTTTCCCCTGCTAAACTCACCCCCATAGACTCGTGGCGCACAAGGCCACCGACCTTCCTCGTGATAGTAATTTTTCATGCTAGACAACAACAAATTAAAAACTCCCCTTCTCCCCTACTAAGTTTACCCCCTCTATACTCGTGGCGTACAAGGTCATCAACCCTAATCGTGACACTTGTCTAACGGATTCTGCAATCCATGACGTGAATGCGAATCTCAGGTGCAATGTCAACATCACATTGACACTTCAACAATTAAAATACGACATGTACAACAGAAAGAGACTTACTTGAGAATGATGGCACTTCTGAATCCTCAATATTAGTGTCATTCAATCGATTCACAACATGTCCATATTCATCCTTTAAACTTTCAATGAAATTGCCATAAGCATCCCCTGGCCCTGAGTGCAGAATTTTATCTATCAGCATTTCTGTTCTCTTTTTACGGGTGGGCTGACCATCAATTTCCTCCTTCTCGTCTTTCTTCAGCACTTCCTTTTCAAGTAAAAAAGGAACTAGGAGTTTTGTATCAATTTCATCCAGCAAGAATGGATAATTCTTGAGAATCCGCTTTTCATCTTCTGGTTTTAGGTTCCCTCTTCGAATAGACATGTTTCTTTCTGTTGAAAGTCAGATTAGTGTCATACAATGTATTTAATTTAGACACAAAGTGAAAATAAATCAAATTTAACTGAATGAGTGCAGAGTATGCTGTTAATTAAATTTATATAAATAAAAATAGTCTTCAGAAGTTATAGAAGTTGTCAGTTTCATTACAAACTGCAAAATGGCCACTGTATGCTCCATAAATTCAGTAATCTACGAATGGAATTTTTTATTGTTATATTTGAATCATGGTAGTCAATTTTTCAAGTTTACAATGCAGTTTTCCACTTAACATGTTGCTACAAAAATACTTTCAACTCTCACTAAATTTAATAACACTGTGTAGAAATATAACATCAAAATGATATCCGTATGGCTTCTAAAACTTTTATTAAATGTTAAATTTAACATAAAGATAAACCTAATGTCAAGAATAGATTTAATTCATAAATGTTTCCACTGACTAAATTTTTGTGAGAGAGCAGTGAGTAATTTTTACAAACGTAATTATTGTCCGAGCCAGCATAACTTGGTCTCGTAAACAAGTTGTTTTGAACAGTTTTTTTTATAATAGATAGACAGAAGATGTGGGGAAGGATAGACGGACAGCGTAGGTGTGCATGACTGAGCACTTGTTGTATCTCGTGTTTTGAACTAGGGTTAGTAAAGAGGGAAGGGGTGAGTAGGAATTAAATGTTATTGAGACGTCTGTTGACGTACAGAAAAACCGTGATCCAGAGTAAAAGCTCGGGGTTTTGAACATGTTAAGAATTTATTGCTATAAAATTGCATTATATTGTATGAAGTAATTCGACCTTTGATGTCGACCCAAGGTCGTTGCGTAGGGCTGTTACTTAAAATAACTCAGTTCGGCAGCTGAGCTAGAAGTGGTTGCACCAATCACAATCCAGGAATTAGACGGTAAGCTGCAGATGCAGTCCAGTATTTAAGGCCATACAGAACTTAGTTCTGGGCCACATGTAGACAATCCATTTACGAGGTGGTCGGCGATAGTCCTCAGCCAGATGAGAGACATAGAGACGCAGTTGAGCAGTCCATTGTGAGGAGCCTGATTTAAAGCTCCAGAGCCTAAGCTACTTGGTTTGATATAAACCCACAGCGTTTACATCCAGCGCTCTCACTCCTAGTGAGGGCCGCATGGTGAGAGTCCATACTAATTTGTAATGATGAAAGTGAACCGTTCTACTTACTTTTGAAGACAGTTTTAGAGCTACCGCCAGACAACGCATGGTTGTACAAGCATTCTCCATGGCGTGTCTAGAGGAAATGTCCATATCCTAACATGTCTCATTGAATTAATAGAATTTAAACTGTTAGATCCGTCGCCACGTGCGCGGATTCTTTTTGCCATATAACTCATATGACCTGCAAGTAGTTAGATTGAATACGTTAGTCTTTATAAAAGCTGTAGTTCCATTAGTTAGATTCAGTTGCCTTTGAATTGATATTTATATTTATAATTATATTTGTTACATTAATTCCTGTAATTAAACTGCCCTACAGTTCTGCTAAAATTGAAAGCAATTGATTTATTTAGTTTTTAGAGTGCAAGTATTTATTTTTGTGTGTTCGTCGATTGTGGGAGCGGACCTCGAAAGAGTGTCAGTCGAAATATCCCCATGTAACCCACTTCGCGACACCTAAATTTTAATTAAATATACAATTTGTAAGCCAATGCTGCTATTTTTATGGTGTCTCTAGCAAGCTATCCATGACATTAAAGACAATAGTTAGCAGTTAGGATACATGCCCAATTGTTAAAATTTAAGGAAAATGTGCAGCATTGGTATCAAGTGAAATGGATGTGGTGGAAGTATCTGCTGGATGGACACCTTTCTTTGATTTGGAATATTTTCAACTTGGCGCATTGTGGATAATACAATCGGCAATGTCTTGCCCAGAGAACTGCCGGAGTTTGTTCAAACGACCAGACCTTGTGGCCCATTACTTTATCTACATGGCCATTTTTTTCCCAGAATAACGTCGATGGCCTTGATCTAATGGAGATCAGGTAAAACTTAAAGAAAAAAAAAACTTTTTTTTTTGGTCATCAAGGATTAAGCATACAACTGCTGCATGTTTACACACACACACACACACACAAACAGAAAGAGAGAGAGAGAGCAAACAGACAGGCAGAACAAATAAAAATGAACTAAACTTTTACACACACACACACACACACGGACACATGTAATATAAAATAATAAAACAAAACAAAACAAATCATTTGAAGCAGAAACCCTTAGAATATAATATTTCAGTAAATACAGGATAGATCTAAGTTACCGCAGAGGGAGATAAAATTTTCAATTCACGCTGATTAAAAAAGAAATCACTTATTTAGACTCTTTAAGATTTGATTTACATTTTTATCTCAGTCTAGTGACTGTCCGGTTCAATGAACAGGAATACATAAAGGCGGAATCTGGAGCAAACTAACAATGACCAATTTACCCATGACATCGATTTTGCAAAATCCTGAAAATAAAACAGGTTGATTCCTGATAGTGAGCAGTGCTTGGGGAAAAACATTTTTCAGAAGAAAAAAAAAAACTTGCTCCGGCAGGAGATTGCCACTGCTCTACCGCAGATCCTGGTATTCTTCCAAAATCAGAATCTTATTCACATATGTTTGCGAACTAGCACTTTGTTCTTCTAAAAAAAACAAAAAACTTTACAACTTCCTGGTCCAGACAATGTGATTAGCCAAATTCACATTTTAAAGTCATTTCTAAATCTAGGTCTAAATAATGAATGATCCAGTATCAAATTTCAACTGGGAGGCCGTAAAACCCAAGGCCACAATGGGGATCAAAACCTGGTGTCGGCTTCAGTTTTGGAGACATGTCCATATGACGCTGCACAATCAAACCTACACGGGAGTTGTGGAGGCGACAAAGCGAGAAGAAACCTCACCAACATTAACATTGCAACAGACAATAAAAGAACCATGAAATCAAATACAAAGCTGAACAGATTATTAGAAGAAATAGAAAAAAATTAAGTGGCAAGTGATTGGACTGCGCGAAACGAACAGAACGGGAACAAGGCTTACAAAACTAACTACATGGAGGCACAATGGTTAATATGAATGCGGGAAAACTGAAGACACTCCACAAGCAAAGAGCATGGCATTTCTAGTGCATAGAAATTTTAAAAACTAGGTTGAAAAATTCGAGACACATACAGAAAGAATCATATAATGCAAAATACAAAAAAAAAAAGGAAATACCGTTGATTCAGGTACATGCCCCTACAGCGGATTACGATGAAGCGATCGAAAAATTCTTTGAAAGTTTAGGATAGGCCATCGATCGTAAATCATGCTGCTGTAATATAATTGTGGGGGACTTTAACACAAAAATTGGCTTAAAGGAAAAAAAATATTAAAAAAATACACACCTAAGAGGAATGGGTTCCCACGGCATGGGACGTAGAAATCAAGGAGGTGAAACACCCAAGCTTTGTGGAAGAAAATCACTACATGTATTATATTGCAAACACCTTGTTCAAAAAGGCGAAAAGCAGATATTGCCCCCGAGAAAGCCCAAAATGGGGAACATGGAAACCGTATTGATGACATCCTTACCCCAGACAAGAGCATCATCAGAAACTGTGAGGTGATTACAGCAGTAGACAATGGACGTGACCATCATTATGATTAGAGCAAAAAATAATAAACCGGAAGCTTATGAGATTGAAAAGAATAAAGAGCAGCATAAGTAACATACGTATTCATAATTATATAGAAAAACTGGAAATAAATAAGACCACATTTCAGCTAGAACTGAAAAATAGATTTGAATCCCTGGAGGAAGATGTACCCTCTATCGAGACACTGAATAAACTTGCAGGGGAAGAAATATAGAAAATACATACACAAGGCCCGAAAGAAACACCAGAGAAAGAAAATTAAAGGAAGACAAAATGTTAGAAGAATTAAATAAAAAGAGAAAAACTATACACAAAAAAAAGGATATAAGACGGACAAAGAAAAAATTGAATTTTCTAAACTGAACAGGACAGTGAAAAAAATACGCAGAGGCAAAGACAGAAGGAAAAGAAAATAAATGATTAAGCGAATAACTGAAAGCGGCAATGGACCAAAAGAAATATACAAACCAGGCAGTTGAAAGAAAATCACAAGCATGCTCAAAATTACAGGTGAAACGACCACAGACCGGGAAGAAATCCTAAGTGTCTGCACAGACTTTTACAAAACACTCTACCAGAAAGCGATGGATATACCTGAAACAAATAACTATGTCGCAAATCCCAGACTGGGAGATGTAATAATTATGACAGGACAACAATCACGAACGAACAAGTATAACACTTAACAGAACAACCAAACAGACTCACACATTTATTATATATAATGATAAAGATATCTGTGCAATTACATACATTACATTACTCAATTCGAATACCATTCAATGGTCAGTATTCCCAACATTCATTCTCCTCCGGGTCCACAACCCGATAGTTACTTCCTAACTATGCTCTGGCCTCAGCCTGACATCCATATATATACTACTTGCTGGCCTCTCTTATTGGCTCCTGCTCAACCTAATCTCCGTATCTCAATCTCCCCTCGATGTCTTAATAGCACATTAATATTTCAATAGCACATTAGTATCTCAATAGCACAGTAACATCTTAATAGCACATTAACATTTCAATAACAACGTCCCTGTCTGTGGCCAGACTGCCACGACTCATGTGCTCCCGCTGTCCTGCGCGACAGCTCCACTCAGGCAGGCCTGTGGGTAGCCTTCGGCCCAACCCCGGCACAAGTCCGCTCACCGCGGGTGGCTTCTCTGCCCGACCCCGGCACCTATAGAAATAACGTTACATCTGTATAACACCATACAATTACTATCCACTTCACCACTCATTACGAACCATCAAGCGTACACACAATAGTCCACATTTCACTCACCACACATCTGCACTTCTCTACGGTAACACACCTCCACCGTATTACACAGTACTCAGACTCGCTACGAATCCATGATCCTAACTTACATCTATCGCTCATTGCGCACATATCTATACACAGTAATCAATGACTTTCACATTCCTCACATATAACTTATTTACATCATGGTCATAGGAGAACATAGTACATCAATCACCATAATTATCAATCATAGTTCAACCTACCAGTCATCACTGGAAAACACACAATCTCCCGACTGCTCTCTCACGTCTGTCCCCTTGGACTTCTTAACTTGCAGTGATCTGACTATTCAGATTTTGCCTCTACTACGCCTCAACTTCACTCACAACATGCACGCTTCAAATCCCTTCCCCGCACTTATTGACCCTCGCTCACTCGCTCGTGACAAACTATGTCAACAATGATCAAGATTCAAGTATCATCTTTCAAAGAGGACGAGTTAGAAATGATTTAAGAAAGATGAAAATGGGAGGAGCACCTGGAAATGGTGACATAACAAGCGACGTATTTCAGACAAGAAGCCAACACATGATAAAATAACAAAAGCGCTCAGTGAAATCCTAAATACACAGAAAATACCTGAATGCTGGCACGAAGCAAACATCATAATTCTTTATAAAAATGGAGACCGAAGAGATATAGAACTACAGACCAATCAGCTCTCTACCTCAAGCGTAAACTTTTCACAAAAATATTACAAAGCAGAATGGAGAAAATGCTAAGTTACACACATTCTTGGTAACAACCTGTCACAAACTTGATGTGTAACTTCAGACACCACACTTGTCTGTGCAAGACAAAAGACAATGATGGACATTGTGCTTCTTTTGTTTTAGCTGGGGGTTGGTAGTTGGTACACCTTTTTCATTTTTAAAGTTAACTTCATGGGCAATGCATGATTTAAGTTTCAATGGATTTGTGATTTGGTGTCTGATGTTACACATGCAGGGATGTGACAGCCTACTTTTATTTACCGCTGTTTCTTCTTCTTTTGTAGGTTTTTTTGAAGAAGTTATGTAAAATGTATGCATTTGCCTGCTTTATCAATGTGATTGCTTAAAGTAAACTGAGTATTGCTGACAAAGTTTCTGTATTTTTTGTGTTTTTGTTCAGGTCTTCGGCCTCGGCAGCCAAAGAAGCAAAAGAAGCACCAAAGACAAATGCCGAAAAATGCAAAGACTACCGTGACAGGTTGACGAGAGAGGAACCAGAGAAATATGCGCAGCTTAAATGACAAAAATGCCTTCAGGCGAAGAACTGGCAAGATAGGCAGTCAGAGGAGCAAAGGGCCTAGTGTAAGGAGCTGGCAAGATTGCGGATCCGCAAATTCAGGTAAAATACCAATTTCCTATGCAATGATTCTGTTTGAGTAAGCTCATGAGTCACATCCCAACCACCAGACAGGAATAGATAACATGCCTAAACTGAAATAATACCTTCAATCCCAACTGTTTCGGTTAAACCGTGCCCCACTGTATTCAACCTGCTTTCATTTCTCAAAGCTTATGACTTGATGATTCTTGCATACATTGCAAATTTAGAATCCCTTTTCCTCATGGCTGAGAATGTTGGTAGGCCTAGATAACCCTTCGTTACCCATTGTGACTAATTGTTGTGAAAGAGGTCAACTTTCAGATGTGTAGCGCTGCTAAGGATAGATCTAAGACTGCGAAAACTTGGAATAGGTCATTTCTGTTAAGATCAATCCAGCGAGTTCTTTGTGGTCATCATCATCATTAATGTTCTTTGTCGTACCATTCAAAAAGTGAGATGATCTGCCTATTAACATTGGGACTGGCATTCAACAAGATTGCCTGGACCTGGACTCTGTCCTCATGGAATGCAACCTCTAGCTGAATGCAGCGTTGGCCATTTGCCCTAGGTGCCATGCCACTGTTATTGTTATCAATATCAAGTAACGTGTAGGCATCATCACACATGCAGTAGCCACTCCATGCCATGCTCCTTCTCCACCGCATGGACACAGTAGGCTACGTACACCCAGTACGGTATACCATGGGGCAGAATTGACAAGGCTTGCATGGGCTAGGCTAATTACAGTTCAATTCCGAAGGCTTCGGGTACGATGAGAGACAAAGAGTGCGGATGAAGGGAAAGGCCAGGCCTAGACAGGGCCATTGTCAGGGATGGAACCGACTCCGGAAATTTTTTTCCCGCCGTCATTTATCCCAGCGCTATCGATAATTTGTCTGGCAAAAAAGTTAAACTGCGAAAAGAGCATTAAAAGAGCGGTTGCCAGAAAACAACGATGACCGGAAATAAGCAAATTGGCACTTCCGGTCTTTTGCCCCGGGTACTTTTCGTTGTGTTGGTCTTGGCCACCCTACAGTCTGTCAGTTCAGCTCTTTCTTTTGCGTTTGAGTGATAGATCCAGTATTCTCAAAGATAGATAACGTGATGAAGCATCGAATGTGATCGTTTTCGTGACTCATGAGTGATTTTTTGTTGGATTTATAACTGGTGAAGCCAGTAAGGTAATATTTCAAGGTAGACTCTACATCTAGAGTCTAGATCTAGGGGAGGAGTACCTTACTCGAGCGCCACTTGATAGATTGATAAGTAACGACGTGAGGGTCTAGTCAGTTTGTATCATCGAGGCCGTAGGCCGATGTTCGTCTGGGCAGTAGGCCTAGTCAGATTGACATATCAGGGAAAGCCCCCGGTAGATCTAGGATCTAGTCTTTAATTTCACGGCATTGTTCAAATAAAAGTAGAGAACCAACCTCTAGACCTAGATCTAGGCCCACATTAAATCTAGAACCAGCCACCAGGCACAAAGACACTTTTGTCTACACGTTGTAAGATCTAATGTTCAAAATCTAGATCTAGCTGAGACCAAGAAGAAGAAAAAGATCATATATTTGGCAGTTTCCACGTTAATTAGGTCAAAAGTCAGCCCCGAAAATCTAACTGGTGTTATGAAAAAATGCAGGCGAAAATGCTCTCCTAATCCTATGACTTCAGTTCGAATTGAAAGGCGATTTAATGCTCACCCTGCGCGCCACCCGTAAAGCCCGCTGCCCGGTCAGTGACCTTACTCACGGAGAATCTTATCTGGGGTCACTGACCCGTGCCACTGTACGATGACCACATACGCTGTCCACATGGTTCGGTTTTTATTGATCAGTATGAAAACATTTGCTGCTGAGTGCTATGCCTTATCATGCTTGATAATGAATTAACCAGCAAATAAGTCTGTCAGTCTCTAAACTCTAACCAATGATCTGACTTATGATTCCAAACTGACAGCTGTAGTTTTCGTGAGAACGAAGCATGATAACTAGCCACGCCCTCCCAAGCCCTACACAAATGGTTTCATCCTGATTGACACATACTAATAAACCAATGTGGGCATTTGGGGCAAAGATTATTTCAGAGCTTGTTTCTGATTGGTTCTTAGATACAGACAACTCCAGATTGTGGTCAGCTTGTGAGAAAATGAGATATTATTGCAATTTGTTGAGCAACAGTTCCCATGTCGATGTTTACTGTTACATCGTTTGAAAATGTGGGGAGAGCCTTCGAAAGCTTAGTCTTTGTGATTCCGACCAGTGGTTCACTGGTTAACATATCCATGTCACAATGCATTTGATTTAGAAGAATACAGTGAACAATAACACGGTGTTTACGTCTCAAAAAGGTCAGTGACCTGATGCGTAAAAATACGGCTTGCGCGTGGCGCGGTCAGCTTGACCTTCCCGACTTTTGCCGCCAGTGCGGCATGAGTGCTTGTGAAACATGGGCGGCATTGCCGCCCCGCGCAGGGTGAGGGTTAAGGAAACACTATTAAAAAAATCAATATCATGACTTTTATTATAGGAATAATATCAAGGCTGCCCTTATCCGTCAACATTATCGACAGATACTGCCCAGGTTTATCCGCCGATAATGTTGACGGATACTGCCCAGCTTTATCCGTCAACATTATCAGCGGATACTTGGGTTTATCCGGCAACACTATCAGCAGATCTTGGGCCGTCAACAATATCGGTGGATAAAGCTCGGGTTGATCTACACGTCTTGGTGTTGATTAACCCTCACCATGCGCGGGGCGGCAATAGTCGGTATTGACTTGCAAGTGCTCACGCTGCACGGGCGGCAAAAGTCGCCCAGGTCAAGCTGACCGCGCCACATGCAAGCTGCATTTTCACGCGTCGGGTCAATGACCTTTTTGAGACGTAACCACCGTCTTATTGTTCACTGTATCTCTTCTAAATCAAAGGCATTGTGACATGGACATGTTAACCAGTGAACCACTGGTCGGAATCACAAAGACTAAGCTTTCAAAGTCTCTCCCCACACTTTCAAAAGATGTAATATCGACATGCGAACTGTTGCTCAACAAATTTGCAATATTATCTCATTTTCTCACAAGCTGACCACCATCTGGAGTTGTCTGTATCTAAGAACCAATCAGAAACAAGCTCTGAAATAATCTTAGCCCCAAATGCCCACATTGGTTTATTAGTATGTGTCAATCAGGATGAAACCATTTGTGTAGGGCTTGGGAGGGCGTGGCTTATTATCATGCTTCGTTCTCACGAAAATTACAGCTGTCACTCAGTTTGGAATAAGTCAGATCATTGGTTAGAGACTGACAGACTAAGGTTTTGCTGGTTAATTCATTATCAAGCGCGATAAGGCATAGCAGCGAATGTTTTCATACCGATCAATAAAAACCGAACCACGTGGTCATCGTCTAGCAGCACGGTCAGTGGCCCCAGATAAGATTCTCCGTGAGTAAGGTCACTGATAGCTGACCGGGCAGCGGGCTTTACGGGTAGCGGGCAGGGTATGGGTTAATGACAAAAAACAACAACAAACAAACAAGCAAACTGGATTTATTCCTAATTATGTTGGATTTTTAAAAAATTACCAAACAGATTGATTACTGATAAAAAGACTTTTTATAAGTATGTCAGGCCAGAGTTTTCTGCTATTGTATAACAGTACACAATACAGCCTGCTACTGTCACCCCCCACTGTCTTGTGGGTCATCTCGGGAGAGAGGAAGACTAGGGGAAGGTAACCCTGAATACAAATACCACACTGCCTTGTGTGTTGCTATGATAGCAAAGGCTATGGGAGTAAACCCAGACAGAAAATCAGGAGTGGAGACCCGAAGGTGGTTGTCAGGGAGAACTGCATCAAACTGGCTTCCAGCATCTCCTGCAGCCGGACTAGTTCCAAATGTATTGACCTGGTCTCTCCCTTGGGTTTAACTAGAATGGCAGAGAGAGGGGTGGTGCCTCTGGGCAAAGCACCATCTCTTAAAAATAGCCCAGGCAAGGCAGCAAAACGAGGAGGCGTTTGCTCGGGCTTGGCAAGCGTCTGTCTCTCCTCTATAAGCCCACCCATTTCCGATTTGGAGAGGACACTCCAGCCATCCGTTACGGATGGGCACAACACGGGAGGTGGCAGTTACCGGTGATAAGCTCAATCCATTTGGCGTACGGATGAGCGCCAGGGGTCCCCTCTGTCGGTGGGAGCGGCTTTTCAGCTGCATTGATCAACTACCGCCCGCCGTAACCTGGGCAGCCCCCAGGCAGTTGGGTGTTGTTCCGCCACGTCAGTCTGCTTCATAAGGTGGTTGGAGCTAGACCAAAAGTCAAAAAGCTGACGTAAAGTGTGCACCTGGCAAAAACAGAAAAATACTAAAACTTGGTACCTGGAACGTCAGAACAATGCGCCCAGGCTTGCAACAGCAAGATCTCACTGATATTGACTCCATCAGGAAATCCCAAATTATTGATCGAGAACTTCAGCTACTAAACATCGACATCGCTGCCCTTCAAGAAACTCGACTTCCCGACTCCGGGTCAGTCAAAGAAGAAAACTACACCTTCTTCTGGCAGGGCCTTAGCAGCGAACAGCCGAGAATCCACGGCGTGGGCTTCGCCGTAAAAAACTCCCTTATCAATTCGATCGCAACTCCAATTGGAGTGTCAGAACGCATCATGACACTCAGACTGAACACCCGGTCTGGTTTTACCAACATTATCTGTGTCTATGCCCCAACACTTACCTCCTCTGACGAAACCAAAGACATTTTCTACGAGGCATTGCAGAGGACTCTCCACAACATCCCTCTCACCGAAGGCCTGCTAATTCTGGGTGACTTTAACGCTCGAGTGGGAGCAGATCACTCCGCATGGCCAAAGTGCATTGGGCACTTCGGCATTGGCAACATCAACGAAAACGGGCAGCGCCTTCTGGAGCTATGCTCCGTAAACTCATTATGTGTTACAAACACGTACTTTGACCTTAAGAGATGCCAAAGAACATCATGGCGCCATCCCAGGTCTGGCCATTGGCATCAATTAGATCTTATTCTCTCAAGGAGGAAGAGTTTGGGCTGTATAAAAATAACTCGTTCCCTCCACAGTGCTGACTGTGACACCGACCATGCACTGGTAGTCAGCAAAATCAAAATTTCGGCCAAGAAAATATACAGATCAAAAGCCCCTTCAATCCCTAAGATCAATGTAACAGCAATCAGAGATGAATCAAATAGAAAGTCATTTGAAAAGTTATTTGCTGAAAGCATGGATAATGTCACCCAATGTGACTCGGTAGATGAAACATGGAACACTCTCAGTTCAAAAATTCATGACTGTGCCATCAAGTCTTTTGGACAGCATAAAGTTTCAAACAACGACTGGGTAGCCCAGAACAGCGAAATTCTCCTACCTCTCATTGAGCAAAAGAAATCTGCTTTCAATGAGTATAACAAAAATTGCAATCAGAGTACAAAAACTTGTTTGAAAAATGCAAAAGCTAAACTTCAGCTGGAGGTAAGACGTTGCGCCAACAAATACTGGACAGACTTGTGTAACAGCATACAAGAGGCAAATGAAAAGGGAGATATGAAAACCGCCTTTAGTCAGATGAAAGTAGCTCTTGGGCCAATCATCACCAAAAGCGCCCCACTTAAGTCTGTAAATGGTGAACCCATCACAGATAAAAATGAACAACTGAAAAGGTGGGTAGAGCATTACTCTCTGTTGTATTCAACTGAGAAAAATATTCCACCAGATTTTGAGGAACACCTCCAAAAACTGCCAATAATGGCCGAACTTGACGCTGAACCTTCCTTAGTCGAGCTTTCCAATGCAATCGACCACCTGTCTGCTGGAAAAGCCACAGGAAGTGACAACATTCCTGCAGAGGTATTAAAAGACCTAAAAGGCCCACTATTACCACACCTGTATAATCTGTTACTGCAGTGTTGGAAAGAAGGCGTGATACCACATGATATGAGAGACGCCAAAATTGTCACACTTTACAAGAACAAAGGAGACAAAGGCGACTGCAACAACTATCGAGGCATATCCCTCCTCAGCATTACTGGAAAGGCTTTTGCTCGCGTCATCCTCTGCCGCCTTCAACAACTGGCGGAAAAAGTCTTACCAGAAACACAATGTGGCTTTCGAAGCAAACGATCAACCATTGACATGATATTTGCACTTCGGCAAATCCAAGAAAAATGTAAAGAACAAAACAGGCCGCTTATAACATGCTTTGTGGACCTAACAAAGGCTTTCGACACCGTAAGCCGATCTGGCCTGTATGCAGTCCTTAAATCCATAGGCTGTCCACCAACATTGCTAAAACTTATTGCATCCTTCCACACTGACATGAGGGCATGTGTCAACTTTGAGGGCTGCACATCCAATTCATTTGCTGTAAACAGCGGTGTGAAGCAGGGATGTGTTCTTGCTCCTACCTTATTTGGTATATATTTTGCAGCCCTACTCAAGAATGCCTTTGGTCAATGTTCAGGTGGAGTACTTATTAACACCAGAGTGGACGGCTCCATTTTTAATGTTGCCAGACTAAAAGCAAAATCTCGTACAGAGCATATTATGTTACAAGAGCTCCTCTTCGCAGATGATGCTGCAATCGTGGCCCACGATGAAACCACGCTCCAGGCTCTCATCAATAGCCTTGCCAAAGCCTGTGACAAATTCATGCTAAAGATCAGTATCTCAAAAACTGTAGTTTTGACACAAGGCTTGAGAAACCCCAACCCAATCATGCTGAATGGCTCTCCTCTGGAGCAAGTGGGAAAATTCTGCTACCTAGGCTCAACCATCAGTGGTAGCACAGACATAACAACTGAAATAAATGCCAGAATAGGAAAGGCGGCCACAGCTTTTGGCAAACTCTCAAAAAGGGTGTGGAACAATAGCAAGCTGACCATCAAAACAAAGGTACTCGTGTACCAAACTTGCGTCCTAAGCACCCTGCTGTATGGCTCAGAGACATGGACCACCTACTCCAAACATGAAAGATCCCTCAACTCTTTCCACCTGCGCTGCCTACGCAAAATTCTCAAGATCAAGTGGCAAGACAGGATCTCAAATATCGAAGTTCTGAGCCGAGCCAACATTCCATCAACTCAAGCTCTCCTAGGCAAAAAAAGACTGCGGTGGCTTGGACATCTCCACCGTATGGAAAATGATCGCATCCCCAGACAAATTCTCTACGGGGAACTTGCTACTGGCAACCGACCCAGAGGTAGGCCACATCTGCGATTCAAAGACACTTGCAAGGTCACGATGAAAGCATTCAACATCGACCCCAATGAATGGGAGAACCTTGCAAATGATCGAAGCAGATGGAGACAAAAATTGCGCAGTGGCACGCTCGCAATAGACTTCAAGGCAAAAGAAACATACCTGACAAAACGACAGAGGCGGAATGAAAACACTCGCCAAAGTGAACCCAAAAGACTGACCTGCAATCACTGCCATCGCACTCTCGGGTCAAACATTGGTAGAATAAGCCACGAGAGAAGCTGTCAGTCAAAGTGAAAGTGAATATTCTAGCTGCTAAGACCGTCTGTAAAGACGCTAAAGGCCATATATACATATATAAGAAAAGAGGAAAAAAAAAAAAAAAAAACTACCCTGCTGAGAATGGAACCACTGTCCCCCGATTGACAGGTGTAGATACAAAAAAAAAACCTGGATTTCTTCCGTTATTGTTCTTGGGTTAAGAAAAAAAAAAGATTGATGCCTAATAAAAAGACTTATGAAAAAAAAAAAAAACAGCCTGCCGTGCTGAGAATCGAACCAGGGCCCCCTGATTGACAGGCAGAGATGCTAACCACTACACTATTGGGGAACCTGAGTAACTGTGAGGAAAGTCTTACTAAATAAGCATGACCAAACCAAGAAACCCATATCAACGGATTAGACCTGAACCTTTCTTGGAATCCATTTTTAAAATCAATAAATTTCCAAGCCTCTCCAATTTCAATATATCGTTTTCAATTCAACACTACGGGTGTGCGAGTAACGATTCCGGAATCGAGTACTCGATTCTTAACTGCGGCGATTCCGGACCCGAGTCTCCAATCAAATACTCGATTCCAACAAACCGATTCCGGACTCGACTCCTCGGTAAAGGACTCGAGTCCCATACACAAATTGGGCAAAAAATTACACTGAAAGCACGTCAAATCACCACGCCACCACCACAACCACACGTGCTGGGTGAGTACAGCAAGTGGAAACCGACGGCAACAGAACTGAAAGTGAAACTACTCTTAGAATTCCAAGAATTTACGGTGGTTTCGATTTCAAAAGAAACACTCAATGCTAGCCTTAGCTCACACAAGTTGTTATAGTTTACAACAACAGCAACAACATCGCCACCATCATCACCACAACCAACCAATCAACCAACCAATCAACAACAACAAACAACATTCCAGCATCCTCCGTCCCATCAGAGAGATTGTTTTCTGCTGCCGGAGAACTGGTATCCAGCAGGAGATCAAGATTGACAGCAGAAAATGTAAATATGTTGTTGTTTCTAAACAGCAATTATGTTGTAAAAAAAAAAAAAAAGAAAGAAAACAAAAAAAAAAAAAGAAAGAAAAGCAAAAAAAAAAAAAGAAAGAAAGAAAAAAAAAACAATTAAAAAAGAAGAAAAAAAAACTTTAAAAAAGAAAGAAAAAAGAAAAAAAAAACCCAGCAACTTTCAATTGCTGACTATTAAGAACCTATGATGATCCCAAGCAAACTTCATGTATGAAGTGCATTCTCTGAGGTTCACAGTTATAAATTTTAGGTATGCATTTTATTTTCAGTGTACCACTGAACACCAACAACAACAACAACAGCAGCAACAGCAACAACAACAACAAATACAACAACAGCAGCAGTGGTGAAACAGCAGTGGCAACAACAACAACAACAGCAGCAGCAGCGATAACAACAGCATTAGCAGCAATAACAACAATGTTAAAACAATAATTGCAGCAGTAGTGCATTATTATCACCACAAACCACCACTACCACCACCACCACCAACAGCTACAGCAACAACAGTACTGAAGTTAAAACAATAGCAACACCAACATTTGCCATGCAAAAAAAATTGAATAACAAGTTCTCGTTAGTATAATTACTCGAGTAATTACTCGATTCCTGGCACCTTGGGAATCGAGTACTTACTCGAATAATTATTCGACTCCTTTTGTTATTACTCGATTCCGGAATCGAGTCCGAAATTTTTGGATTCGCACACCCTTATTCAACACTCGCCCAATATGAACGTTGATCGCGTCGGGATGAATGGAACAAGGGAGGAAGACGGAGAAAGGTTCGAATCAGGGGAGATGACTCGCAAATACAGAATTTATGTTGACGGATAAAAAAAATCCTAGGGGAAATTTTATTCGTCAGTATCGACGGATAAACACTTCGTAATATCAATTATCAATACAAAATGCATTCTGATCGTAAGAAAAACGACCGATGAAAGTTCCCGACTGATAATGCCCAATTAAATTAAATGTTTTGTGTGGAATTTTTTTTTTTTTTTAAATTTTATAAGCCTGTTTAGACATGCTGTCGAAGACTTTAACGCATACATTTTCATCCTTTGTTTTGTTTGTCTTGTTTTTTGGGCTGGAAATGACGTTCTGAATGTGACCCAGTTTATGATGGACTGTCGGATGTTCTATGCTAAAAATAGCACAAACTTTTGTTTTAAATCTCTCAAATGTTTTTTTTTAACCAGAAATATATTCCATGCTCCCTTTCAAAGGAATACCACAATTTCAGCAGCTTTAGGGCAAGATGGAATGCCTTTTTTGCATTTTCAAAATTCAGAATCTCATTTGCGACACGAATCTCACAATATGAAAACTACAAAATTTGTCATAAAAATAGAGACACCGTCTGAGAAGGAATACCTGCTTTGGGGAGGACATTCTTCCTTGAAAATACTTTCTTCTGGGATAAAAGGTAAGAAATTTAATTTATCGTGCCTTCGTCACCTTCCAAACTTTGTCGGACACTTTTCTAACGATCTGAATAAAGATTCAATTTCAAGAAAATCTGGGTTTTAGCTTCGAATTTCAGTCTGAAAACTGAAGCCTAGTCTGAAATGGAAGCACAAGCCCTTCCTATTTGCGTTCGAAGTGTGTTCACATAGCTCTCGATTAGAAAATCTGCATTTTGGTGTAAATTCAGATCGTAGAAAAGAGTGACAGATAAGGGTGTGCGAATCCAAAAATTTCGGACTCGATTCCGGAATCGAGTAATAACAAAAGGAGTCGAATAATTACTCGAGTAAGTACTCGATTCCCAAGGTGCCAGGAATCGAGTAATTACTCGAGTAATTATACTAACGAGAACTTGTTATTCAATTTTTTTTGCATGGCAAATGTTGGTGTTGCTATTGTTTTAACTTCAGTACTGTTGTTGCTGTAGCTGTTGGTGGTGGTGGTGGTAGTGGTGGTTTGTGGTGATAATAATGCACTACTGCTGCAATTATTGTTTTAACATTGTTGTTATTGCTGCTAATGCTGTTGTTATCGCTGCTGCTGCTGTTGTTGTTGTTGTTGCCACTGCTGTTTCACCACTGCTGCTGTTGTTGTATTTGTTGTTGTTGTTGCTGTTGCTGCTGTTGTTGTTGTTGGTGTTGGTGGTGGTGGTACACTGAAAATAAAATGCATACCTAAAATTTATAACTGTGAACCTCAGAGAATGCACTTCATACATGAAGTTTGCTTGGGATCATCATAGGTTCTTAATAGTCAGCAATTGAAAGTTGTTGGGTTTTTTTTTTCTTTTTTCTTTCTTTTTTAAAGTTTTTTTTTCTTCTTTTTTAATTGTTTTTTTTTTTTTTTCTTTTTTTTTTTTGCTTTTCTTTTTTTTTTTTTTTTTTTTGTTTTCTTTGTTTTTTTGTTTTTTTTACAACATAATTGCTGTTTAGAAACAACAACATATTTACATTTTCTGCTGTCAATCTTGATCTCCTGCTGGATACCAGTTCTCCGGCAGCAGAAAACAATCTCTCTGATGGGACGGAGGATGCTGGAATGTTGTTTGTTGTTGTTGATTGGTTGGTTGATTGGTTGGTTGTGGTGATGATGGTGGCGATGTTGTTGCTGTTGTTGTAAACTATAACAACTTGTGTGAGCTAAGGCTAGCATTGAGTGTTTCTTTTGAAATCGAAACCACCGTAAATTCTTGGAATTCTAAGAGTAGTTTCACTTTCAGTTCTGTTGCCGTCGGTTTCCACTTGCTGTACTCACCCAGCACGTGTGGTTGTGGTGGTGGCGTGGTGATTTGACGTGCTTTTAGTGTAATTTTTTGCCCAATTTGTGTATGGGACTCGAGTCCTTTACCGAGGAGTCGAGTCCGGAATCGGTTTGTTGGAATCGAGTCCAGAATCGAGTATTTGATTGGAGACTCGGGTCCGGAATCGCCGCAGTTAAGAATCGAGTACTCAATTCCGGAATCGTTACTCGCACACCCGTAGTGACAGATTAAGATCTGGTCCCGATCAGATCCTTAGAGTGATGTCAGACGTCCCCCTCAGATCGTGAGGAGAGATCGCAGAGAATAATTCAGAACATTAGACTGAGTCGCCGATGCCCATGACAGATCGTTAGAAAAAGTGACAGACGTTGGTTTAGAAAAATCATATCGTTAAACTTAATGACCGATGCTTCTGACAGGTTTTCTTTGAATGTTAGAAAATGATGACAGACACTTCAGATTGTGAAAAATGACAGACTTTGAGCCTAATACTTGGTATTTTAGTAATATTAGATTTAGGACCTAAACATTTATAGTCGACAGATAATCTAGTCTAGACCTAGATCTAGTTTCTAGATGTTCTGATCCAGAGATTCTGGATTAGAATTCACACAGAACCATACTAGATTATTAGAGATCTAGATCAGCAAACTGCATTATTTTCTAATGAATCTGAAAGATAGATCTATCACCTTTTTAGATATAACTGCCTGAGAGTGAGAAAATTCACATCTTATCATGTAGGCCTACCTTTTTTAATTTAACCAGTGCTACATTTTAACAGGGAATGTGTTACACCATGTTGGGGTTATGTTGTCACTCAAGATAATGTGATTTCCAGTTCGAGATCCAGGTCTGGACCCTCATTGAGTCCGTGGGAAAGACTCGTTGTGAGATAATGAACAGATAGATCAAGTAAGTTACAATTTTTCATAATATATTTTTATACACAAGCATAATGGCATTACGTATTGCTCATGAATAATTTTACAGAGTTTTAGTAAAAAGTTTATAAAATTTTTGTCTTTGCAGTCTTGAGATACAATGACCTCCACTAGCGCCTGTTGGTACCAGCAGTTAAAAGAAAAGGATCCTACAAAGTACGCTGAATACCTTGACAAGGCAAAGGAGAGAAACAAGAAACGGAGAGATGACTTGAAAGCATTTTAAAGGAGTCCAAGACTGTTACCGGTCATGAAAAAATAATCACGAAAAAAATCGGTTTTATTGCATAACCAGGGACTTGGCTGACCCTAAAATTGTCATAACTGAGTTTGTTTCAAAAAGACGAATCCAACCATAATATATTACATGTTCAGGTTTGATCTAGTGAAAAATTTGACTGAACATTAAAAAACTGGGAAGTTCTGAATAGTTATACTGTGGAAACTGCCATATATCTAGCTTACGGAGGTCTATACCGTACCTTTCTTTTTAGTGTTTCATTCAGGATGAATTGTGACTTGGTAGGTTAAAGATTATGGGCTGTGTTAGTTAGAATATTAGACTTGAAATAGAACTTGTCTTGATCTTGACTTGTTTGTTAAAAAAAAAAAAGTGGGGGGATTACCAAACAAAGTTAGATCTACCTTGCATTGGGTAGGGATTAGTTCAAAAAATATTTGGATAAAGTCACTAGTAATATAAATAAGTTATGTTTTTGTTAGCATGTAAACTTGTACAGTAGACCTCAACGACAAGTATAACGGCCTCGGATTAAATGGGACCTTGGTTACAACAGCATAAATTAAAATCCCCATGTCATACACTCTTCTCATAAGTAAAAAAACTTGTTTACAATGGGGGCACATACAGCACACCTCTGTTACAACGGCATTTTTCGTACCGACGGCACAGAATACATCAAGCAAAATGTTGCGCCACAGTCGCCCCGCTGAGAGATCTGTTGGGAGATGGGCAGAGACGGAATGCACAAGGGGAGGGGGGTGTTGATAGTGTTATGACCAATTGCTAGTCCTTTGTATGAACAGATGCGTGATCGTGTAACTGTGGGAGGTAGGTTGGTGGGATGGCCACGCACCGCGGAGGTGGGCGATGACGCAAGACTAGACTCACATGGTCAGTCCTTTGTGTGAACATATGACCAATCAGGTGAACAGGACCCACGAGGTTGGCACACATGTGTGTAAACCTGAAAGTAAGGGAATGGTCATTCTGCACGCACCTGGTGTGTAAATCTATGCCTGACCAAAACTGCGGTCACTTGCTACGCTACCTTTCAAGCAAAAGCATCACCATTCACCTTTTGAGAAAGACAAGCTGCACTGCGATATAATCATGGCAACAAAGAAGAGAAACTGAAAATACCTTTCTCTTGAAATGAAGGCAAAATAAATTGAAGAGGTGGACAGGGCTTTAAAAAACAAGGCTCAAATCTGTAGGGACAATGCTTCTGTGACAAGCCCTGTGTATAAATTTATATGAGTGCTTTCCCTTGGGCCTTGTCTATAACTGCATCTCGCTTAGAACAGCAGTTTTGCAGTGGTCCCGTGAATGCCATTGTATCTGAGTTCCACTGTAGTGTAACCCATCTAGATCTAAGATTGTGTGGTCTTAAGAGACAAGTGAGAAATGACATGGGATGAAGATGGCACCTCATGTCATTCGTACTTATCATTTATTCATATCTCTAGGACAGATTTCTGACGGTGATATTGACATGCCTTTATGTATTGTTGAGTCATCTTTTACATTCGCGCGTGACAAGCGCTTGCCGGAAAAAGTTCAGGAAATTTTTTGTGGCATGGTTCCATCCCTGCATTGTAAATCGTTGTTTCCCTTATTTTGAATGACAATACCTGGTTGAATGAGACTTTACTCGTTGAGACCCTCATTAGAGCTGGCATTATTTTACAGAGATACAAGGGGAAAAGTCGGAAATTTCTGATAGCCTCATTGAAGTTGACTTTGTTGTATGCAATTTCCACTGTCTTCGTGCAGACACTATTTTCATCACAAATGTGTGACAAGGCAATAGGAGCAGTGGAATAAATTGTGGTTCTTGCGATCACTGTGGTATCACATCGATTTGCGATTACCAAGCACCTAGTACCACTAACATCTGCAAATAATTTATTTTGTGATATATATGTTCCTTAGTTTCTGTGGCACTTAATTGGATCGTCACGCTAATAAAAATGTGTGCAATTAAGAGACAACACTTTCAAGACAACAACTACTTAACTGTACACTGAAAATTTGTTTTGCTTTTCAGAGAAAAACATAAAACCAAGAGTCCCGGTCGGACTACTGGGCATTCCGAGGCCAAATCTGCAGAGGTAAGATGGATAAGGTACACTTTATGGCTGGTACACAGGGAATAATCCCGGAGAAAAATCTAGGTAGGCAGTGAGTTAAGGCTGCATGACGCTCACACATACACGAGCACTGTTTCAAAGATAACATTCAGTGGTGCATGTGCAAATGTCTTACAATTCATTTAAGGTTAGGTTAAACTGGCCCCATAGCATGAAAAAGTCGTTCTCCAAGCCATTTTCATTTTTTCACTAATATGAAACTTTATTAAATCCTGCACATTTCTGTGTGTTTTACAATGTTCTAGGACTTCAAGAAGTATTTTATTTTGATTTTTAGGTTGAGTGCAAATGTATATTTTCGCATAGATTTTCTGTTTTTTTGCAGATTTCTCAGTTTTGCCATTTTCAGGACAGCGGCTGCAGTCATGACAAGATATCTCAAAAACTACTTAAACTACTGGCTTGAAACTTTGCCTAGTAGTTTTTGATGGTATGCAGGTGACAATAGACTATTCCTAAAGTTATTGACCCATAACTTTTGGAGTGAGCTAGATTTTGGTATCCTGACCTCCCATAAATTTCGGAAAAATTTTCCTCCATGGCTTTGAAAAATCATAGAAAAAGAAGTAACAACAGTATCTACATGAAAATAGTCTAAAGTCTGTGTAGCATTACTTTCTACACTGATGCTAAGTTTCAAAATGATACCTATGTAACTCTTTGAGATATCTTGTCACAACTGTGTGGCATATTTGGGGTTCGGCACCCCCCTAACGATGTTTATTTTGTGTCCCCATCCTTTATTAAGGAGAAATTGGGCATGAAATGGTGTTTTCGGTATGTTTCTAACCTGTATCTAACTCACTGTGGTATTTTCAGTTCATTTATGCCAAGAATTCTATTTGCCAGTTTAACCTAACCTTAAAAATAGCACATTTTCTTGTTGTTCTACCGGACTAGGTGACCTAATGGATTAGGGAGGTCGAGATTTGAAGTATGGCTGGGTCAAACCAAAGACAGAAATGAAAAATGGGTAACTATTCTGCCAGCTGTCCCACAGGCATCGGCAGTGTGGGGATTAGTGGTAGGACTGGTAGCCCGGTGTCAGTATACTTGGCTGGGTGGGAAGGGCGAGTTGTGCTACACTTGCTATCCCTGTGTGGCAACACATCATTTCAAATGTCCGAGTAGCACCATCCTTTAAATGATCATTGTCAGGGTTAGGATTTGAATTACCGTGCTGGGTCACGGGTTTGTTTATTTCATGCCATCATTGATTTTGGCCAGTGCAAACGGCCTTGAACTATTCCCGTGGACAGTTTGTTTTTGGAAACGCTTTTTCTTAGAGATGGAAAGAAAGTGGGGCAAGATAGAACGAATGGATAAATTAGCAGTGACGGTGCAGTTTTCGACCCCGTGGTTTGGGTGTACTTTAGCAAGGGAAGACGGGGCGAATAAGGAGTGAATAAATTCGTACATAAAACGTAGAGGGTGGAGAGACTTTGCGAACGCTTTTGACATAGTAATTTAACTTTGTCTGTTACTATTAATAGACTGCGAGCTGAGCTCGAAATGGATGCACCAATCAAATTTGAGCAGTTGGCTGGGGGTTGCAGAAGATATAAGCGAAGCCATCTTTAGGTTTACTCACTCCATGCAGCGTATTCCATCCTGCGAGGGTGTCGGCAAGATTCGGCCTGAGAGAATCATAAGACTGTTAAAGACATGTCTATGTCCTTGATAGACAATGAATTTACCCACAGCTATTTTCTCCAGTTCCCTGATATCGTTTCAGGGAACCAATCGTAAGTTTTGAGACAGTGCGTCGACGATGACGTGAATCTGACCCTACTTTTCCAGTAGAAGTACTACCAAAGGATGCAAGATTATAATGTCTTTACTTGCAATTAAGATCTAGACTGAGTGACTGATATACACATTTGTAAATTGTAATTTGATGTGTCTGGATGAGGCTGGGGATTGCCAGCCCATCCTAGAGCCGATCGAGATCTATCTTAACTACGTCAGTGTGTTTTGACGGTTTGATCCTTTATAAGCTATTACTGAGTTAATATTGTCGTCTGAGACATAAGAATATTATTTGTGAGATAGTAGGCAGACTATATTTCTGAAGATAAATAATTACTAAGTAAACTGTGAATGAGTCAGAATGATATAGATTTCCTAATCTTTTAAGAATCTAGAGGAGACTTCTAGTTATGTATTATAGTATTTTCATTTGATGCTGCTGATGTTGTCCTTTTAATATGTAACGATAGACGAAATTGTTAGGAATTTAAGTAATAAATTTGTGGCCCTACAAGGTCCTTGATATAACTTACTCGAAATTGTTATTAGTGTATGTGGCATGGTATGGCAGAGTAATTAGTAAAACCTCTCGATTATTATTAAATGCAGTCGAACATCTAAATTCCATAATATACTTCCCCGTAACACGCTAGAACATACCCAACTCGTAACAATCATGGTCTACTTGTGTCGCTAGGGACATTAAACACAAAACTCAGACTTGATATGTTGTAGGTCTGCTATATTCAGATGCAGATATTTTTTGTGTGACAAAGGGAATAAAAGGTTTACAATGACGATCTGTTTTAGTTTTTATGCTGAGATATCTCTCTGGCTTTGTTGATAATGATAAATTCTTTTGAAAGCGGGTGGTCATGATCTTTATTGTAGATCTGGCACAGGTGGTAATTTCACGCTAATGGTTTTCTGTGCTTTCCCTACATCTTTGATACTCTGCTGACCACCCACTGTAATACTTTTTCCCCAGGTGAGGGAAAAGGCAAGGCTGCAACACTACAGATTCCATACTTACTATTTAGGTTATGGTATGTAAACCAAACGTCAAAAAGAAGCACTGACCATTGTCCCGCCAAAATTAACTCCCTTTACTTGCCATATCAATGTCGGGAATACCCATAATATAAGTCATAGATATATTGTATAGACTCATAGATATACACTACTAAACGGGAATACCCTATCCTTTTTCTGGGCATTCTTTGGGGGAGCATAGTACATGTGTATTGACAAAGATGGGTTTATTTTATGCCATAATTCACTATATTTTTTTTTTCCTACGAAATTTACTGTCTATTATTTCAGTAAATTCACTTGACTCCCCATGACAGTACATAGGGGTGGGGTATGGTGAGCTTCCAGTTGTTCGAGTGGTATTCCAATGATAGGATCCCTCCAGTAAGAATAGTAGATTACTTCTTGGGCATCTTGAACCCAAACTCACGATATATATATAAGCAATTTTGTGATAAATTGACTCTTATTGATGCAATTTCAGTTCCTAAATATTCTAGGATTTAGAATGTTTTGACCCTTATAAAGCATGATTACGCCACTGTCTCAAACCCGACCCAGGTCTCTTCATCAAATAGAGACTAGTTAATTTTCTATTTAGAGATAAATTTTATATGGTACACCCTAGTAATATTCGTTGAGGTAAAAAAAAAAAAATTTCATTTAAATACTGTATAAAAATTTTATATTGTATGTATACCAAAGGGATAACTAAATTAGATCAAATACATTTAGCAATTATGTCTTATTTTTAAAAATTCCCGACAATTTGCATCACCATTTCAAGAAAAACTGAAAAATCAAAAATTGTACGTGGACAAATCCAAGATGAAAAAAACATCTTGAAGAAATTGGAGAGGATACTTCCTCATATCTTACACTCCTATACAAATATATAACAAAATTAGATCGATTAATTAATATCGAATGGAATATATGGAGAATAAATTATCCTGAAGAAGTTGAAGCAGAACATCGTGAAATTGAACATTAAGATATTCCCTCCCTACGCACTTTGCATAGGTAGGGAAGATAATGTACTGCGTCATCACTAAACGTGTGGAATTAATATTGGTCTAAATTTAGTTCATTTGATTTGTATTGCGATATTAGAATTAGTTGTCGGCAGACGAACGGCCTAGGCCGAGCTCAAAGCAAAACGTCGTGACAAAGGCTTGCTGCTCCATCGCCCACTCTGACTCTGAGCAGGGAAGATCAAGACGGAAGCTGACCTCATGGTGTGGCAGCATGGACTTTCACATAACCATGCGCCTACTGAACTTGGGAGGGAGGAGGGGGTATATCAATCGATTTCTTTATTCGCCAAAATTGAAAAACAAATAAAAAAACTCTGCATGGACAATACTGCACTGGCAAGAAGCAAATATCCCTGCCAGCAGACCCTCATCCGAATGACAGCGTAATGACGTAGATTTTGGTCACCCTGATCGTGGTTGCGACGTGGCGGTTTTCACACATCAAACAGAAAGCGTACCACAGAAAGCGTACCAATAGCTTACTTCGGATGCCCCGCAGCGTGGGCAGACGGCCTACATCAAAAGCATGCCTATCCGAGGTTGTAACCATCAAGACATGCGGTCGGTCTCATCGGGATGATGTAATATTATATAATAAGGGGAACAAACCTGCGATCAAAGTCAAACAAGGGAAATAATCAAAATTTTACGAGCGATACCTCGCGGAGAGGCCCGCAAACTTCCGGAAATTTGATGAGACCCAGAGTCCGATAAATTTTTAAACAAACAAAAATTTGTGTCCTTGCAGAAAAAAAAAAAAGTAGGCGCGTGACTCGCACTTTGATATTTTGTTTTTATATTAGTTTCCCGTACAAATGAACCTCTTTAAATATTATAAATTAATTAGGCCGAGTATTTGGTGCGGCAATTAGCCGACATCGTTGCGCCATCCATTGTTTTAATTTTTGCGCCAAATCCAGTTGTGAGTTAGCATCCCGCTAGACCGGCTCCATTTTCTAGTAGTAGGACGCCTTGAGTGATGCATTTTTGTGAATGACGCACCTTCCAGAACACTGGCTTCACCACCACACTTTTATTGGTAATTTCTAGATCTACTTAGCATAGACTACTACTCATTAAATTTTGTGCACTTGGCTCATTTTCATTGTTGATTAGATCTTGATCGGGGGGGAAGACCTTCCGTCTAGACGCCAGTCTGTTTGTATTGTAGTCTAGATTTTTCTTTAGACTTTGATCTGCCTCTTCTTTGATCTAGGCCTAACTACATGTAGATCTCGTCTAGAATCTAGATCTAGTCTATTTCGTTGTCTGATTTGAGTGCTTGAGATCAATTTCTACTCACTATTCTTTTAAATGCTATAGTTTTCATTGTTGTTATTATACTTAAACTAGCCAAGACGTTTAGATTCCACTACAGTGAGTTTGTTAATGTTAAGTCTTGAGATTACAGTTTAATTTAGAGATCTAGACTAGATCTAGACCTCTACTGGCTCTAGACTCTAGTTTAGGCCACTTTTCAGAAAATTTCTCTTTATCTTAGATCTAGATCTAGTGTAGAATTTGTTCCATGTCTGATCCGAGTGTTTGAGAGCTCTAGAGATATAATATAGAACCTAGAGCTAGTTTTTATATCTACACTAAGGTTGACTTCCAGTTTCTGTTGTTTTTTTTAGTGTTGAGGCCACATATAGATTCTAGATCTCTATGTTTCCATATCACAATCCTGCAATACAGTAGGCCTTAATAGTAATAATAATAATAATAATAATAATAAAGTTCATTTATATAGCGCATATCCAAAGATGCTCTATGCGCTTTACAAAACTTGCAGAAACAGAACAAATCTCATTCCTAACAACTGACAACACACACAAGGCACACAACACACAAACACTCTCTCTCTCTCTCTCTCTCTCTCTCTCTCTCTCTCTCTCTCTCTCTCTCTCTCTCTCTCTCTCTCTCTCTCTCTCTCTCTCTCTCTCTCTCTCTCTCTCTCTCTCTCTCTCTCTCTCTCTCTCTCTCTCTCTCTCTCTCTCTCTCTCTCTCTCTCTCTCTTCCACATACACACAAAAACACCAATACATATCAGACTACACATCAAAGTGTTTTCTGAAGAGATAGGTCTTCATTTCAGATCTAAAAAGTTCCTCGCTTTCTATGTTTCGAATATTTGATGGTATGGAGTTCCATACAGCTGGTGCGCACACAGAAAACGCTCTCTCTCCAATTTTTTTTGTTTTAGCAAATTTAGATTCTAGTAGTTTTTTTATCAGAAGACCTCAATGCTCTAGATGGTTTATATGGATGAATAGAGTTTATAAGATAAAGAGGAGCATTGTTGTACTGACATTTGTGGCATAACACTGGAATTTTAAAATCTATCCTTGCCTTTACAGGGATCTAATGCAGTCTTCAGTTTCCAAAGTATGAGATAAATTCTAATTTTGACTGTTCGCCAATTTCCACCCAGACCAAGGGGGCCCTTCCTCACATCGATTTGCCAGATTCCATCCAGCTCAAGGTGACCCTCCATTGCATCAGTTTGGCCAGGCAGCCCTCTCTCACTTCTAGTGAAAGTAAGTTTCTGATGTTTGTGATAGCCTAGCCTATTGTATAAAAAAAGTTGGAACAGAGGTATGGTATTGGTATGGAAGTTTGATGTGTTATTTCAGGGTTTTCTGTGTTTAACTTTTTTGATTTTCTCTGAGTATAAATTAGACTTTAAAAGAACTTAGTAATAAAGTAGTAGTATTTGTTCTGAGTTTGGGAGGAGGGGGGTCGTCGTAAACCCTCCCCCCCCCCCTTTAGGGAAGAATAAGGAAGAAAAACTGACCCATCCTTCTGTTGCCATTTCAAAAATGAATTGTGTCATGTAATATGACAGTTGGTTAACTCAATAACTTAAATAAGCAGTCTAGCTGTTTTATTATAAATTGGAATTAGGTGAAATTTTACAGAAGCTGGATTGCAGATGGTGCAAATTTTGTAAACAGGGCATTAGTAGAGATATCATATATAATCCTAATTGATACTTACATTAGCTTCAGAAATCAGACTTGCTGCATGAAGAATTTGCCCCACTGGAGAATGAAGGTTTGGTACTTAACCCCAGGAAAATCATTACTAGGTATACTAAGTAATAAAACAAAGTGAGAGCAATAAAAGTGCAGTTTAGCCCTCCAAACTTTTCCAGCACAGGTCATGTGTGTATTGGCTGTCACATTAAGAGCATGTCCTCCTGATTTCATTTAAAAATCAGCTATTTTCATACGGTCCGTTAAAGGAAAAGTCACGTAGCTTTAGTCAGAATTCCAGCAGAGAATTGCAAAGCTGGGTGTTTATTACAAAAATCCCTAAAGTCACGGCCGTGTGACGATCCGTATACCCTGCAATTTGGAAAATCAATCATTATAGAGGGTGTTGGGTTGGCCCTGGGAATAGCAGAACATCGACTTGCAGAGAAATCAGGGGTTAAACTGCACTTTAGCCATAAGAGCTGCCTGGTGTTTCATGCTTTATGCTTTTTTTTTTTGTTTATTAGAAACTGCCATTTTGACCATGATGCCAGGAATGTTTTTGAGTCACAGATGAAGATGTTTGCTAATTCTTTTCACTTAATTGCAGGATCTGGAGATGCCATTACCAGGATTTTTAGAACTCTTGGGGAAATCAGCTAAGGAGGAAAACCACAGGCTAGGGGAGTTATTACAGAGGGTGGTCATTTACCATAATGTGGTGTCTTCAGATGGGCCAGACACATGGCCAGAAAAAGTTTTACACTGCCACCGCACTCCATGGTAGTTGTTGAATCAGTAGAGAAAGCACTTAAAGATCCTTCTGCAGAACAGGGATTGGTGAGTTTTCATATCTTCATCAATATACTTTCATAACCAACAGTACAGTGAACCTGCCTCAGCCAACTTGCAAAAAGCGAATGAAATTTATCCATATAAAAAAAAAGCCAAAAAGCTGGAAATCCTTGAGTCAGAGAATTGAATCTAGGGCAAGCTAATCAGGAAACTGACACTACCACATGTAAATCACAAGGTAGGATGGGGATCAGTGAGACAGCAGTGTTAAAGGAAAGCAGTTGTTTTGCCCTTAAATTAGAGCAGACAGACAATTCAACGCACATCACAGTTTACACTAGTAATATTGGTGGATTTTTAAAGTTATCATGGCCAGTGTATAAAGTATATTTGTTGGTTCCAACCTCCAGGTTTTGCACAACTCAGAAATTCGATGTTAAACCTTTGCATCTTTAGTATTATTATAAGGAGTTAGGATAAATTAGAACTGTGAAGGAGCTGAATAAGTGCCAGAATGCATTTTAAACAAGTGTCAAAGGATTTGTTATACCTCTTCCACATACTAAAAGATTAATTCTAATTTTTCAGAAAATTGAAATAGAACAAACAATAACTAAGGTCACAATGTATCCTCCCCTTTGGGATTTTTTTTTTTTCCCCTTTGGGATTGTTACTTGGCAACTATTTCACAATCATGTCCAACATTGGCATTGATTGGCAGTGTGTCTAGTGCAGACTTGCCATATTTCGTGACATTTTGACTGAAAGATGTTAAAAAAACGCCTGTTTGAAAGAGGCCAAACATGCTTCAAAATTAACTATTTTCACAGCTATAGATTTTGTTTTGCAATGAAGGACTGCTTAACGCTCACCCTGCGCGCTACCCGTAAAGCCCGCTGCCCGGTCAGCTATCAGTGACCTTACTCACGGAGAATCTTATCTGGGGTCACTGACCCATGCCGCTAAACGATGACCACATACGCTGTCCACGTGGTTCGGTTTTTATTGATCGGTATGAAAACATTCGCTGCTATGCCTTATCACGCTTGATAATGAATTAACCAGCAAAACCTTAGTCTGTCAGTCTCTAACCAATGATCTGACTTATGATTCCAAACTGACAGCTGTAGTTTTCGTGAAAGCGAAGCATGATAACTAGCCACGCCCTCCCAAGCCCTACACAAATGGTTTCATCCTGATTGACACATACTAATAAACCAATGTGGGCATTTGGGGCAAAGATTATTTCAGAGCTTGTTTCTGATTGGTTCTTAGATACAGACAACTCCAGATTGTGGTCAGCTTGTGAGAAAATGAGATATTATTGCAATTTGTTGAGCAACTTCCCATGTCGATGTTACATCTTTTGAAAGTGTGGGGAGAGCCTTTGAAAGCTTAGTCTTTGTGATTCCGACCAGTGGTTCACTGGTTAACATGTCCATGTCACAATGCCTTTGATTTAGAAGAGATACAGTGAACAATAACACGGTGTTTACGTCTCAAAAAGGTCAGTGACCCGACGTGTGAAAATACGGCTTGCGCGTGGCGCGGTCAGCTTGACCTTCCTGACTTTTGCCGCCCGTGCGGCGTGAGCACTTGCGAGTCAATACCGAGAATTGCCGCCCCGTGCAGGGTGAGGGTTAAGAACCTGTTTCGTCTTAGTTCCAAAAATTTTAAGGTGATTTGGGTCAGCAGTGAATTATCAATTTATTAAATATGAATTGCTGTGTATTAAGAATGACATGCCATTCATTTTTCTTTTCCCTCCCATAGAGAGGGTGGCTTCACCCAGTAGAACACAATGAATGTTTCCTTCCTTCTGAAGAAAGAAGCGGCCACCCAGTTCAAGTTGCATGGAAAAGGAACAAAAAAAAGGGCTGAAAGATACTATGTTTAGTGAGTACTTTGTCCATGTCACATGCATAGAAAATTCAAAAGAGAATTGTGCTTTTTTTTTTCTTTGTTAAATTGTAATTTTTTTTTTTTTTACATTATAATGAAGGGTTTGACCGCAAAATGAGACAAATCTATATTTTTTCATTTTGAGAAAAACATCAATTTTTGTGCCAGATAAGCACTTTTTGTTAACTTGTTAATTGAGCTTATCATAAACAGAGATGCCAACTGTCAGGAACAGATTAGTATCATAAATGCCGTGCTAGGTCACGACTTCAGTGAGTTAATTTTTACGATCTGGTTAATTATAACCAGCATAATTTGTCCTTGAGCTGTTCTCGTGAACAGTTTGTTTTGAAACATTTTTTTCTTATAGATGGAGAGAAGGTGGGGCGAGACAGACTAAATGTATAACTAGGAATGACAGAGCAGTTCTCGACCCCGTGATTTTGATTAACACAGAGAAGGGGCGAGTATGGGTAGTTTTATTTTGACGCTTAGTTGGCGTTCAGAAATTCGTGCATACTCTAAGGTTCTAAATAAGCGGGGGGGGATGCGTTTCGGATTTTGTGCGCACCCCGACGTTTCTTATTCCGCACCCCCCGTTTATTTTTTTCAGGATTGTCATGACCAACGATTTTACTAGTAAGAGACTGGTCGTGACCAAAAAAAAAAAAAAAGGAAGACAAACTTGTCCTTAAAATGTAGCAAGCCCGATTAATACACACACGATTCACTGACAGTCTCCTGCCTGAAAATTGGGTCAGGTCTCTAGGTCATGTGACGTCATGATAGATCTATAGATCCAGTCCTCCAGTTGGCTGGCGAGTCCATTGCGTGTTTTCCCCTCTTTGCGGTTCGCCCGCGCTTCGAGCGGGGTCTTTCATCTCTCTCTCTCTCTCTCTCTCTCTCTTTCTGACGGAAGTGGCTTCGCGGGCAAGCAGGGTGGGGAGGATGAGGGGTCTGAAACGAGTGGCTTCGCGCTGCAGCTCTACAAGCAAGCTTAGTTTCGGTTTCGTTTGCACTGCGATCTAGGCCTAGATCTAGATCTAGTAGCGGATTGAGAAAATGGCGAGCATGAGTTCTCAGTAATTGGATCCGGGGTCAATGTGCCGCCCCCCCCCCCCCTTTTATTCCCCCCCCCCCCCGTTTATTTATTTTGAGCCTCGTGTCCACCCCCCCCCCCCTATTATTCCGCACCCCCCTTTTATTTGGAACCTTAGAGTAAGAGTAGAAGCACGAAGTTTAAAGATTTTAGTAGTTAATTTTTCACATTTTAAATTTTATTGTCTAGGTAAAATTGACCTTGATTTTGGCGCAAGGCCGTGACTAGAATAAATTAATACTGCAGGCTGAGCTCGCATGGCTGCACCAATCAGATGTAGGAATCTAGGCGGAAGGTTGCAGATGTGACTTTAGTATTTAAACACGTACAGAACTTAGATAGTTGCCATATGTAGACATTTCCATCTGCGAAGTGGACGGCGATAGTCCTCAGCCAGATGAGAGACATAGAGACGCAGTTAAGCAGTCCATGTTATGAGGAGCGTTGATCCATTGAAGCTCCAGAGCCTAAGCCCACTTGGTTTGATATATGAACCCACAGCGATGATATCCAGCGCTCTCACTCTTAGTGAGGGCCGCATGGTGAGAGTCAATTACTAAGTTGTCATAATGCAATTGAAAGGTTCCAGCTACTTTGAAGACTGTTGAAGAGCTACCGGCAAACAACGCACTATTGTACAAGCACGTGTGATTGGGGTTCTCCATGGCGTGTACTGAGGAACTTTAATATTATAACATGTCTCATTGGAAATAAGAAATAATAGAATTTAAATTGTATTTTCCGTCGCCACGTGCACGGATCCTTTTTTGGTATTTAAGCTTCATATGAGCTGCAAATAATGAGATTAAGTTAGCAGTATTATAGAAAGTTTTTAGTTCCACAGCTTAGTTAGAAATTCAGTTGCCTTTGAATTATTTATATTTATATTTATATCCATCATTGTTACATACTGTTATTAAACTGCCCTACAGTTCTGCCGAAATTCAAATCAATTGATTTATTTAGTTTTTAGAATGAAAGTATTTTCTTTGTGTGTTCGTCGATTGTGGGAGCGGACCTCGTAAGAGTGTAAGTCGAATTTTCCCCTTAACCCACATCGCGACACCAACCATTCCAATTTGACCGGTAGGCCTATCATTCCGATGTTTCTTCAAAAACGGGCGTGATTCTGATTTTCTGATTAGTTAGGCCGGTATTCCGATTTTCAATACTTCCCGCAGTCAGCTATTTTTTTTCTTCATTTTTGTCTTCTGAATTCAAGTTTTTAAGTGTAACTTTGCAAAATGCACTGAATCGGAAAATGGCGATCATTTCAGGAATAAACCGGAAATTTGCACCATTTAGCGATTTGTTCACTTGCCACAAGCATTGTTTATATTGTTTGTATGGTTTGACATGGCGGTGATTCTAAACCTAGCAGGATGTATTTCGCCCGAGTCCAAGTGATAGGCTATATATTTGGGGGCGACTGTGCCAATAGGAATCAGTTTTAAACCTAGCTAGATCTGCATCTGTTCAGTCAATTCTAAACCTAGCTGGATATTGTCAGTGTAAAAGTGATTTATTGGGCAGCAACTGTGATGGAAGGTAGTGGAGCAATCAACAGAATGATATTTAAGCATGATCTATCAGCGGTGATTGTGACGAAAGAAGAATCAGTTTTAAACTTATTTTAACCCAGATTTCTTCAGTCAAAGCCATGGAGAAGGTTGGTGTTTTCATGGGCATAAATTGCCAGAATAAAATATGAGTGGCAAAACACTAAAATAGCATACATATATGTATACTGGGCAAAAATCATGCAGGGCCTTTGTGCATTTTCGCAATTAACTATTCAGCATATCAAGGCAGCTCCAATCAGACATTCTTGGTAGCAGCTCCAGAGCAAAGGTCAATTTTGCTAAATGTTCCTTCTGTTTGCAGAGCTCTTTTTCAGTTTTGGCCTAGGCCAATACAAAAACCAGATAATAAGATATGAATTGAACTGGAAATGGTGTGTGTTAATAAAGGTGTTTTTTTCAGCCTATTCCTGTGTGATCAACAAGAAAATGTAAATTTAGTACTGGCATCATTTTAATTTTCGTTGTCATTTGCGCTGATTCAGATTTTTTCTTGGCTTGATTCAGATTTTTGTTTTTATGGGGTGGCATCTCTGCATAAATGCTATAGGCCTACATACTTCATTCAAATACCAAAACAAAGTTAAACATTATTTTACATGCTTTTGATGATAGCCTTGATCAAATGGATTATTCTTAGCAAAATGAGATAAATCCATTGACATCTTTTTTACAAAATTTGTCAAACTGCTAGTAAGAAACTGCTAACTCCTAATGATGATTGATAGTGTATTGGTAATCTAAATCTAGAAGCTACCCAAGGTAAGTTCTACTAAATTTATGTACATTTAAAATCTAGGTCTAGGCCTGAGATCAAGAAAGATGAGATCCTTTCATAGACCTCAGAGGCTGAGTTGAATCTTAGCTTCTCCCTAACCTGTAGATCGAGGTCTAGAACTTGACTTCTGGACGTCGATTAGAGACTAGTTTATAATCTTCTTTATAGGTCATTATTTTACTTGTAGATCTACAATTTACAATAAATGAGGGGATTCCCCTTTGGATTTGTCGAGTTTAGTCAAAATAGTAGTTTGGAATTTATCATGTTTGCGAAATACAGACGATTTCCATGGACCTTTGAATAGATCGTTTTTTGAGGAATTTTCATGTCATGTAACATAACATCTCATGCGCATATCTCTGGCTTCATAAAAATGGCATTTAACGCGTTTTGTGGCCAAACCCTTCATCATAATAATATTTTTTCTATAATTTGTATATAATTTATATCTGTGAAGCTGCACGTGCTTATAATTTGATTTTGTCCATTTTAACCCCCTTTCCGTGCTTTTTATGCTTGGCCCCAAACCTCCCCCTTATTTACCAGCATACGTCATGACCAGACTAGTGGTAATGCCTTGATGTTCTGAAACTTAAGCTGTGTATTGCATGAACTGTGCTATTTCACTGTTTTCATTAGGAACAATGCCTATTCAAATTTTATATAATCACACACCTCATTTTGGTGAAGTAAAAATAAAACCAAATATGTGATGCATAATGAGGGTTCAGTCCACAAGGTACATTTTAGGTTAACTGAGTTATTGATATCAAGTGAAAGAGAACTCTTTTCCCTTGGATTTGATGCTACTTGCTAGATTCATTAAATTCTGGACATTTTTAGACTGTGTTATAAGCAATTGAAGTTGATGACTATCACTTTTTTTAAGATGTAAAGTTTTGAGAAAAGTTTGTGTTAGCAGACGACGATGATGGGTCGTCAGGACAAAAAGACAAAATAACCTAACTCTGCTATATATATATTATCGTATTATCGTTTATTTCAGAGCACATGAAAAAAAGGGAACAGAAACCAAGAAACCCAAGCGAACCAACACAACCAAGAAACCCAAGCGAACCAACACAGCGGCTCAGGCTGTAGGGACAAAAGAATAAAGCATCATAAGCACACGTCATAATACTATATAATTTTATATACAGCATGAACACATTGCATACAGAAAATAATGAACACCCAAGGCTTAATAAGAATAAAAATGACAAATAGCAAGGGAACGTAACCCAGCAGTAATGTTCCCAGCATCCTAACAAATATCAGGGCGCCCTTTACGGCCCGATGACAAATTCCAACCAAGTGCTATCCCGACACAATATGCACAGGGAACTGCCCCTAGAAGCATATATATTACTGCTTAGATTATCAACCAAAACACAGGGACTATTCTAAAGTAATACTTAACAGGCCTCATGGCAATTAAGCACGACCCAGGCTATGGATTATGTAGCCAATATTATTTACAAGCATTACTATTTTACGTGGACCACACAAGGATGACCACCATATGATAATTCATAAGTCCCCCTGGAAGTGTCGTCTGAATCCTTCTTAATCATATAACAGCTAGGCTGGTGACCATATAAGAATCTATAAGCCCACCGTTAATCATCAAAATCAATACAAGGTTCCAGAACTAGAATATAATCAATAAATGCAAGAATTTACTCAGATCGTAAGAAAATACACCGAAGTATCTATGATCATAGTGGAGGCCCATAATCTCAAGCCAGAGGCATTGGATCCGAACTCCAACATAACTAATGTATGTATTATAAGCTGGATACCCCAACACCATGGCAACAATGCCATTGCCACGTGGTCAATATAGCTAAATCCAACAGCTTGATCATAATTACTGTAAAAGCATACATAAAAAACCTACAAACATATATGCATAGATAACATGCAAATTAATATACATACAAAATCATACGAAGCAAATAAGGTGGCAAAGTCCGCTTGATAGCCCACAGCAATCGATAAATACTAATCGAAGCACGGACCTTACAGGTATTAAACAGGGTGGACGACCATCCCACCCTAGAGGTTACTTAGAATCTAGGTAGCTAGTACATGGCCAAACCCAATGATCATGCCAAGCAGACCATAGCTGCAGCTTAACCTAACAAAGGGGGTAATCACGTGGATCTAGTGACTAGGTCAAGGCGGGTCCAAGGGTATGAACAGTGTCCAGAATATATTAAATGGGAACACATCATACAATAATTTGAATAATGAAAGCTTATTTATAGGGACTCCAATCCAATAGTATTACACAGTATGGACCTAGGCTTAAAGCTGGCTAAATTAGGCAAGTACCATGCACCAGGCAACTGGACAATCACTTTGGTATGACGCCAGTCTGAAATGCATTTTATAAGAGAGCGCGTGGCACGACACGTGCACGCAAGCAGACACAGATGATAACACCTGCACAGAACAGCATTGGAGCTTAACTGGACTGGAAGGAATGCATGGCACTAAAATAAAGCCAGGCCTGGTTAAGAATACTAAATTGAAACGCATTATTAATCGTAAATATACGCGGACACACAATAGGCCTTTACCGGAATCACACGATACTTCCACTCTGTGATCAGTGCACAAGGTCACAAAATAATTTAGTACAGCATCTACACATGAGACATTAAAACAATATCTCAACTTAAACTACAACAGTGAAAAGCACATAAAATTACTAAGTACTACATATAGGATCCCTCTGCCAACTTACCCAATGTGTGAAATGGAACTTTGACTATTACTAGCTTTCAATATGTCTGCGCCCCTCGCCGTCAGGTAGGAATATGACCAAGTGGTCAGACTGGACAAACTTATACTCGCGCCAGTGGTCAGCTGACCCGCGGGGGGAATGCATCGCCCAGACAAAGAAGGTACCGATGCCAGCGTGGGCATAGTCCACGTGCAGCGTCTCTGCTTGGGACTAACAAAGGGATAGTGCAAAGCCCAGGTGTAGACAAAGAAATTTAGATGTAATTTACATATAACCACGTTGCCAATATAACTAGGTCGGCGCATGAGAGAAACAAAACGGGGTGGACAATAAGACAAACATACCACTATGGCTACATTTGTTTCGTCAACTACTCAGTAACTGGGCCTGTACCTTCCGGGCTGAACCGACGCGTTGCGCCACATATTTTATCACCATAATTACATGATTCTAAGTGTATTTCCCCCCCCCCCCCCTAATGTATATTTTGGCGGGAACCATGGATTTATTTAATTACCAGTTTTTAACATTTTTCAAGCATCTATCTCTCATATATGTGTCATCCACAGAAGCTGTAAGATCTAATCCCAACCAGAGGGAAGTGACACTGGCAGAACTCAAAGAAACTGGGAATGTATGGCTAGGGACAGCCAGTGGCAGAGCCGGGAAGAGGCAAATAAAAAAAATATTTAAAAAAAAGACTGTAAAATTATCACATATCGAGGGTGCCGTGATGAAACCTAGCAAGTCTCTCCAACAAAATTTTACAGGAGAGACAAAAAACTGATTTTTTTTTTAAGGGGCCATCCAGTTTCCTTCAAATTCTATTTGCAAATGCACAAAGGCCCTGCATGATTTTTGCCCAGTATACTATATGTATGCTATTTTAGTGTTTTGCCACTCATATTTTATTCTGGCAATTTATGCCCATGAAAACACCAACCTTCTCCATGGCTTTGACTGAAGAAATCTGGGTTAAAATAAGTTTAAAACTGATTCTTCTTTCGTCACAATCACCACTGATAGATCATGCTTAAATATCATTCTGTTGATAGCTCCACTACCTTCCATCACAGTTGCTGCCCAATAAATCACTTTTACACTGACAAAATCGGAATACCAGGTTGGTACAGATAACAAACGTTAATATCGGAAGGAAGCTTTAGCTCGCGAACTCCAACAGGGCGACAAGGAACTATTGAAGATGGCGTGCTGCAAGGTAGTATCTTACTATTCTTAGCATTTATAGCATCCTTGGGTTTTTTTCCAATAAGCCTGGTTACTTCTTCATTCAAAGCTGCAACCACAGCAGGTAATCGTTTCACCCATTCCGTAGATCATTCACTGGAATTGAGTCTCATCTCTGAGCATACTGATGTCTGAATAATCTCTCGGCCAGAGTTCGGTTGAAACGTTCCACAATACCTTGGTCCCTATGAATGTTCACACGACCTCGTCCGATAAAAACTCCATGCTTTGTGAGCAGTTGATTGATTGCACCCATAAAGATAAACTCACATCCAGGATCAACTTGGAGTAGCTTTGGCCACTTTAAAGGACCTCGCTTGTAAGAGACAAAGCATCAGCAACTTCTTTAGCCTCTTTTGTAGTCAGCGGTTCAACAGCTTTAAACCTACTGGCAACATCAACCACTGTGAGGGCATACTTATAAGTACGCTTACCAACTTTGTCATGAGGGAGATAGACTAGGTCGGCTTGATGGACTTTGTTTGGTACGACAGTGTCAAAACTTGGTCTTGGAATTTTTCGTGGAGACGGTAAATAGATCTGCCAAATGGCATGTTTGTAACGAAATGCCGTGTAATGACCATCCACCTGCCCGTTCTATCAGTCCACCTTCCCGTTCTATTGTCATAGGTGCCACTTTTCCGCTATATATAGCGGTTTTCCGCTATTTGAATTTTTTCCAACTTTCGCCCGCTATGCGCTGGTTGCGCAGCTACTCCCAATTTTTTTTTTCCGGTTTCGTGATGTGAAGAATTGAAAAAACACCAAAAAATTCGCGCAAGCGTGCGGGTTCGAGATATCGGCCTAATTTGCGCCTATTTTTAGCATACCCCGCGTCTGAGGGCGCATCGTCAACATAGTGCTACCGTCGTGTTCTGCCTGATTCGCCGTTTTAGATCAAGAGCTCCACATGCATCAGCAGCTCTTCATCGCGCTGACAATAACGCGAACTTGAAAGTGAGCGAAGGGTCACAGGGTCATGAGATTCTGTACTGTGTCCGGTCAAGACCCGCTTGTTCCGCGTGTCGTATGAGTATGAGTGAACGTAGCCTATCATTGTCACGAGCAGAGTTAGAGTCTTGGGGAGCATTCGACTGCACGAGAGGCAGCTAACTCACACTCGGACACAACCACACAAGAAAAGTATTAAACAACTAGAGTATCTATATATGTCAGGCCGGTCAGGCCATGTTTTACATAAATATTAATAAACAAAACAAAAGACAATAGAGGTATATTCAAAGCAATAAATTCTAATTACTAACTTAATCTATGATATTCATGTAATTATGGTTCCTTATTGGATGTACTGCAATCAATAGCAAATAGGTATATTATACAAAACTAGATATCAATTTAAAGTGACAGTTGAGTCGCCACTGGCCAGTCGCCAGGCAAACTCTCCCTAAATCATATGGGCTTGAATGTTAGGAGAGCCCAGTACGTTCCAAGCCTACAGAAGCACACTTCGGCTTGTAGGTAATTACGCAGTTGCAAAAAACTATTTATATATATGCACAATCATTATTCAATTCATCAACAATGTGCCATATTACTTCAATCATACTATGGAAATAATTCTATAACACAGGCCACTCGTCGTCGAGTGCCAGCTGGGGTTTCCTTAGACTTCCTATGAGGCTGTGGTTCTCTCTCTATCTCTGATCTTCTATTATGCTTGAACAAATAAGATATATTACCATTGGTCACGCCTACTGGTAGGCGCGAACATCAAAATAGCGCAGCGTGGGCTTTCAAAGGTCAGCCCACTCAGACCTTTCTTTCTAGAGCTCAGTCAGTCCGTTAGCAAGGACTTCTAGTCTTCAAATCACAGTTCAGGTACTGGCCAACCGGAGATACTTCACGACACGATGCTTCTGCTCGTCTGTATTCAATAAATCTGAACGTTACACGATGTTTTATACTATCTAACTACCCAGCAGTGCTAGTCCGCTGGCCCAATTAGTTCAGCTATCTCATTGGCCGAAACCTCCCACCATTTTAATTGTAGTAATACGTCTGCACTATTCTACCAGCCAGTTAACGTGCAAAAACTTGTCTAGTCATACTTAACAATGTCAACTATCCCCACCTTGTTTCACCCCTACTCCATTACTTATTAATCACGAACATTAAAACCGACAAGCATGCATCTAACAGTTTAACTTTACATTTATTTACTCACCAACTATAATTCGCGAGGGCCTTTCAAGGCCACCAGCCAATTTCTCATGGCCCTGGTAAAACAACAACAACTCACTCTCTGCGTGAGTTTTAACAACATCCGAATCATGACAATCATGTGTTGCACTGACTTCGTGTGTCAGCCCATGTCACCACCAGCATTAATGCTTTAGATGCCTGCAATGGTAGATCTACTCGAACTGTTATTGTCGATTGACAATGGATGCTTTCGTTTGGAATGCCTGGTTGCTTGGTTCCTTGTGTATTGTAAACGTGGAATGTTGCGCGGATCGGTATGACGTGTCAGTACTGTTACATAAAAACCTAAAATCTAGGTCAAGGTCGAGCATGACCACTATATCTGTACCGTTACACGTTGTACGGCTACTAGGCTAATAATCGTTGTACAAGACCAACCCGACGACGGTTGGTTAGTTTACAAAGGCCTGAAGGGGCCCGCCTCAGATTCTTCTAGTTCTCTGGCGTCAATATCATCGGGCATAGCCGGATTTCAACCTATTCAGTCCAATAAACGGTACTTACCAAGCGTGAGTGAGACCTATAAGCCTGGCCCTTCTATTATAACCAGGGAGGCCGTAAGCAGTGTGAGTGAAGCAACAGCATACTGCTAAAACTGTATTTTCATGGGTACGGAAACGAAAACCTTTAAACTCCATTAGGTAGACAAGTAGTCCTATTTCTCTTGATGGGTTTTTGACGTTTCCGTTGACGTTTCTATTTCCGTATAAAGGAAAACCCAGCATAACGGCGTTGAATTGAAGGGAGATAACGGGGTCAATTTTTTTGGCTCAAGGGACACAATATACATACATGTACATGAATAGATAATAATAAACAGACACAAAAGCCATGTTTTTTTGTCTGTTGGATGTTTGTGATAGTTTCTACAAACTTATTGGAGAAATTTTTCCTTATTCAGATTAACTGTTCTACGAAATGTTATTCATCTTGGACAAAAACTGCTGCAGTCACACATTGTATTACGAACAAAGAAAGTTGTAGGTGTATATGAAATACTTAGCAATTGTGGTACATCATTGTGACATGTAAAGTGTTTTGTTCTCTATTTGAAATTTGCCTTTATGTGGCATTGGTGTATGTGCTTTAAATGTCATTTAGTTCGTTTAGCAACGCCCCCCTCCTCCAACCCCTCCCCCCCCCCCCCCCCGGCCAGTCGAAAAAAAGTTCCTCCTTTTTCATAATTCCTGGGTGGCACCTATATATTGTTCAAATTTATGTCTCAGGCTACCGGTGGGTAGAGCAGTTATCTCTGACTCGTCCACCCAATACCCCAGCGTCCGAGTTTGGCCACAGTGTAATCTTTGTGCACATTTTCATGGCTCACAAATTTGAGCTAGGTAGAACCTCCCAGTTTTCCCCTCTGTAATTTTCTGTAATTTTGAGTTTCTGTATCATTATATTCAAATCTGGAGTAGTCAGTTCGCTTGCGATAGACTCACTGCGAGGTCCTGCTCGTGAGAAGCAGTGTACCTGCCTGTTAGTAGTTCTTATTGTAGAACTCAGGCATGTATTATCAGTGCCTGTAAGGCCTGTGTTAAAGTTAGCTCGTGTAGAGCGCGTTTATGACTTTCAAGTTCGCGTAGACTTAGTCGTAGTAAATTATTACATTTCTTGCTTTGTCAAAGCATGAAATAAGCTCGGTTAGAGCGGCCTGTGAGTCTAAGCTTAAAGTTAGCTCATGTACGCGGTGCATATGTTGCACATATCTAAGTTCATAAAGAACTCTAATATTTCCAGTGTTGTACTTGCTTCCTGTGGCAGTGTTACTGTTAGACCTGTAAGTCTCAGCATGACCAGGCAGGCTTCCGTCCGCGTGTAGTGCATTGTACCCGGCGTGTCTGTGAATTGTGCAGAACAGCGGGAAGGCTAGAGGCCCAAGACCATGAAGTAACCACCTGTTTTACCAGTACAGTATCCTGTGCATATTGTTAGGACATTTCATTATTTTGTGTATATCCTGTGACTGTGACCAGAGCCTTTAACGGCATCCTGTACTAGTAGTCAGGACAATTAGTTATATATAGTAGTTATCTTGTGGATGTGAACAGTGCTTTTGATATATTCAGTCTGTACATGGAGTAAGGGCAGTTGTAATAGAGTGTATCCTGTAGCTGTGACCAGGACATTTTGTGTATTGACAGTGTAACCTGTAGTGTATTTAAGAGAACATTGTCTTCGTGGATTCAAGCTTCTCAAGAGATCAGACATTCTTCGGTTTAGGACCGTCACCGTCAAGATTACAGATTCAGAATATAGGACAAGTTTTAGTAACATTTTAGTTAGAGTAATTATTGGAAGAGTGTGTGTATAATCTGTGTGGAACTTTCGTTAAGTGCAGAGCTAGTGAGATATATACAACTACCTTTTTTATCTGTGTTTTAGTATAGCATATTATAATTCATTTTCTTGTCCTTGCATGTACAGATGATTGTCTTGTCATTGCATTAATCAGAAACCTTTTCTTTCAGGGTAGTTAGTTTAGGTTATTGTTGTGTTACATGTATTGTCTTTAGATCATTGTCATTATATCTGATTGGAATATTTGTCCATCCTTTCTGTCACATATCTTGCTTTCGAAATTGATTAACTGATTTATTTCAAGTTATTTGGACTATTTTACTAACATACATTAAGCCCCCATCCCACGTGTCCCAATAAATTTATTGTGTGTATAACTGTAAACCACTTGTTTCCATTGGTGTGTTGTAGTCCCTCATAGGCTGAAACATCCCAAGGTTGCAAACCGCATTTGCAGTATCATTGCCTGAACCTGCGCTTTGTGACAGTTTTTCAAAAAAAAATCCTTGGCTACATTTTCTGTAACCTTAGCTGCAGCGGCTAGTTTCTTGATAGTTGCAATAACTTCCCAGCAACCCTTAGGGCTGTAGTATATATATTTGCCAGAGACATAACTTATTCTAACATTTATTCCAACATTTATTCTAACATCTAAATCAATCTCCAATAGATTATTTTGCTAACTTATATGCTACAATTCCTGTTGCAGTCATTCCTAATACAACAAAAGCGATTTCACGATCTTTTATTTCTTTGCTAGGTGTATAAAAGTCTGAGAGTTGTGGTTTAGATCCTAATGGGTTCAGTAATATGCCGGCGACCTTAGCATACTCCCGAATGGCTTCATCGATACCTTGAAAGGTATGAACTGCATGACATTGTCTTGTAAGTTCTGCATTAATCCAGTCAATACATTCAGTTTGCAGTCGATTCCATTTTGCCCGAGCAGCCTGCAGCTCTGCGACTGCCTTATCATGACGTTTACGTTCTTCATCAACATTATGTCCTAATTTAGAGAATAGGAAATTGCTTCCACTGAAAGCTAGAGCATTTGCAAGTGCTCCACCTACTAACAATGCTACCAAAGCGATTCATCAAGTTATAGTATATCTGTTGGTATAATTCCTTGTTTAATTAACATGTCTTTGGTCGCCATAGCGAGACCTACGTCCAAAACCATCATCCCAATATCACGTGGAGTAGGGTCTAACTTTGGAGTGGCACCCCCAACAACCATCTTGGTAAGTTTAGAATATCCCATAGCTAAGCCAGAAACAAACAAAGCTATGGTACACTTACATTTTACAATGCATTTACAAGCATCTTTCCGTCAGTAGTTGAAACTGCCATTATTCCATATCAAAAGGGTCGTGTCTCATTAATTGAATGTTGGGTGGTGGTGGTGATTGTGGGTTGTCTTTCTTTTGGTTACTTCGCATTTTTGGGAGCTACTGATAGAACAAATACGCCTGTAACGTCAGATATAGGACAATCCAAGGCAAATACGCAGATCATACTCCTGCAGGTACACTCGATTTAGTTTGTGGTGGTTCATCTCTAACAGTTTGCTGATCGGATTGTTGATCGTCGTGCTTAAATCTTTCTTTAACTGCACGTAGTTCTTTAAGTAGCCATTCTTGTTTGGCTTTTCTCGCTATGGCACTAGCTCGTCCTGCTGCCACTTTCTTCGGGTTTTTCTTAGGTATCTCTGTATGGGGGAACTGGCTGAGACACTGTCAGGGACACTTGAGGGAGTATTGCCTCCCGTATCACATTCGTCATCATTTATTATTCGAGGGCACCGATGTTCAAATGAACAATATTTTGCCTTTGTTAATGCAGCGGTTATCGGTGCGAGAAACATACCATAGCGATGATAGAGCTCACAGCTAGCACATCTAAGCACGTTCAACAAACGGATCAGCTTCAAGATCATGTACTAGCGCTGGTTGGCTCTCAGGAGGAATTGGTAAAAACATGCTCGCCATTACGGAGTAAAGCTGTAAAGCTGCTTGGCGTAATATTTTATTATCGCAGCACCTAATCGTAAATTATAACAGGTATATAATATAGCTTCTCAACTTCATCCTCTATTAATGAATTAATTTGGTCCATAGTCAATTCCTTACCTAGATATTGTTTTGTCTGACCCCCAGCTGCTAGTGCAGCAAGCCTCTCCCGATGATCGGATTGCACATGTTGTTTCACTTGGTCCACTTGTTTCGGTTGGTCCACCTGTTTTGGTTGGTCCACCTGTTTTGGTTGGTCCACCTGTTTCGGTTGGTCCACCTGTTTCGGTTGGTCCACCTGTTTCGGTTGGTCCACCTGTTTTGGTTGGTCCACCTGTTTTGGTTGGTCCACCTGTTTTGGTTGGTTCACCTGTTTTGGTTGGTCCACCTGTTTTGGTTGGTCCACCTGTTTTGGTTGGTCCACCTGTTTTGGTTGGTTCACCTGTTTCGGTTGGTCCACCTGTTTTGGTTGGTTCATCTGTTTTGGTTGGTCCACCTGTTTTGGTTGGTTCACCTGTTTCGCTTGGTCCACTTGGTCTAACACTTCATCCAAAAGTTCATCCATCTGCATTTTGTTTGTAATATAACGTATAATTCTCCTTACTTTAATAATGAATAACTAAAAATGCCAGCATACCAGTTGTAATGATTTGAATTGAAACAGACAAAACAGCAACCAATCAAATACGGCATGATGAATATATTACAAATGTATAGCTTAGCATTTGTTTAACATTTGCTTAACAGTTGTTAAACATTGCTCAGCATTTGCTTAGCATTTTGTTTCTTTAATTTCTGCCAGTTGAGCCCTAAACTCAGCTTCTAATTTCCTCAGTTGAGCTTCTGTACAATTATTAATTTCATCTCGGATTTTTATCCAAGATTCCCGTTAATCTTCTACGACTTGATATTCTTCATTGGATTTACTAACTACCGTTTGCTAGTACTACTATTTCCTGTTGCACCCACTGGTGCTTAGGGCAGCAACAAAGGATCTCCAGCCCTGTCTGTCCTGGGCCATCTTTGCGAGAGTTCCCCATGAGTGATTGAAGGATTTCATCTCTGCCTCGATTGTTCTCCGCCAGGTTGCCTTGGGTCTGCCTCGCTTGCGCCGTCCCTCCGGTGTCCACTGAAGTGCTGTTTTGGTTATAGAATTTGCTTCCTTTCGCAGCACGTGTCCAAGCCATCTCCATCGTCTCTTCGTGATGATGTTGGCTATTTCTTCTTGCTTGCATCGCCTTAGTAGTTCCTGATTAGAAATCTTGTTTGGCCAAAAGATGCGGAGAATCCTACGAAGACATGTGGTGTGGAAGGAAGACAACTTGGCGAGGTCACCTTCTGTCATTCGCCAACACTCTGATCCATACAGGAGTGTGGATAGGACACAGCTTTGGTACAGTCTGATCTTGGTGTTGATGCCGTATTGTGTCGATTTCCAGATGTTGCTCATACTTTGAAAGACAGCCCTTGCATTTCCCAGCCTACTTTGGATGTCCTCCTTTGTGCCACCCTCTGGTCTGATAATGCTACCAAGGTATTTAAATTTGTCCGTCGTGGTGAGGTTCTTGTCATCTACTTGCACTGGTGCTGGAGTGTCTACATTTAGGGTCATAATCTCTGTCTTCTTCTGGCTAATCCGAAGGCCTACTTTGCATCCAAAATTATGTAGTCTCTGCGTCTTATCTTGCATGTGTTGGTGACTATGTGACAATAGCGCAAGGTCATCCGCAAAGTCCAAATCCTCTAGGTTGTCGAAGAGTGTCCACCTGATGCCTCTTGGTGCATCCTCTGTAGTTTTCCGCATAATCCAGTCGATTACGAGGTTAAACAAAATTGTTGACATCACACATCCTTGCCGTACACCAGTTTTCATTTCAAAGGATGCATCACTGTTTCCGACACTGCAACTGAAGTTCTTGTAAAAGCTTTTGATGAGTTCAACAAGCTTGCTGGGAATCCCATAGTGCCGAAGAATGCGCCATATACTCTCTCTGTGGATGCTGTCGAAGGCCTTTTCGAAGTCAACGAAGTTCACATAGAGCTGCCTTTGCCATTCTGAACACTGTTCTATGATGTTTCGGAGTGTGAAGATCTGGTCAATGCATCCTTTCCCCTTTCGGAATCTGGCCTGTTCCTTTCTCAGTGTCTTGTCCACAGCATCTGACATACGTTGCACAATGATCTTGGCAAGGATTTTGCTGGGTATAGAAAGGAGAGTGATACCACGCCAGTTGTTGCAATCGCTGAGTGCTCCTTTCTTGGGTATTTTCACTATTCTGCCTTCATTCCAGCTCTTTGGTACTGCTTCTGCTTCCCAGATAGCAGTGAACAGTGGCTGAAGGATGGTGGCTGACTGATCCGGATCTGCTTTGAACAGTTCTGCAGTCAAGTTGTCTTTTCCTGGGGCTTTGCTGTTTTTTAGGCTCTTTATTGCTGCCACTATCTCTTCCTTCTTTGGTGGATCTATGTTGATGTCAAGGTCTTCAGCAGCATCTTGTATTATTATTCTATCTTCAGGTGGTGGCCGGTTTAGTAATTCCTGAAAGTGCTCTGTCCAGCGTGTATCCTGTTCTCGTTCTGTAGTCAGTAGTTTCCCATTCTTGTCTTTGATTGGAACACTTGGTCTTCCACCGTACTTGCCACAAATGCGCTTAGTGATCTTGTAGAGCTTACCCTGTTCTCCTCTTGCTGCTGCCTCCTCCGCATCTGCCGCTAGCTGTTCCATGGCTTCTCGTTTATCTTTCTTTACTAGTCTCTTCACTTTCTTATTTAACTCTGTGTAGCTATGTTGGTACCTCTCTTTCAGCCTTTCCGATTTCACTTGTAGGAGTTTCTTTTTCATGACTTTCCTCTCCTCGATCACATCCCATGTTCTTTGTTGGATCCACTCCTTGCTTTTCCCTTTCTCATTAAATCCAAGGCAGGCTACACTGCTCTCTGTGTACACTGTAGTTACTCTTTTCCACTCTGAATCGATTCCTCTTTCATTAGGGTTGTTCTTATCAGACTCTCGTAGAGCCTGGAATCGGTTCTTGACTTGTATGTTGAAGGCATTTCTAACACTTGCATCTCTCAGTTTCTGAATATTAAGGTGTCTTTGCTTTGATGTCTTGATTCCGGTCTTGTTCAGTTTAATTTTGATAAGTGCTGCCACTAGATGGTGGTCGCTGGCTACGTCAGCTCCTCTTTTCACTTTCACATCTAGAAGGGATCGTCTCCACATACCGTTGATCATCAAATGGTCTATTTGGTTCTTGTCTCTTCCATTTGGAGAATTCCATGTGAGTTTGTGAATTTCTCTGTGTGTGAAAAGGGTCCCTCCGATGACTAAGTTGTTCAAGGCACAAAAATCCACAAGCCTTTCTCCATTGTCATTCCTTGTTCCAGTTCCATGTTTTCCCATTACTCTTTCATAATTTATATCATCTTTACCTACCTTAGCATTGAGGTCTCCCATGACAATGATGAGATCATGCCGTGGCGTCATGTCCATTTCCCCCTGGAGTTGTTCATAAAAGTCGTCTTTGTCTGTGTTGTCGTTTTCGTTGGTTGGTGCATAACATTGGATGACAGTGATGTTTGTGTGTCGTCGTTTCATCCTCATCCTCATCAGTCTGCTATTGACTGGTTTCCACTCCAACAAGCATTTGTCCAGTCCTTTCTTTAGGATGATGGCTACTCCTTCATGATGTTGGCCATCCTCTCTTCCAGAGTAGAGAACGGTTTCTCCAGTGGATGTTTTGATCCTTCCAGATCCAGTCCATCTGCTCTCACTTACACCCAGGATGTGTAGGTTGTAGCGCCTCATCTCTGATGTTACTTGTGCTAACTTACCCGATTCATACATTGTTCTAACATTCCAGTATCCAATCCTGGTCTTGGTTTTGGCGGTGTTCAGTTCCTCCTTCATCCTGCTAGCAGTTTCCTTTCGGCTTTCACTACTTGCATTCATACGAGTCGCGAGGTACTCAGAAGGTCCATCACATCCAGAACGTTGGTTTTTCCATGTTGCTGTTTCCGTAACGATTTTTGTTTCTCCAAGTAAGGTCACCCCAACAAGGATTTCAGGGTAGGGTTGTTAGCCCTACGCCCAACCCCCGAACCTGGAGGGCCGGTCTGTTCAATCTTGTCTGGTCCTTCCCCCATGACCTGTCCAGCTTGCTTAAAGCTATCAGGGGCACGAGGCCTCCGCTGGCTTAGCTCCTGGGATCACTGGGACACGCAAGCCACTCCTCCACGTCAAGGCATGAACAATTGGAGCAGACCGTTTGCTAGGGCTTTAGATAAAAGTCTTGAAACTAAAATATGTTCTAAGTGAACTGTAACGTTTGCTCTTTTTTTCTAACCGAGATCTGGCCGGTGAAAGTCCTAGCTGTACCAGTCCTGTTAATATCCCCATGGCAGCTGTTAGTATAGATGCTGGAAGACCAATGCCTGTGGCTATTAATCCAACAGATGTTCCACCTAACCCCACAGCACATATATACTGAGTATCTCTGAAGTGCGAGCCAAACCCAGCCTGATATCTTTATTTTTTTTAATTAAAAGTTCCCGTTTTAGTTTCTCGAGAATTAACTCCGTTTGAAAGGCGTTTGCTTGCCTGAAACGATTATCGTTTTCTAAATCTGGGTATAGTTTAGACATCATTCATTTAATTATGTTTGTATATTCAGTTCAAGAATTCCCTTTTCAAATATTGCGGATCAACATCTCCATTTATGTATGAAATTCTCTGAATGACCAAGTTCGAATAGAATTTAATAATTTCTAATGACATTTTATTTTCAAATGCGATGTAGGCATCTTTGTGAGTAAACATGGGAGGAGGTATGTCATCATCTGGTTCTTTAGGAATTCGAATGGCGATCCCTAAGCGTGAATCCTCTGCAGATTCTTCCCTTCTGAGTTTTAACTTCCTTAATTAGAGGTAAAGGTTTGTCTGATACTTTTCCGATAACCAAAATACAGAAGAGCGTACAACTACAACCGCATGGTACTTCTTCAATTGAATCCAATGGAAAACCGGTGATCATTTTTCGAGTTGTTTTTCCAGTTGTTGTTTTTGTGTGTGTGTGTGAAATTGAGTATCCATATTCCATGATCAGCCAGGCGACGGAGATGAATTTCTTTTTTCGATGATGGTATTAGAGAAGCTAGAATACTCCCCTGATTCTGCCATTTTCTTAACTGAAGCTTTGGTCCTGTGAAAATAAAAGGGTTTCTTGTCCTAAAGTTTAAAAGCCACTTTGGAGATAATTGTTCAGGAAGTTTCACCCGCTTGTAAACACCGTCCTCGGTTAGTCGAAATACATAAAGACCTTCACCAGGCTTCACCCACCCCTCAACATCACCTAAGACTTGTAGAGCAATACCATAACACTGTCGAGGTTGTGCAGGTCCACTGGAGTCAGCCATTACGTACGTGTAGTGTTAATCGGATGTAATCACATTCTAATTTTCTACCGTCTAATCTAAAATATCTACTGCCAGTTGTGAGATATTTGAGGAAATCAATCTCTTATGCTCTGGATTAGTTGGAGACCAGATTCTCACAGAACCACAAGCTTCATTTGCAACTGGTACTAAACGTAGAAGTGTAGACGGAAATCCGTTTACTGTTTTCACTAGCGGAGAGTTCCCTGAGGTGAACGAAGAGCTCTCTATGGACAGCCAATTGATTAGATTTGGCAGCAATCATAGGCGTTTTAATTGGTATATTCATCTTTTTAGAGTACCCAAGCGCCTTACTTAGACTGTAGGAGAACTTTTTTTTTTTTTTTGTCTCAGTGAACACTTGCATAATTTATAATAACCATCTGGAATAGTTACTCTCACTCCATCTGCCTGATACTTATTGTTTTTCAGCTCTTTGGATATGTTATATCATCGTGGCGCATAATTTATCTCCACGAGAGCTATCTCATAACTACCCCCGTTTTCTTGCACGTTGTTGTGAAAGGATGAAATATGTCTGATATTAGTGATAATCATGAAAGTTGGGATAATGGTGAATCGTTGAATTCACCAACCAATTCTGCTCATACTGGATTAAGCCAAGAGTTATATTATATTGATTTAACGAACGCTAATGAGGCGTACATGGACTATTCCAGTGAAGTTGAACCATTCATTAATTCATGTGAAATGACTCCAGATCAAGATTTTGAAAAAAGAGGACTTCTTAAAGAAAATATAGAATATCATTCAAGTTTAGTAAATCATTAGACTAAACTGGAACAAGTGTTTCTGGAGCAAGGTTACAAAGCGGCAGAAGACTTTGAGAGTATAACTCTATTACCAAAAAGACCAGAACCCATACGTTTCATAAAAAAAAAAAAAAAATGAAAATCAAATAATCTTTCTGCTCTCAGAGGATTAGAACTGTTAAGAGAATTAAGAAAATATTGTTTTAACGAAAGTAGTCAAAGTTTAGCCTACAGTTTGAAGACACAAGTGACATTAACGAAATAAAACAAAAATTAAAGATATGTGAGAAACAGTTCAGAAACGGCCATTCGGATGTACTGAAAACTGTGATAATTTATGGTCAGTAGGCCTACTTAAAGAAACTTCAGTCAGTGTATTTCGGACGGTTTGAAGGATTCGTTAAAGAAGTGCTTGAAATAACTCGTGGGCTCGAAAACTTTTGCAACATCAGTACATCTATGTACTTTATTTTTTGAGTATAAAAAAACTATAAAACTTGAGGATTCCCATAACCACAGCTGCTTCTTTACTAAAACATGTGAGGAAGACCTTGCAGGAGAACCCCGATCAAGCAGAGTTCTGGAAGGTAAGAAAAAATCGGTAACTAAAAAGAGAAAATGTATGATGAAAAAATGTACATCATGACAAATATTGCAAAATGTAATAAATTTACAGGGAGGGATGACCCAGTTTAATTATTGGTCGGTGGTGTGTTCACCTCACTGCACAGCGGGACCACGTGGTATTAAGAGCGGGTGGTTGGCGGGCGCTTCTGGTAGGGTCTCCTTCTGTCCTGCCATTCTTTTTTTTTTTCCATCATTTCTGCTTCTTACTAGCACAATGTGACCGTTATCCTGTTGACGTGCTTTCTCCAAACTCAAACTCAGACCAGATCAGTAACTCGTTATAGTCGTATCGCTGGCCTGCTTTCATGAATGGAATGTACAATCCTTTAACAAATAGGCATAAAACATTATCTGACTACACCATAATAATAACTTAGGCGAACCATTTTTTTTTTTTCAAAATGACCTGACAGACAACAGAGTGTGTGGGGGGGGGGGGAGATAGAATAGATAGATAGATACACAATGTAGATAGATAGGACAGGCAGACAGATAAACTTTCTCATAATCAAAAGCCTACACGCTGCTCCGTTTACAAACACGATGACTCAAATAATGAGTCGCGGCCCGTCCGTTGATGGCCGCCAGCGCCTTCTAACAATCCCATTCAACCCGTGGCGTGTCTGGACATTGGTTTACACCTACAGTGGTAACTAAGAATAGAAACTCCAGTTTCCTTCGATAGAAACGGGTGTTCAATAGTTTAAAATGAACACGGGATTTCCTTTGGTTCGGGAGGGTATAGGCCCATTGCGGATAACGGCCATTTTAGTTGTCAGGACGCACGCATAACCATGGCGATGGTAGCACTGATTTTGATTCGTTAGCTGATTTGCACTGTGAGCACTTCAGGCGTCGCGAACCAATCGGCGGCGAGCTAAAATAAAAAGTTCGCGTCAGTAAACAATGACACGTGTGTTCACGCACATGGGAGACGTTCGGTCAATTCTTTCACTTCCACTCCCTTGTTTACACGGATGATAGGGAATCTGACCAGCTTGGATCCATCCTTTCCACCCCTGTCATAACAGTCAACTGCAATGCAATCAACAGGCATTTTAACCGCTTAGGCATATCTCGAAGTTACACTCGTCAGCTGATCCACCCGCCATTTTAGGTGTCGGAAGTACAAAACAAAAACACTCCGTGACGTCATTCACAATGGGCCTATAGGAAAGTGGTTTGTTCCTCTGAAAATCTAAACTATTTTTGTTATTGTTTTGTATATCATAGACCCCTGGCAGCCCAGATGACACTATTTAGACTGCCCTTGGCTGACCGCACACAGTATCCATTAGCTGGCTGATTTTTTTTGATTTTTTGATTTTTTAAAATTATTGAATTAAAACCAAATAATCTCGTATTCACTATTGTTACTTTTGTGGTGTGTGCATGTATGGGGAAATGTTTGATGAAGATCCCAGTGTGGTTGGCGGATGCTTTTTCCTAGCACAATGTGACCGTTATTGTGTCAAACGCAAATTTGATGAAGAGACCTGGGCCGGGTTTGAGTCAGTGGCGTAATCATGCTTTATAAGGGTCAAAGCATTCTAAATCCTAGAAAATAAATTAGGAATTGAAATTGCATCAATAAGAGTCAATATGCAATTTATCACAAAATGGCATATATCGTGAGTTTGGGTTCAAGATGCCCAAAAAAAGTAACCTACTAGAACTCTCTTGTTCAATACGGCGAAGATAACTGTTTTTTCCAGTTGGTCGATTGTGTGTAAAAGGTGATGCAGTGCAATTGGGGAGCGTCTCGTTACTCCCCCGGCTCGTTACTATTCTCTCTCTCTCTCTCTCTGTGCCTAAAATCTTTATCCTTGAATAAAAACGTTTTTCAGTTCAGCTCTCTCTCTCTCTCTCTGTGTGTGTGTGTGTGTGTGCGCGCGCATACATACCGGCATTATCACCAAATTCCAAAGTCATTCTACTAAATAGTTGCGAAATGGTTATATCAAACAAACAAAAACATAAACCAACACTACATTAAGTAACAACAATATTTCACGCAAACTTACTATCACAGGGTTATCCAGTCATTTCCTGTGTACGGGGGAGTAACGAGCTGACCCCGTGCAATTGTTCTCCGTCTCGTCGAGCTGGCTGCTTCATCCTACATATTATTATAACACTCCAGAATACTTTTGGTATACCATGATATTGTTGATAACTGTTCATGTAGTTAACCTACGTATATTTTCCTTGGTCCACACAATTAAATGTCATCTATTGGTATATTTAAGTACTTTTCATGCGAAATAAATTGAATGTCACTCTAAATGATTTTTTTTCAATTTTCCGGCTGAGCTCTGTTCCCGACTTTGGCTTACCAATTCGTTAATCTCAAACTTCAGTGTGGCTTGGCTGTGAAAACAGTTGTTGTTTTTTTTTAATTGCGGAAGTTGTACTTTCATGTGTACTCGTTCAGTAGTGTATATAATATATCTATGTGTGTACTACGGAAACGCCAATTATCCTGTATGTAATGAATATAAAGAGTCTTAACTGCCTTGTGTTTGGAAGCGGAAGAGAGGGGAGGTGGGGGGGGGGGGAGGAGGATGTGACAGGGAAGGCGGTGAAAGCAACGGCATTCTGAATGAAGTGCAGGATGCCGAACATTGGGGTTCATGCATCGAGCGCACCGTAAATAATAATGCATAGCATTTATATAGCGCTTCATCATGTCAACAGCCAGGCTCTAAGCGCGTTACAAAATTTATATCAATACCAGCTGAGGTCCTCGGTTTGAATATTAGTTTCAGTTCTGGGTGGTTATTACGGACCTGCTTCATCTTGCCTGTTCCTATTTGTTTATTTTATTTTTGTTTGTTTGTTTTTAAATAAGTCTTGCTGCTCTGCCTTTGTGAGTTGACACCCTGCCAAGGAGGTTATAATAAATAGCACACCCTGCACATCCCGTACAATAGCATGATTTGCGCACGGGTTAGTGAATTTGATAGTGAACACATCACAGGAAGTGATAACGAAACCTTAAAATGGCGAACCATGACTCGAAACAGATCTAAATGATGCCGAAACAGCGAAAAGTGAAACGTAGAAGCCTGAACATTTCATAATTTCTAATATAGCCCATGTTAATTTCGCATTGATGATATGCTGTTGTGCAAAGTTTGAAGCCTGAGTGAGATGCGGTTCCAGAGCCTTAGGTGACCAAAGTTTCGAGTTTCCAAAATATATATATAGATATCTGTCCCAAACCACACACACAATACAGACATATACTCGAAAAAAACAACCAAACTTATGGACAATCAAAGCGTAAAAGACGACTATTCAGCTAATGTTCAAAAGCCATAAAATTAATTTTTCGATCCGTCTCGAAGACAGAGGTTGAGAATTCCAAATCTGAAGCGCTTGAAACGAAAAAGATTATTCACTCATGGTCTTCAAGGACATCTTTGGAATATTAAACTTTTTAGTGTCTGCAGATGATCTGAAATGTCCTGATGTTACATAAACTGGCAGAAGGCCTGTTAAATACGTTGGTGCATTTTTGTATGCACACGTGACACAGTGAAGCCAATTTATGCTTCGTTTTTTACTGATAGCCAGTGCAAACTCTGCAGCAGAGGTGATAAATGATCTGATCTCCTTTTCTTAAGGATTAATCTTGCTGCATTGTTTTGTGCTTTTTGCACTTTTCTTATTTTTTATATTTTTTTTTGTAAATGGTCCAGCAAGTAGTGAATTACAATAGTCTAATTTTGACAAGACTTGCGAGTTAACCAATACTGCAATAGGAAAGTTTGAACTTCAGGGGATCATTTGAAAGCATGTAATATACATACATTGTAATTATCTAATTGGATGCGTCGGCTGGCAGTAAGAATAGAGCGAGTGGCGACAGGCCTTTCTTACCATGCACGTGAGCCGAGTGATTGCAGTGTGAGCTCTCGGCCGAGACATAGATCTAATGAAAAGGCTGGCTCACTTGTGACCTTAGTCCTGTTCGAAATAGTCAGGGAAGTATGGATAATTATGGAGGTAAGTATGGAGGGAGCTAAAGACGAAAGAACAATTTAGATGGACTGAATGGGGAGAAATGGTAAAGGTTAATGAGCGACAGAGAGAGAGAGAGAGAGAGATACTTGTGGCCTGGGCGTATCTAGGGAAAACAGAGCCCGGGGCAAGCTCTGAAATCCTTGTCCAAATACATGTAACTGACATCCATCTATCCGTAATATCGGCTCAAAAATACAACCCAACTCGTTAATCTTTTAATTTAAAGATTATGGCTCTACATGACAATTATAATTACACCCTGTTTACGTCTGGTGAAATTACAGTCATGTTCATTATTCCAGCATGTTTTGCCTGACTTTGAAAGAAAGTACGCACAGTGGCGCCCTTTCCCCCTGCTTTCAAATGGCGCCGGGGGCAAGTGCCATGCCTGCCATTCCTTAGATATGCCACTGTATGTGGCACACGACACTGACCACCTCTTACTACCATAAGAAGATGGCTATAACCTGCTATCACAATCACGTCAATGGAAAGCAAAATGCAAAATTTTGCAAAAAGAGATAAAAAAAAGAAAAAAAAATTATCATAAAATATTGACTCAGTGATAAACGCCAAAAAGAGCTATTCACGTATTTTTTTTCTGCACTCCCTATCTCAATGCAAATTACAGGGAGAATATTACTATAAAATTACATTATTATAAAATGTTGTATGCAAGAAAACAAAGAAGCATGTCTGACTTAACTAAGCAACCAATTTGCAAAAGAAGAAAGTGAAAACCCCCAAGTGGGTCATACTGGCCAAATAGCATACTTTTCCAGCGCAAATTTTAGTTGTTGTAAACTTCCCAGTGAGAACTTTCAATGTCCTGAAACTGCCAAGGAAATTTGGAGTACCTGGTCTGCTGGAGTCGAAGTTTGCTTATCCCAGGCCTCGTATTCAGGGGGGAAAAATAAACAATAACAAACAAGTAAAAACATCTCACAACAACAGCAAAAAGAAAAACAAGAAACATAAAAATACATTATTTTAAAAAATGTATTGATATGTAATTACATTTATTTGACATTCTCAACATGAATTCAAGTTTGACAACAAAGACCCTCACAAGCACTCAATCAGTAACACCTGTGTCAGTATCTTCTACTCTACAGGTCAAATCAAAATCTCGGCATTCATGCATGTCCACTACACTTTGATCATCAGTATGAGGGGGGAGGGGAGGGGGGGGGGACATCGCTACGACTGTTGTTTTAATGTACGTCGTGATCAATGGTGGCCCAGGGTGTTCAGGATGCAGTGAAACAATTTCCCAAACGCCGTCCACAAAGTAGATAATAGATCTGCTTGCACCAGTGTAATCAGCCTACAGTTTTCACTCAATCTCCCAGGCTGGGCGGAGAAAAAAACCTGCAAAATGATAATCACAAGATTAGACATCTTCTTAAATTATGTACAGCAGTAGCGCAGCCCCCAAGGCCGCTGCCCGGGCAGAATTGAAACTAAAAATTAGTAGATTAAAATTCAGCCATATCACCTCCCTTCTCCATATCTCCAACAAAAAAAAAAAAAAAAATGTATGTAATTCATTATTAATTATTAAAAATAGGGAGAACCCCTAAAGGCAGACTACACGGAGGAATGCACCTCCTGCAACACTGTTGATTCCACGCGTACCGACCATGTCATTCCAACGGATCAAATCAACACTGTCGAAAGGGGGAAAGTGCACCATGGGCTAGGCACTTTCTCCATACCCACAGCCCAGCCATGCAGCACAAAAACTATTTAGCTGCTGACCGTCTGCCAAGGCGAAAAGAGCGAATTAGAGTAGCCGGGATTCTGGGCACCGGGGGTGAATGGGGAAAGGTGGGGGCTGGGGGTTCTTCTGAATTAAGAAATTGTAATATGAATGATTTATTTCCTCATGACAGCTCAAAATAATGATTCCCCAACCCCATGCCTTCAAATACTTTCCAGTTTCCCAAAACCCATTCAGGTATGGTATGTGTTATGATGTCTAGACTGTTCTTTAGGCGGTGTTGGAGTAAAAGATTATCCCTGTTTATGGGTGACCAGATGTGTAACATCCTCAGTTAGGTGGTGTATGAGGTTGACAAAATGTGCATTATATACAACTTTTACAAGGCATTGAAAGTTGAAGAATTTGCGAGATTTTCAGTACTAGCACTTGTAGCAGAACCGTCGATGCCCCGAATGAACCCTCAGCCAATCTCTTCCTCGCCTCCCCTTCCCACTTCTCCTCCCCCTTCTTCCCTCCTCCCTTTTCCCTGCCCCTATCCAAAATCCCGTCTCCTCCCCTCCTTTCTTCTTCAATGACCTACCGTGGTGGCCATCACTACTACAGCTATTGAATATAGGAAGTGTATATTATATCCGTACAACATGTTGTATGGATATGGACAGTGCATATCCGTACAACATGTTTACCAAAAAGCGCGACTGATGAAGGTTTGCTGAAACAAAACTTGGTATGGTGTTCACCAATTTAAAGTGACAACACATGGAATAGTCAGATGGACCTGGGGGCGTGAGGGTCTAGTCAGTTTGTATCAATGGGCGGTAGTCAGATTGACTAATCAGGCGAAAAGGGGGTGGGGTAGCCATTGGTGATCCACGTACATTCAAGTACATGTATATTATTAGCGCAGATCACGCAATCTCCGAGCAGAAGTCGGATTGTTTTGCTACTATGTCGATACATATTTTTAAAAACTATACAAATTAACAAGGTCAGTAATATAGTATTCCGCTGTGTGTTCTACGTCATCGAATTGTGTGCGTTATACGGATATGCACTGTCCATATACGACATGTTGTACGGATATGCGCTTCCATTGAATAATTATGATCTCGCACCAATTCTGATTCACACTCCTGCCGTGCCCTTGTGAGCAGGGCTTGTAGTGAGCATACACTTGTCACCGGCCAATTTAAATATCTTGGCGTCTACGTAATATTTTGCTTTTGTCTCTCTTGAATTTTTTTTTTTTTTTTAAATATTATTATTGGTGTTTCACATTTAAACAACCAGACATCTGCCTAAATAAGTGACACAATATAAATTACAAAATTCTTCACTGTGTAATGTTGAATCAGAATATACAGATTTTAGGCTCTAACTCCTGTGGTTTCTGAATGAAACGCGATACACATAAAGACGCACAGATAATTCACAGGACGCCAGTGTATTTACTCGGCTTCACTACAAACAAATATTGAAACAGAAGCAGTAATAAAACAATTCTTACTGGCGAATGGTGACAGTTTAGTCTTTCACTGGAGTGCTCTCTTCTAAGCGATCAACAACATGCATATACTGTTCCCGTAGAGAGTGGATGAAGTTTTTATAACTTTCATTTGGGCCCGATGACAGAATCATGTCGATCAGTTTCTCTGCTTGTTCTTTACGGGTACGTTTACTCTCGATTTCATCTTTGTCATCAATACTGATAACTTCCATTTGAAGTAAAGTAGGAACCAGGGTTTTCGCATCCAGTTCTTCCAGCAAGAGCCGATAGTTCTTGAGAATCTTCTTTTCATCCTCTGGCTTCAGCTTGCCTTTTTGAACAGGCATGTTTCTTTCTGTTGAATGACAGATAAATAATAAAACTAAAGAATGTGAAAATAAATCAACTTCACCTGAAAAGAAGTATCTCTAAAGCTGGGTAGGCCTACTCGTGTGTACGGAAACGGAAACGGCCAAAAATCCCTCATATAGTAAAAAGAAAGAGTGTTTCCATGTGTACGGAAACGGCGTGCGGAAACATTCTTTCTATTTCACAACTTGAAGGGTTTTTTCCGTTTCCGTGTACATGAGAACCCAGCTTAACTGTGTGAATAAGTGCAGAAATTCATGAAAATTTCCTGATGAAAGTTTTATTAAAATCTGAACACAGTAGAAAAGAAAAGTCGTAGAACAAGCAACTTGATAAGTGCAATAATGATGTCAACACAAAATTAGCAACAATATTAACAAATCTGTATGTTTCTTTCTAGGCCTGTCGTCATCTACGATTACAATTTACATTTAATTATAACTGCTTAAAGTGTTACCTTCGCAAAGCCGTTTTACATACCAGGTACATTTTTTTTATTCTTCAACATTTTACTTTTTTTTAAAATTCTTTTACATGCATGTTAGGTTTTAACGAAACACGCATTACCCAGGAATAAACCACTGTTTTATATTTCATTATAGGTATTGCACAAATCAATATAGGGCCTAATGCACATAATCTGAAACATACATCAGTATATCAGTAAAACGAGTCATACCTGGACATTGCGTCGCCCCCAGTACTGTGCGTATTCTATCCCCACAACAGCATGTTTTGAGAAAATGGCCCTTAAAGTTTTGTAAACTTGACGCAGTGTTGTGACACGTTTTCAACGCTTTACAATCTACTCCCCAAGATGAGATATCTTCACGGTTTTTGCAGGAATAATAGACTATACATAATAGGTAATTTGTAATGCCATCTTGTGGCTTTATCTTAATTTTTGTGACAACACGGAGACAGAATAAATCAGTACTGAAACCATGTTTGGTCAGACTTGCTGTTGCAGTAGGTTACAAGCTGAACACATGTAAAGGCAACAGACATTGTCTTCTGGATACTATGTAGATCAAAACCCTCACTAAACAAAGACCGCATTACTGTTCAAATTCTATGAAATTGGCTAAGGAAAAAAGAGGCATGTTTCCCTTATTCCCTAACATGTCACCATCACATAATATTTCATTTCCTGAAAAATCGTCCACTGTCCCAGCCTGATTTGCGTGAAGTTCACTGTAAATTAGCCTTGCTATGCCTTCATACTTTGTGGGTAGCAACACTACAGATTCCATACTTACAATTTACGCTACGTAAACCAAAAAACTTCCGTAAAAAAAGTCAAAAGAATCACTGGCCACCGTCCCCGACAAAAATGTTTAACGTCCTTTAGTTGCCATACAATTTCGGGAATACCCTGTCCTTTTTCTGGGCATTCTCAGATCATTCTTTGAGGGAGCATAGTATTGACAAGAACTGGTTTATTTTAAGCCATAATTCATTTTTTTTTTTTTTTCGACTAAATTTACTGGCTATTATTTCACTATATGCACTTAACCCCCGATGACAGTAAAGAGTGTGGGGGGGGGGGGTGTTCTTGGTGAGCGACCAGTTATTTGAATGACATTCCTCAATGATGGGATCCCCCAAACAGGTCCAGGTAGGTCAAGTATTTTGTCAAATTAATGCGACACGGCGCACTACTTTAAATATACCGTGATGTTGTTAATACTTGTAGAAAAACTAAGATATCCCTTGTCCAGAGAATTAAGTGATTATCTACTGGAAGGCTATATTAAATTTTAAATACCTTTCATGCGAAATAGAATGAATGTCATTCTAAATGAAACTTTCTTGCTGTTGTTTTTTTTTTTCAGCGGAGTTATCTTTCCGACTTTGGCTTACCATTTTGACACAGTCATTCTTTGTCAGGAAGAGGGACAGCAAAGAATACATCTGACGTGATACTGCGTGTCGTAAGAGGCGACTAAAGGTGCAAAGGTCCTGGTCTCCCGAGAAGAGCCAGTTGGCGGTGGGCCAACTACCCACCCTGTAAAAATAAACCAGTTACAGAAACACAAGCAAATACTTTAAATCAGTCTTTTATCTTGGGAGAAGGGGGAGCATCTGCACCTGTAGATTCAATGAAGGACAATGGACAAAGCCGAAAGGACTCCACTGGCCTGACTGCTCCTTCATCAAACAAGTCACTACGGATTGCGTCGTGGAATGTCCGCTCCATGTATGAAGCAGGAAAGAGTGCCCAGGTTACAATGGAGATGAGGCGATACAGACTGCACATACTTGGAGTTAGCGAGACCCGCTGGATACAGTCCGGACTGAAACAACTTAATTCTGGGGAAAAGATTTTGTATTCTGGAAGGGAGGACAAAAAGCATACAGAAGGAGTAGCGATCATCTTGAGCAAGCACGCCCAGAGGTCACTGAGGGGATGGGAACCCTACGGAAGGAGAATTATATTGGCATCATTTACTACAAAGAACAAGAACATCAACATGAACATTGTGCAGATATACGCCCAAACAAACGAAGCAACCGATGAGGACAAGGACGATTTCTACAACCAGCTTCAGGAAATAGTTGACACATTGCCAAGAAAAGATGTGAACATTATAATGGGAGACGCCAATGCCAAGATAGGACAGGACAATACAGGGTATGAGGACATTATGGGGTGCAATGGTTTGGGACAAATGAATGAGAATGGAGAGCGGTTTGCAAGTTTCTGCGCATTTAACAGCTATGTGATTGGAGGTTCAGTATTCCCACACAAGAGGATCCATAAGGCCACTTGGATTTCACCGGATGGAGTAACTGAAAACCAGATTGACCACTTTTGCATCACCCGACGATTCAGACGCTCACTGGAGGATGTCATAGTACAGAGAGGAGCTGATGTTGGATCTGACCATCACATGCTGCTGGCAAGACTCAAACTCCGCCTCAAGAAACAAGGTACCAGAGCAGGAACAAAGAGGAGAAAGTTTCAAGTGAGCCTTCTGGATGGAGACAAGAAGGAAGAGTTCCAGCTGACACTGAGGAATAGATTCAAACCCCTTGTTGACCTCGAAGAGACAGTAGATTTGGAGACTCACTGGGCTAAGATAAAAGGAGTATTTACATCGACATGCCAGGATGTTCTTGGGGAAAAGAAAGTGGAACACAAGGAATGGATCAGTCAAAAATCACTGGACTTGATAAGGATAAGAAGAGACCTAAAAGAACAGGTAAATGCAAGTCGTACAAGAAGCTCAAGAGTTGGTAACCAGGAAGAGTACCGAGCATCAGCTAAAGAGGTCAAAAAATCAATTAAAAAAGACAAAGAGGAGTTCATAGGAATGTTAGCAGAGAAAGCAGAGAAGGCAGCAACAGGAGGACACATGAGGATCCTCTACCAGACTACAAAGACTCTTGCTGGAAAATATGGAAAACCTGAAGTTCCTGTCAAGGATTACAACAGGAAGGCTATTTTTGGAAAGGAAGCTCAGGCAAAAAGATGGATAGAACATTTTAACAGCCTCTTGAACAGACCTCCACCAAGCAACCCACCCGACATTCTACCCGCAAGAAATGATTTACCGATCACTTGCGACCCTCCGACTAAAGCAGAGATTAATGATGCCATAAAGCAGTTAAATCGAGGCAAGGCAGCTGGACCAGATCAGATCCCACCAGAGGCGCTGAAGGCAGATGCTGCTGGGGCTGCAGAGGGTCTGCACTCGCTATTCTCGAGGATTTGGATCGGAGGCAAGTTTCCAAAGGACTGGAAGGAAGGACACCTCGTGAAGCTTCCAAAAAAAGGGGACCTCAGCAATTGTAGTAACTACAGAGGAATCACACTTCTCTCCATCCCAGGAAAGGTTTTCAACCGGATTATTCTCAAGCGAATACAGAATGCAACAGACCCAAAACTTCGGGAGGAGCAAGCTGGTTTCAGGAGTAATCGATCAACCACCGACCAGATCGCCACGCTGAGAATCATAGTAGAGCAGTCGCTAGAGTGGAACTCCCAACTGATAGTGAACTTCCTTGACTACGAGAAGGCCTTTGATAGCATCGATAGAGAAACACTGTGGAGAATATTGAGACATTATGGAATCCCAGAGAAGATGGTGAACCTTATCAAGAGCATGTACGAGGGGACAAGTTGCAGAGTCGTACACGATGGCGAGCTTACTGACAGCTTTGATATCAAGACTGGTGTTAGGCAGGGTTGTTTGCTGTCCCCATTTCTGTTTGTCCTGGTGATTGATTGGCTTATGAAAGAAACCACCAGTGGAGGAAGAAATGGCATACAATGGACCCCATGGACACAGCTGGACGATCTAGATTTTGCAGATGACTTGGCACTATTGTCGCACACACACGACCAGATGCAAGCAAAGACTACAGCTCTAAACAAAATTTCAGAATCTATTGGATTGAGGATACATCCTGCGAAGTCGAAGGTCCTAAAAATTGTTGCACCCCCAAGCGCACAAGTCAGAGTAGGAGATCAACCACTGGAAGATGTAGAGTCCTTCTGCTATCTTGGTAGTATCATTGACAATAAGGGAGGAACAGAGGCAGAAGTCAAAGCACGAATTGGAAAGGCACAGGCAGCTTTTACGTCCTTAAGCAAGATTTGGAGAACCAAGGATATATCTCTAAAAACAAAGCTGAGGATATTCAACTCGAACGTGAAGTCAGTCCTGTTGTATGGATGTGAGACTTGGAATGCATCCCAGGCCTGCATAAAGAGAATCCAAGTTTTCATCAACAGATGTTTGAGGAAGCTACTTAAGATCAGATGGACAGACAAGGTCAGCAATGAAATTGTATGGAAAAGAACAAGACAGAGCCCAGTCAGAGAGGAAATTGGTAGGAGGCGATGGAGATGGATCGGCCACACTCTCAGGAGGCCAGGAAACAGCATCACGAAGAAGGTATTGGATTGGAATCCCCAGGGCAAGAGATCAAGAGGAAGGCCGCGCGGAACGTGGAGAAGAGCCAGAGAAAATGATGTGCAACGAAGCGGAAAGACTTGGAATAATGTAAAGAGACTGGCCCATGATAGAGAGGGATGGAAAGTGTTTGTTGGTGGCCTATACCCTGATCCAGGGTGAGAAAGGCAATGATGATGATGATTCTTTGTCAGTGTGGCTTGGCTGCGAAAACGGTGATTTTTTATTTTTTTTTATATAGATTAATTTTCATGTGCATGAAACTGCATTGTCCAATCCGCTGATGGGCGGGTAAACTTAATACTGCTGAAATAAATGAATTAAGTTGTTTTCAAGGTAACCTCTCCTCTTTATAAATTCGTGTATCCAAATTTGGAGTGGTTTTCTTAACAAGTTTGTCTTTACATTATAATTATTCTAAATCAAATTGCAGTAATATGCAAGGTGCTTTATAACCTTACATAAAAATATGTAACAGGTGAGTGGCGTGAATACCAGGAGTTTTTACTAAACACATGAGAGTGAGGAATAATCACTAAGTTTGATTGGAGGATATCAGATATCATGTAACACAAGAATAAAAAAATGTGCACGATGTTTTTTGGTTTTGAATAGGCTTCACCAACTTTATCAAAAATTCCCAAATTCTGTGACCTTAACCTTGCTCTTAAGTGAGACAAACATTGCATTTCGTACTAGTCAGTAGATATGAGTAGTCTGAGTGAGCTTTACTCGTGGCTAGTTGTTTGCCTCACCTTCTCCACTCAACACTCTAATTGATGGCTGACCTACATTCAAATTTCAACTAGCTGGGTTTTCCCAAAAATCTTGTTTTCTACTACATGTATTACGTTTCCTCGCAGTGCATGATGATTAGATGAAGTAGTGAAATTCCAACACCAAAATGTGTGTCCTGTTGAATAGGTCCTTAATGATGACGTAATCATTACTTAAACTTGCTTTCTCTCTCACGTTTTCAGTAAAACTCCTAAAAGTTCACACAAAATCACCTGTTACTGACTTTAATGAAGCTGTCTTCTTGCCTGTTCCTGCAACCTAAATGAGAAAATAATTTTCAGTCAAGACAAAATGGTTTAAAAACCCATGCAAAATTTGGTTACCAAGGTCGAAGTTGTTTTGAAAAAACTTTGTTCATTTATCTCTGCCTGGACTACAATCGCCCGATCTTATTGGTTAATGCTGCTTTTGCTGAAATTTTATTTCACCTATCAGATCACCAAGGATTCCGGAAGAGACTGGACTGAAAAACTCATTCCCTGATATGAGACCCAACCAATTCTGCACACATTTTTAAAGTTTTGTCATACAGACAAGACAGAGATCTCAAATTACATAGAAGCATGTGAAGAGGTGGTAGAGAATTGTAGAAGTTCATCAAAGTTGCTCACATTCATTCAATGGTAATTTCAAAAATTTCGCGGGAAAACATTCTATTTCATACAGCTTATAAAACTGTCCTTTGCCGGAATATTCTTCCGGTATTGGATGCACGCCAATGTTGTCTCAGTCGTTTCTTTTCTTTGAATGAATGCAGAGAGCAGAAGACCACGCAGTCGTTCTAGGAATCCATCACTGAAATAACCGTGTGTCCCTGTATACAGTACACTGCACTCAAATGGAACTCCTGTAGACAGTAAGTTGTTTATTTTTTAACTGCGTAAATTCTTTCGTTTTGGGGTTGGGGGGGGGGGGGAGGGGGGCAAAAAGATCGAGAAAGTTGTTTGTGGCAAAGCCTCACGTAAGAAATAATGCTGAAACATTGCAACTGCACGAGCATACATGTACAACTAAATTCATAAATGAGACACCAGGTAACCTACTCAAAAAAAAAAGGGGGGAGGGGGAGGTTGGGGTCAAATAAAAGACAATAGATAAAATTTTCTAAGGGCATACCAGATTGCATACACACGTATTATCAAAATTTGTCCATTTAATTCCCGAGACACCAAGAACCATAATCACAAGTGTGTCACGAGTGGAGTGAGCGATAGTTAATAATTACGGGGGGAAAGGAGGAGAGTAAAATTAACGCACGTAGACAAGTAAGTTAAAGCGTGCTGTTATGAGTGGTGGGGGGTCTGAATGAGGCGAAAGCGCTGTATTACTATCACTGCAAGTTAGAAGGTCCTACTGAACGGACGCTAGTAAGAGCCCAGCGGGCGAACATAAGGGGAGCAGTCGGAAGACGGATGAGAGTGGTTTTTCCAGTGACGACTGGTAGGTAGAACGTTGATTGATAATTATGATTGATGTATTATATTATATTCGTCTATTACCATGGTGTAAATAAGTATATGTGAGGAATGTGGAAGTCCTTGATATTGGATAATATAGCAATGTGCGCCATGAGCGATAGATGAAAGTGAGTTCATGGATTTGTAGCACGAGTGAGTATTGTGTACCCCGATGGAGGTGTGTTACCGTAAGATGTTTGGTGAGTGAAAGGTGAACTATTGTGTGTACGCTTCATGGGTTGTAAGGAGAGGTGGAGTGAATAGAAATGGTAGGGTATTATACCAATGTAATGTTATTCTTGTAGGTGTCGGGGACGGGCTAAAGAGCCGCCTCAGTGAGCACGGGGGATAGGCCAGCATAGGGCCGGAGGCCACACATAGGCCAGAAGTGAGGCTGTCGGTGCAGGACAGTAGAGGCACATAAAGTCGTGGCAGTCAGGCCACGGACAGGGACGTAGATATGAGCGTGAATGTGATACTGTACTATTGCCATGTTGATGGGCTAGTGAACTGATAATGTACTATTGCCATGTTGATGGGCTATTGAAATGATAATGTGTTATTGCCCTGTGGAGGTGCTAGTGGAATGCTAAGGTGTATGACAATAGGAAGGTGATATTGAGAGACTGCGGTGCCAGTGAAGTATTAATGTGCTATTAAGACCCCGAGGGGAGAGGCTGAGGCCGAAGTGCCTTTAGGAAGTAACTACCGGGTTGTGGATCCGAGGACGAGTGCATGTGAGAATAAGGCCGTTGTACGGCAGTTAATTTCAATAATATAATGTATGTAATTGCGCTATTATCTGTATAATTATGTTTAATAAATGTGTGAGTCTGATGGGTTGTTCTGTTAAGTGTTAAACTTGTTCGTTCGTGATTGTTGTCCTGTCATAACTTATTACATCTCCCAGTCTGGGATTTGTGACATTGGGGGCTCGTCCGTTGTGACTCGTCCATTTTCGTAATATTTAGTTGTAGTTAGTTAGTAGGGATTTCTCAGTGGGCATTTGTTACTTTCGTTTTTGTCCACGTAATACTTATCTTGTGGTAGGAATTTGTGCTGTCTTTGTTCGTGGGATGAATGGAAATTTCATGATGGTATGATTTATGTATATTTATGAATATGTATTGATGCATATACTGTTATGAATATGTACTAATGTGTATTTGAACTTTCCAGAGTGTGTGTGCCAGCCTGAGGAGTCAAGCGGCCAGAGCTCCGATTAAGGGGAGGAGTTAAACTCAAAATTCGAAGTTAAGTGAAACTGAAATTTTGTACCCTGGATTGGGGGCTGTTCCTTTAATCTGTCTTTTTCTCTGTTTTTGCTGTTTTCGTTTGCTGTGTTGAACCTAGTTATCCTTTAAAAAAAAAAAAGGTGTGATAAACTTGGAACTTCGTTCATCACGGTGAACAGTCTGTAGGGCTTTGTTAGTGTTTAGTTGTAGCGTCGATATCTTCTCTGTTCTGCAGGAAGACGTATTCTCTTGTCCCTCTTTCTACCTATCTGTAGATACGTTCTTTTTTTCAGACTCTGTTCTTGTTCGTACCTTATAGTGTAATCGGCGTAGTTAGGTTGCATTTTTTTCCATTATATTTTCTTTTTTAGGTCTTTGTCCTAGTCTGGTTCGTTGTCCTTGACGTACTTGTGGTCCTTCTACTGAATTTCCTTATTCTTGTCTTTTCTACTCTTTTTTATTATTAATAGTGCAGTACATTTAATGAATATAGAATTAGTTAGGAAGTAAGTAAATTTCTGAATTGTATTTGAGACAATTGGGTATTGTTATATCTGGTGTGATCTCAGGTCTCTGGTCGTGTCGTTAGTGATCATACCGACAGGTTAGCCGTTTTTATAATACATACCATAACCATAAATCTGTGAAATGGCGGAACTCCAACAACTAATGAAGTTGGGTAAGGAACTTGGCCTGGAGGGAGAGGAGCTACGCGGCTGGATTAAAGAACAGCAGGCGGATTTGCGCGATGAGCGTGCTAAGGATAGAGAGCGAGAAAAAGAGGCTCAAGAGCGACAGAGAGAAGAGGAAAGAGAGGCTAAGGCTCAGGAGCAGGAAAGGGAGTTTAAGCAACAGGAAAGAGAGGCTAAGGCTCAGGAGCAGGAAAGGGAGTTTAAGCAACAGGAAAGAGAGGCTAAGGCTCAGGAGCAGGAGAGGGAGATAAAGTTAAGGGAGATAGAAGCTAGGGATAACCAACAGGAGAGAGAGACGCGAATGAGAATCGCGGAGTTGGAAATCAAAAAGAATGCGCCAACAGAAACAGTTGAGCGGCAGGTACACAATAAAGGTGGTGTTCGGATTAAGCTCCCTACGTTCGACGACCGGAAGGACGACATAGACGCCTTCCTTTACAGGTTCGAACTGAACGCACAATTGCAATGGGGGGAAAATAAGGAATTATGGTCCACGTACCTGGCGTCTCTATTGCAGGGGCGAGCGTTAACCTACTTTAAAGAGCTACAGCGCGAAGACGTGCAAGATTACGATAAGATGAAGGCTTTGCTGCTTCGCCGATTTGCGCGTACCGAGGAATATTTCCGGGAGCAGTTTAGGCGAGCACGTGCGGATACCAGGGAGGACTTTGCTGCCTTCGTCGCGAGATTGACGGAATATTTCGCGAACTGGGTAGACTTGGCGCATGTTGGCGCGGATTTTACTAAATTAAAAGACCTAATGATCCGTGACCAGCTGTACGCGTCGTGCCATAAAGATCTGGTGGCTTTCCTGAAAGAAAACGAACCCGCGACGGTACAGGAGGCGTCCAAGTTGGCGGAAGCATACCGTACGGCACATCCGTCCAAACCTGTGGCGAGGGCGTACGTCCAAGATGCTGGGTACGTCGCCGTTGTCGAGGGGTCGCCGACAGGACATAAAGACAGGTCGCGTCAGCGTGGTGCCTATAGTGGGCAAGCCCAGGGGCAGCGTAGGGGCTATCACCAATCACCTGCATATGGATCCGGTAAGTTTGACCGAGCAGGAGGGCTAGGTCGCGGTAATGGCCGGGGGCGATTTGTGACCTTTGCCGATGACCGACGGCATAGGGACTTTAGTTCCGGTCGCGATGGGTCACGGGGACCCAGGCCCAGTGCAGCACAGGGAGCGGAGTGTTGGACTTGCGGACGCGTGGGTCACTTTTCACGCGAGTGTAGGGCCGCGAAGTGTTGGAACTGCGGAAGAGCAGATCACATCAGCGTGAATTGCCCTGCAGGTAGGATAGCGGCGAACGTGGACAGTAGCTCCAGTCCATGTTCCCCTAATAAATTTCATCATGCGGCTGCGTGTGTTACATCGGACAACGGAGGCGGACAGTATTCTAAGTGTCCCAGTTGTGAGAAGTTATTATCTTCCGGTGTTTTACCTTGTGGGAGAAAGATCCCCGTTATAAATTCATGTCATACAGGAGGTGGTCTTAGGGTTTATCCGGGGTTTGTTGGGGACGAACCGGTCTCGGTTTTACGAGATACAGGATCTACCGTTGTGGGAGTGCATAGGGACTGCATTCGGGATTCACAGCTTACAGGTGAGACTGTCCCGTGCATCCAATTTTCGGGGGCCATTGAGAGATTGCCCATGGCAAGAATAGTGATAGATACACCTTTCCTTAGCGGGGAAGTCGAAGCAGTCGTTGGTTGTTTTCCAGGCGCCCAGCTCATCATTGGGAATGTATCACGGGTAGTTTCCCCTTCCGAGGAGAATGTGCAGGCATGGTCGCAATCAAAAGGTATTGACTTTTGTGCCGCGGTCGAAACACGTCGACAGGTAGCTGATAAGGATAAGATTAAACCTTTGGCGACGCCAGCGGTCAACCTAGATATCACGCCAGAGCGCTTGGCCAGATTACAGAGGGAGGATCCATCATTAAACCCATGTTTTGGGGAAGCGCGAACCGAGAAAACGAGAAAATATAAGAACGGCTCGTCTTCCTTTGTTGTTCAGGCGGGCATTCTGTTCCGTAAGTATGTAACGGTGGCCTCCATTTTAAAGCAGGTCGTTGTGCCAGCGTTGCTGATCGCAATAGTATTGCATTTGGCACATGATGTCCCATTAGCGGGTCATATGGGAAGTGCTAGAACCAAGCAGAGACTTCTGAAAGATTTTTATTGGCCGTCAGTATACAGAGATGTACGGTTATATTGTAAGACGTGCAGTGCGTGCCAAAAGACGACGCATAAGGGTCGTACAACCCAGGCTCCTCTTCAAAAGATCCCCACGGTTTCGGAACCGTTTAAAAAGGTTTCGATAGACCTTGTTGATTTAAGAGAAAGATTATCTTCAGCGCGCACTATGGCAGAAGAAGCTTCTAGTATCGCTTCGAAAAGAGCAAAAGACTATAAAGATAGAGGTTCCAAATTGAGAATTTTTAAGCCAGGAGACAAGGTCCTATTGTTGTTACCTATGGACCATAATAAGTTATTGATGACATGGAAAGGTCCTTATGTTATTGAGCGAGTTGTTTCAAAGGTAGATTACGCTATCCACATTGATGGCACGAGTAAGGTTTTCCATGTTAATATGCTACAGAGATTTTATGAGAGACCACAGTATCTGTGTGCACAGACAAAACCAGAGGAGACTGTCTTCTCTATTGCTTGTACGGGGGTCGTAGACCAGTTGGACTGTGACGTAAGCGACACCGAGGCGCAGGAAGAGTTACAAATTCAATTGCCGGAGTTAACTTCGACACAAGGTTACAGGGACGTAAAAATTAACCCTGACCTTACGAGTTCAAGGAGTAGGGAACTTAAGACCCTGTTAGCGTCATTCCCGGATGTTATTACGGATTTGCCGGGTCGCACTACCGTGATCCAGCACCAAATAAAGTTGACTTCGGATAAGCCAGTATTTCTTAGACCTTATCCGCTGCCTTTTTCTTCGAGAGATAGAGTTATAAAGGAAGTTGAGTCAATGTTGAAGTTAGATGTGATAGAACCATCAACATCGCCGTATTCATCACCCATCGTCCTCGTGAAAAAACTTGATGGATCGGTGCGGTTCTGTATTGATTTTCGAAGATTGAACACTATTACGGTAAGGGATAGGGAGCCTATTCCGTTTCAGGAGGAATTAATAGCTTCATTGGCCGGGTCCACGTGGTTTTCCAAGATAGATTTAACGAAAGGTTATTGGGAAATCCCTCTTACTGAGGAGTCTAAACAATACACGGCGTTCCAAACGCCCATTGGATTATTCCAATTTAAGGTCATGCCATTTGGGTTGGTAAACGCGCCAGCGACGTTTGCACGATTAATGAGACTAGTGTTGGAGGACATACCTAATGTCGTGTCATTCTTTGACGATATAGCGTGTCATACGTCGACATGGTCTGATCATATTCAGACACTAACAGTAATTTTTAAACGATTACGTCATTTTGGGTTAACTGCTAAACCCGCAAAGATGGATTTGGCATGTCCAGAGATAGTATTCTTAGGACATATCGTGGGTAGAGGTGTTCAGAGACCTGAAGAAACAAAAATTGACACATTAGTAGGGTTGCAAATCCCTAAAACAAAGAAACAAGTCAGAAGCTTAGTGGGAATTTTAAATTATTACAGAAAGTTCATTCCAAATTTTTCCTCCTTGTCATCTTCTCTTACTGACCTTACTAAGAAGGGACAACCCGATAAGGTCCAGTGGACGTCTGAGTGTCAGACAGCATTTGATAATTTGGTGACAGCATTATCATCGTCACCCATTCTGATATTACCCGATTTTCGATCTAATTTTATCCTCAGAACGGATGCGTCGGACTCTGGTGTCGGCGCTTGTCTTCTACAGGAGAAGAACGAATGTCTCCATCCTGTATGTTATGTCAGTAGGAAGTTATTGCAGAGAGAAAGAAAATATTCTGTGGTAGAGCGGGAGTGTCTTGCCATTGTGTGGTCCGTCCAGAAATTAGGACGTTATCTCATGGGACGAGAATTTTTGTATCCAGACAGACCACAAGCCACTAACGTTTTTGTCGAAGAATCGTTCGTCCAGCCCACGCTTGTCTAGATGGGCATTGGCTTTGCAGCCGTATACCTTCGTTATTCAACCAATTCCAGGAACCAGCAATCATATCGCCGACTACCTTAGTCGAGCCCAGGGCAAGGGTTCAGGAGCTTATACATCGGAGGACACGAACATTGACAGGATCTGTGTGAATGAGTCGACTTTAAAATAGTGACATTATAAATATGATATGAAGAATGGTTGATAGGTTGATTGGTTTTTGATTCTGTATTAGGTATTGTGTTTAGTTAGCTATTGATGATGTGATACATATATGCATAGTGCAGGGCATATTGATCCCCATATTTTCCCCTGATTCCGGTATTTTATGTGCTAGGGGCATTGGTAGGTCATTTTTAATGTAGGTGTTGCTCACGCTCACTCGTTGACAGTCATCTTGATGCGATTTGAAATTAATTGCATTAATTTTTTTGGGGTGGGGGATGATGTCACGAGTGGAGTGAGCGATAGTTAATAATTACGGGGGGAAAGGAGGAGAGTAAAATTAACGCACGTAGACAAGTAAGTTAAAGCGTGCTGTTATGAGTGGTGGGGGGTCTGAATGAGGCGAAAGCGCTGTATTACTATCACTGCAAGTTAGAAGGTCCTACTGAACGGACGCTAGTAAGAGCCCAGCGGGCGAACATAAGGGGAGCAGTCGGAAGACGGATGAGAGTGGTTTTTCCAGTGATGACTGGTAGGTAGAACGTTGATTGATAATTATGATTGATGTATTATATTATATTCGTCTATTACCATGATGTAAATAAGTATATGTGAGGAATGTGGAAGTCCTTGATATTGGATAATATAGCAATGTGCGCCATGAGCGATAGATGAAAGTGAGTTCATGGATTTGTAGCACGAGTGAGTATTGTGTACCCCGATGGAGGTGTGTTACCGTAAGATGTTTGGTGAGTGAAAGGTGAACTATTGTGTGTACGCTTCATGGGTTGTAAGGAGAGGTGGAGTGAATAGAAATGGTAGGGTATTATACCAATGTAATGTTATTCTTGTAGGTGTCGGGGACGGGCTAAAGAGCCGCCTCAGTGAGCACGGGGGATAGGCCAGCATAGGGCCGGAGGCCACACATAGGCCAGAAGTGAGGCTGTCGGTGCAGGACAGTAGAGGCACATAAAGTCGTGGCAGTCAGGCCACGGACAGGGACGTAGATATGAGCGTGAATGTGATACTGTACTATTGCCATGTTGATGGGCTAGTGAACTGATAATGTACTATTGCCATGTTGATGGGCTATTGAAATGATAATGTGTTATTGCCCTGCGGAGGTGCTAGTGGAATGCTAAGGTGTATGACAATAGGAAGGTGATATTGAGAGACTGCGGTGCCAGTGAAGTATTAATGTGCTATTAAGACCCCGAGGGGAGAGGCTGAGGCCGAAGTGCCTTTAGGAAGTAACTACCGGGTTGTGGATCCGAGGACGAGTGCATGTGAGAATAAGGCCGTTGTACGGCAGTTAATTTCAATAATATAATGTATGTAATTGCGCTATTATCTGTATAATTATGTTTAATAAATGTGTGAGTCTGATGGGTTGTTCTGTTAAGTGTTAAACTTGTTCGTTCGTGATTGTTGTCCTGTCATAACTTATTACATCTCCCAGTCTGGGATTTGTGACAAAGTGATCATATTTAATCATTCTGTACCAGGAAGAGTCTCCAAATTTTTTTTTCCAACTAAAAAAAAAAAAAAAGAAATTGAATGTGATTAGATACGATTTGGCATTTTTCCTTATGAGAAATTCCGTGTCTGACATCGCCCGTCACGCTGATAACAGATTATAAGGCGTCACGAGACACCACAGGAATCATAGTTGTCAAACAGTCAGTTTAGGAAAAATTAAGCAGTGATACAATAAATCACTCCCCTTTCTTGTATAATACAGGTGTGTTGCAGTAATTTATCTATCCAGATCTGTCAACAGCTTCGTCTATTGCAGTCACAAACTAGCATTCCGCCCACCCCCACCCCCCTCCATTACAGCACCATTTTGCCCGGCGACGACGTGCCTGCTCCAGTTGTAAATGGCTGCAATGACACAAAAGCAAATTTCCCAAATATGATTAAAATAGTATACAAATTAATACAAAATATATCAGGGGAAAATAACAATATTTGTATAATCTGCCATCGTATAATTAGCTACCCGTAATTAATAACCTTGCATATCACTGCACTATTTCCACAATGTCGCCATACGGCAGAGCTCTGTCTTAAATAATGTTATTTGATCATGCTTTTCTTTTTACCACTTTAGTTGTTATTTCGAATAATCTCGAACAATTTAATTTGCTGAGAGAAGTGAGAACCTGTATTAGACGGTTTCAGAAGAAAGACGCATGCATTTCAGTGAACGCAATCATGTGCTGTGCACACTATCTTCTCTGTTTGAAAGAAAGAAAGAACAAAAGGACGAGGTTGGGCAGCAAAGGAATTTTTAACTTTTCGTGGTGCATTCCGAATATTGTTGACGTTGGGTTGTTGTTGTTGTTGTTGTTGTTGTTGTTTTGGGGGGGGGGTGGCATGTCATTGCCTTCTTGAGAAAGTACTTGGAGGGAAAAACTACATTCTAAATCTGTCTCAGGCGACGCCCATATTGGGCAAATTATTTTAAAAGCACAGAAGAACCTGTGGGATCTTAACACGACGTTATATTTCGCAAAGCCCCGCAATTCCAAGTTCGGAATGCACACACACATTTATTTATTTACTTATTTATTCATTCATCCATATATTTGCTATATATTCAACATCAAAATCACTGAGCCATGCACACAATGGTTACCCGGCTTTAGGTGACTTTCTAATTATTGTTTTACTATATATATTTAGACAATACAATATGCATGAAAGTGTTTGACTCCTTCAGATTTCCGGTCGGCTCAAATTTGGTTGAGCTGAAAATCAGTGCTGGGTAAGAAAAAATGATATGTAGGCAGTTGTAAGACAGCCACTCAACCATAGATAACACGTTCGAACTACAATGTCGTGGTAATTCAAATTACCGAAGGGTAGGTCCAATAAGTTTGTTCCTGGTGTGTAATAATCCTGGCAGTAACTAAGAATGTTCGAGAGACTGCTTGTCTTGAGCATCCCTTTCAGTTGTCTGATTGTAATGTGACATTATTGACGGGGCAGGAGGGTTAATTTCGTAACAACAACTGAGGGCAAGCTGAGTAACACATAAGGCCACCACAGCACGTTGTATTATACTGTATCTATGGCAACCACAGCCAAACTGAAAAAATGGCTCCTGCCTATACGTCTAGCTATACCCGCCGTGCCTATTTTATTAATTAGGGAACCGAAACTATTGTCAATAAGCAACTCTTTCTTATCCGTTATTTTCAAATAAACGGACCGAGAAGCTTTCACCAAACAAAAGAGCACGGCCTGAAATGTTTCAATATTGTGCATTTCACAACAGCTCCTCAGTCTGATTCGCACAGCTGGCCCCTTGGAAACTCGAGTCATCACCGCCGTGCTGGATTCAACTTTAAATAATACGGCCGTTTGCTATGAATTGAAGAGTACTTTTACGTACCCAGTATTTTCTTTCACATTACGTCTGGCAGACGTCGTGCATACTTTTCATATCCATACTGCGTTTCTCTACATGACGGCAATGATACCCAAGACAATGGATGACACAATGGGATGAATATTTTAGAACTACAGGTCTTTCGCGCAGGGTTACGATCCATATTAAGTACATGTATGTGAAGGGCATCCTCCGAACCATGGAGAGGGGACTTTAGAGTGGTAAAAGCCGTGAAAAGTGTAAATTTTAAAGGACTGCCAATGAAAGAGACTAACAACAAAACAAACCAAAACAATAAAATGACATTTTTGGCTTGGGTGTATTTCACAATATTTATTTTTCTTTTGGCTTTGTTGTATTTCACAATGTTTAGTTATTTTTGACTTTGTTGTATTTCGATTATTATTTTTTTCTGGAAATAGTAAAAGAAAAAAAACAAAAAAACTGTCATGAATCTGTTCGTATGTCAATGTAAAATACTGGTAATTCATCTCCCAAAAACATTCAAAATGTATTACTTACAATGCGTATTCCGGGACAGGTTCCCTACATCAGACCAATGTCGATGCGATAGAGTAACCACCGGATTTACGTAGGAACAATGTCATTTCTATTTCTATACGCAAAATTTGACGACGGTACTACGCATGGGAGTTCCCTTGGGTTTCGTTGCCTGGGTGAGTTTGGTCTTATTTCAAACTAAACGTGCACAAGATTATGTTGCTCCCCGCTGACCCAGACAGCACGTCACGCACTGGTTGCGCTAGGAAACATAGTTCCACTCACATAACAGTAACGTAACACCGCAGTTCCCAAACCCAGAGTAAATTTTGACCTACACACAGAAGGCAAATTTGTTAATTCTGACTCTGTGCATGTACATACTTTTGTAAGATTATGATTTTTTTTAAAGATCTGAAAATGAGACGAAAATTTGAAATAGGCCTATTTTGTGGAGAAAAAAACAACAATAACAAAAACTTTTTTTTTTCACTACCATTTTGGATTTAACGATCTGCATTTTTCTCTTCTCCACACCACGTTACCAAGGTAACGTAGACTACTTTATCTTATGCCGATCGCTTTATACAGTAGCAACGTAAACACAAATCACTGGACAAAACTGGGTTGTGGTAAATTTACGATCGATAAGTTGCCAGGAGCAAACGGGAGGAAAAAGTTGGGAACCTTTGGCAGATGGACACACGTCTCCGCACGTGACTGACTTACAACATTTTTTTGAATCTCGGGGATTTCCGCGATCATTTTAAACCTAGCAAACGTTTTTTTTTTTTTTTTGCCAATTAATAATCACTCCCTGTCATACCAGTTATTCAGGAAAAGCTGTAATTGCTTTTTATTTATATAGATCTGAGCATTGAGATGAAGGACACAATTTTTCAGTTACCTGTGTTTATCATCCATGTACATTATGTACATTATACCTGACAAAACGACAGAGGCGGAATAAAAACACTCGCCAAAGTGAACCCAAAAGACTGACCTGCAATCACTGCCATCGCACTCTCGGGTCAAACTTGGTAGAATAAGCCACGAGAGAAGCTGTCAGTCAAAGTGAAAGTGAATATTCTAGCTGCTAAGACCGTCTGTAAAGACGCTAAAGGCCATATATATATACATTATGTGTATGCGGTGTGCGTGTGTATGTGCGTGTGTACATGCAAACCAAATCAGACATACAGACAGACACACACACAGGCAGGCAGAAGATTATAAAAACCACAGAAAAACTGTGGGCAGGCAGACAGACAAACAGACAGATAGATAGATGGCAAAAGTCATGTTCTCAATTTAGCTCTCAACGTCGCCTAAATAAAAAGGGGACAGATATGTAATATTATATCTGTTTTAATACGTTTGAAGTACAGTTCCAATGCCACCATAGTTCCTTTATGTGATTAGTTATGCATGCAGGCAATCATGTTGACTTAACTAACTAAAGCAGCCTAGACCCCAAGGGAAATGCAATAGCCAGTTCTAAATCTGCGCTGCATATCATTGTAAATAGTTGTAGAATATCAGATCATCTCACACCCTAACAGGACTTGACCTCCTCAGTCAGTATTAAAGCAAATACATGTATTTGGAAACGATCAATGACAACAAATTTAATACAATATAATGGTCACTCATAATGATAATAATAATAATCATTTAAAAAAACAACAGAAAAAGTACAAGTGAATCAGACAAGAAATTGAAAAATCTGACTTCACGTTCTTGAGGGGGGGGGGGGGGGGGATCAAAACTAAAATAATGATAATAATATGTTTGTAATTACCCATTAATGTGTTCAATGCGTTCCATTTGTGGAGTTTCACATCAGAAAAAAAGATGGTTCAGTTCCATACTAGATAGCAGAAATACAAAATCTCTAAAATAATCAGACTTTCAAATGACAGATTATCATGCATTGATTATGTGATTATACGAGGAACAAATTAGCTTTTGATTTCAACTTCCTTGAAGTAAATTATGTAGAGATGTCATTATACAGGAGGGAAAGAGTTTCATACCTCCCGACCACATTGAAGTTTTACAATTCTTCAAAGACTTCTCTTTTGAAAGGGTAAAGGAATAAGGTTAGGGATTCTTCTTCTTCTTCTTCTTCCTTAAAACTGGTTTTCTCAGATTTGAGTATCTCACCAGTGCGCAATAAAAATCGACTCGGCCCGTGTCCCTGGGAGTTAAAAATTTATATACATATAAGGGTGTAAGAAGCGGGAGTCGATTAGATTTATAAAAACTTATAAAAACACTTGATTGTGGCCATGAGCAGATCAACCCGGATTAGAGGGATAAGGACAGGCCCAGAAGATATGTTTAATGTAAGGGTTAGGGGTGGTCTTGACGAGGTGGTCGAGACGTTTGGAATTCTTTCCCACAACTGTAATGTTATGATGGCGCTGTGGTTCCTTCATCCCAACACAAACCCGGTCCCTAAACATAATCTTGTCTTCATATGCCTGGCCATATCATATGAAATTCTAATACTTCACGACCAAGAGATGGGCCCCCCAGCATAAACCAATGGGGGATCCATGCTAAATCTCATTGCAAAAACAACCAGGACAAAACTGACCCCTGCAGCCAAGACATCTTGTAAGTCCAGCAGTGGTCCACCATTTCAGTAAAGAGGGCCAACAGCATAACCACCACCACCAAAGCCAGCATTCGAAGAAGAAAACCTGCTGGAGTGTAATGGGTCCATGTCAAAGCTGGGAGTACCACCACCATAGCTCGTCTTTACCCCAGCAGGAGCTGCAGATCCACTGGAATATTCTTTGCTGTGATAATCACCCCTTCTGTGGTCAACAGTAAGTCCACCACCATTGTAGTAGTGTTTGTTGTCAGCTGATTTACTGTCTATGTAGCCCACACCAGTAGTATAGTAGCGTTCCTTGTGAGCTGGTTTACTGTGTGTATAGCCCATGTCAGCAACGTAATAGCGTTCCTTGTGAAGTGGTTTACTGTCTGTGTAGCCCATGTCAGCAACGTAATAGCGTTCCTTATGAAGTGGTTTACTGTCTGTGTACCCCATGTCAGCAACGTAGTAGCGTTCCTTGTGAGCTGGTTTACCTCCTATGTAGTCCATGTCAGCAGCGTAGTGGCGTTCCTTGTGAAATGGTTTACTGTGTGTATAGCCCATGTCAGCAACGTAGTAGCGTTCCTTGTGAGCTGGTTTACCTTCTATGTAGTCCATGTCAGCAGCGTAGTAGCGTTCCTTGTGAGCTGGTTTACTTTCTATGTAGTCCATGTCAGCAGCGTAGTGGCGTTCCTTGTGAAATGGTTTACTGTGTGTATAGCCCATGTCAGCAACGTAGCGTTCCTTGTGAGCTGGTTTACCTTCTATGTAGTCCATGTCAGCAGCGTAGTAGCGTTCCTTGTGAGCTGGTTTACTGTGTGTATAGCCCATGTCAGAAACGTAGTAGTGTTCCTTGTGAGCTGGTTTACTGTCTATGTAGTCCATGTTAGCAACGTAGTGGCGTTCCCTGTGAGCTGGTTTACTGTCTATGCAGCCCATGTTAGCAGTAGAAAAAGTGTAAGCACTTAAGAACTTCTAAAGTTTGATTGTAATGTTTTTGTGAGGTCCCTGGAGATGGTGTCCTTAAGATCCTGAAAATAATTAAATGCCTAAAAAATTATGAAAAACATGACATTATAAAATTCCCATTTAAAACAGCAGATCTTTCTCTAAATCAACATTAAGTTTACTGTAGCTGGTTTTAGGCCTGGAGGTTAAAATGTAGGTTATAAAGCTTTTGTTTAGACTATTTGGAAGATACTGGATCATTTCTCCCTGTCTTTTAACCTGTGTCTTATCTAAGCTTGGCCCCTTTTCAGTCTGTGGAAAGATTACCGAATCCGGTTAACTCCAGAAAATACACTACATTTGTTTAGGGGTAAACGGGGCTACGATGAGAAAAGGTATAACGAGCAAAGCTGAAAGAAATGCTCACCCTATCCTCCATCCCAAACCTATTACCAAGCCTTTAAGTCTGTCCGGAAACACCCCAGAACTGGTTATACCTGATTTATATGGAAATCCAATTCTTTTAAAACATTATCTTTTAGAAATATTATGACAGTACTTTAAAGTGGACTCGGCCCAGACAGCTGATATGAGTGACTGCAGTATAAACAAGCTGTGAATATCGACTTATGGTCGACATAACATCAATCAGCATTCACTAGTGCACAGTACTTACTGTTACGGGTACGGTACATGCTGTCTTGGTCAAATTGAAGCCTGGACGTGCTAGAAAAGCGTGGTAGCGTACTGTACTGTCAACAAATGCAAGGTCCCTCAAGTGTATGCGGTGAACGTCAGTCGTGACGAAGGTGTGTATGAAAAACCTTTTCCGTGCGTCGCTATTTTCCCTATATAACACCTTATGTCGTGGTAAATTTTGCTACCTCACTGTCCCTTATAGACAAAAAAAATAGTCCATGCGTAACCGTGCGTTGTGGGAACAATTGTTAACACACTGTGAATAATATAGGATAACAAAATTTCGGTCGGTGCATCAGTGGCCGTCACAACTGTCATCGGATGCAGCATCTGGAATAGATTCGGGGGAACTACGTCTTGTCCGAAGAGCTGTTCTTAGGGACATTTTTGCCCTAAAAACTTTAACATTTCGTCCCTTTAGAATGACAGGTTTTAGTTTTTGAGAAATCGAGGATTGAAGTTTCATGTGATCATTGCTTTTAGAGCAGAGATTTATTTTTTCTTTTTAGTAATTCTTAACGCACCGAATCTGCTTGATACTTTGACACACAATGGAGAAGGCCCGTAGAAGTAATGTGTAGTGTGTAACTCAGTTCAGCCAAAAAGTGGAGCTAGAACCCTGTCATTCTACGGGAATGTTTTCTCATTCACTGATGAGATCACGTTGTAGCCTACCAGACCAACGAGATTTTAGTCCGGGCGCAAGAATGAAGCGCTGGACTACCGTTGTCCTTCGCCTTCTATGTGTAAATGGAAACAACTGTCCTTTATGAAGAAAAACCAGAAAAACTTGTCAACTCCCGACCCCCCACATCCCCCTCAAAGAGCAACAACCAGGTCTGTTATTTTTGTGGATGACAGCTCTCTAGCGATACAAGGGTGGCTTTTTGGCATTGTTTTGCTGATAAAAATGCAATCATCTCATTGATATGTATGTGTTTTATTTAAACAAAACAGGTTGCAGAATATCATGTACATAACTATACGACTCAGATACAGGCTTTCAGTTATTAATGAAACAATCAAATAGCTCATGCAAACTGCCCCCTGTAGAGGTTCAATCATGGTCATTCAAAATGGCCGTGCTCTTGTAACGGGGGGGGGGGGGGGTGTTGAAGCAAAGCTTATGAAAAGCCTACAAAGGGGACAGGAGCGGAGGGGTGGGAGGGTAAAAAATGGCCGAAATCAAGGGTAGGTACTTTATGGATTGCCGCCACTGGAGGTGTAAGGAAAGCATGGCCTATTAAGGAGAAAACGGCAATATTTCATCAGCAGCGGGGGGGGGGGGGGGGAAGAAGTCTTAATATAGCTTCCCTTCCCTCTCTCTTATTCTCTTCCCCCCCCCCCCGCCATCTCTCTCTCTCTCTCTCTCCATCCCTCTCTGGCTCTCCCCCACCCTCCCAAAAAATCACCTACTCTTCTGCCGTCTCTCTCCTCCCTCTCTTTCGATATACTTATCTCTACGACCCCACATCACCCATAGCTTCGATTAGCATCTCCGCCTCTGAACAGAGCCTATGCGACTCGCCCCTGAAGGTAATGGGCCATAATTATAAACCAGTGCTTGTCCAGACATCTAAGTTAAACCCGTGGAAAAGCAACCACAAGCATGTCTGGCTTGATTTAGCGGATTAACATCTTTTAGAAGAAAGTTCAATTGATTGTTCCCCCCTAATTTTTACTAGACAACGTGTACAAAAATCATCCTAGTCTAACTTTTGTTCCTGAGATAAAGGAACGTTTTACGTAAATGTTATCAGAAACGGTTAGCTGTGAAGTTATTTTTAATAAGTATAATTATTAATTACTATTGTATTTTTGTGCACACATTGATTTTCTTTGTGCACTACTTGAAAAATGTATGTGCTACACTAGGAGATAGATGAAATACATAAATAGAAGTCTGATGACGTTCGTGTGCATACCTCACTCACATACACAGAACTAGAAAACTGTTCACATGTGAGACGAAACGCCTTCCTTGTGCTAACTGAGGAGATGTGTACACGAAACAAAAAACTCCCCAAATAATTCAAATAACCGGATATAAAATGTAAAGAGAACATTAAGAAATTCAGGTTTCGCAACGTCGGCGGTGAAAGATTTAATCGACACACTTGTGAAAAAAATAAGGAAGAGCTATGTTGTAGTATTCAAGGAAGACACAAATAGTTGCTATGTTGTAGTATTCAAGGGTGACACAAATAGTTGTTATGTTGTAGTATTCAAGGGTGACACAAATAGTTGTTATGTTGTAGTATTCAAGGGTGACACAAATAGTTGTTATGTTGTAGTATTCAAGGGTGACACAAATAGTTGTTATGTTGTAGTATTCAAGGGAGACACAAATAGTTGCTATGTTGTAGTATTCAAGGGTGACACAAATAGTTGTTATGTTGTAGTATTCAAGGGATACCCAAATAGTTGTTATGTTGTAGTATCCAAGGGAGACACAAATAATTGTTATGTTGTAGTATTCAAGGGAGACTCAAATAGTTGTTATGTTGTAGTATTCAAGGGATACCCAAATAGTTGTTATGTTGTAGTATTCAAGAGAGACAGAAGTAATTGATATATTGTAGTATTATTCAAGGAAGACACGAATAGTTGTTAAGTTGTAGTATTCAAAGGAGACACAAATAGTTGTTGTGTTGTAGTATTAAAGGGAGGCACAAATGCGTTATGTTGTAGTAGTCATGGGAGATGAATTTTTTTATTTTTTTTTTGTAAGAAAGTAAATATCATTTTAGCGCGTATGCATCGGAAACGAAAAACTGCGAAATGCTATTATCTATTTAACATGTTTTTGAATGCTGGAATGGGCATTCGACAGTTGATATGAAGCAAGACGTTAAATAGCTTACCCTTATGTGGAAGTGCAGACACCAACGAGTGAAAGTCGACTTGGCATTGTGGTCATTACACCGACAACATTAGAGTCTTTTCAGTAAAAATCTTGAACTCTGCATCGCTCTCATGTTTCAGATCTTCTATGTGTCTTTCCTTAATTCTGTTTTCACAATATTCACATGGATTCTACTTCCCTGCCGATTTCTTTCTGGAAGATCAGTGTCAAGACAACAATGCGCAGACCCAGTCGAGGGCCAGGTGTCCACTCACCAGTGTGAGGTCCGCAGGTCAGCCCGACGTCCAGCCACCAGACAACAGACCCAGTGGTCTTGTCCAGTGTGATGTCCGCAAACGTCAGCCAGCTGTATAGCCACGAGTGTGCAGTCCCAGGCGTCGGTCTAGTGTCCAGTCACTAGTGTGAGGTCTGCAGACCAGACGTCAGCCAATGTCCAACCGCGAGTGTGCAGTCCAGTTCTCGGTCAACAGTCCACAAGGCCGTTTAGACGACAAGCAGCACAACCCCCAGTTCTCCACGTAAATCACCACCATGGATCAAGTCCGACCTTTTATCATTTTTCTTTTCTTTTTTTTTTTACTTTGTCCAAGTAAATTAGTTTCAGTCTGATTCTTTCTGAAATGCCGGGTGTAAATTAATGGCAACAAAAATAGCTTTCAGTTTCGCACTGGAATGCCAAACAACCCCCCACTCCCCCACCCCCACCCCCACCCCTCTCCCAACCTCCCCAGCGCCTCTGTTATTTATTAAAAGTATTGTTTAAAAGAAGTTCATTACTCAACACGAAGGTACGAAAGGAGTTTACCAAGCAGTACGAGTGGTGGCGAGGAGAAAGAGGGACAACTCTAATGAAGATTTAAGATTGCTGGAAATGTGATTATTTTCAGTTCTCTCCCCTGTGTGAGCGGCGGTATGTCCTGGCCAATAGAACTTTGCAACGTGGTAAAAAGATGACCCAGGTTCAGGCTGGTCACGCCCAACTCAGTGCTAAATGGAATGAATTAACACGCAGAAATTTCAGGTTGTACATGTCCATGAAATGTAACTTGATATAATTTGTTCAGATAACACAGACAACGGAATGCTATAGAGAGGCAAAATAATTCAGCTGTTAATGAGGTACGACCAACACAGTGAGTCTGGATCTTGGGAGACCTTTTAGTTTGGTTAATCACAGTGGTCTTTACCTCAGGTCAAAATAAGATATAAAAGGATGTGTAAATATAACATGAGGTGTTTTACTAGTATTAGTGTGGAGTAGATGTAATGTGTTGTTAGACTGGTTGCATCAGTAATAGAGAGTGGAGCATTCCTGCCAGGCTCTGGCTACAGCCTACTTATCCAGTGCACACCCATTTTGTTACCGGTATTTTATCTGTGGGAATGAAAATATACCTGGCCAGCCTACTGACATCTTTCTTTCTTTCCATGTCATTTTCATCATCATATTAGTAATGTCTTTCTTCACAATGACAGGCCTGCAGTTCTTTGATTAGCCTCATTTTTGGCCAAATGAATGGCCAGTCCAAATCCCAGTGTAAAAAGGACCTTTTCATTATATTTCCATCAAGATTTGTTGCCAATTTAATTTGTTGAGTAAAAAAAGGAGGAAATAGCCAAGTCTTTCAATGCTCAAGAAATATATATTTTTTACATGGGCTGATTATGTTTGTTTTTTAATGTCTGTAGAGTTTCTGGAGGAACCATTGTCTTACAGAAGTCAGTAACTATGTCTAGACATTTGAAGTAGATGTTTTAAACTGTGTTTCTGAATTTTTAGTTTGGAAAGTTAATTGATTCTATCATTATTTTTTTTACTTTTTCAGTTTTTAACCCTGTGGTGGCTACTTCTACCTTCTGGCAATGATTCCCCTCTGTTGTTTCAGTACAAGATCTGTTAAGGGGAAAAAATCCCCACAGAAAGCAGTTACTCGCTGGTAATTTTATTAATGATGTCCCCTGCTGCACAGAAGCTTACTGCTTTTGCTGAATATTCTGGATGCTATACCAAAATTCTAAATGATATTTTTTTTTACAGCTTTTGCAATGTACATATAATTAAGTTACTGTTACCTTTGGGCTTCTTTGTTTGTTTCAATGTCAACAAGACTGTGTCTGATAGAAAGCTTTTGTTAAGAATTTATTCCATTTAATGTTTTACATTCCAAGGCTAAGGCAAAACTTTGTTTTTGTTTGTTTTGGCCATGTTGGTACATGTATTTACATTATATAGCAGTTAATTGAAAAGTATAAACTGGTGCCTGAGAGAATGAGATATCCAAGATAGCGCGACTCCGTGGATCATCTGTCCCTTCAGCTAATTTGAAATTATCAGTGTTTTGCTATATTTAACCAGATTTTGTTTCCCCTAAGATCAATATTTTGAAGGACATAAAGACATGATCAGAATGAAAGCAAAAACATGAATGCTGGCAATGGCTATGGAATGTATGACTGAAATCTACTGTGGATTGACAACTGTTTGTAGCCCTAAACCGCTTTTGATAGTTGTTGTTTGTTTGTTTGTTTTTTTCTTTTTGAACGACCTGCATGTGTTAGGCTGGAAGTTTTTCTACGAGTAAATGAGTAAGAAATAAAAAGAACATTCGCACTATAATGATAATTGATATTTCTGATATTGCAAACTGTGTCTTTTTATTGTTTTGTGTGAGTGTCTGTGTATCTTGCTCAAATTTGTTATAAAGTTTCATGAAAGAGGAAACTGTATTTTTTTGTTTTTTTAATATAATGTACTATAATCTCTACTAAGTCAAATTCGGTTTCTGAATGAAGAAAATTTTGGGGCTACTAAAATGTAAAAAAAAAAAGGGGGAGGGGGGGGGGGGAATTTCCTGATGAGCTGTGGATTCGCAATGTAAAGGGAATGGTCAGCGATGGATGTGAGTTATTTGAAGGGGGGGGGGGGTGGGCAGCAATAATGTGGGAGAACTTTACTAAACTGGTGGTATATTAACTCGCTTCCGGCCACAAGTAATAAATAAATGAAATAATGCAGTGCACTAATTTCTTTGGTTTCTCCATGACAAGATCTTCCATCTGATCTTTCTTTTCGTTTAATTGTTGATCTTATTGGTATCCTCACACTCTATTTCATCCTTTTTGATTAGTGTAGTGATTGATGAGAAAAACAAAGATGCCCTGCGTATGGAAACATTCAACTCAGGTGGACCTTTTGTAATATTTAAACGTTGAACACGTAAGCCGGAGTTGATCAAGCTGTGGCTTGCCTGCCATTGTATGCAGCTTGTAGACAGAGCCTACAACCTCCTGCTCGCCAGGGAAAAAAAAAATCGAAATGTAAATACTGTTACATTGGTAAAGACAAGAAAAAAGTCGAAGCTTTATCGTTTCAGGGATATAATATAAAAAATTGAATGTTCGAGAACGGATTGTGGCTGTGGTGACATAATATGAAGGTAAGGCAAAGAGTGAATAAAAACAGGACAAACAAAAAAAAGAGATGTCCCAAAAATATGGCAATATGTATAGATTTAGAACTGTACTTCCGTCTTGTTCTCGAGGCGTCTGTTTTCCTTTTCCCAGGATCTCTGCCCATGCCCTTGGTGTCGAGGTGCAAATTGCCAACAGCACAGATCCCCTGAATACAAAAACCTCAATACACAGGGAACAAAATTGAACTACAGCTCTAAATCTATAAATATTGCCATATTTTGGGGGGACACCATGACTTACGTTGGAGGTGACATTCACAAAACAAAACAAAACAAAATTTTTCCACGCGGACGGTGCATGAAACACGGCTGGTCGTGCTTTAAACTGTAACAAGGAAGTTTTACAAATTTCTGTGCGGGTTGTTTTCAATGCCTGAAATTTCCTGTGTGATACAATAAAAAATGCATGTTCATTATTCATTCTGTGTTTGCAGATGAAGTAGACCACCGAGGAATCAGCATTTCGGGGGAAATAAGGACAGCCAAGGGCGCGAGGAGACTGTCAGGAGTATGTCACTTATTTTAAAAATAGATTTCCTTTTTTTTTTCTCTCTCGCGGTTACCTGAGAGTTGCCAGATGGAACTAACACCAGCGAAAATGATAAAAGGTTGGGGAAAACTCGACCTCATGATAGAAGTCTGGTCCCTTGTTTTTCTCTAGGAGCTGAACGGCAATGATAATCTTCATGCCTTTATGTGTTAGTTATCACTCAGTCAACTACATATCATCACGCTCATAGGCAAACTGCCTCATGACTTTACAGGAGGAGAAAAAAAAAACGTTTTCAGTGCAAGTGGTCGACAATAATGTGATATGCGATCCGCATCGCAGCCAAAAAAAAAAAAAAAGCAACGTTAGGCCTAGATCAAGGTAGTTTACTATTCTATCTCTTTGGCCTAGGTCTCACTTTCGACTCAGGCAATTTGGTTTCCCGCCTTTTAGGAGATCAGCTTTCTTTCTCGGAGGTTCCTATTCAATTTCAACTATGTAATAGGGCTTCCCTGGGTTATTAATGACAAATAATGCAAATCACGTAACTCTGGAGTTAGAAAATAATTATTTTCTCTCGGGCATGACGATATCACGTATCCCAGCTAACGAAAAAAAACACGTCCCACAAAATGTTATGTCTGGGTACCGTGATTGTCATACTAATCCAGTACCGTACCCAATAGCTCAAAACGTTCAGTTGTTCATGTGCTAGAATGCTGTATGCGACTCAGCTTGCATAAAATAATACATGTAAAACGCTCGTCGCTCAAACAGAAGACAGAAAGAAGAAACCATGTGGATGTAGTCAGTGGCTGGCCAGACTCTGCCTCCTGGTTAATGACAATGAGGTACATCAAAGACAATACATTTGATTTATGTGATTATAATAGTTTTGGTTGCGGGCCTCCTCGGGTCGCTTGGTGCAAAATGAAATCCTACAGGAGGCGGCTACAACTAATTTTAAAGGATTGGTGATTCAGGGATTTATTTCACAAACACACACACACACACAAACACACACCAATAGATACTTCATCCTTATAGAAAGAGATGCCATTGGAGGAGGAAGGAGGGGGGGGGGATCAGATTCAAAGGCGCTCTCGAGTTTCGCAGCATTTGTTTGTATATCCTGTCTATAATAATAATAAATTTAATACATATCGGAGAATATGACAGATCCTTCACTGTGCACTGGCATTGATTTTTTTTTTTTTTCACCTTCATTTCCAGGTGCCTGCTCAGCCTAACCCATCCCACACTTTCTATTATAACACTACAACCTGGAGCGCACCATGACGGTGCACATTTTGTGTACCCGGACAAACATGAATTAGATAAGCTTCTTGGAAACATCTCGTTAACGGATAAATGTGGTTTTGGTTGTGATGTGATACCAATCACATTTCGTTTTTGTTGTTGATTTTTTTTTTTAATTCTGGGAAAAGGTGGTGTCTTATGACCAGGATTAAATTTTCTTCTTCCTCCCCAACCCCACCCCTCCAACCTCTCTCTCTCTCTCTCCTGTCTGCCTGTCTCTCTTTCTCTCCATTCTCTCTCGTTCTCTCTCTGATTTCTCTCTCCTTCCCTCTACATCTCTCTCTCGTAAATACTGTCTTGACAGATGGGCAGAGGTAAGGGTACAACACAAAATACTGCAGCGTGACGATGGACTGCTGGACATTGGTCAATGGCTTGACATTTTTGGCCGTGCCACGGAAAAAGTCATTTCACACTGTGATTTTGCCAAAATAACCTATTTATCGTGTGTTCAAGACTGACCAATTAATTACATAAGTTATCGCTTGCTCTTTTTAGTACTTAATACATGTACATAATGGATTTCTTAAATAGGGCGATTTTGTCAGTATTATATATGCCATGATATAAGATCAAATGGCAGGATAAAATTCCAGACACTGAGGTCCTCAATCGTGCCAAGGAATTGAGCATCTTCTGCCACCTGAAAAAAATTCAGCTACGTTGGGCAGGACATGTTGTCAGAATGCCCGACTCCAGACTCCCTAAGCAAATCTTCTTCTCTGAGCTCTCCAATGGAACGAGGAATGTTGGGGCCCCAAAGAGACGTTACAAAGACACTCTCAAGCAATCACTGAAGGCCTTTGCCATTGATGTGAGTGAGTGGGAAAAGCTCTCGCTTGATCGTGCAAATTGGAGGGCGGCCCTTACCAGAGGCAGCAAAGCATGGGAAGCTGACAGAGTCCAGCAGGCTATCAAAAAAAGAGAACGGCGCAAGAAAAGGCCCAGTGGTACTGAACCAACGGAGCACTCTTGTCATTTATGCGGAAGGGTCTGCAGGGCAAAAATAGGACTTATCAGTCACATGAGAAGCCATAAGTCATGAAAGAACAGTCTTTCCATTCTGTCCTCTGTGTCCTTTAGTTCTCTTTATTGTCCATGTGTTGAAATTCTCAACAATTTCTGTTCTTTATTCCTCTGGTGTTGTTAAGGTCATCATCATACCTGATGGACGAACTATTGTTATTATATATGCCATGAAAAAGGGCTTCAATTGTAAAAGTTTAATGTATAAATAGTCACCAACTGTATTGAATATAATGGCAATGGCTTTTTGAGCCGTATCGTATAGCCAAGATACCTACAACAGTTTTTTTTGTTGTTGTTGTTGTTGTTTTAAATATTACTGTATTAAAAAACACACACACACAAAAAATGCAAACCAAACTCATTTTGATCGCATGGCTCAAATAGTCACTACAAAAAATAACTTGTGTGAACCAACAACTTAAAATTCAGATCCCAGTAAACGTGATTAATTTTGACACCATTTGTAGCACATCAAAGACATTCTGTGCAGAAAACGCGATATGACCCTGATCTATACACGGCCTAAGTGAGTACAAATTTTTGTTGCGGGGAACCAATCTCCACACTCACCTTCTCTTTTTCACTTCACTACAAGTTATGAAAGAAAATTACCTCTACACCCCCCCCCCCCACCCCCCCCCCCAATTGACAAGATACACAAAAGAGCGGCGGACTAATCCATTTTAATAATTTCAATATTGTTTGTTGTCGTTATATAACTCATGATATACATTTGAATGCTTTCGCTATGGTTTCATTTTTTGTAGTGAAAGTGAAATGTGGAATATCGCCAGTCTTCGATGAAACTGCCCATACTGGAATCAGATGTATATCGAAATTAATGACCCTACTAGATATTTGTGGACGAAATGTGTTTGACGTTGTTAATCTAACGACACCTGGTGGCATCCTGTTTCAAAAGTTTGCACATTAGAGGTCTGCGGATAATTACATTCGTGCAGACACGTATTCCCTAAACATATGAGTCAGACCCCGTTGGTAATTTTCTTAGTGTTGAATTTTATCATCTGTTGTCTAGCAATAGTGCTGAGTGTGCAAAGCACGCGGCATGGCAAACTAAGAAAATTTAGTGTTGTTTTTTTTTTTAAATTATTATTTTATAGTGCATATCCATTTTTAAAATGCTCTATGCGCCTTTACAGAAGAAACCTGTCAACCACAGAGTAGAATGGAGCGCCGGCGAAGCGCTCATCACACTACACTGCTTCTTTCTCTCTCCCTGTCTCGATCATTCTCTCTCTCTCTCTATCTCTATCTCAGAGCAAATTGTGACGCAGCCTGTTAGGCGCAGTACACAACTCACAACAGTTCACAACTCACAATGCAAATAATATTTGAATATTATTTTATTAATAATAATATATATTTAATAATGAATAATAAATTTTTTTGTTGCTGGTGGAGGGGGGGGGGGGTGGTATGGATAAATTTTAATCTATTAATTTCAATTTTGCCCGGATAGACCTATCTCGTGTTTCAGTCAGAAACCTGAAGAGATTACATGATTCAGGAAGATAGAGATAACTGCACAGTAACACTGACATGTCACCAGAACACTCAAGGGTGGCAATGAATAATTGTCATACAAAATACATGTTATTTATCACACAGACTAGCTTGGAGGCCGAGATATTATCTGGATCTGTAGACTGGTTCAAAGGCCGACGGGACTGCAGTGGGTTTGTCTGTGTTGGGCGTTTAGTAGTGTATATATATCTATGATGTTGGCACACAGTCATTATTTGTTTGATCGGATACTCATCAAATTATCCAGTCAGTACCTGTAATGTTCATGACAATTAATGTTAACGATACAAAGTAGGATGACAGCACTTCTTTTTGCTTGGTTCGTTATTTGATTTGCTGTGATTTTACGCCTCTTTTAGGCACATTAATGCTTTATCACAGGCACTGCAAGCCCCACGCTAATGAGCGCCTTATTTGCTATTAGAAATTTATCAATCAAAGTGAATTTCAGCCCCAGAGATGGAGGGGGGGGGGTACTTGGAACCTCTCCCAATCTCGTGAAATGATCCAACCACTAGGCCAGTGCATGGGATTCAGCTTTTTTTTCAGTAGAATTGAAGATGACATTTCCCAACATTTTGTGCCACCAAGAGTAGCATCTGTGCATTAGTTTGTTTGTTGGCGGTCGAAACTTTTACCTAGGCAATATTTCACTCAAAGGAATCAGCGAAGACAACGGAGAGGTCACACACACTCTCTCTCACACACACACGTGTACATGAACATCATTCTTGTCTGTCATAGTAGTCTCCGAGACACAGAATACCATTCCTTCTTTCACTATATTATATGTCCACAACTTGCGCGCGTATAAACACGAGAACTACTCACAGAGCTCTGTGGTACTAGGGTGTGGTGCAAACTGTTGCATTGTTGACATGGATGATACGCGCGCAAGTCGACGGACGGAATTTGGCGAATCGAACCGTCTCGTTATCCTGTGTCTCGGGTACTCTTGACACTGAGCCTGTAAAACATTGTCAGCATAGTGCTGCAGGCAACCTTGTTGTAAACACACCCTTTCTCTCTCTCTCTCTCTCTCTCTCTCTCTCTCTCTCTCTCTCTCTCTCCCCCTCTCTCTCTCTCTCTCTCTCGTTCGCTCTCGTTCTTTCTCTCTCTCCTCTCTTTCTCTCTCTCTCTTCTCTTTCTCTCTCTCTCTCTTTCTCTCACTCGGGCTCTCTCTCTCTCTGTCTCCCCCTCTCTCTCTCCCGCTCTCTCTCTCTCTCTCTCTTTCTCTCCTCTATTTCTCTCTCTCTCTTCTTCTTCTCTCTTCCTCAGTCTGAATGTCTCTGTCCGTCTTTTTTGTCTCTCTTCCTCTCTGTCTCTTTATTCTCTCTTTTCTCTTCTCCGTGCTTCTCCAGTTTAAATTATTTAAAAAGCTGCACGTTGAAGGGAAGGGGGAAAGAAAAGGAGGATGATGTATTTAACAGCCATGTATTCCCCAGCCTCAGTATTGCCCCACTGGAAAGACCGGGATCGACTGGACCCCGTGGCATCCACAGCCGCTAGCCCAATGAACAACCAAAATGTAATAACATCAACAAGTTCAGTGAAGCCGTCTTTGAACTGAAGTGAAAAATTGGCAAAAGGAAAAAGTTGTATGTAGCAAAGTGTCACGTAAGAAATAATACCCAAACGATACAATGAAACACAAACTGAAAGGGAAGACAGAAAATGGCCGATATTTCGGCAAGCCCTCACACACTGGCAGACGTGCTTCTCTGCTGCAATACAAGCAAGAACTCGCAACGAAGTAGACATATTCTATTTAGATTCTATGTATTTCATATTCTATTTTTCTATTGTTCTATTGTTTTATCTGTTCAATTTTCTTTTTTTTCTTTTTTTTCTTGACGAAGGCTCTTGCCGAAATATTGGTAATTTTCTGTCTTCCCTTTTAGTTTGCGTTTCATTGTATCGTTTGGGTATTATTTCTTACGCGAAGCTTTGCTACGTGCAACTTTTTCTTTTTGCCAATATTTGACTTTGCTTTAAGCCTTGCTGCCATCCCACAGTTTTTCTGCAGTTTTTATAATCTTTCACCTTTCAACTGAGTGGTTCATTTCCTGCAGTGTGTGTAACATTGAACTGAATGACGAACCCAACACGAGAATAACACATTAAATATGCCCAGACATGTCTTAGCAAAAACTTCTGACAGTCATTTAGTCTGCTGAAAAGTATTGTTTCCCAGAATTGTGAAATTGAATATTTCGCACAACTGCATAAATCAGATTTAATAATGACAAAGTCATAAAAAATTTAACCTTATCTTGATGTCAGCACTTGAAGGTTTAAAATACAAGCTACAATCCGAAGGAGCATCTATAAAAATCTGGGAACCTATTATTCATCTGTCAGCCTATCTACCTCGTGCCACCTGACACTACACTTTTGCTAAGATTCTAAACTTGTGTCGCTGTGACACACTGATAGAGATAAAAAGATCTTATAAATCGTATAAGCAACTGAAGGCATGTGAAAATATTTATTTTATGGAGATTAAGCAATGTAGATACTGATAATTGGAAGTTTAAAACGTATTCTCTTGGTCAGCAGGACGTAAAATTTTGTTTCGTGATACCGGTCGCTTAGATTTTTTTTAAAAAGATAGAAATATAAAAAGTGTAACTTTTCCCGCGGCTATCGATACAAATTTCAGAGTATCCCGCTGAATTGGCTCGTCGGATTTCAACTTGTTAGGTAAGTCATGTATTTCTTTTCCTTATCAAAGACATGTCTACATTTCATATTGCATGAAGAGTTCCATTTGAGTCGCACAACGGGGGTTTGCAGGAGGCACTGGCCAGTTAGTTTTTATCGTAAATCCGGGGCCCGGCGGTTAACACACAGAACTTGAAGTAGAAGGTGCTAGACTAGCCTAAGGTTGTGTGACTCATATGGTACTCCTTCCCGTATTGCATCAGATCTCTGTGACTATTTTACGTCACTATGCCTGCCAGCTGCTTCAAACCAATAGGTGCTGCACAAAATCCCTTTGTGTAAGTAGGTAATTTGTAGAAGGATTGTGTTGGCAGTGTGTTGAAAATTTATTTTAGTCATTTATCTCTCTTCTTGCAGCACCTTCTGAATTCGTTGCAAACTCTTCGCTTTCGGTCACAGAAAGAACCAGGCCTGTCCACCCTCGATTAAAGTTTCCGTATGAAATTCTTTCCAGCCAGAAATTTTGGGTTGTGATTATACTAAAGAGCAGATCAAGCCTTACGGCCATGTAATGTAGGTTTCACTTGGCGAAACGAAAAAAACATATAAATCTGCACGCGTTTTTCATCGCTAATCTCTGACGTGCCAAGAACGGGGTGAGATTCGGTTATTGGTCGTTAAAGCAGACCACTGGCCGTTTTCTATGACGATGTTACCAGCCTACAATCTGTGCTGAACTTGTTTACTAATCATGTCACATTTTAGAGAGCTTTCAACTAGCCAGTCATCAGCATAACATTGATAGATATAGAAATAGCCAGATAGACGGGTGGATGGGTGGTTTCAGGGGTGGGGATGGAGTTCATGATTAAATCGGGGGGAGGGGGGTCTATTAAAATATGATAAACTTGGAAACAGAATGGAGTGGGAGGAAAGAACAACTCCACCCCCCCCCCCCCCAAAAAAAAATTTAAAACCAAAAAATAATTTTTCGCGTGTGTCTACACCACCATATCGTGGAGAGGGGGGAGGGGGGTTGGGGCGAGGGAGACTTTACAATTCACCATGTGGGTTATAAAGGGTTCATTTTGCCCGCCTTGTGAACGCGTCTCATGATCCAGAGAGAAGGAAGGGGTGGACGAGGTGGCCTGCTGTTTTGGTGACGCCCTGAGTAAAGGTCGAGTGTTTAGAACGCGGGTGTCAGTCCTGTAAGTTTGGGTCTGTGACCAGACTCAGATTCTCAAATGTTTGATTGTGTAGATGAAATATAGTCTAGTTTATTTCTTGATGTTTATCCCACAACGTTGAACATGCCATGCCGCTGATCAGCTGACGCTTTGCTTGAAACGTTAAGTGACCTGGAACGAGTTAACGCAGCTTCACCAGCTGTCTATTCCCGCCTGCAGGCCAGGGTAAGTGTGTCATTTTTCTATTTCTCTCTTTGTTTTGGGTTTTCAGTGTTCCATCGTAGTCAAGAACTTGATAACAAATTCTCAACAGTTTCACAACAGCGCTGCGTCCGCTGCCAATCAGCTGTGTTCAAACCACTCTGAGAACGTATGTTTTTCACTTCAGAAGTTTGAATTCGGGTATTTGATTGAATTGATGACACAGACAGTGTCACATTGGTCGGGGCTTGGAAAGGCATTGTGTCCTTAACACGAGGGAACCACTTGTGTAGAAAATATGTAATTGAAGATTGAAAAAACAGTTATTTTTTAGTAAAGGTGAAAAATACGACAAAAACAGGAGCAACATCTGGGAGAGGGAGTAGTTGTGGGGAGGGGGGGGGACTGTGCTGGCTCATGGGTTGCTGTGGCCTGTGTTGGGTCTTTCTATTCAGTCCCATCCTAAATCGTGTGATCTTCCACCATCTGAGCCCATGCAGACAAAGAATAATGTTGGAAAATCGAAGGGTGACTCTCTCAGCTGAAACTCGCATTCTTGAAGAGTCATTCATCATTGCTGTTTGCCTGAATTGGAATCCTTCCCCAATTACCATTTTACGTCTTGCGCAAAATATAAAATATTCAAAAGCGATAGCATTTCCACGTGAGACCCTGCTGTGAAGCAATGCACATTGGCCAACCAAGCCGCACCCTTAAACTGCCTTGGCTATATAATATATATTATCCATGTTCTCAGGCCCAGTATCAACAGTAATGCAGCTTTACATCTTAACCGAAGCGAGACCATCATTGACATCCTGGCCAGTTCTTTTTTTTTTTTTTCACTGAAGCTAATGTGCACATCCCAAGTAGATCTAATACGTAAACCGAATAACCTTTCAAGTTCAACCAGTCATTCGGGTAACCATACGATCAGCTGTTTTGTATTTGAGCAGTGACGCCAAATACGAGTATTGCCCGAAGGCTTCTAGTTGGGCTACTTGGCAAGTTGTTTGACATCAAGTACACACCATGGAGCTATTAATAACACCTCCATGGTACACACATACGACCGGTACTTGCCAGCTGCCCATTAGCTGAGAAGTAAAGAAAAAAAAAAGTTTTCCTTCAACTTTAAAAGCAAATCACTCACTGACGTGGAAATTAGCTGGTAGTACCACAGATTTTAGATCATCGACCCGGACGGTAGATTAGTTATCTTCTCCAAGAAATACCCTGTGTGCTAACCCACAGAAATCCCACGATCTCCTGTATTGTTAAGAAGTTGAAAGCGCTGGAGATAGAATTAAAAGAAGTCTGACAAGTCAGTCGTAATAGGATCCTATCCAATACTATAATAATAATTATTATTATCCGCTTATACTTCACATTGTCCGGGTTTGTTTGCTTTTTTTTTTTTTATATATAAATTAGTGACAGTGCATGTCTGGGCATCGTATTACTTGTGATTAGCATCAACCCAACTAAAAAAAAAACAAAAAAAATAACATTCTACCAAGAGTCAATCCCTCTGGCTTTGTTCCGCGACGCAGGAAATGCTAATTTACACTGGTCGGGATAGCTCGACATTCAGCAAGCTTGTCAAGTACCAATGTCGGTCGGAAAAACATTCAAGTAGATTGACAATAAAACTAAATTTGGTTTTGAGTCACACAAACCGATAAGGTATTTTTAACGGTGCGCGATCACCGTGTGAATGACAGTCTTTCCCTTTCTCCGCTTATCAGTTGTTAAGTTGTAAACATATTGATAAGAAGAGACGAACACTTTTCCTGAAGCTCTAGAGTCAACTAATCAAACCGGCAATTCCGTCTCAGGTTGCTTTTTTTTTTCTTTTTAACACACAGTATTTGAATTTTGATTTTTTATCAACTGCAGTGAACCCTAATGTGTATTTCATTTTACTCATAATAAGTCTGTTTTACCCCTTTACATTTGCTCATTATCTTCCGATGTCCGTTTTTAAATTATGATATTTTTCAACTTGTATCCACTGGCTTTTGCTAAATATACTCATATTTGTACACTAAAGTGTTTTATGTACATTACCTCTAACAAATACGTTACAGTGATAAGATTTAAGACTCTTCCCACTATGATAACCCATTGTCTTTCGGTGCCCATTGTTAATTCTTATTCATCTTTTTACATCCATCGCCCTCTGCTGAAAAGGCCTATCCTTTTATTTGTTCACTTTGCCATTTTATCTGAAAAATTACTTAGGTGAATTACGTGAAAAGAGTGTTATTGAGGACATGGTTGATCCTCATTTTTCGTTTCTGTAAAATATATGGTTCGTTCTTTACGTGGTGAAAGTACCAATAAAACACGAGTGCCCTCGTTTCATACTCAGCAGTTTCTAAAACTTTGAACCTAGTTCTGTTACAGTTCAGCGCACAATTCTTGTGGCCTGTGTTCTACATTTGAAACAAATGTTCATTTATCAATATATTATTTTTATTGGTGATGTTTGTTTTTTTAATTAATTAATTTTATTTATTTATTTGTATATCTATTATTTATTTATTTATTTATTTAATTATCATAATTGTACTAGAAATTATTATTATTATCATTATCTATTTTATCCCATGTAGGGGCAAATTATAATTACCTGATTCATTTGACTACTTTTAATCAGCTTGGCAAGTTTCGGAATTATTGAAAAGAGCAATTTATAGTATATCTGAGCTCTAGAGAGTATATTTTATTCTTTTTAGCACGTCTGCAGAAGCACGTGTTGATGGACACTGTAATCGATACCGTAAAGGATGCAATTTTTATTGTCGCAACAACAATTAGACACGAAGAAGTAAATAAAAAGTTTATCAAGTTGGATCCGGTTGTGAACCCCCGCCACACTCAGTCCGGATTTACAAGTGTGCAGTAAAGTGCATGCATTGTCACGTGACCCAATAAAATAGTGCGCTGTTTTTTCGAGGATTCTTTTTGTATCTATGGGATCGAGAGTATGCGTTGGCGGAGATAACCTGGACAAGGGATTAGTCTGTACTATGTAAACAATATAGATAAAATTCTGGAGGGCCGGATGCTTAGCGCCCTATTCGGCCTCTTATTTTGTGTCTTTAGATTATATTGCCCCTCTCCCCCCCCCCCCCCAACTCCTTTTTTTCCCATCAATTAAAGAAATCGTTCAGAGAGAACTCAAAAGGGCCTCGCTTTCTCTATGTTGTTTCAGAGGTCAAAATTTCTGTAAGACCCGATACGCCCCACCAAAACTTCCCAATAAAAGTGAAAATAAATTTAAAGTTAGCCTGGGATTGCTACTAGGGATCTGTATGGTAGGTAGTAACTGACTAGCCTGACCCTCATGCCCACCTTTGTCTTGGTCCTGTCATTATGTCAGCAATCATGTCAGAAACAACTTTGTAGTTTCGAACTAATGAGGTGCAAATACCGAGGGCAGATATTCTCCCAAAACTAAGACCTCGGATACGTAGATCTCCTTTTGAACTGAAAATCCGAATCCCTCCCGCCAAATTTACTTTAGTAACAGATTTTCCTATAATCCTATGACGTGTGGTCCAGAGGCAGGGTGCTCGCCTCTCATGCCAAGGGTCCCGGGTTCAAAACCCGGCCTGTGCAGGCATGTTGGAAGTTTGGGGTTTTTCTCATATTTTCGTGTCCTTGATCCTATTGGATGGTAGGATCGAGTACCTAGTCTTCTCGGATAAGGACGAAAAAATTCGGAGGGCCCGTGTGCACGTTGCGCACGTTAAAGATACCCTGGCAGTTGGAAATCGTAAAGAGCAGGCCGAACAGGCCGCTGCCAGGGCAAAATTAAATAAAATTCATCATTACCATACCCCCTCCCTCCCTCATCTCCCACACTCCATGCCCCCCCCCCTTCCAAAAAAAAAAACAACAACCGCCGACCGGCGCTGCACTGTGGCGACGACGTGCCTGCTCCAGTTGTACCTGGGCTGCAATGGCGCAAAGGCAAATTTCCCAAATAGGATCAAAGTACAAATACAAATATATTCTAATATAACAGTTTTGGGAGAATGCGATGAAGAAGAGGAGGTCCCTGATCAAAGTCAACAGTTTGAGGTTATAAGTTTTGTGTTGACGTGTGATTTCTTACGTGTTGACCGTAGTTTAGTAGTGTAGTGTATATCTATGGTGTTGACAGCATTTCTCACGTCACCTCCAGATTTCGCAAAATTGGGTCAAGCGGAGAGTGAGGGCAATGCAATTTGAAAGTTGCGAAATCACTGCACTCTGCCAAAGTGCCGACACAAGTAATATAAAGCAGCGATTCATTTAGTGGAACACAGATCATTATTGTTTCTTTTTTTTTTCTCTCTCTCTCTCTCTCTCTCTCTCATTGTGCCCTACAGTCTTCACTACTGTAGTGCTCTACTGCCTGACTCACAGAGAGTAGCAGTAACGAATATGTAATGCATGTATAAACCTTTATTTTCGCAAATTATTTCACTTCTACATTCATTATGAGCCCTAAAAGCAGCCCCCCCCCCCCTTCCCATAAAGTTGCTACTGTGTTTGTAGAACTTCAAAGAGAATTTTTATTTTTAAGTAAAAAAGGGGAGGGGGGTGGGGACGACGATGCCTGTCCCATTTGGCATAGCCACACGTTTGTGGACGAGAACAGACGCGCATTGTCAGGCTGTGTAAGAGGAAGAACTACACATTTGGTGAGACCCCAGACCAGCACATAGATTTGACGTCAAGTTTTGCACATAAGAATGATGTGGTCCCTACGTAGGTCCACTGGTTACGACGTCGCTCCGACGCCAGTATGATGTAGGGAGTCCAGTCTTACGGTAATCCTACCAACCCTACGGAAATCCTACTTCGGACACGTGGGGATGCTAGCTGGGACAGAGCAAGAAGAAAACTACAAATCAGCTTTATTTCTGCATATCATTAAATTGTATTTTGCTCAGATCCGGTGATAAAGGAAAGAAGATGTGTGTGGGGTCGGCGAGGCCTGTTTGTTCGAATACTTCGTAAATTAATTAGTTGACCTTTTTTCGTATGTTCTTGACCCCGGCCGTGACGTTACTAATCCCGTGCCTGGCACACAACTACTGTTTTGATTACTGTATACATATTTAAACTAGGTAAATACATACAGTGTACCTTGTCACATTCGTGACTGGTTTAAATGCTTACAACATCGGTTACCTAAAACAGTAAATTATTCCTTTAACTCTGTAGTTCCCCGGAGTAGGAGAGTGATAACTTTTGTAACACGTACGAAATGCGTTTTAACTGCAGCTTCAACGTCATGTCGATCCTTCAAGTTCGTATTATTCCCCGCAGAAAAGTCTCAGTGATAACGGTTTGTAGGGTCTCTTTATTAAAAAGTCCATATTTCTTTACCTGAAAACGGTCTCATGTGTGGCACTTGACTTCTAAAGGGTTAAACGCACTAAACAGGTATTTTATTTAGAAGGCCTTATGTAAGGACGGTTCCTTTTGCTATATCTTTCCATAAGAAAAAAAAAAACGTGAACGCGACTTAAAGACATGACAGGGAGTCCCCTCTCCCCACGGAGCCCGGCGAAATAGTTCTGTAGGTGGATATTTTTTAAGTCTTTCAAATATTTTTTAATTGCAGTTTGAAAGCCATATCATACCTTCATTTTTGTTTTTTAATGGAAAGATGAAATAAATGGCACTGTTCGTATTGCAGCACTTCCAGTTTATTTACAAACATCCATCTGTAATCTTAGGATTGGGAAACTTCAACATATGCAATGTCATTAGTAACAAAAATAGGTCCCTTTAAAATCAATCATTCGTTCATGTCTGTTCGTTCCTTTTCTGAACATTTTGAAATAGCCAGTTTCTTTCCTTCTTTGTTGGATATTGAATGTCATCAAATCTATTTTTAAAATTTTATTCAGTATATGTTTTGGCAATTCACCTGTTCATTTCTTTTGTATCACTGGATTTCCCTTGCCACGTATCAATATAATTTGTGAAGTCTGTGCTCTGACCCGATACCAGCGGTGACCCGTGGTTCCTACGCCTGGATAAAACACTTAACGTTCATAAGTAAGATTGACTCAGTCCGCCGTCAGCCAGACGGAACTCGCGTCAATGTGGCTGAATGGCGCAGTCGCAGGTTCGGAGAATAAAAAAATAAAGGTCAGCTATAAAAAGACCATATCTCATTGGTCGGGGTTTTCCGAACCGGAGCTATAGTTACAATTATTTTATCATCAAGCTTACGGGTAAGCGTGTGGTTTTTCCGGTTGAGATATCTGCAAGAATATTATACCGATACATACGAGTATATATAAGACTTCGGGTGGGCGGACTGATCTTTATTCTGTATAACTGATTGATTAAACAGTGTGCGCTTCTCGCCACCGACTGTGCCAAATACATACAAGAAGGATTTAAATGTGTTGTTAATTCCACCAATCAAACACTTGGGGAGCTTGAACGCATTCAGTTCTCAGCAACAGAAATTGTAAGTAAATTTAGTGTGTAAAAGCAGGATGTTTTTGCTAACTTTATCAAACATAATATCATATTTCTTTATTTGTGTAAGATTTTTTAAGACAAATGTTATTTTATATTATATATATGTAAAGCCTGTGTTAAGCTTTGTTGTAAGCCTGTCTCTACCTAACTATTTATCTATTTACAACTTACCTGACCTATACTACCTTCCTACCAACCTACCTACCTACCTACCTTCCTAACTATCTACCTACCTGCCTGCCTGCCTGCCCATCTCTATGTCTGTCTGTCTGTCCCGTCCGTTAATCGATCATTCCATCCATTCATCCGTCTGTCCCCCTGTTTGCCTCTTTTCTGCTGTCTGTCTTTCTATCTGTGTGTCCGTCCATCTGTCTGTGCGTCCATCCCCCCATCAGTGTCTCTGGGTTTCTGTGCTTATTTTCTGTCTATCTGTCTATCCATCCCTATATATGTTCTTACAGAATTAACCAGGGCTTAGCATAAGCAGAGACACGTGTCTCACATGTAGAACATCACCAAGTATTTGACAAAAACGTGTCTGTCTGTCATTGCTTCTGTCACGTTTGTCACCTTTACCAATGTAGGGGATTTGAGAACTTTGAATTGAATAAAGAAAAACCTATTGACTCTTTGCTGCCATCACATTCCAAATAGATCGCCTTTTTCATTTGTTTATTTTCAATCCTTTTACTATAGTATAGGTGATAGTGAAAAAAGTGTGTCAATTCTCTGGCATTACTCTCTACGGGCGGGCTAAAAGCTGGCACGGTCATGACTACCGACTTTTTCAACTTGAGTTATTCGCCCGTTAAAATGTGCGTACAATAGTTTCTCGCTACTGATAAGGAATAGCACCATATTATTAGACCAGTAGTATAGACTAATGTCAGGTTGTAAACTGTAAACTCGTGTCCTTTTGCAAGCTATCTTGCACGAGGAACTCAGGGATAAATCCGGCATCATCTTGTTTTGAACTAGTTGCTTTTGGGAGCGGGTGGGATGCGGTTGGACAAGTTAGAGGAATGGCATGTTTAATCAGACAAATCAGTCTTTAGGAACTTTATTTACCGTAAAAATATTATATTTACAAGAGGTCGTAGGAGCGGCGTGTTGTGCGGCAAAAACGGTGCTTTACCCGGTGACTGTCTTGCTTGCTGCGCTGTGGTTCACTTGGAAACCGGGAATCTAGGGTTTGATGTGAACTCGTGTCCCTTTTCAAGCTATCTTGCACATGGAACTCAGACATAAATCTGGCATCATTTTGTATTGAACTAGTTGCATTTGTCGGGTGCGTGTTTTTTTTTTTTTTTCTTCTTTCAAATTTTAATTTCTGATTATATTTCCCGTGTCTTTTTCTTACTTCTGAAATGCATTGGATTTCAGTAAGTTTTACTTTTGGTACCCCCCCCCCCCTCGCCACACACACACACACACTTTTTTGTTGTTGTTTTTTTTGTTTTGAGCGATGATTTGCACCAAATGTTCAAATTGGATACATTTTGGGACAGTTTTAGAGCTCTGGTTAGTGTTAGGATTAGATTTTATAACTACATGTAATGGGCACAGCAATCATTTCGTGGACGAAATGGCCTCGACAACTTTTACATGCAGGAACTGGCCGCATTTTGGCAGCAAAAATCCTTGTGTGGATAGTCTGGCTCAAATAGCCTTGACCTTTAGGTTTAGGGTTGACCCAATGACCAATTTGACCTTTCAAACGTGAAATCTGAAGATTCTTTTGTACCTTCTCTGTAGCGCTCTCAGGGCAACGCGTACCCGGAACACAGAGGGGAAAAGGGAAGGTTGTTTGTGAATGAAGAGGAGAAACGGGCGCTATAAATATCCCTAGGGTGTCTCTGATCACGTAGGCCACCTCAAAGTCACAGAAAAGGTCATTCGGCCAAGCCTTGTTGTTCCGTGCACGGGACAAAGGCTGAACCAACGTTTCTCAAGTCCACCACTGCGGACAGTCTCACTGGCAGCCAAACCTACACCCCCCACCCCCCTCGTTACCCAACTTTGTGATGCAACGACCAACCTTAATACCCTGTTAGACTCCTGGTCCAGTACCCCTGTTTAGCTTTGCTCTGGCCTGGGACAACAGAACATGTTTTGTGGGTGCCTGGTGGGAGGGCGGGGGGAGACTGGGCCTATGTAATTACAGGGTCAAGAGTTTGACAAGACCAGGGCTTTTAGGTATCGGGAAAATACATGTAAATCTGTGAATTCCAGAGTTTGTCAAACCTTCAGTTTCAGGAACACCAAAATACTTGAATGTCTCACGTCTTAATTTCTTCAAGTGTTGTTGTTCTCTCTCCACCCCAGCCCTCTCCTCCTCCTTTCACATACGTTTTTTGTTTCTTTCTTTCTCTCTTTCTTTCACCTGTCTTGAATTCACGGTAAACATTAATCGTTTGCCCCACCCACCTCCCTTCCTCTCTTGATCTTGTGAGATGTCTTCCGATGACTTTGGAGGATGTGTTCGTTTCCAAAGATATACGTGCATTTCTCCCACTCTGTCTGTGCAGTTTGGATCTGGGTAGGGAAGGGGACAGATTGTCTTCAAATGAATGACAGAAGTTGAGTAAAGTTACAGAAAATTATCTTCCCTTACCGCACCTCCTCCCCCTGCCCCCTCTCCCACGTCCACTCTTTGTAACGTCGTTTGCTTTACTCGTTTTATCTGGCTGTGGATGCCACATTCCCTGGGGCCCACGGATATACGTTTGGTCAGTTTTGACCTGATCGTGAGCTGATACCAGATGTAGCGCTTCGTTATGCCGAAAGTTACTCAAATCTATCGAAGTCTCCGGGTCAATGATTCTTAAACCCGGGGGGGGGGGGAACTTGTGACTTGTGGTGGTAGAAGGGTTGAGAGATCAAGGGTAACGTTATGTTTGGCGTGGATAGGCATCAAATAGAGTACATGTAACAGTTTTTAGCTCTACTGGGACAGGTACACGGCTTTGCTTGAGATAAACCTGGGATTAACCCATCTCTCTCTCTCTCTCTCTCTCTCTCTCTCTCTCTCTCTCTCTCTCTCTCTCTCTCTCTCTCTCTCTCTCTCTCTCTCTCTCTCTCTCTCTCTCTCTCTTATGACACTGTGGATACCAACCGACAATGTGTCTGTATTTGAAACCCAACCCCAGGGATTTTCGCTATTATTTATTATTTTTTATTCGTTTATGATTTTTTACTGCCATTCATGCTGTAGCACTGAGCAATAAAATGGGTCAAAATTGCACAATGATAAAATACTCCCTCACTACTTTTTTTTTTTATAATAAAACATAATATGATAGAGAAATTGCCAGACAAAAGAGAGACGAAAAGTAGGGTTTAGATACTTGACACCCAATTTAGAAAAAAAAAGAGGGGCGAGGGGTGAGAGGGAGTGGGGAATGAGAAGCTGTATTGTAATCACCACTCGTTACTTGCATTCACGGAGTGGTCACTGGAGAAAATAGCAGCCGACTGTCGAACGAGCTTTATAAACTTCGCCAATTTTTCTGACAAATCTTTGCAACTTACGGTGTGATCACTAATAATGTACAAAATATAACCAATACCGCGGCCAACAACATGGAATCTAGACCGAATTACCTGACGCGGCTCGTGATGGACTCAAAAGGTGACCGAATACAGCAGGAGAGAATTCTGTGCGGCAGAAATTTCAGTTCGCTAGGAAAGTGATAATAAAGTATATTATTATTTAAACTTGATTTTCGACCAGCAAAGATAATGTGTAGGGGAGAGACCAAAATTTCCGATCCTACTTTTCCCTTCTACCCAATGTAAAATGCGCTTTTTTTTGGGGGGGTACTTAAAGAATCGTTTACAAAGAAATAACGATTTTATTAAAGACTGAATTATGTCCAAAGTGGATGTGACCAGGTAATTTATGGCAAAAATTTGAGGCAGTACCAGTTTCGTAATTATTTGGTCGTCTGGCCACGCGGTTTTAGGTGCTTGAAGGGTGACCCTGTAGCTCCATTCTAGTAGGATACACTCGCGTGCCGTTGACTTTCTGATCTCTGTCTCGACGAGATTTAAATTTATAACCTTAATTTTAAGCTAATATTTACCGTCGGGCAGCTTGTTCTGGCCTAATTTTGGATCATCTTATGCAGTGGTTCTCAGTGTGGGCCCGATTTTGTTTCCGGGGGGGGGGGGGGCGAAAATAAAGAAAAGGGCGACAGAGGGGCGAAAGAGGTGGGATTTGGGGGCAAAAACGAGGGAGCCAAGGACTTGTTCAACAGCATGCCTAGATGAGTTTTATGAACACAAAAGGTTTTTTCGGTTTTTAAATGCATTTGGTTAAGAACGCTTTCTGTTTTATAATGAATAATCAACACTTCTATTGCTATCAATAAGGCTTTGGACAATTTAACATCATAATTTGTGGTGTGTATTATGTCTTCTTGTGAAATGTACCTGTTGAGTTTGAGTAGGGATTTTGGGTGGGGTCGGGGTGGGGCGCGGGAGAGAAGGGGGGGGGGGGGATGAAAGAAAATTTGGACTGCACGGGGGCGATTGCCTGAAAAGGGCTGAGAACCACGGGTCTAATGTATTCCTGCAAAAGAAAATAAACATGAGTTGAGACAGTTTAGCAAAGCCCGCCTTCCAACCCCCCGATCTCCTCCATTGACTCGTCGAAAATATTTTGTTGAAAGAAGAACCGGATTGGAAAGTCAACATTAGCCGCACGGCGGTCTCACATGGACACTGCGCGCAGCTGGTATTGCCTTCTTGCAACCAGAGAATGGAGCCGCTTGGTCGACCTTTACATTGCCACACTGGGATAACATAATGGCCAAATCCACCAGACTAAGACCGAAACTGCCTTGACCTTTCATATCCAACCCTGTCATGTGATCCCTCCACCTATAACGCCAACGTTTCCCGAGGACATCATACAACTCATGCAAGATAAAATATTATATCACCCAAATAAAACTATTTTAAGTACTTTTTTAAGAACTATGAAAACTGAGATAGGCCACATGTTAGCGCAATGAAAAATTAGTAGATCTGTAGAGCTACAGAAATCTATATAAAATAACGTTTTACAGCCTTTTACTATAAAGTATGTCAGAAAACAAGTCTCGTGATGACGTGGAGCGTATGGAGGAATTTGAAAAGTAATAGCAATTATGACGTAGTTTTTGTTTAAAATAAGAATGTTCAGTTCGTAGCCTAAGTGATCGAGAGCAACAAGTCGATTAAAACGTGGCTACAGGTCACATAGAGTTCAGCTGAGTATTATCGGCGAACGCAGAATTTTGTCCCTTGAAGTACCATCATTGACAAGGATAGTTTGTTGTATAAATTAAGTGCACAAATTCGTTCACGAGACTGACAAGACACACCTTGTACGCAAATACAGATATAAAAAGAGCACGAGGGCCTCACATTGATAGATAGCGCACTCTTTCAACCACTTAACGCACACGCCCCTGGGAGCCCACAACCATACAACTGAAGACTTTTCCCAAATGAAATGCTACCACCCTCAAACCCCCCCCCCCCCCCCGCGCTCCATTTCATGGCCTCAAAGCGTAGTTCGAAGTAAATAAAAATTATGTTTTCATGTTGCTCTCAGGTGTTCGATTCATTTTGTCCATAATTAAACACGTTGTTGTTGCTGCTGCTGCTGCTCTTCTGCGACTCAGATATCAGCTCTTCTTGCCCCCCCCCTTCCACCCCGCTTTTCCCCTCTCTGTATGGCCATAGCCAATGGCCACACTAACTGTATTTTTGATGTTGACATTTCGGTAGAGCAGAATACAAAATTTAGCTGGAAAGTCAGCACTAGGCAACTGTTGCTATCTTGAGATGGTTTGATTTCACTGTGCCCCCTTCCCGCATATCTTGCTTGGTCTATGATTGGTCCGCACTGCCAGATGATTCTTCTGGAGTCATCAAGCAAAACTGCCCCCGTGACTTCACGAAAGGTATCGATTATTTGACTTTATACAACTTAAACCGTAACCCCCCCCCACCCCACCGACTTTCCACAAACCTGATATTCCCGGATATCTGCCGGCAGGCACAGACAAGTCCCGGATTTCTTAAGTTCTGGTCGAGACGTTTGTGCCACGGATCTACTGCGTGATTCCGGACCCTTGGAGTGGTTGAAACTTGGCACCCAGAGTCACTTCTTCCTGAATAACGTTCTCAGTGGGAAATGTAGGGTACCGGATTATTGGTCGCTTAGAGTCAAATTACGGTAGGCCTACAATAAACATTTGCTGCAATTAAGTTATGAACTTCTTGTAAACAAATACTTGGTAGAACAAAGGAAAAGGACCATCAATGTGACTTTCCATCAGAAATACTGCGGCATCGTATGTATACCTTCTCCAGTACAACAGAATATCCCCCTTTTTTTTTGGGTGGGGGGGGGGGTATATTCTGTTGTACTTTTTCTTTACTTCAGAGGAGGAACGAACGAATATTGGTCCACCTACATTAGACATTAACCCGAGACCGTGAAAGAAAGACAGAAAACAACACGGGGTATAATTATGAACCCTCAACATGCACCAGTTGCCTAACTGAAAGAAGTCAACCAGGGCACACCCTTGCCAGCAGTGGTCCAACCACTCCGGCGTGGCTGCACCCGACCAACCTTTTCATTCTACACAAAAACTTGCAACACCGAATTCGTGCGGCTACGCTCCATATAACACCCTTTTCGTGACTTTCTCCGTCTTGACTCCTTGGCTCCCCACTAAGTCATGAACCGACACCGGGTGCTTTTCGAGTGTAGCAATTGAGAAGAAATTTTCCGTGATCTAATTGGACATTAAATTGCGTAACATTTAACATTTTAAGTTTTTCCTTCCCACCGGCATTCCTCCAGTCTCACCCCCTCCCTTAACCCAGGACTGGAGTTTGACCGTAAGTATTAAAGATCTATTTGTGTATGCTTGGTCTCAGACTCGTGCTTGTAATGGATATTTTTGGCACGTCACAATGATATCTCAGGGGCTTTCGTAGATGCTAATGTTTTGTTTAAGCTTTGGGAGCCCGGGAGAACTGGTAATGTGCCTGGTCAGTCCTGACATTGATGCTCTGCAGTATCATCTATCTATCTATCTATCTATCTATCTATCTATCTATCTATCTATCTATCTATCTATCTATCTATCTATCTATCTATCTATCTATCTATCTATCTATCTGACTGTCTGTCTGTTTGCCTTTCTAACTGTTAGCCTGCCTGTCTGCCTGCCAGTACGCCCTTCCACCTGGCTGTTGTCTGCTGACGTCAGCACGGAGATCATGGCAACCGTTGTTTACGTCCTTGAATTATTTCATCTCCCAGCAAACAGGGACGTGCAGTTGAAAAGAACAACTATAAAAAGCCTGTCACAAACCAGCTGTCAAACACAAAAAACACTCTTAGTGAAGACATTAACTGCATTTTTTTCGCCTGGAAGTAAATGAATTGAAACATCAAGCATTGCATCTGACATAAGCCGCGTCATGTTATATCATTTCACGGAGGTTAGAACCTACTGATGACCTAGAACTTCATAGAGAAGGAGATGAAGACAGTTATAGGTTTCGAATGTACAAGCAGATGAGCGTATGCCAGGTATAACTAGGTGGATTTGTCCAATTTCTGTGAATACACGGCGTGTTGTACACCTTACATAGCTGGTTAATTCAGCTCAGTTTTTGAGTTTTAACATATCTGCCGTCAGTAACGTACATGATGGTAGATCTCACGACCTCTCATTGGCGACATGCACTTAGCCAGGAAAAGCACAACCTTGGATTGCCAACCCAAGACAAATAAGGCATTCCTAAAAATAAAGTCATTTAGCTTAGCTGCAGCAGGTTGTTTTGGTGGTCTCAAAGTCCGGTAGATCCGGGTCTGTGGGATACCCTCCGGTGGTCCAAAGGCCTGGAGTGTTAAATTTGTTTGCCTTGATAAATTTCAAATAAAGAAAAACCTGCGTTTGTTTTTGTTTTTAATACGGAAAAGGGCTTTTTTTTTTTTTAAAGTTTGTATTTGGTTACGGTTTTCCAAACCGCCTTATCATTCCCATGATCTGCAAAGATACGCAGATATGCGGAAATTCAAGGCTGCTTGTTGATTGCACCCCGCCAGTAAAGACTTGCAGTTTTTAATGCTGATTTAATCATGTTGTCAATCTTATCTCAGAGCGATTGAGTGCCAGTAATTTTTTTAATGACGTCACCATTTAATGACGTCTGTCTGTACAAGGATTAGGATGTCATGGACGAGGCTGCGGCGTGTGTGTTTGTGTGAGTAGGTAGGTGAGTGTCAGCAGTGTGGCAGTGTTCGTATGTTCGAGAAGGATATTTTCTTCCTTCAACGACTGCTATGGATTCTCTTGGTGTGGGTTATTAATTTATATGCATGGATCTGCGCGATTCTCTGTCTGTCTGCTGGTTTGTTTGTCTGGTGTACTGATAGTCTACAAGTCTGTTCTCTCGTTCATCCATCTATCCATCCATCCACCCATCCTTCCATCCATCCATCCTTCCATCCACCCATCCATCCATCCTTCCATCCATCCTTCCATCCATCCTTCCATCCATCCATCCATTTACTGGAACATTGTCAGCAATGTTCTCGTTCGTTTGTTGTTGTTGTTGTTTTTTCTGCTTATCCCAGACAGGTCAGTACCTTGAGTTCACAAATCATAGAAGTGTTTTAATGTATGTAGTTTTGTTTATATTTCAGAATATCCACACCGTGCCATCGGCAATATACACGGAATAGAGGAACTCCCCTCTGTGCAACTGAAAGACAGACAGGAAATTGCCAGTGTTCTAACGTTAGCAGGAAAGATCCTTGCAACAGAAAAGGTCATCAGGTTTCGTGATATCGATTGTATTGCGAGATAAACTTGCCTACCGCTACAAAATTGCTCCCAACATCATGCCATTCAAAATTTTCCACCGACACCGAAAAGACTCGAGTGAGGTGAGAAGCAGAAGCAAGAGTTGCATGGACTTGTACGAGGATCCATCGGACGAGCCTCCCGACCTCCGCCCAACTATCTTTACTGTTGAAGAACTGGAACAAAAATCCAGAAGAAAGAGAAGCCTCCCAGCGTTTCACCTGCCCAAGTGGGGTAACCATAGCAACAAGCACGATAACCATGTCAGCTTCAAAGGCGTCAAGAAGGATAAAGCTCTTGAGGAGTTCCTGAAGAACAAAAGCAAAAGTATTGCGCATCTGAATGAAAACAGCGAAATAAAACAACTGGAGCCCGTCACGGTAAAACAAAAAGAGAATATCGACCAGACTCCAACTCTTGTAAACGGGGAAAACAGCACACCTCCGTTACGCCCTTCTGTCATCGAAAACCACCGTCTTTCCCATTCCGGCAGTGACCACCGACAGTATGTACAACAGCACGGTGGTGACTCTCGAAACCATTTTCACCCTCGCCGTCACCACAGCGAACACCGTCAACGGAGCCCTAAGAAATCGGCCTCTTGTGGGGCTCATATGGAGAGCATGGGAAGAGAGCGAAGGATGTCGGACATTGCACAGCTAGGTCAGTTTTTGTTTTTCTTCTTCCTAGAGTTAAAAAAAGACGAGACATTTCACCACTTTGTCTGAGTATGTCAACTTTTCGAGATTTTTGTTTGTTTCTTTGTTTCCGTACTGACAATAATGGTCAGCTACGATACATGGATCAGGGCATATGTTTCTACCACCAAAAGCTAGTTCTCCCGCTGATCATGACGTGACAGGTGGTGACTTCAGTGATATGAAAAGTTGAGAAACTTTTGAAGACAAAAATATTCCCGGCGTTTTGTTTTTTTTTTTACTGTTAAGGACAGTTCGTATATACGGACATGAAAACCGTTGCAAAGCGGCTGCCATGTGGGTCGGGGGTGGAGATTTCTAGCAGCCTCACAGTAAATGAGATTGTAAATAAGAAAACCCGGCTTAAGTCGGCAAAGCTGATTTTGAGAAAAACGGCTTTGAAGTGAAAATATGGCTCCGACATGAACTTCCAACTTGGCTGTTGTTTAGGGGACCGTGGCATAATTATTACAGGGTAAACTGTAGATGAGCAGTGAACACTACTCACTATGATCTCTATAACTATTTGTATTAGACTACGGTCTCCTAACAACAATCACTCCAATATTACTTGGTCAATTAGCTATTGCCACTTATAGGGCTAAATGCCGTTTTCTCAAAATGTTGTTTTAGGGAGGTCACTGACTTCAATTTATCAGAAATGTCTTGTCTTTTATTTATGTACAGAACTCAAAATGTCATGCTGCCGACTTAAGCCTGGTTTTCCTCTGCACACTCACAAATTTGGCAGGGCGCTACGTGTTGCCAGAGTCTTCCAGAAATATTTACTTCGTTGAGGTTCTAGATCAGCGCTAGCTTCAAATGCTAAATTTATAAGATGTCAAGTTGCAGTCGAAACACACTTTAACAGGGCACGATGACTGATTCGTGGTAGGCGTTGGGTTCAAGAAGCCATGTTACAACTCAGTGCTTCACAGTTAGGAGAGGTCGCTCAAATCTCATGATTTTGGTCGAAATGTGCTGAAACCGGATGGTTTAATTCATTTTCTTGAAGTTCATATTGGAGCAACATGGGCATAATTATGGTTTGATGTGCATCATGACATCTTGCCAAGTTCATTACTGCTATCCAATATGCCAATCGTCGCCGACCAGGAACAATGTTGTATGTCAAAAATCGGAAAAAATGAAAAATTGATAGAGTATAGATTTTTTCCCCCGCGGATCGAATGGGACACGTTTCAGATCGATTGGACTACAAGTTTTTAAGATATGAAGTATTGTCATATTAAATTATGTTTCGGCAACAAAAAATCATCCACAAAGAATAATGCAAGTCGACATGCAACAGTCAGTGCTGCACGACAGCCGGTTGCATGTCGACATACCATAGTTTTCCCGCACTCTTTGAAGCATTCTAAAAATAGCCCTAGTGTAGGCTATCGTGTCGTACGACATCGTGACCTACTCTTTCACTACACAATAGGTTATTTGGGCTGTTTCCTGTCACTTTTTTGTTTTCCTGCATCTGAATTTAACCCAAAAGCTGCGGAACCTAACCCCAAAACTGCGAAACTTAACCCCCAAGTTGCAGAACCTAACCCCCAAGTTGCAGAACCTAACCCCCAAGTTGCAGAATCCAATCCCCAAGCTGCAGAACCCAATCCCCAAGCTGCAGAACCCAATCCCCAACCTGCAGAACCCAATCCCCAAGCTGCAGGATCTAATCCCCAAGCTGCAGAACCCAATCCCCAAGCTGCAGAACCCAATCCCCAAGCTGCAGAACCCAATCCCCAAGCTGCAGAACCCAATTCCCAAGCTGCAGAACCCATATCCAATCCCCAAGCTGCAGGATCTAATCCCCAAGCTGCAGAACCCAATCCCCAAGCTGCAGGATCTAATCCCCAAGCTGCAGAACCCAATTCCCAAGCTGCAGGATCTAATCCCCAAGCTGCAGGATCTAATCCCCAAGCTACAGGATCTAATCCCCAAGCTGCAGAACCCAATCCCCAAGCTGCAGGATCTAATCCCCAAGCTGCAGGATCTAATCCCCAAGCTGCAGGATCTAATCCCCAAGCTGCAGAACCCAATCCCCAAGCTGCAGGATCTAATCCCCAAGCTGCAGGATCTAATCCCCAAGCTGCAGAACCCAATCCCCAAGTTGCAGGATCTAATCCCCAAGCTGCAGAATCCAATCCCCAAGCTGCAGAACCCAATCCCCAAGCTGCAGAACCCAATCCCCAAGCTGCAGGATCTAATCCCCAAGCTGCAGAACCCAATCCCCAAGCTGCAGGATCTAATCCCCAAGCTGCAGGATCTAATCCCCAAGCTGCAGAACCCAATCCCCAAGCTGCAGGATCTAATCCCCAAGCTGCAGGATCTAATCCCCAAGCTGCAGGATCTAATCCCCAAGCTGCAGGATCTAATCCCCAAGCTGCAGAACCCAATCCCCAAGCTGCAGGATCTAATCCCCAAGCTGCAGGATCTAATCCCCAAGCTGCAGAACCCAATCCCCAAGCTGCAGAACCCAGTCCCCAAACTGCAGGATCTAATCCCCAAGCTGCAGAACCCAATCCCCAAGCTGCAGGATCTAATCCCCAAGCTGCAGAACCCAATCCCCAAGCTGCAGGATCTAATCCTCAAGCTGCAGGATCTAATCCCCAAGCTGCAGGATCTAATCCCAAAGCTGCAGGATCTAATCCCCAGGCTGCAGAACCCAATTCCCAAGCTGCAGGATCTAATCCCCAAGCTGCAGGATCTAATTCCCAAGCTGCAGGATCTAATCCCCAAGCTGCAGGATCTAATTCCCAAGCTGCAGGATCTAATCCCCAAGCTGCAGGATCTAATCCCCAAGCTGCAGGATCTAATTCCCAAGCTGCAGGATCTAATTCCCAAGCTGCAGGATCTAATCCCCAAGCTGCAGGATCTAATTCCCAAGGTGAAGAGCCCGACCCCGTTCCTCAAGACGCAAAATCCAAAAGTAGAAATGGAAATGAGGAAAAAGCCAAAAGGAGCACATGAAAGAAGTATACAAGAACGGAATGGAATGTACAAGTTCCGGAGGAAAACGTGTGCCACAACGGAAAGTCGGACGTGGCTGCAATGGTACATGCAAAAGACAATGCCATAAGAAAGTCAACGAAGAAAAAAGACAGGCTTATTATTAAATTCAATTGATTTTTTACTTTTCATTGCAATGGATGGCGGTTACCAAGTGAATAACTAAGATCATTTAAACTTTTTTAAACGGCCAATTAAAACTTTGAGGACAATTCAAGCAGGATTTTAATTGTTTGTTTATTGTTAATTAACTAACAAATTTGTTTGCGTTATGTCTGATCTTTTTTTTACCGTTCATGATTCAGTTTTATTGTTGGGTTATCGTTTTATTCAAGCTTATTGGACATTAGCAAGAATCAATAAACACTGGTTTAGATTTATTAATCTATTGCTGAACAAAAATCAGTTAGGTACATAACATAATGTGCCATTAAATTTTTAAAGCTCTGCACTTGCTCTTCGTACTTTTCGTGCAGCATAACTATTGTACGTCGACTTACACTGGCTATCAAGAAGCGTTGCTTGATTGGATGTCGGCGTATAATAGTGTTCCCGGACGAAATAAAAAATAATATTGTTGTAAGTCTAATACCTCAAAATTGCAAGAAAATATTGTAAAAATAACGCGGTATTATGGAGCATGAAATTACAAAAAAATTGATATAAGTAGTATGTCCAACCAAAATAAAACAGTTTTTTTACTTCTCCTGAAAAGTAGCGATTTTGACATACAACAATGTTCCTAGACGGCGACGATTTCTTCCGCGCGGTTTTCCGTATCTTAAGGCGTTTTTTTTTTCCTTTTTTTTTAATGGAACCCTGTCAAGCGGTTAAGTTCTCCTCCAAAAATTCCCCGTGAAATCTTATACAGTGCACTTGCTTTCTTCATGGTGTTGAATATGGCTAGTAAATCTGAAGTGTTAATGTTCAGTAATCTTTTTCTGCTCTGTCGAAAGTGGAAATGGAAAAGGTTGGGAGGGGGGGGGGTGTAATTAAAAGTCCTGGCTGATCGTACGTATTCCTTGATATAATGTGGGAGTGTTCCAAAACTTTCAAAACAACTCTATTATAATATAACTACCTGGTTTGGCAAGCCCGCTGAAGACCGGTGTAGGGGCTTGTATTTTACCACTGACTGTGGTTGCGGGAAAAACATCACTTTCGTTATTTGAAACCCTTTAGATTTGGCTTGAGGGAACCAAACTGTAACAGTCAGGAGACGGAGTGAACCCCCAGGCAGGTGGGCAGTTGGCTGATAAGATAATGTAGATACAGAGAGGGTTCACCGAAGTACATTTGGCTCGTCATCAGTACGCAGTGTTTTATCACAAGACCCGAGCAGCGAGGCATCTCATCATCCAGTAATAATATAGCAAAATATCCAATCATCTTGCATGTACATCGATTGTATTCGGGGGCTCGCTGCTCTGGGCATGGAAGTGGAGCTGCCATGTAAGGCCTGTAGGCATCCGCTGACGTAACGGAACGTTATTACATTGTACCACGTGATTGTAAATCGTGCCCTTCTTCCTGACTCGCGGGCTGACAAACATGACACGTAGAGTGATGAATCAAAATTTTGTTTCGTGCATGAGCAGCGGACCAGTTCGTTGAACGCCCTTGCCGAATTTTTGAATATCTATTCAAATCTGGTTGGCAGTGGAGGGGAACATCTCTGCGCCGTTCACGATTAGGCTGCAAAATTAAGACCTTGATATTACATTTTCTTTGACTAGTGTTGGGAGTTGACAAGTGATTGCAAAATCCGATAGGAAACAGCCTGGACAGGCGCTAGCCGACTTGGATCGGCCGGCTTGTTGGATGATGACATCCACACTGAGAGTGGTCGGCTCGTGCGCGAAGTCTCAATGAAATCAAATATACTGGAAACGCTAAGATAAGACACTGTCTTCCTGGCAGCACTAAAAAACCGTGCACGCAATTTGCACGCTGATCGGGGTCGGGGTCCATGGTGCATAGTATGAAAAGAATGCTTGATATAATAGTAAATTAATGATGCAAAATTGTGACAGTGCTACTGCAACTAACAAAAAAATAGGCAGGGTTTTCCCACAGGGATTGGGGTTGTAATTCCACAATACATGACGTCAATCAAGGCCTATAGCGAAAGCTGAACAGTGAACAAAATTCAATATTTTCCCCATTTGCCTTTGTAAAATACGGCACTTTTCATGACTTCCGCGCGTGTGCCACTAGGTGGCGGTGCGAAATCTGTGCACGCTAAAAGCACCAGCTGTCTTATCTTGCCAATTCTATTATCTTTGATGAAACCTCAATGTTGTGACATCACTATCCAACTAATCGACCTATCCAAGTCAGCTAGTGCACGGCTGGGGCGGATAGAAATGTCTTGTTCAAATTGTTCCTTTTTTGTTCCTTTGTAATGCTTCAACTTGACTTTCGAATACGTATAATATGCTCCCTTTATTCTCTCACAGTGTGTTTGGTGTATGCTTTGAATTAATATAATAGTGGCTCTTTTATAGCCTGATAGATTTCCTAAACCACAAAGGTTCATCATCATTGTAAAGTCATTGTGTGTATATCCTGTTACACCAGGATGTTTGCTTTTCTGTGTTGTAAATATGCCAGTCATTTCAATAAAAAATAAACCACTTGGCGGTATGAATAAAGAACAGGGAGGGGAGGTAGAGAGAGATGCGGGGGGGGGGGTGAGAGAAAGAAAGAAAGAGAGAGAGCTCTTATACCGCCAGGGAATAAATCAGACCATTTCAGTTTAACCTGAGGATAATTTACCATTATCAAAAGAGCATATTTTCTCGCGGTTTCGAGCACTTGGAGTAGGTTGTTCAAAAAGATTGTGGAAGACTTATTGTCACTCGATTGGCTTGTTTTTCTGAAGTTTTATGCCTGTTGGGACGAATGTGTTTCAAACGTGCCCAACCTTAACCTTAAACTTTGTACCTTCCCCAAAACTTCACTGTGCACACAAAAATCCAGTTTTGCCACGTGGCCCAAAAACAGTCACTCCATTTTAAAAAATTGGGACAAATGATGACTATGTCGGTGTATGTTTGCCTGTCGGGTATTCCATAGTGGTTTGTTTCAGGTGACGTCACAGAACGTGTACTCCTCCAAAATTGTGAATTCTATTCCGTCTTTCATCGGCAGTTCCAAGGCCATACGTTTCGTTCTCCTACGAGTTTCCTTTGCAGCTAATATCTGTGACTGAGCATGCTCGCGCGACGTGCTAAAAAACAACAAACAAACAAATCTTTGTGAGTGTGCAGGCTCAGCCGCCGTGCGATGGGGTCGGAGATGCCGTGTGATGAACATCACAGTTTCGGGTGACGCGAGTGAAACAAACCGATAAGCTATATTTTGGACTTTATTTATAACTTTTTTTTTTTTTTAAATCTTTGGACAGATAACTACATTGAATATCTGAGACGTACCAATACGGATGATGGCAACATGGCAAGTCGTCTCTGCTGCGCTCAGGTGTTGAGGATGGGCTTTGTGCGGCTGGAGCAGAAGCACGTCCACGACTCGCTCCACCACAGCAGTACTCACGGCAGTCTGAGTCACTCTCCTCCTCGGGACTTCCCTAACGGGCACGGACATGGCCGGCACGTCTACTGGAACAAGGATCACGAGTGGGAGAACAGCGTGGACGGGGAGGAAGCGAGTGACCAGTTGGAGGACTCGGACAGTAACGGCAGCCCCATCAATGTGGTGTGCAGCCCGGACCAGGACAGCGACGACAAAACCAGCGACCACGACTCTCCAGCTGTCCCAGACTCCGACGACAGTGACGACACGCCCGGGATGTGGAAAAAATCCAAACGTTTGACCACACGCAAAACTCATCCTTGCTTTCCAGTTGATATCGAAATATTTTGACCTGCACCAGCCACTCCTAGTCAGTAGTTCGGGCGCACAGCATAATCATTTTTGTAACTCAGAGAAATGTCTGAATAAATTATTGTTGCAGTTTTATTTTATAACTATACATTTTATAATAATAGGCCTACATGCATTACCATTAGAACAAGCTTGGAACATGATAATTCTCTTCGGTTCAGTTTCTGGGAACCAGATAGTCTGGAAATAGGTCAGATGCCCCCCCGCCCTTTCCTGTACCGGAAAAAGGGATTTCTGTATCTCACACCCAGCTGCTCTGATGACCAAATTTGCAAATGACTACTATTCTTTCTATGCACATCAAAATTTTCTTTACTATTTTTAAAAATAATTAAAGTCATTCTGCTTCTCAATCGGAAGATTTAGGATCCGGATATAGCTGTATAGTTCTTTGTTTCAATTTGAATCCACTACTCTCCTCAGGAGGTTTATAATGACAATGCATGTATTAATGAAACAAACACAAAACATGTCTAATTATTATTTTTAAATCTCTTTCTTCTTTTCTCAAATCCAATCACGTCTGACATTCGACTTGCCAAAGAAAATGGCGGCTGAGAAAATATATATAAATTTTGTACTTGAATCTCGACACCAATGGCTATTTCAGTCTTACTGATCTTTACCCTTTCCGTGGGTCGTGAGGGAAGAAACACAAGGGCATGTATTGATATTCCTTGTCGTGGTGAAAAATTTACACCTGTATTCAATGTTCTGCCAAACCTGATATTTAGCTGAAAGAAAAATTGTTTTCCAGTGATTACAATGCATTTATTCCATTTTTTTTTTTATCTTCCTCTGGTGAATCTTTTCAGAGCCAATGCAAACTTGTTTCTGTCACGTGTTGTAAATATGTATAGATCTAGCTAGGTCTCAATGTGAATACATGTGTCTGTTGAGGCCATACTTTTACTATGCTTGACGGTATCGATGTGTCCATAAACACACATTTAGGTTCTGTAATCTGTGTGTACGATGCACATCCGTGTCAGAAAGCTGCACATAGTTCTGCCAGAGTTCACTTGGTGATGTTAAAAAATCTGGTCTCATCTCATTCTCAGATCTCAGTCATAAATAAATGTCTTGTCAGTTTATAATATACCAGTATCAGTCTACTGTGATGTATGTACCCAAGTTTACTTGTCTCCACGCTCCCGATGTTTGGTGCTGCCAGGTTGCCCTGTAGATCCGCTTATGTAATAATGGTCTTCATCACACTTCTTAACTTATGACGAATAACAGTAACACAGTTTCTCAGTTCTTGAACTTGAACGAAAATGGTGACTGTTTTCATTTCTGGTTATATATTTATTTTACGAGATTTTTAAGTCGGCGACAGCTATATTTAAAATTTAAAAAACTGCTGGAATTAGTGGCAAGTATGCTTTAAAAAATGGCCAGCTAAAAGTGTCACAAGATTACTGGCGATAAATCATGAGCTTTCATGGTGATGCAACCTCAAATAAGCTACAGTCTGCAATATTTGTTTCTTTCACACTTTAAGTGAAGAAGTCCTGGTGGATTGATTATAGTGGCGGCGCTAGACAACAGAATGAAATCCATTATGTGCGGGAATGATTGTGCTAGCGTGACTCGTGACGTCACGAAAAAGTGTGTACACGTTTGTTACGTGAAGAGTCAAGGGATTTAACCTTGGAAAGCTGAGGAGGAATGAAACTGACTGAAATGTGCAGTGAATTGTGATTTTGACGACGTCCTCTTTTATGTGATTTTCTAATGAATCTTTTAGAATGATTTTTTTTGGTAATAAAATTGTTACTGACAATAATTGTGATGTTATTTCTTCATTGATGACAGTATTGTCTGTCAGATTTGAGGTCTTTATTTTAGGAGGTTCGCTGCCCTTGGCATTTACACCTCACTTTACTTGTTTTATTATTTCTTGTTCTGGCGGGGGGGGGGGGGGGGGGGGAGATGATATGGATAAATTTTAATCTATTAATTTCAATTTTGCCCGGGCAGCGGCCTTTCGGCCTGCTCTTTACGATTTCCAACTGCCAAGGTATCTTTAACGTGCACACGGGCCCTCCGAATTTTTTCGTCCTTATCCGAGAAGACTAGGTACTCGATCCTACCCCCCCCCCCCCAATAGGACCAGGGACTTGAAAATATGAGAAAAATTCAATTTCCAAGAACTACTCGATCCTACCCCCCAATAGGACCAGGGACTTGAAAATATGAGAAAAATCCACTTTCCAACATGCCTGCACTGCCCGGGTTTAGAACCCGGGACCCTTGGCATGAGAGGCGAGCAGTATTGTCTGTCTTGGCAAAAGATCAATATCCTCCGTCCCCCCACTCCCAAGCAAATGGAATCGCCCTGCCTTCTCACGTGTAAATTTGTATCTTTGTTGTTGTTGTTATTTTCTTTTAAACATTCATGAGTAAACTTCCACCTTTGAGATAAATATGTTATCATGCGGTGTTTTGTCAGATGAAACAGAAAGTGCAATAGGCCTACATGTAGAAGTAATTCCCCGTTCTCATCTTGGAGTTGGACTGACCGGATGTGACACTTCATGCTGAGTTGGTTGTAGATCAAATAGCCTGAGAATGTTCAGCCTCTCCATGCTCCCCATTCCTGCAAACATTGAATATCTCAATGTCATGGAATGCACTTTCATTAATATCACCTAAACATGGAATACAAGAGCCACGATTAACTGAACAAAAGATTAATGAATACTTCACAGAACAGAGTTTATAGTCACGTTTTATAAAAATTTATACCGAATGCACGGTAGGAAGGCTTGAGCCGCTTTTACACTGCACATCTTTGATAGACCATTGAAGAAGCACCCATGAAAATTTATGAGCTATTCTATAAACACAAAATTCAGTGGTGTTTTTCGTGACGAAAGTGTTAAATGTTTAGCATCTGTGTCTCTGCCATCTGGTGAAAAAAAAAAAAAAAAGCAAGACAAACAGTTCCAGCTAAATAATAAACAGTGCTGTCTTAGTTTTATGTTACTTGTACAGTATTAAGTTACATGCGGAGGATTCTCGGTGTGTCTACTAAATTTAACAAATCTGCCATTAAAGTAACAGACAGACAATCTTCTTATTCTTGGTTTTAGTTAGTATTTCACAAAAATAAACTCTAATCCCCATGTGTAAAGAAAAAAAATGAGTTTCAGTTAAACATTCTGATATTCAGATTTAGGATCCCTTGCATGAAAATGTAAATGATACTGGCAATGGCTCTTGTATATTATATAAACACGTACATGCATAATGTAAATAAGGTACGTGGTTAACTCTTGAATTCTTTTAAAAGAAAGTTCGTGTATGTAATATGCATGTACATTTTTTGTGTATTATGGCTTATGCAATAAAGTAAATAAGATAAGTTACCTTTACATTCTTTGAAGAGGATAAAAGAGGTTTTCGGATAATTTATTCGTTGTACATACTTAATAACTTACCCTACAAAATGGAATTCCTCCTTCGGAAAATGAAAATGTCAATTTAACTGTCCCCCCTGCATATGTGTACACACATGTAGGCCCTACTTGCATGAAATTATGACCGTGGGCGGAAAGATACTGCAAGTAAGGGGGGGGGGGGGGAGGGGTAGGATTAGGCGCAATAAGGCAACGCGAGTGTTGTTGTTTTTTGTTGTTTACTTTTAAGAGAGCAAACATTGAGCTAGCACATGATAAATGAAATACAGTTTAAGAATTCAACCTTGAATTTTGTCAATTATCAGCCAACACCACAGAAATTTTACATTGCCGGATTTACCATGGACTATCATGGTGCAGCTGAACCAGGGTCCACAAAAAGCCCCCCCCCCCCCCCGACACACACAGAGAATAAATGAAAACAAAAGTATTTAAATAAAATTATAGTGTATGGTTTATTTTTGTTGATATTTTGAATTACAAATACGGAATATGGGACGCCAACATTTTTAGTGTTTGAGGTCTCTAAGAGTCTTAATCCGCCCCTGCATTTAATGTTGACATTTCCAAGTGTCAGTCAAGCTTGATGTGGCCCAGTTTCCTAGGTCTTCAAACCTTCTCAATTCTAAATTTAAAAACAAAACCCCCAAAAAAAACTCCTTGAGACCTGAAAGATTACAGTGTATTTTGTTAAAAAAAAACAAAAACATTTAAATCATAGCACACCTTTAAAGATATTAAAAGAAAAATTAAAGTTATGAACCGGTTTAAAACTGCGCTTCCAGCCCCTATATTTTCACGCTACCGGCCATATCATAGTTACTGGGTAGATGAAACTCAGCATGCCAGCTTGACACCCGCCCAGGGTTCACACAAAGTCTTAAACACTATTTTTAAGGACTTCCTAAGGACTCACAGGAAACAATTTAAGGACCTGTGTGCCTGTGACCAAGAAATATTACAGCCATACAAATGGTGTGCAGCACTCATCCAAATAGGATGTTTCTATATCCAGAGTTATAACATAGTAAATTCACTCTGAAAAGTTGTTATTTCAAAGTACCAATTATCCAGTGTTCAGTTGGAAGATTTGAATCTCAAATGTTTCAACTACAACAAAAATTCTAAGGACTTTTTAAGGACTCTGGCATCATTTTCAGAATTTAATGACTTTTTGAGTACTTTTCTTTTATGAAAATTAAGGACTTGAAGGACTTTTCAGGACCTGTGTGAACCCTGCCCGCCACAAGAATCGTGATGAACGAAAAATTAAGATTCTCTCAGGGGAGAGAATAGTGAGTAAATATGCAGTGTATGGCAGGAGTTATCTTTCATCTTTTTCAATTGACCTAACCCAAGACTTACCATAGCTGCAATTTTGTGTGGGGATATGTGTGTGTGTAGACGCTAAGAGTGCATGTTCAGTGACCAAAGGATGGCCTTGAACAAACCTTTTTTTTGCGTTGTCTTTAATCTTCTTCATGTCCATAGAACTTTACAGTATTCATTGCTTATATAACCTAATTTCTCCAGACAACAAACCACAACACTAACACCACCTTACAAAAATAACAGCTAGTCAGACTACCATCATTCAGTATTCATTTCAGTTACAGCTTAACAACAACCACATTATTAGAAAAATAACAAGAGACCATCATCATTCAAGTTTAGTGACTTTTATTGATGAAATCAAAGATGATCTATCTAATGTTCACATGTACACAGACAATGGTCATCACACTACAAAAAAAAAAAAATGGACAATGGATTGTGGATGTTTTGGTTGAAAGGAGGGGGGGGGGGGGAGTGAACAGCCCTAATATTCAAACAGATACATTGTAACTGGAGTAGGTGTGGGCAATGGAACTATCCAGCCCTTCTCTGGAAATTGGGAGAAACTTTTATGATTAAATTAAACAGAACCTATCTGACTACCTTAGCGGTTCCTTGATCCGTTACTGAGAAATGCTCTGATATTTCATCACAAAACACCACACGTGTTCAAAAGAGAATCAACAGCTTCAAAATCCCATTCTCTACATCATCCAGTCTTCATGCTTTTTAATTTGTCAAACTTGTTACGTGTACATGTATTCACTACTTGGGGACCAAACCTACTAAACCAAGACTGCAAGCTGTACAAATCTATTTTATCCCCCTACCAGCGGTGAACTCAATCCTTTTCCACAACATAAAATACATATTATACTTGATACAGTTTTCTCCCTTATTTTGAGCAATCCATGTAGATCCACTACCGTTATTTCACATAACCTTCAAATTTCTTATCCAGTGAGCTGGGGTAGAGGGACATGAAAACGTAAAACTAAACCACCCAAGTGCCCACCCTATACTGCCTGCACTAGAAACAGAATTCATAACTTGGTGACCTCAGGACTACATGACTTCAGCCCCCTAGATCAAACTCTGACCAAATACATTGTAAATGTACATGCACCTAAACTTGTATAAATTTAGTCTACAACATTTCTGTTCTTGTAGTATTTTCTGCAGCACTTGCCAAATCTGAAATTATCGATAAACTAAGACATGAAAAAATCTACTGGAATAAAGATCATAAATATTTATCGATTAAATATTCAAAGCCATTTTTACATTTTATCCTTTTCTGACTGCTTATCTACAATCCTCTCCTACAATCTTCCACAAAATAGAATGAGTTTGTACACACTGTAAAAACAATGACATAGTCCTTTCTTTGTATGCAACTGCATAATGTACTCCTTTGTTGTTGACTTTTTTTTTGAAAGGCGGCAGTTTTCAGACTGCAAATACTGTGGTTAAACTTGACTGATGAGCATACCAGTGCGGGGCACAACTTTGCATTAGATCAATGAATGCTTCAGAAACAATGGACAAATGAAAATTTCAAGCCATGGGTGGATATAATTTGGTTTCACACTGAATCATCTTTCATCTGAAGCTCAATACAAAAAAAAAAATGTATTTACATACAAAAATATATGACGCAAATGAAATTTATAAACACAAAAGAATGAATCACACTTAAATACAACTGAGTTATATATATTTGTTACTGTTGCTAAGAGACAAAAGGACCCTTACTTTTTAAAAAAATGCTGAACACAATACAGAAAACATTTCACATATTGTTGTTTATCTTAAATGTATTATGCTTGATGCACATAAACTGCATTTTATTTACAATTATAGGTCATCTGACAATATAAAACATTGAAATCATTATGTAGGTTAAAATGTGTACTATTTCGCAGACTATGCTTGAGAAGTCATAATTACACATGTACCCATGTTTATTAAACAAAAACAAACAGAAAAATTCTACACAGTCAGACGGACAACTCTTGAATCTGAAAAGAAGAGTTATTTCCTCTCAAATTCACATTAAATTTAGGCACTACATTCGCAGACTTTGCTAGCCGATATTCCCAAACTGTGGAAATGATTCCACAATCTCAGTTTGAGGCAGGAAGAAAACAGCTTGTCATAATGATAATACAGGCGAACAGTAAGAAAACTGTCCATCCCATTTTAAAAAAAAAAAAAATCCAGAAAATCTACTGGAGACAAAAATTGTGGGATGATGAGAGGAGATTGGGTGGTAGAATGTTGGGATGTGAAGGAGCAAAAAAAATGAAGAAAGAGGTTTTAAAGTATGAAAAAAAGAATGATAAGCTGTTTTCATTCCTGAGGTTAGGCAAGCACATGTGACAGTTGTGTTGTAGTTATGTCACACTGTTTAAAATCTAGGCAAATGAATGATGCACACATGCAAGACATGGGCACATTATAGATTTGATAGGAACATGAAACTCTGGCATGACTGCCACACAACAGCAAAGTGCATGTACACACCTAGCCTGACCCTCTAGTCTGTTCAAACGTTGCATTCGCTTCACACTCACTCACAACAACAACAACAACCAAAGCTAGTATAAAAATCATATTCACAGCCAGGATAAATAGTTATTACATGTCATCAAAACTAGTTGAACTATTCTAAAGGCTATTTACAATGCAGCAATCATTAATCAGTAAAATATTTGAATAAAAATGCTGATGATATTATACCACACTAAGGTAAAAACAAAGAAACAAAAATTATACATATATATATTGTATATATTGTATCAACATTTAAACATAGAGGCCTGCCCATCTTCTTTTGTGATCCACAAATACTAACATCAAAACTGGTCATTTTATCCACCAGTATACACAAGTCCAGCCACCCATCCCTCCTTTTGTAACTTAATGAAAAATGGTTTTCTTTTGAGACAGAGATGGGCAGATAAAATGTACCAAGACAGCCTGAGTCTTAACCAAGCCATGGAAAAGTTTCATGAAAACATCATATGTGAGTGAAGTCAAGTATGCAGGCATGTTACATTCCAAAAGACTCACTGTTCATCTGACCAAACATAAAAAGTTCAGCAATAAATCTCAATAATTCTTTCTTCACACAGGGATTTAGACATTAATGGTTTTAGAGTGACTATTTGCACCATGCGACCAAATTGGGTTATGTTTGCACTGTAATTTATACATGTACTTTGGTAAGATTTCAGCATGTGGCTCGAGTTAGGATTAAGTTTAGCGAATTCACCACAAAAAAATTTTCACTAGCAGCATGGCCACAGTAACATTTATGAAGATCGACCACAAGTTGATGACAAAAATCCTAGTGTCAGTATTTGGCTACATGGCCCATAACCTCACGCAGTGGTTTTGTTTCATTTTTTCAAATAATTATCCTTGGTCCTATTGTGGGCAACCATTGAAAGTAGGTCTAGTGACCTTGAAAGCATAACAGACCTTGGGCAAATATCTATCAATATAAAAATGTACTTGCACATTTTGTTCATAAACACATAGTTTTTACAATATACATCCCCTTTTTTATTGGTACCACCTATAAAACATCATCATAACACAACACTAGGATTGTGTCATCCCTGTCTGTCATGTAAGCTCTTCTGATCATTAAAATAAAAAAAAAACACAGGTCAGATCTTCATCATCAAATAAATGACCAACTCAAGGAATAACAAAAAAAAAAGCTTGAAAAAAAAATAATTATGCTGCGTCCATTCTGCTACCTTTGATTACAACTAAAATCCTATATTATATAAGATAAAACAACAGTAGACTCATGAAAACGACAAACCCAAAAGACAAGAAGACTCTGTCATCTGACTAAAGAATTCTTGGAAACCTTGTGCAGTATATCAAGGTTACAATCAAACAATCAAACAGAATCCCCAACTGCTCATCTCACTTCACAAAGAAACTGCCATACCCTATGGGTCTTTTTCGACATTCCAGGTTTATATTTTGCTGTCACTATCTCATCAATATTTCAGATCTTAGCTTCATAACAACTGACAAACAGATGTAAAATACATGAAACAAACAATGGAAAGGACAGGCACGTAACACACTGATGTTTCCTGATGCAAAACCAAGTAGAGAAAAAAGAAATCATAAATTTTAAAAACAAAATATAAACAAACCAAATAAAATATGCCATTTACAATTTGTTGCTTGGTGGCTTTAAGTAGGTAACTAAAAATTCTGTCAGTCAGTGACTTCAGATAACTGATACAAGCTTTCGCAGTATCTTTTTTTTTTTGTAGTGCACCATAATTTTGAAGATTTCATGCTTTATCCCTCACAATAAATTGGATCCATTTGGTAACTTGGAGGGGCAGAAATAAAACAGAAATTAATTCTTTGTGCTGTATTTCAACATAAATTGAACTTGTGCTCATTATACTTCTCCTTGAGAAATATTTCAGCCCTAATCTGGTCTGCCATCCAAAGTGAAAATGCTGAAAGTCTGTGGTACAAGATTTTTCTTTTCCATTTCAAAGTAACCTGAGAAACCTGACACAGATTTGCGATAATTCATTGATACAGAGGTGTTCTGAAGTTTGCAGTGCCAAAATAAATATTCCAAAGTGACATTTTTTATGGCTGGAATTCACATGAGTGCAAAGATCTTTCCATACCTTGAGTAAACGCTTAAAACATTTTGTCATCAACAGAAATCTGTTTTCTCAAAGCTAAAAATGGAATAGCTCTTCAAAAGTCCATTTTGGAATGATTTGCATATTTTTGAGATCCATGTACATCACATGTAAAAATACGGTTTAATCATTTTTGACAAAATTCAGACTCAGTCTTATCACCAAGGATGGCAGCATAAGGATGGCCTGGATCAACCAAATAAGTTGTTTGATTCCGATAAATAAATACATGTAATGTATGGCCAGATTTATTAGGTGTAAAACAATCTTTTGTTCATCTATTTGATCAACTAAACAGTGAATAAAACAATGATAATGATGAACCAGACAACGGTTTTGAGCATAATATTTTGTGTTGAATATCAGGTGTTATAAACATGATATATCAGTTACCCAGAGGTCAACATAAGACCTTTGCCTGAGCTTATGAAGACTTGAATTGTGATCATTGCATAGGCATGGCTACCTAATTAAATACATAAATGAAAATTGGAAACTATGCTTCAGGATGAAAGTCATATCTGGCACATGGAAGCCGGTGCCTACAAGCAAAGTATAATGTGATTTTGTGCCGTTTTGACTGAAATAAACTTCTTGAATAAAAAAATAAATATAAAAAAAAGAGCACATCTTCATGTGCAGAATCTGTTTCAAAATGCCTGCTATGTTACATGTACTTCATTCTGCTCATTATTCCATTGTTTCACATCTTGACATCAATAAATGTATGATAATCTCAGTGGAAATTCCTCTGTGCAGAGGAACTGAAACCTCACTTCAACTGAAATCCTCTGAAAAACCAACAATTTTCGTCTATGTAACTAGCAGGCAAAAGTAGGCAAAAGTTGACAACAAGCTTCTGGCTGCTGTGCTACAGACAACTCATCTGTAAATCCCAGCAGTTCTTAACAACACAACATGCACAACATGCCAGCACACTACGGCCCATGTCCCACAAGAACACATACAGTCCAATTAAAAATACTTCAAAACTATTAATTCCCTAAATTAAAAAAAAAGAAATTCCATTTCCCAAAATGTCCTCATTTATACAATTAACTCATTTTCCTCTGATTTAAAAACTATCAATACTGACTTTTTCTCAAAAAGAAAAGTATTAAATTAAGGAATTCATACCTATGACAATTTGGCATCATATTTGAGAACATGGACTGTGAGTGACACCTAAACACTCCTGTTTTTACATGGTTTTGTAGCAAACTTCTCGTGGCTGGTCTGACAAATTTAACAAAGTTGCCGAGGAAATTGAAATTGACCGTAGAGATGTAATAAAAATTATTTTTCAAAAAAAGCTACAAAATATTACATACAACTACATGTACATATAATTAATTATTAAAGCTTTTGAGTCACCCAATTCATTATTCATATTTCGTGATGTTGAATGAGCAAAGAAACGGTTTGTTGGCTGCAAAAGTCTGAGCACACTTTCTGCAATGGGACTGTAGTGTACACATTGGCAACACAACTGCATGCATAATTTTCACATTTTCTGCTTCAGCTGTGTCTAGTTCTCTGACTCACATCCCAAAAGATAAGCTTTCATGCATGTCACAAGGGCAAGGTTGTAGAATGAAAGAGATCCTTGTAAAGCATTCATTGTTTTATGTACTTCCTCATCCCAACAGCAGAGATCAAAGCTGATCCTCACAACACGCCTTGAATGTCATTGTCAACAAGCCAAACCCACATTTAATCCCCTGACTTCCAGAGACTTGAAAGTGAACATTTTAACAACACTAACAATTAGAATAGCATTAAGTGTGCCATGACATGAAGATGTAAAGCAGCTAAGATACAGATATATAATGTGAATATACATTTTATATATAATATAACTAATAAGCTTGTATCTATAAAATAAAAAGCACTCATAACTGAACTGGTTTAAATTGAACAGTATAGAATTTGCAGGAACACAACCAGCTTGCATAAACACCAGAGACAAAACCTGAACAGAATTCAGGCCAGATCAGAATTAGCGTCCTCACCTTGCACTTGATGTCTGCTGTCTGTACACACACAACCATCTCTAAAAACATTCACTCCTAGTCCTAGTTCTCTGCAAATCAATATCATCTTATTATCCCTAAGACAAGCTTCCTCATCTATGTCCCCCTCAATAACATTGAATTCACCACTGCTCAAAATCAAAGCCGGGCTGCTGTGAGTGTGAAACAAAATTATTATGCCAGAAACCCTCACCTATTTAGCTGATACATTTAAATTTCAAAACTCCATCTCTGGCTGCTATGAAATGGCTCATCTTTACACTCAGCAAGGCATATGATATAACGTATTTTTAGACATGCTTCAGGAGGGAAAGTTTCCTGATGGAGCTGAAATGAACAGTGAATACAAAACAAGATTTTGAGGGATATCTGCCATATTGTTGTATGCAACATTTTGTCGATTTTGAGGTTTTGCCATGAAAGTGGATCTCTCATTCCTAATTTCATTATGTTTCCACTATACGGGTCATTCCAATCGATTAAAAACTTTTCAATATGTGTTTGTGAAGTAATGTTTTATGCATTTTAGCTACTTCGCCGACCAAACTTTCTCGAAAAGGCAAAAATGAGCATATAACAGTATTGCAAATACATGACGATTTTCTCTATTTGGCTTCACTTGCAAACTGTTCCTACCAAAGCACTACCTACATTTTTTTCCACCTAATTTTATATAGGAATTTAAGAATTATGCTTTGGCAGATCCACCTCCAGTACTGTTTGACAAATGCCTATACTGATGGCTTCAAGCACAAATGTTCCAAACTCAAAATTTTGCCATTTCATAGGGGGAGGGGGTGCTATTAACATAAAAGAAATTTCATTCTACATCATGTGTTAAACTATCTAACAATAAACACAACAGAAATAAAAAAAAACAAACAAACACTGCGATCAAACTGTCTAGCTCAGTTCACTCTTCCTAATTTAGTCACTATTCACTTTTCTTTTCTTCTTCCTATACAGATGACCTTTCTAGACTCGGCATTCAATGTCCATGATGATGACATATGCAGCAGTGTAAAAACTGTGCAGTAAGCAGTGACCTTAGACAGATTCATTCATTTCAAATCACTCCAAAACTGTCATCACAACTCCAGGTCTGCCCTCCTTTTCAGGCAGAGGATCACAAACATATTTATAAGGTCTATTTCTGAGAAAGATCAACTGTGATGACATAGAAAAAACAAAGCCTTCCCCCTACTGAAATCTCATCAAATCCATAAATTTCCTCGTGATCACTGATTTTGTAAGTAATTGTCCTCAATAAGTACCAGATTTGTTGGATCACATACAAAGGGCTAAACAACATGATCAATCATCAATATTGCTACTGGAAAACCATCTCCTTGTTTTTGTTTTGGGGAAAAAGAAAACAATCTTTTATACCGGTATATATATAATATTTACAAGTATATAAAATGCTGAAGTTCATGTATGGTTGAAAGAAAAATGCTGCTTTTGCACATTAAGGAAGTGGAAAATCAAATATAAGAGAAATGTGTTGAAATAAGTTTACAGATGATACATTCAATTATAGGCTCTAAGGTTGAACTTGACGTGAAAAGAACGAAAGATGTGGTTTTATTAGGTTAAACACTGATGTAGTTATCACAAACGCCCCGGAAGCAGTCATGTGTTGTATGCACACCAAAAAGAAATCATTTTTTGTAAGTGATTATATACAAAATATAAAGTGGATCAAAATAGAAAAACTTATTGCTAAGAGCAGTTCTATTTACAAATCAAGAATCTGTGAGGTTCAAATATAAAGCTGGCTCTATCTACCCCTGCAATATCCCTCAATAAGAACTAGCAAACAAAGCAGACATGGCATTGGGAGAACTTGAACCATACAAATATTTCCTGACAGCAGTGATGAACTGCAAACACAACCTCATTTATTTTGCTACTTCAATTGCTGAATGTTTCAGGCAAGTCCTCAGACTTTCCCAGACTGTGACTCTGAAGTTTATCATTTTGTTCCTTGCATGTTTTGTTCATGGGACACATCTCCATCTATGACAATACGACAGATTCCCCCTGGGTGTCTACAATACCATGGAAAGTTCTTAAAGCAACAATGCAAATGTTCTTATTTCTTCAGATACTGGTCTTATGGTAGGGAGCAGAATGTTGGTTTTTTCCTCTATGGAATTTACATGAGTAAAACGACAGATCAGAATGCAATGTGTGCATAGCGAAAACCAATGTATGGCAGGAACAAAACAGAGCTGTGCATGATGTAAAATATGGAAGCAAATCAGGTTTAACGCAATATGAAAATCCTCCCACCTCTACACATCTGAAGGAAGCAGTTTTTGCTCCAGTGATAATTGACAGAGTGGAAAATTAAAACTTGGGATGACTTCTAGGGCAAGTTGCACTAAATGTATACATGTAGTATTTTTGATCATACTTTTAATTTTCACTCATAATGAGGGTTCACAGCACCTACATGTATATCTTTCTGATGGTTCTTCCAGCCCACTGAATAATACATCCAAACCTCTGCTAACACCAGTTAACCCTACTTCTTGCTGAAAGTCTGGTGAGTCCGTTGTTTAACGGATGTATCTACCAGTTGCTACCTGCTAGAGGATCCTTGGCCCAGTACAAGCTCAGCAGTTTTAATGGCACTGCTGCCCCGCCCGCCACATCCCCTGGCCAATGACACAGACCATTGTGCTGCCCTCTACAACTAGAACAGTATTAGTAGGCTTGGCAAGTTCTAATTACGAACAGTTTAAATAAGTCACTGATACTGCAAACCAGTATGTGAAAAGTGTGAGCCTTTGGGAACCAGCAAATGATACAATAGTTCTAGGTAAATTACATTAAATATGAACAAAGCATTCAGATATAAATCCAATATTCTTATGTACAATTCTACGAACAAATGGCATTCAAGGCAAATATCTCTCTACATTTGATCTCCAAGAACTAGAGAGAAAGGTAAACAACATCAAAGACAACCAGTCATCACATTTGGTATAGGAAATAAATCTTTAAGACAACCATCTGATGGTAAGACATATACATGTATAATGATATGAGTTTTACAGTCTTTACACTTGTAAGTCTTGATGACCAAAAAAAAAAAATACTTTAAAATCTAGACAATAACAACAGTGGATTTGTTAGCCAGTCAAATTGCAAGTTGTATCACCTGCAGTGAAAGTGTTGATCAATCCCTCCTTTAGGAACACATAAAAAGCTACAGGAACCTGAAATTCTGTAACTCCCTGTTAAGAAGATCAGTACATCTCATCAGTGAAGTGAAGTCTCTTCTCTGTCAGTAAACCTGCATGTCTGCCATTGTAAACATCTCTGAACCAGTTCAGTCACACTCTCAAAGTCCATGAGTGATTACTACCTGGCCTGCAGCTAACATGCTGGTGTCATGTACACTTCTGGAGGCAGAACAAATATATCCAAATGACGCTTTCTTTCCATTGGTCTGATGACGTTCAATGAACAAACTCAGAGAAAAATGTTCGAAAGACTATGCCATTTCATCTGCCTTTACCCATAAATCAAAGTGGTATTCCAGACTGTCAGGAGTTTGAATGTCATGGCTGGGGCAGGGCACACAACCACTGTTGACACCCATGCAGCATTGCGCAGCTGGAGTTGAGTGGTTTGTCTGTACATGCTGCAAGTCTTAATATCTATACATAATAGAACGATATGGGTCTTGCATCTGGCTCTCTGAGGCTGCAGACCTACTCATTAAATCTCTCTCCTGGGGCGCTGGGGTAGGGGCCACAGGGTGGGTGTGGCCAAGCTTGGATGCCCCTGGGTACTGCCGCTCATCAATGAAGGGGTAGGGAGTGTTCTGTGGGTACAGACCTCTGTGGGCCGCGGCTGCTGCATAGTCTCTCTCAAACATGGCATGCTGGGCAGAGCTGGGGTGTGTCAAGAATGCACTGTTGACATTGTCTGTCATATGTTGAGGATGATAAGACATGGGGTTGCTGGCATACAGATTAAAACTAGGGTTGACACCTGGCAGTCCAGAAAACATGTCTGTCGATGCTGTGGTAGGTGGCAGGCTGCGGAAGTCCGGGATGGTGGCAGAGGCAGCCGTCTGTCGATATCTTTCATCAAATGGTTTGGTGGCAGCTGTGTGGGCAGATCTGCTGTAGTCAAGGGAGCCAGTTGAGCTGGCATAGGGTGTCATGGCATTGGGGAAATAGTTGCTCAGGTCAAACCTGTCAAGCTGGAAGGAATCCTGAGTTTGTGATGTGGACAGAGATGGGAACATTCCTCTCTCTGTGGATGGCCGCACTGCTGATGGGTCAAACATAAACTCTCGTCCAGTAAGATAATTGTCTTTGGCTGGGAAAAACGATCCAGGGGCAGCCATGTTGGGTTGCCGGGGAAGGTAGGGATTCTGCCAATGGGTTGGTCTGACCTCCTGGCTGGCCCAAGCATTTGCAAATGGATGTCTGGGCACAGTCTGAGGCATGGTTGGAGAGGCAAACATATCAGAGCCTGGCATGGCACTCGTACGTCTCAAGAGGGAAGAGGATGAACTTGACCTCAGTGGTGTGGTGTCTGGGATACGGCTCAAACTACTGCGATCACTCGCCTGAGGGGGCAGGAAGGGTGTGGTCATGGCCTGTCGTTGGAACATTGCCTCTGCCATAAAACTGCTGGTCACAGGAGGAGTTGCAAACAAATTATCTGGTTGCCTGAGATAATTATCTCGGCTGCTGGCAGCTGCCGGGTGAAGCGAGTTAAGAGGAGGGAAAGTATCAAATGCTGGCGGGGCAGCTGCCATGTTAGGAGGTAATGGTGTTACTGACTGGCGGTCAGTCAAACGAGGCAAAGCCGATGCCGTGTCTCTGGCATACAGAGACTCATGGTGTTTATCTGATACCAAGACATCCATTCTGGCCCGCAGATCTCCAGGTGGTAGAATGGGCAGTGAGCTCTCTAGACTTGTGATGACACTGGTGGGCAGAGAACTTATTGGTGATTTGCTGCCCAGATCTCTGACATCCTGATGGGTTTTCCCAACCATTGCCTCCAATTGCTGTAGACCACTAGGTGATGGTTCTAATCCTCCATTAGCAGCTCGGTTGTTGGCTGCACTCAGGCTCTTCAGGTACTGGTCAAAATATTCCTTGTCTGCCTCTGAAGCCTGGGCCTGATCATGCAACGTCTGAGGAAGATCATACTTGCCAGACAAACTGTGATTACTGCTATCCCTCAGACTAGACTCTGGTGTCCTCACTGATGAGATGTGCTGTTCAGAGGGAGGCATGGATTCTGGAATAGAGCCATGGGAATTCTGCATTTCTACTGAACCATGAGGTTGGGCCATTTCAACAGAACCTTGCGACCTGAACTCCACAGATCCATGTGCTCTCATGTCTACGGAGCCATGTGGGTGCAACTCTCCTGATGTGTTGTGGGGATGCATTTCTACAGATCCGTGAGGGTGGGCCATCTCCACCGAACCTTGTGGATGATGCATGTCCACTGATCCATGTGAATGATTCATTTCCACTGATCCATGTGGATGCATTTCTACTGACCCATGTGGATGCATTTCTACTGACCCATGTGGATGCATCTCCACTGAACCATGTGGATGCATCTCCACTGAACCATGTGGATGCATCTCCACTGAACCATGTGGATGCATCTCCACTGAGCCCAATGGTTGTTGCATCTCGACAGACCCTTGAGAGTGCATCTCCATTGAAGGGATAGATGGAACAGCTGAAAGAGAGGCATCCTCTGAATGTACAGAGTGTTGCTGCATCATGTTGGTGGGTGGGGGGACGGAGAACGGAGTGTTGGGGGCGGGGACAGAGAATGGTGTGTTGGGACCTGGTACTGAGATTGGTGTGGGTTGTGGTTCTGGCTCGGGTTCCATTTCATCTTCTGAACTCTCCACAGGTGGCGGTGCAGGGGCTCGTGGTGGTGTCAGAGGGATGTCATTGCTGACCTCATCATCAGATGATTCTTCTGTGGGTTGTGGGACCTGTTTATCCAGTGTATACGGATCAGATGTATCCACTGCCTGGGTGTCACCATCTGATTGCAATCTTTCCTCCTCCTCTGCTTGGCTACTTGGAGACTGAGCTTGCTCCACACTGCCAATGTCTAATGTCTTTTCCCCTTTCTCCTCTTCCTCAGATTCATTCTCATTCAAATTCTCTGCATCTGAGAAATCCCGGTACGGACTTGCTTTTCCTTGCAGCATATTTTCTTCAGAGTAAGCTGGAGATGCGGGTCTGAGTGGCAGCAGGGATACTTCTTCTTGGCTTTTATCTGTTGTCTTCTGTTCTTCATCCACGGTATCAGAAACATTTTCAGTGTCTGCCTTTGAAACCTCTATTTCTTTCTTTTGCACAGAATTCTTATCCGCAGCAACCTCTTCCTCCTCGGCTTTACTCCCAGATTTCTTTCTCCCAACCTTCTTCTTTGGTCCTGGTTTGCCAGGTTTCTTATTTTTCCCTGCCACTTTGGCCTTTGCAGCTTTCGCTTTCTTTCTGGCCTTGATCCTGGCACTGGGCTTGCGTTTGGGTGGCACTAACTTCCCCTTCTTCTTCCCTCTACCTGGGACAGGTTTCTTCGGTGCAGATGGCTTTGTAGTGGACGCCCTTGGTGATGTTGCTGCGCTGGATGCTGTTTCTTCTGATGCTTTACCTTTTCTAGTAATGACTTTTGACTTTTTCGCTGGAGGTTCCTCATCTTTATCCTCCAATATCTGGGCTGCATTTTCCTGTTCAGTTTTGGACGGATCATTCGAGTTATCACTCTTGGATTTCTTCTTCCTTCCCCTCTTTGGTTTTTTGTCTTCTGGTTTTGCTTCATCCTTGACAGGAGCTGACGGTTTCTTGCGCTTTAGTGAAGCAGGAGAGCTTTTAGATGGACCTTTTTCACTGTTTTCTTTTGCTTTGGGGGATTTGCTGGAACTTTTCTCACCGCCTTCTTTCTCTAAAGGAGAAACTTTTTCCTGTTTCTGTCCATTCTCCTTTTCCTCTGACACAGTTTTCTTGGCTCTTTTCTTCATTTTCTTCTTCATTTCTATTTTCATAGCCAATTTCTTCTCTTCCTTCTCTTTCCTTTCTTGCTCTTTCTTCTCTGCCTTTTCTTTCTTTTCTTGTTCCTTTTTCTCTGCCTTCTCTCTTTTCTCTTGTTCTTTCTTTTCTAATTTTTCTTTCTTTTCCTGCTCTTTCTTTTCAGCCTTCTCTTTCTTTTCTTGCTCTTTCTTCTCTGCTTTCTCTTTTTTCTCCTGCTCCCTTTTCTCTGCTTTCTCTTTCCTCTCTTTTTCCTTCATCTCTTGGATTTCATTCTTACGCAGCAGTTCTTTTGGAGGTGGGGGCAGTGGAGGCAATGTCTGTGTTACAATTTTGTCGCGCCTGAAGTTCCCCGGTGTTTCTTCTTCTGATTCTTCATCTGACTTGAACTCGTATAAATCCTTTGGCCCCTGATCCTCCACCAGTGGTGTCTGTGTAGATATGCTGTTCTCACTTAGGGCATCAGACTTGGTTGCAATTTCTGCCATTTCCTGATCTGTTATGGCACATAATGTAACATCGCCTTTCTCTTCATTCGTTTTATCATCAGCAGAATTTACCCCTTCTTCTAGCACAGCATTTGCAGGCTGTGCCTCAGCTGTCGCTGACGTTGCCATAGATATAGAATGATCAACTGCTGCAGTTGCTTTTTCTACTCTGGTTTCATCTTTCCCAGTTTCCCCATTCGCTTTGAGTTTCTGCTCCATACGTTTTGGGCAGACGGAAATGTCAATAATCTGATGAACCTTCTTCTTATGCCAGAAGAGAGAGTTTTTCTGCTTGCATTTAAAGTCACAAAGATGGCACTGTACAGGTTTTTCGTTGGTGTGAGAACGAAAGTGAACTTTGAGGTTGTCTGCATGCCTGAAAGACTTACTGCATCCGGGCCAAGTGCAATGGAAGTTCCGCTCTCCTGGGGAGAAAAAAAAAAGTGTGTAACTGTGGCTGTACATTTTTTATTATTTTCAATGTATGGTGACATACATCAAGCCCACTGTGCTTGTGGTCAGTGACACAGACCTGGACAAGCTCCTATCTATACAGGCTCCTATGTATAATATCCCACCCTTGAACTTTGCAAGCTCAGACTTGAAGCTGACACATTATATGGCACATGTCACCCACTAAAGGTCTTAACCCTCGTCCTGCGAGAGGACACTATATATAGTTGCCTCCCTCAAAAAATACCACTATTGTGTTCCATATTTTGCTGCCCAGGTCCTGAGGGAAGCCACTTTAGTGCATAGCAACGCTGCTCCTCGTGTTTTGTTTATTCGCGCTGCTAATCATGTTTTGTTTATGCGGTTGCCAAAACCATCTTTTTTTTTTTCACAAGAGTTTTGCTTGTTTCACTCGTTTATCTATCCTATCTTCCCTGCTATGTCTAACAAAATGGTATCTTCCAATTAAGTTTATTACGATGCAACTATTCGTCATACTCATGTAATAACAGTACTGACGGTCTGATGTTTGAATCTAAAGGAAACTTTTTTTCTTTGATGCTGGTTGTCGTGTGGATGTGAAATGATAAGAAAGGGCCATCTACTTATTTGAGAAGCCGTTCTATGTGTATAATGATGAACTCTGAAGTATAAGTAATACTAGGGATGCTGCATTAGGGTGTCTGTCGGTGGCATTTTCGTCAGGGAGAAAATGACTATGTTGCTGGACGTTGTCTTTATTTGATGTGTTAATTAGAGAGATATTGTGCTGCTTTGGTCAATTTGCTTTTTAGTACGTTTGTACTCTACGAGCTGGAAATCAAATCTCTTGCTAAAGGTGTGCTAAAAAAAAAACCCAACATACTGCATGGAAATTGAACCTTAGTATAGTGGAAGAGGTAGAAGGCAATGTCATGATACATGTAGTTAGTAGGTTAAGAGCTTGGCTTAAAAAATACTTTGTACTGAATGGCCTGACTTGGCGACAAAAAGGGAAGACCTCTTGGGAAAAGGTTAAAACATGTTAACTCACTGACTACTTTGATCACACATTATGCAATCGTCGCTCCTACCCCTCCTACCCCACCAGGGGCTACTTTGATCGCAACCCCTGTGATCATGAGTTTGAAATTTTTCATCTCGCTATGATGCAGTCCCAGTGCGAAAAATGTACCGGAAACGGTTCGTTCTCTTTATTCCCTGTCAACAAACACCAGAATCAGCGCCGAAAAACACAGTAGTCAGTGACGGCATGTAAATGCATAAGGTTCTTTATTATGGGCCTTCTATTTAACCAATAAAACTTATTGCATCTCATCGCAAGTACTTCATCCAAATATCATAAGGGTCACTTATGACTTAGCCACCATTATCGTGGTTATTGCGTACTAAAGTAAACACGACACACTTGTTCAAAGAGACCCGATTGACCTGACTACCGATGTTACTGGCAACACGCGAATGTGCGGCTGACTGGCCACCGGCTCTCCCCACACAGGCCGTTACATGGACGAAGGTTAATAACTTACACAGGGTTGCAATAAGGATAATGGGAACAAATTTGAATAAGTGAGCATGTATCCCCCCCTGTTAACTGCAGGCTTAACCGCTGTATCTAATTCTTTTTCTTTTAGGGGGGGGGGGGGGGGGGGCGCGGGTCCTGAAGGCGATTTTTGTTATTATGAAAAATAGACAATTTTAACTATTATAATCGAATTCAGGATGTCTGAATTAGCAGAAAAAAAATGCAAAAAAAAATTTATTTGTCATATTGTTGCCACGGAAGCGCCGCCATCTTGGATTTGGAGTCCCCCAAAAGTACCAAATTCAATATAGATAAGCTTCGCCAAATTTTACTGGATTTATTTGAAACTTCTCTTATATCTTTTTCAGTCCAATTAAAAACTTTCTACTGTAGGGAATTTTGATATCTCTCACAGATCTTTTGTAGCCGAATTCCATTTTTTCTTATTTTCTATCACAAAAAAATTCAACCAAAAAAAAAAAATGAAAAGTTAACAAATTTCCTTCTGTATGAATTTTTTCATTTGTTCAAACATGTGGTTAGCCAAATTTTATACCGATTGGTCAATAAATAAAAAACAAGTTCACAAATCACTGACAAAAAGTGCAATTTCGAGAAAATCGCATTTGAAAGTTTTTTTCAATAAAAATGTTATTGAAACGTGTTACACATGGCTAAAGTCATCATTACTGGTGTACTGAGCCTCAACAATGATTTCCAAACCACCAAAGGCTTATGACAGATGTGTACGGAGGAGTAGAGGTTTTGATAGCCACACTAAGATGTTATTTAGGGCTAATTTTGCAGCCCAATGGCATGATTTGTGTGCCTTCTTCTTGACCCCCCACCCCACTAAAAGGCATATTTCAGGGTTATAAACATACAAAATTGACATTTGGTTAGTAAAATAGTGTTCCTTAATGAATAAACTAACCGAAAAGTACAAAATCGCAATATCGGTATTTTTAAGCCTAATTTCGATTTCAGGACCCCCGCCCCCCCCTAAATGTACAATATATTATATATTACAAAATAATGTTCAATGTAATCAGAGAAGTGGAAAAGGTCAATATGTGACATAAGAGGTAGGTCTTTACCTGCCCCAAAAAATTAATTGTGACTAAACTCAGAGAAGAAAAGAGCCGAACAGGGTTAACATGCTTACCTGTATGAGTGATTGCATGTCGTTTTAAATGGCTGCGTTTGAAGAATGAATAATTGCATCCCTCCACAGAACAGAAGAACTTCTTTGGGACCAAGCGATGATATTCCTCCTGGTGGCTTTTCAAGAACTTGGGTGTCCTAAAACTCCTGTTGCATCCTGGGATATTGCATGAAAAGGGTCGAGTTGCTGTGTGAATCAGCTGGTGACCTTTGAGAGCCCCCGAAGTCTTGAACGTTTTCTTGCAGGTCTCACAGGCAAATGGTCGAACTAATGTGTGAACCTAAATGGTGACAGTCAGAAACAGGAATAAGGCAATATTTCTCATATCACACTTACTCCATTCCTGCCACTACATTTTGTACAGCTACTTGACAACCACAAGCCCTTATTTCTTCCCCAACATCTAAATCATCAACTTCACCACTATCCTTACTCCTTGATTTCACATGTCTGCAATTTTTAACCCTTTTGGTGTCACAGCCTTGGGACATAGTGGCAAATTATATTACCCGAAAATCACCCCTGAAACTCATGGAAACAAGCCTCATTCGTATTCGCATAATGCTTTATCATTGATCCAACCTTCCCCCAATCGACCACTATAGTGGTCTCAGCGCACATATGTGGGAAAATGCCCGCAACCGCTATGGAGGTCTGTGACGCTGAAAGGGAAAAGGGCGGTGTCAGAAACAAAATGACCAATCGAACAGGTCTTCCTTGCTCAGCAATTTTGACATGTCAAGACAACAGTATAACTGCTTCACCTACATCTCAAGTGGACTGTTGGACAAGGCTTAATATGTAATCACACTGATTGTGTTTAGCAACGAAATAGTTTACATATTTGCATACATCACAGATAAAATTAGAAAATATGATGTCGGAGAGAAATCAGATATGGTACACTGATATCTGTGCCCGTGAAAAAAAAAAGCAGCAAAATTTATTGCGGTTTTGTGCATTTTGAATAAATACACTTCTTGATCCTTGAATATTGAAACAAGTGCAGAATCTGTTTCAAAATGGCCACTACATTACTTTATTCTGCTCATTATTACTTTGTTTTGCATTTCTTGAACACAAACAATACTTCATGCTCTTAGCTGAAATGTTCACCCAGCAGAGGAATCAAAATCTCACTTCAATAGAAATTCTCTAAAAAGCAGACAAGCTGACAATTTTCATCTATACTGTTTTGTTTTCTTTTTCCTATTATTGTTTATTAATGTGCTCATCACATGATGCTTCTAATAGTCTTAAATCAAATGGAATGACTACACAACTCCCATCTAATGTAATGTTTGTTGGTTTCTTGGTCTAGATTTTATCATTCACAGCATCATGACATTGGGCATCAAACAAATCCACATGACAGTGATCCATTCAGTTTTCTTTGGCACAAAGTCCCCAGAGAAACTACTCAATGGGCACTAGTCAAAAATTGGCAAAAAGAAAAAGCTGTATGTAGCAAAGCCTCACATAAGAGATAATATTTTTTTGCCAATTTTTGACTTTGCTATAAGCCTTGTTGCAACCCCACAGTTTTTCTGTGGTTTTTATAATATTTCATCAATGGGCACACTAACAGAGTTTAAATGCTTCACTTTTTCACCAAATATTTGCTTTCATTTTTCTCAGTAAAAACAATTAATTTGTAAGAATCAGGTCTAAAATTATACGCATCAACATCATTAACAAGAACAACGATGTTAAACATGCTTAACTCCTTGGATTAAACAACAGTCTGACTTTTGAAATGTGACAAAAATTATTCAGTAAAAGAACCGTAACAGCATCAACACCCCCTCCCCCTTTTTAAAATGCAGTTTTATCTAAACTAATCACTTTTCAAGACAGATATGAAACATTCCTTCGCTCCATGATTCACCGGAATAGCTTAGCTGAGATTCTCAGACAAGAATAACATTTCCAACCTTTCTATGTCTCCTCATATTATCTTCAGTAGAGAAGAGTTTCCCGCAGTCGGGACACTGGACATCTCGGTCCCTTGCAGCATGCATGTTCTTGTGGTGCTTATGTAGGTTGGCCTTGTAGTTGGTTCTATACTCACACTGCTCACACTTAAACCTCTTGGGCTGATCAGGGAAGTGTGTATGGTAATGAACCTGGAGGACAGAAATTTGAACTATGTACATTTTACACCCTGATACAGTGATAGTGACACTAAATTGCTCTGTTCTCCAACACAGATCACTAAACAACAATATTGCAATTTTGTAAGTCTGTGTTCTTCCAAACAATAAGTGTGTGTGTGTGGGGGGGGGGGGGGCTACTTACACAATGGTAAACTACATATAAAGGGAGTGATGGGAAGTGCTGTGACAGATTAAAAAAAACAAAAACAAAGGAGAAGCAAGAAATCAGGAATAGTGGGCCAACAGCCTTAGGCCGAGGCCCCTGTGAAAAAAAGATCTTCTACAGTATTATCCAAATTCTGTGACAACATTTAAGGGACAAGAGCACCTTCCCGTAGAGCTACTGATGTGTGAAAGCCAAAGACTACAAGTACAATCTTCTTTAAAAAAATGATCTTCAACACCCTGAAACTGAAAGAGCCCTCACAACAGGAAGACCTCACACGTGCAGCGATAAACAATTGTAAGTGAGCCTCACTAACCTCACCGAAAGTTGCACTGGACCAAACGGAGAAAATCGCGATGAAACACAAATATCTGATTTTTTGACGATTTTTTTATTTTGGTCAACACATAAAGTTCAACCATTTTTCTACATTCTGTGAAAATTTTAAGTCTCGAGTTAAATCAGCTTCTAAATATGACAAATATTGCTTTTAATGCCTTTAATTTTGACTCGGACATCGAATATCTGAGTAATAATAGGGTTCATTGAACTCCCGATAACTTCAAAATTAATAAACCTATTGTCACAAAATTTACACAGGGCGTGTATCATTTATAGACATGCAAATTTGAAAGTCATATGTTAATTACAAGGACCCAATGCTAGGGAGATAGTAAGGCCACCATCTCGCTGAGAGCAAGAATCGCTCTTCCATTTTTAATGGCGATTTTCTCAGAAGTTGCTTCTGTTTTCTACCAGGAGGTAAGTGTCTTTAAAAAGCCATAACTTTGCGATACAAAGGAGCATTGCAATAATGTTTACACCAATGAGATTTCATACTTTATGGTGATATTCATAACTCAAAACTGAAAAAATGCGACTTCCGTTTCTAGTAAGGCTCGCTCACAATTACCCCCCCTCTCTCACGACGCTCACATGAAAGTCTACAATATGATGGATCTTCAACAGTCCTCCTCATTGTATCATCCAACTCCTCTGGCCTGGCAGACTTTGTCTGTCCTCTTATTCCTTGTCTTTCTACAATAGTCCATTCTTTAAGTGACTTAATTACATCTGAAGTTCTATCATGTGCTATGTAATGACATTTTCATGCCTCAGTCCAAAAACCAAACAAAAAAATGAAAAAGCTCCAGGATGAGAAATAAAAATAGAATGACAACTTCTTACAGCTAATCATGAACAGAAAAACTTGAGTGGAAGTTCAAACAAGAATTCTGCAATACTACATTAGACCCACTAGAATGTGTTTATCTGTCTTTTTTTTTTTTTAAATGACCCCCCAGGGATAGAAAGTTTGCATAAAATGTCTTTAATTGACTGAAACCCGGTATCTGCCTATCTGTTCAGATTAATGAATGGATGACAAACAAAATAATATTTTGAACTGGTTTATTTCTCGTCTGCGGCACCTGTTTGGTGGACTTAAAGTAGCGGTGCGGAATTAAAGTTTGTCAACATAGCTTTATGTTGTGGTATCTGCAAAAGGGCAATACATATTGGCCTTTTCAGCCACACTTATTCACAGACATCTGTGATCAGAATCTTATTCGCAGATGGATTTTCAGGTTTTGTGATTTTTATTTGGGAAGAGCTCCTTTAGATCACAATTCTTGCTTGTTTTGTTGAATAATTAGGCTTTTTGCTCGGTAAGATGGCTCAATTCATAGTAAAGCATTGTGTTTGTCATGGTAAGGATGCACTAAGTTCTCTGGGTTTTTTTAAGCGATACCTGTGAGGTATCATGTCGTCGGTAGCATTTGAGAGAGACCCATTAGAGTAACGCTTTTACTCAGGTTCCCTGGTGGCATGCTAATAAGTAAATTCGCTTGCCGAGTCGATAAGGGGGGTTTGAATCTCCACAAGAGCTGACTTCTTTTTTTGTTACTTTTTTCTCTACTTTTTCCCCCACTGATCATCGTTGCTTTGCTCCAGAGTATAAAATTGTGACTAGGGATTTTTTTTTGTTTTTTAGATGAATTATTACTTTATTTTATTAGCCAATTTTGTCAGGTGTGAAATCACAGAGAAAGTCAGACAGAGCAAATAAAAATAAACTTCCATGCAAACAAACAAGGAATAAAACGGAACATGACAAATAGGTGAAGCAGAAGACCCCAAAAATATATTTTCAGTAAATACAGGATATATCTAAGTTACCATCAAGAGATGTGAAATTTTCAGTTCATGCTGACTAGTAAAAGAAATCATTTGATTTACATGTATGTTTAAAATTTGAATTTTGATTCATATTTTTATTTCTAATTAGCAACTGTCCCATTCAATGAACAGGAATAAATAAAATGAATAGGAATAAATAAAAGACATAATCTGGAGCATGCCAGTAATGATCAGTTTCCCCAAGACATCAGTTTTGCAGAATACTTAGAAGAAAAAAAAAAAGATTCCTAATAATGAGCAGTACTAGGTTTAAAAAACAAAAAAAAAAAGTTCCAGCGTGGAAGTGAACCCAAGATGGAAAGAACCCATAGTCTCCAAGTGGTAACCGCAGATGTTACTCATTGCGCTACCGCAAACCCCGACAGGCTGAAGGAACTCTTCCATAGCAGACATCACAAAACCAAGAATCCCCCATAGAAAAGATTTATAGGATCTTATTTGCAGACATCTGCGATTAACTTCAATTCATGTTTGCAAGTTTGTTTTTAAGTTGTTATTTTGCCACAATGTTTTCCATTTAATTTATTGCATATCCATAGTATCAAATGTTCAGCTACATCACTACAATGGGCTCAGAGTCTCAGGAGGCGACTTCAATAAAAAAAACAAAAACAAACCAAAAAAAAATCCACTCAGGATCTCAGAAAGGTATACCAAAAGACATGAACATGAATTATTGAAAGAAGTTCTACTGAAATTCACACAATAATAACTCGTTAAAAAAAAAAAAAAAAACGTTCGAGGATATGACAAGATGACATAATGAATAGGCAAGCAAAAATGGAAGAGACTTGGGAAATGAGAGAATGTGAGAGTACAAGGTGTCAGACCAACCCAGGTAATTGTTCTTACCCTTAATGAGGAAGCATACTTGAACTCTTTCTCACACTGGGAACACTTGTAAGGTGTGGGCCCTTGGCATTCCTCGGTATGCTGCTCAATGGTGATGTTCTCGCACTTGATGTAACGGTTACACACCTTACACAGCTTCATGTCTAGCTTATCTTTATGCTCCTCCATCACATGTTGCGTCAACTTGGCCCGTTCATCTGTCACAAAAGCACAGCGAGAGCATGGGAAAACCCCATGAGTAAATAAATGTCTATTTAGCGATGCCATCTTTGTGCAACCGTAATCACAATACTGGCACTTATGAGGCATATTGACCTCTAACATGTGCACTTTCTTCATATGGCGGCTGAGTGCTGACCTACCCCTGGCCTGGTGCTCACACTGCTGACACTTCACAAAGTCTAACCTTTTCTTGTATCTGCGCACAGGTTTGTTATCTTCACTGGCACTCTCCACACCTGTGTCATGGTTTTCTTTGTCCCCAGCTTGCACTTCCCCGCTGCCCATTTCATCTTTTGACTCCAGCTCATGGACCGGGGTGTCTTGTTCTGAGCCACCAGAAGTAGAGGCAATGCTTTCCCCAATGTCAGAGGTTTCCGCCCTAGCAGAAACAGCTGCCTCCTTGTCTGTGCTAAGCGTAGGTTGTGTGTGAACAATGTCAGATGAAACTTTTGTTTGTTTGGAGTCAGACTTCTGACTGTTTTGAATTTTAGGTTTGGAACTACTTTTCTTTTTCTTTTTGGGCACCTCTCCATCAGACAAGGTAGTTCCTTGACTTTTGTCCACATTAGCAGGGAGATTATCAGCAGATTTGGCTTGCTCAGCATCGGCTTTTCTCTTTCTGGGTTTCTTAGGCTTGTTAGGTTTGCCAGCGGATACAGATGATTCTGTAGCACCCTCAGACACAGCTGCTTTCTCTGGATTTCTTGTGTTCTCAGCCCCCGATGCATCTGGATTTCCTGCAGATTGGGTTTCTGGATTCTGGACACTGCTAGGCATTGCGGGAGAGGAAACAACGTCCCTTTTCACTGTTTTCTTTTTCTTTTTTGTAACTCCTTCACCAGTTGCAATATCTGACTTCTTTGAGATCTCTGACTTCTTTGAGATCTCTGACTTCTTTGAGATCTCTGACTGGCCAGCTTTCTTTACTGGCTTTTTCTTTTTCTTCCCCGTGTCACTCTCACTTACACTTGCAGTCTCTGTGTTGGCAGCACCAGATGCTACCATGGCCAGAACACTGTCAATATTGTCTTCTCTTTTCTGTGGATCTTGTGCTGGAGCTTCAGAATCAGGTTCTTCGGGTGCTACAGTTTGTCGTTTTTTGGGTGGTTTGGCACTAGTGAGTATTTTCTTATCCCCTATGGGCTGGCTAGCATCAGCTGCACTGACAGATGGTGACAAGACCTGTTGTTCATTGGTCACTACCACACTGGCACTCACCTCAGCCTTGCTGGAGGCTGAGCCATCAGCTACATGATCACTGATGTTGTGGACATCCTCAAACTGATCTCTAATGGCTGCCTCTTCTTCTTCAGTTAATGTAAACTCTTCAATAGGTTCAGGTATATACACAAAATTAGCAATGACATCTTCAATTGTCACTAAATACCCAGATATTCTATTTGCACACGACACTTCATCCATAGGGACTTCTGGTTTCTTTTTGGCGGTTTTCTTCAGCTTGATGCTGGATTCAGTGTCAATGACAGCTGGAAGCTGTTTGTGAGACTCTGTCACTGCATCTTGCCCCTCAACGGCCGCCTGAATATTACTCTGTGCCACTAATACTGACATCTCTGGTTGTGATGGTGTAAGAGTGACAGTGGGTGGAGACTGAGACTGAGATATCAGGAGGGATGAGGATGCATCTGTGTCAATTTTAGGAGAATTCATGCCACTGGTATTATCTACATCTTTGCCAGCAGTCACCTGTACAGAATGGGACGGGATGGAAGATGGGGACACAGCAGTAGTGCTCTGTCCTGAGGATACGTCTGAAGAAACTTTGTCTGAAGCCATAATCTCAGTGGAATTGGGGCCTAACTGTGGTGTATCATCAGGTTTTGACACTTGGCTCACCTCAGACGGCTTGTGTGTATCGTCTGGCAATGAATTAGTCCTGAGGGATGGATGTAAAGAACTGCTCTTGTCTGACTGGTCAGAATTTGGGGTGTCAGTAACAGGCTGAACTTTCTGTTGTTTTTTCCTCATCTTCTTCACCTCTGTTGCCTTGACTGGCGTTGCCGAGGGCTGACTTTCATATATGTCCAGCTGTGTGCCGACAGATTCTGTTGTGCTTATACAATGCTGGGGCACAACCAGGGAAACATCTTCAGCTGTTTTGCTGACTTTAGCACCCATGGGAGCTTCTGAAGAGACAAGACCCACTGCTGTTTTGCATGATTTTGAAAGATTCATAGGTTCTAACTGTTCTGGAAGTTGTTGGAAGCTAGTGGGATTTGTCAATGATTTTGAGGGTGAGGTCAGGAGAGCCAGAGGCTGGGGAGATGGATGGTCGGTGCTGGGATATGTGTGCTGGTGTGAAGTTTCAGTGGTCAGCTGCAGCTGGGAGTGTTCACTACAAGACTGCCTCAAGTGAGGGGCTGGAGCCCGCAGTAATGGAAGATGAAATGGACCATTTTCTTGGTAGTCGTCCAACTTACTGGACAAGGAGGTTGACGAAGGTATGGACATGGTAGTTACGGAGGCAGAAACTGACTGTCCTTGTGACAAAGGATGATTTCTAGGGTCATAAGGATAACTCCCTGAGATCAGTGGCTTGTTGTTGTTGCTGACACTGAGTGCGGACCCCATTGGCTGTTGCAAAATACTTTCTACTGTATGCTTTTGTGGGGTGGAGTCCATAGGAGACTTGGCAGGTTCACCACTTGCTCTAGATGCCAATTCAGAATCCTTTCCCTCTTTAAGAGGAGAGACTAAAGGGTGACTGATATCTCCATTGTTCAAAACTGCTGTGCTGGGGTGCAATTCCTCATATTTTTTATCCAGACCCTTCCGTTTTTTCAGAGGTTTCAGGATGACTTTTGCTTCCTCTGTGACTTCTTTGTTCTCATGTCCAGCCTTTGCAGCAATGCCGTTCCCTTTACAGCTGGTGTTCGCCTCTGAATTTTGGGTGAGGTTATTGTTTTTAGCTGGAACTGAACCTGCTGAGCTTTTGCATAACTTTGAGTGGCCAGTCGACTCAGTTGTTGAACTCACATTTTGAGCTGAAGACAGAGTGGATGGCAGAGATGAACACAGAGCAACCACAGGTGTTGAAGAAGCCGATAATGATGATGATGCAGATGTTTTTGAGGTAGCAGCCATAATTTTACCCTCCTTCTCCACCAGCAAGACTGAGGTTTTCCCCATGCCATCAAGAAGCCTAGCACAATCATTGGCATTTAATACCACCTTCGGAGATGGCAGGTTAATATTGAGCTTTGGCTCTCCCTGTTTTTTGTGATTCTTCTCAACCTTTGTCCGCATGCTGCAGTTGTTGATGCTTACATACCCAGGAGACTAAAACCAGGAACATGTACTGCATACCACAGCACACCACAGATACAAATACTGGGGAAAGAGAAAATGTAGCCGTGAAATAAGGAATAGCATTTTCCAACACGATGCAGCAGGTCATACTTCAAATTCTCCAACTTGTACTGCAAGCTTCTTCACGAGTTGGTGAAAATTGAAACTGAATAAGTCATTTGTGAAATCTTTTCAAACTCAATATCAAAACATTGTATTTATGAGACATTTAGAAAAGTCTAGCTCAAACAATTAAACACATAAAGGATGAAGCCAGTGATGTCTCGTTCTAGAACAAATGTAAAGATTACACTGAGATTGGGATACCATTGCTGACAAATCCAACCCTATTTTCACAGATCCTGAAACAGATATATATCTAAGTACATGTATGTTTAATATTTATCATATCATTGCAGAAGCTCTTGAATATATTCTATCACTGATAGTGATAAACAGTTCCGTTTGCCACTTGACCAACTGACTTGACAGCAGCGTCAAACTTGCATACAATTTTGTGTCCAGTCATATGTGTGGTAGTTCAGCTCCCAATTCCTCTAGCAAGATCATGTATCTTCTGGGTGTTCATGAGAGAGAAATAATCAATTCCCATAGAAGCTTTCCTTATTTCCTGAGCTCTAATTTCCTGGGCCCCTTTGGATCATTTCCCAGACACAATCAATACCCATATGAAAATTTAAACTATCATAATATCATAAAAATATTAACTAGCATCCAGTTAGTTTGGGTTTTGGTTATAAATTGCCTGTCAACTCACAAAGGCTACATTACATTCAAAATTGATTCCTAGCAAGCCCCGCAAGGTCCGGTTTCTCCAACATGGAAGTATACAGTTTACAAGAAAGATAATAGTTTAACGATTGACTGCATGACAAAAATCTAAATACTCATAATGTCACAAAAGTTTACCTCTCAGTCGTGACACAATTATTTTTATGAATGAAACCTTTTCCTAAAATTCCTGGATTGACTTATCTCAAACGAGCAAATCATGAACAAAGAACACTAATACTTTTGTATAAAATGCATGTGAACAAACTCTGGTCGGATGAGGCAGCATAATTTGTTTTAATTCAATTATGCCAGCATTATTGGTTGTGAAAAATGGAGGAAAAAAGGATGCAATTAGCAAGAAACTGATGGGCTAAACATGACAACAGCCACAAGACTGAAAAGTAAGCCAAGAAGAGAAGAATGAAGAAAGTAGGATGAAATGATAAAAAAGTTACCTGATTTCTTAACACTGAAATCAACCCATCTCTAAATCCAAACTTTGAAGAACTATATTAGAGTCAGAATGGGCATTATTGGGTTCCACATAACTAGCCATTCTGAAATGAAAAATATTTTTTTAATAATACTTTCAGGATAAAAAATGCAATGCATTATAAGCATAACCCATGTTTAACTCATTCACTGCTGGTGTTAAAGTTTTGCAAACACCATGTGCTGGACTGCGCACTCTCACTATCGATTTCAGATTGTTCAGTGTACATCCACATAGCAGTGAAAAAGCTAACTACATGTATTTACAAAAGGAAATCAAAATAACTACAGTAATGAATACTGAAAAAAAAATTCACGTTTACAATATCTGAGAATATAATTTATATTATAATTATTATAAATTATTATAAATTGCCATTTTGACAGATGCTGAGCTGCAAAAATGGGGAGGACTACCATACGAGTTACAGAACTTGAGTCGGACACATATTTCATGTTCTGAGTGTTAATCACCTGAACTCGCGTCCTTGTAGTATCCCCATCATGTAACTCACATGGAACTCCTCCCCAAAAATGTTGCATCAGGTTTACCTTGCAATGCCTGGTTGCGCATTATTCAAGCCGCCACCATCTCACTGTTTACAAATACAAGTCTCTCTGTCCAAATTTCAAAAGATTTAATGCATCATCTTTTACAATTGAATAACAGGTGCTCTTTTAACCCCGTGACAGAGGACATTTTCAGCCCATGCCTAAAATAAAATCTACAAGATATTTACTGAGGGCCTGAATTTGTCATCAAAACAATTCCACATTGCTCACTGCGTTGTTTTTTTTAAAAGAAAAATCCACTTCTGTAAGCTGCATCATGAGATTTTGAGATTAACATCGTGTCAGCATGAAAACAGCCCCTTTGCACCTTATCATGAGAGAACACTGAACTCTGTTGTTGTTGTTGTTTTTAACAAAAATAACAGAATATGATAAAATGGCAAGCAAAACAGCAGAGGAAGACTTCTTTTTATTTACTGCATAGGCAATTTTTTTCGACTTATTAAATAGCAATTTTTTTCGACTTATTAAATAGCAATTTTTTCATATACTTCAGAACATGAAATTTCACAGCATATCCAGACCTGTAAGTGGCTGGTGACAAAATAGTCTGAACTTTTTCGGTACCGTAGCAGCGCAGCAAGAATACATGGGCATGTAAGTACTTATATTTCAGCATAAAAGAGTTTACAGATATAGCTTATTTTTTCTTAATTAACTCTTTCCATACTGCAATTCAGCCCAAATTAGTCCAAATGCGTCAGTCGGGGGGACCGATACATCGGCAAAAAGTACTCTCCTTGTTACCCCTGGGCATTTCAACGATACTGTGTCCATCTAGCTTCCTAGTGTTTTTGTTGTTTGTGGTACAACCGATGCCACTATTACTGCACTTCAGCAGAAATTAGTCCAAATGCGTCAGTCGGAGGAACCGATGTATCGGTGAAAACTACGGAAAGAGTTAATTTACAAAAACAAGTTAAAGTGCTCCGAAACATGGCCATCGTAGTCAATAGCATTTGTACATTTTCGCCGCTTTACCTTTCCGACATTCGCCTGTTTATTATTAAGTACCGCATCGCAAAAACGACATTGATTTTATCATTGTCTAAGATCGGATCAGAATTTTTTTTTTTCTGTCAGAATATCTTGCTCAAACCAAAATTGTCGGAAATCCAAGGCAACCTTTTTTTGGTCGTGATAAAATAGTCGGAAATCCGATTATAGTCAGAAATTTTATAGGTCTGCATATCCCTCACCAGAAGCTGTATAATACAATTCAAGACTGCTTTTATTTCCTTATCATTGTAGCTAATATGGCACTACTTGTGATGTGTGGTCTCCCCACTTGATAACATTGTTTTTAAAAAGATATTTCAAGTTGATTTCTCAATATCAATCCTACCACAATGCCATTAATTAATAAAAGATACTGTCAAACTGACAAAAATGTGGGATACATGGCATCGAATCGAACAAAATGTATGATGACAGTGGGACCACAATTCATTGGTGGTGAGTGGCACTGCCTCTAACTTTGCAACTTTTTGATTCTGAAACAGTGCAAAGTTGACCCATGATCGTGCTCTTGAATAAGACAGATTTGACGATTCTGATACCCTCTCCCTTCCAAATCCCAAAATCACAGCATACAACACAATGTATGGCATGGCCTCAAGCAGTGATTATTGTATTATCAAGTTTCCTTTTTGTTGCTTAATTTAATTAGAATCACACGCCATTTACTGCACCACATTTATAAAAAAAATGCAGGAATTACACAAAATTATGCATACATTTACATATTAATGCCCACAATTTCACAACACATCATCTTGGAATTTAGACTATTTTACTGCAGCTTTAAATTACAGTAATTACCTACTAGATCTAGTAAAGTACTACAGTTATATTTAGTGTGGTGAATGTATAGAACTCATTTATTCTATGTCAATCTCCTAACACTAACAGCACAATCTGCATACATAGGCACACCTTGCTACATATGATATTATGATACATCAGTGGATAAACTGTCATCCCTAACAAAATCGTAAATCTCAAATATTTTCTTGCAACATTTTGGTATAGCCTAACCCATCTGTTTTACAAGCATACAAGCATACATTATGGGGACAAGGTGGTCTAGAGGCAAGGTGCTCGCCTCTCATGCCAAGTGTCCCGGGTTCTAAACCCGGGCAGTGCAGGCATGTTGGAAATTGGATTTTTCTCATATTTTCAAGTCCCTGGTCCTATTGGGGGGTAGGATCGAGTACCTAGTCTTCTCGGATAAGGACGAAAAAATTCGGAGGGCCCGTGTGCACGTTGCGCACGTTAAAGATACCTTGGCAGTTGGAAATCGTAAAGAGCAGGCCGAAAGGCCGCTGCCCGGGCAAAATTGAAAATTGAAATTAATAGATTAAAATTTATCCATATCATCCCCTCTCCCCACCAGCAGCAACAAAATTTATTATTCATTATTAAATATATATTGTTATTAATAAATATTCAAATATTATTTGAGTTGTGTGTTGTGAACTGATGTGGGTTGTGAACTGCTGTGAGTGTGAACTGTTGTGAGTTGTGAACTGCGCCTAACAGGCTGCGTTACAATTTGCTCTGAGATAGAGAGAGAGAGTGAGCGAGACAGGGAGAGAGAAAGAAGCAGTGCAGTGTGTTGAGCGCTTCGCAGGCAGCTCCATTCTGCTCTGTGGTTGACATGTTGTTTCTGTAAAGCGCATAGAGCATTTTAAATGGATATGCGCTATATAAATGCTATACATTATTATACATTATTATTATACTGACTACACCGTCGCACAGTGAAACTGCTACCGGACATCTTCTGAATGGATTTTTCATACACTGTGATACACATTCTGGAGGACGACTGCACTTTAGTATCACGATATTTCCACAATCCTAACTTGATCATTGCTTCTTTTTGAAAATATACCAAAGCGACGGCTCTTTTATCTTTGTCTAAAAAAGTTCAGGAATCATAAAGAACAGTAACCTACTTTCCTGTTCAATGCTTACCTAGGAAAATTGCTACTGGAACTGAGAATCAATTCGATAACGATACAATGTCTTCGACTACGGGAAACATGGTGACGTGTGTAGATGGAATTAATATTGTACTACATACCCCGTCTTTTATAAATTTCAATAATTCAAGTCTGTTGGTAAATTCCATCCGGTAAGTAGGTCAATCCAGTAGAAATCTTGTAGCACAGCGTGTTATCATTTGCAAGCCATGAACAATCATGGAGTGGACCTCATATTCTCTGGTTCATAACCTTTCATCAAATGCACAGTTGCAAAGGCTTCCCATTTGCTTTGGGCTTTGAAATAAAACTTATATCGAAATAAATTATTTTAATACACATCCTGATGCTGTCTGAGCTCAAAGCAACGACAAATCACAGTAAAAATAATAAACAACACAGTGCGGTACACACATACCTCGGCTTCCCAACTCCATTCTATAAATATATCCAAGCCTGCATCAACTGCATGGAGTTCTTCTGATTGGCTAAATTTAGTCCAGTTATATTACCACTTCCGCCGTATACAATGGCGCCAATGTGTGAATGATAAGAAAATAACAACATCATTTTATGCGCCTATTTGAGTAAGAGTAGAAAATATGGAACTCAGCAGCAGCAGCATCTTGGAGCAGTGAGAGATTTGTCAAGACCTGAAAGGTGACTAAATACGTAATGGCACAATTGGGAACTCTTGAAGTAATCACTGGTTAATTTAACTGGCCTAAAATTGCCGAAATGTTGGCATTCTCACGCGCGTTCTGACAAAGAGCTGCACGAAGGTGCCGGTGGCATCATCATGCACGCATTCTCATTATTATACGTCGATATTAGAACTATTGAGTTTCAGAACGTCAAATTTTTTAATGCGTTTCATTCTCATATATATAACGATATATTGTGCCAGGAAGTATGATAATTAAATTAGCCCACATGGATAATTAAATGGTGACGATGAAACGAAAAACCTGCCGACACGTCATGTGTGCGAATGGAAAATTTTACACAAATTAATTTTAGTTCAGTTTGTATGACATTATAATTTATGCCATCATAATATGAAGTGAAGGGGAAATTTCTAGGAAGGTCTTCCGCCCGTCCGCGCCAGTCAAGAAAACACAACTACCCCAGCCCCTTTTCGCCTGAGTAGTCAATCTGACTACCGCCCATTGATACAAACTGACTAGACCCCCACGCCCCCAGGTCCATCTGACCATTCCATGTGTTGTGAGTTTAAATTGATAACAGTGACAATGTGTAACCGTGGGCTTTACTTAATAGCGGTAAAAATCATGGCGCGGACGGGTGGAAGACCTCCCAATTTCTACTTGGGATTAAATTCTCCAGCAACCTTCCAACTAAAACTAGGCTAATTTTTTTAAAGGTGAAGAACATATGTTACCCTAAAAGTATAATTATAATCCTCAGCTTTTTAGTTGGCTAGATCAGTGTAGTCCACAGTCAGTGTATAAAAATCAAAACAGTAGATGGGCAATGCCAAACCATCCTTCCACTTGCAAAGTGTGGTCAGTCTGGTGGTTACAGTGCAGTCCTAATATCTCGACATCAGTGGGACTGTCTGACTTGCGTCGAGAAAAAAGAAAGTCGAAATAGCAGATTAGTGGTTGGAAGAGAACGAAATGGGGGGGGGGATATCAAACTTTTTGTGTGGGGAAAGTGTCCAATAAATAACGCAATTACTTCCCTTTTTCTTTTTATTATTGGCATACTGTCACCCATTCCTCCAATATCAATGTTGTGTGGAGCAGTTGCGTGGCAAAGATTTGCCGATATCAGAGAAATGCTGTAGCTATATATACATCAAATGCTATTTGTTTTTAACCTCGACCTAACTGTTTCTTCAGAAGAAGTGATGATACCGATACACACACAGTACGGCAATTAACCAAGAGATCTAGATCAAGGCCTAGTATCAACGGCGCACAAATGTTTAAAAAACAACAACAACTCAGCCTGTAGTACCCCAGACTCGCGTTACTGAAGCCAAGGGTCATCCTCTGTGTCCACACACCCCCTCTCCTACCCCTCCCCATCATCGCCGCAAAAAGAAGTAACAAGGTCTTATGCGTTGAGTTCTGTGGGCATTTTCAGTACCACAGTAGTACATCTAGTGCACTTCTTGTGCTCTGGTCGGGGAGAAATGTGTCGATATAAGAGGAAAGAATGGAATAATTTAACAGGTCGAGTTATGGGGAAATATTTGGTAGCATTAAAGAAGGAACAGGTTGGGACTTAAAAATTATGTCGACTTACCCAGAATGTCGACAAAAGCCGTGTCGAGATAAGTGGATTGGACTGTAGTTTAATTATTACTTTATGTTGTCTGATACCTTCTAAGTTTCTCCTGAATTCAACTGGAGCAACTGCTGTAGGGGCAGACAGACATGCAGGAATGCTGAAAGGCCACCATCAGCAGCCAATGACTGGATGGGATGGATCTGATATTTATAATGGTTTTGTTTTAACGTTCGCCCTGCATGTGAGGGCTTAAAGCCCGCCGTCTGGTCAGTAACCTTACTCACGGAGAATCTTAAACTTATCTGGGTCGCACTGACCCTTGCCGATGTACGATGACCACACTACTGCTGTCCACGTGCTTCAGTTTGTATTTGATCGGTATGAAAACATTCGCTGCTAAAGTGCTATGCCTTATCAGGCTTGATAATGAATTAACCAGCAAAACCTTAGTCTGTCAGTCTCTAACCAGTGATCTGACTTATGATACCAAACTGACAGCTGTAGTTTTTGTGAGAACGAAGCATGATAACAAGCTACGCCCTCCCAAGCCCTACACAAATGGTTTCATCCTGATTGACACATACTAAACCAATGTGGGCATTTAGGGCAAAGATCATTTCAGAGCTTGTTTCTGATTGGGTCTTAAATACAGACAACTCCAGATGGTGGTCAGCTTGTGAGAGAATAAGATAATATTGCAAATTTGTTGAGCAGCAGTTCGCATGTCGATGTAACATCTTTTGATAGTGTGGGAGCCTTTGAAAGCTTAGTCTTTGTGATTCTGACCAGCAGTTCACTGGTTTTCATGTCCTTGTCACAATGCTTTTGATTTAGAAGATAATATACAGTGAACAATAAGGTGTTACGTCTCAAAAAGGTCAGTGACCCAACGCGTGAAAATACGGGTGGCGCGGTCACCTTGACCATGCCGTATTGGTAAATATTAACGATATATTTATCATGATAATAGGAAATGGAATGCTATTGTTACTTTCGAATGAGGTATTTAGTTCTTGGGTGGTTTGATAGAGATGCATTACTTCATAAACAGCAATAATTTATAAAGGTCATGTCCAAAAACATCATGGCTTTGCAGGATCCTAAGTGATTCTTGGCAAAAAAAGACAGGATATTTGCTTCAAGATTGGCTGATTGTGATTAGATTTTTTGAACTCAGATTCAGATGATGATGTTGATGGTAGGAAAATGGTGAAAATGCTAGGTTTAGTGTGTAGCTATGTGACTGTAACTAGTGTAACACTACTATTTCATAATTCCTTTATCAAGCCTTTTTATTTACAAGAGCGTTTAGCATGTTTCTGATTCCTTACCTGCATAATGCATTCTTTGTTCAGTACCTTCAAATTGGCGTATGATTTGTCAAGTGTGATTTGCAGACCTCCCAAGTCCCATTTTTATGATACAACCCAGCTGTCCACGTGTTCCTTTGAAAACTCTCTGGTTTTGCCGGTCGCATAATAATTACGGTAAATGTTTTTCCATAGAGCCACTTGACTGATACAGTGTTTCAAGAGACAGGAGCTTGGACGATCCCCACTTGGTTGGGGTGGGGAGGGTTGGGTAAGAACCAACACGGGAGTTGACCCGGTTGGCCGCAATGCCCATTCAATCATCTCCAGGGAACAATGTAAAGGCTAGTACTACTACTAGTAATAGGCGCTGGCATGTCTACGGAAGTGTCACAGTACTCACTTTGATGTCCACCGCAGATTTTACGTAAGGTCTGGGGTCACATAGTGCCAATGACTGAGAGAATGAAGGTGGGATGGAGACCATCTGGGTTACTAGGGTCAGAGGGCTGTTGGAGAGTGCGTTGTTTTTTGTTTTTTTTTAATCAGACTTTTTCCAAATATGGAATGAAAGATTATAGACGGCACTTGTGGGGGGTGTTTGTATTGTAGATGCCAAACATGGTCAAAATGGTATTTTTTTGTGTGTGTATATATATCTGTTGAGTTTCTACAACTACAAGGTTGCCCTAACCTTCCCGGGTTTTGTAAAATCTCCCTGGATTTTTTTTTATCAAATCTCCCCATATTCTATTTGTCTTTGTTGAGAGGTCTGGATTTGACCTACAAATCTTAACAAAGTTATTGTAACACTTTTCAAGCATGAGCATTGACTTATGTTTTTATGTATGTGATTTGGGAAATGTGTCCAATGATGGAAAAAAAATTCAGGGCTGAATTTAACACATTGAAGACCACACAGGTAGTAAATTCAAAACTGTTATTTGAAGAATATTTATTTTCTGCAGTAAAATGCAGCCAATTTTTTTTTCTTTTTTTTTTTCAATGATGCAATACAAGGATTGTGCGAGGGATCACAGAGAGGCAATAGGGGGTATTTCAAGGACATAAATAGCGTCCATGTGAGTTAATCACCAAGATGGATATTTGGTAAATGTGTGGCTCAGCAGTTAACATGCCAAACATGAGTTTAAAGCAGTGTATCTCATATGGTATTCCTTCTCAATATACCGGTATTCTTTTTTCATCATTTACTTTGAAATTATGAAATGCGCAAAATCGAAAATGGCGGGATCAATTTCATCTTCTTCCATTATCACAAAATTGAGCTAGTCACAGTTTCATTCTATTCCCTCCCTACTGTGGCTCAGTGTCACAGTTTCCTCTGTGATACTGTATTGTATATTACTGCTTCCTCTCTAATTTTAGTAATGCATGTACTGTACTATACTAGTACAGTGCCGATGGCCTCACTGACAGTGACATGTTAGTTTATAATTTATAAAGCTCCAGGCCTTCTCCGACATTACCTTGTAAGTTGTATAACTCAATTCTTCATCACATTACAGTTAAGGTCCGGACACAACAAGTGGGTCCCCTCTGTCATCAAAGCAACTTCTTCTTCTTCTTCTTCTATAGTTGGTCCGTCTAGAAAACGACTCCCCAACTGCACTACTATATATGCGACTCAACGTCGCTCCTCTGAGGCTAAAAGCAGGGTAAAACCTTACATAGATGTTAAGACCATTTAAAAATATATTAGTTGTATAAAGTCTTTTGTATATATAACTCTGGTATAAATATCTCTTGGTTTCCAGATTGTGCACAGAAATACAACCCGCACTTTAGTTACAATGGTAGCTGCAACGAATAATAATGTTCTTAAATTCATTGTCGAAAGTCGTTGCAGACGATAGTGTTTGGACTTCTGCCGGGAGGTTGTTCCACATCCTGATGACATTAGGGTAAAAAGAATAAAGATGGCTGTTAACCCGTGAGCTTGGGATGTTATATTTTATATTATTCCTTCTGTTGCCTCTGGTATTAATGGTGAGGTGGTTCAGTGGGATATGGATATTTCCTTCCCTGCCTTTATAAAATATTTTTACTTTGTTTTTTGCTCTCCTCTCTTCTAATGGTGTCCACTCGAGGTCTCTCATCATTTTATTTACACTACTACTTCTAGTATAGTCATTTGTCACAAAGCGGGCAGCTCTCCTCTGGACCCTTTCCAGTTGGTCTATGTTTATTCGACAGTGGGGGTCCCAGACACTGCAGCCATACTCTAGGGAGGGCCTCACAAAGGTGTTATAGCATTTTTCTTTTACTTTCCTATCGCAGTTAGAGATGTTCCTTTTTAGAAATGCTAGTATACCGTTTGCTTTGTTACATGTGTTATTAATGTGTTGGTTCCATGTAAGTTTTCTGTCCAATGTAACTCCCAAATATTTAGCCTCATGTGTTTCGCTCAATTTTTCGTCGTGTATAAAGTAGTCTGAGGTGATGTTGTGTTTTTTATTTGAAATTCTCAGGACTTGGCATTTATTGGGGTGGAATTCCATACGCCAGTCCCTCTCCCATTTTTGTAGACTGTCTAGATCTTTCTGTAAAATTTCCGTATCTTCTTTTGAGTTTATTGTTCTATAGAGGAGGCTATCATCAGCAAACAGTCGTAATTTAGTGCCTGGAGAGATCTTACTTGGCATATCGTTAATATAAACTAGGAATAGTAAGGGGCCCATTACAGTACCCTGGGGTACTCCCGAGAGAACAGCTGCAGGATTGGATGACAAAGCATCGAAGTCAGTTGTTTCTCTTCATTCTTTTGTGATGAAACTTCACACAGATGAAACTGTTCTGAGATATAACACTGAATCTGATCACATTCAGTTACACACTTGTACACATTTCTTCAAAAGGGTGGTAATCAAAGTTTTGAAAAATTCAGTATTTTTCCTAACAGAGGGGTCAGTCACACACAAAAGCAACTATTGGGGGGGGGGGGGGGGGGGGGTCCCGAGAGTGATATTCTAAACAACACAGAGTACGCAATTTCAACTTCCATATTTGAATTCAGCATGTCCAAATTAGGGGAGACAGGTATTTTAAAAAAAATAATACCTGGACTTATTGGTTGCCATGGTAACGCTGCCATCTTGAATGTCGCCTCCATGTAAAAAGGCTATTTTTAAAACCTAAAGGCTTTTACATTTTTCAACAAATGACCTTGAAATTTAGTATGCTTATATTTCAGTACATAATAAAGATATTTTAATATTTTTATTTGGATATCTTTGATAGATATTTTTCTGTCTGAAAATTGTATACAGCGCATATGCAGTTTTCTTGATTTTTCACCATAAAAATGATGGATTTCTCATAAACTATAAAAGATACTCAAACGTGGAGACTAATGTTTTTAGTACACAATATAGAGATGCTATAGTGCAATTTTCATCGAAATCCAACAAAATATAAAAAAGTAGTTAGGAAATTAACGTAAAAAAAAGTAAGTTTTGAGAAAAACGTGTTGAAAATTTGCGAAGGTTTTTGGGCTGAAAAAGTGTCTGAATGTTTACCAAATGTCTCAATACATTCCTGGCCGTTCTAGGTCATTCATACAAGTGGGAGATTCCAATATAAGGGTCCCCATACCACAAATCAGCCAGAAATGGCTTTTCATTGTGTCTTGAACTGGCAATTATAGCGCATTTTCTTCGATTGGAAGCGAATATTTTACTCAACCCTCTCCCATGAAAGCCTTGTTTTTTTATGGAAAAAAGCTTAGCTAGGTCAACTGAGTATCAAAAACGTAAACAGAAATGGTTGAACCTTCCGAAAATCGACAAAAGCAAGAATCGATATTTTGAGCCCAAAACTCGATTTCAGGACCTGTCGTCGTTCCGCCCCCCCCCCCCCCCCCCCCCCCCCAAGTCTACAAAATCACATGCACTGACTGGGAAAAAGGTTTCAATAATCAAAATACCAGTTACTGCTTGGTATATTTGGTGGGGGAAAAAAAAGACAACCCATGCACATTATTTTATCTTTATTTTATTTGAGGATCAATTTTTCTTTTATTCAATTTTTTTATCATGTTTAAATAATACACTAAGTGAACAGGTATTGGGCAATACCATTATCTGAAATCCAGTAGGGGTCGCTGGATAAATAAGGTAATTTTATTCTCATGCAGTCGGCATCCAAGAGTAAACAGTCCAACACACTTTGTATTTACGAGACTGGGCGATGTTTCTAGGGTACAAAAGCAGCCTCCCATATTGAAAAAGTTAACAGTGGGGGGCTTCTTTCAGCAGGAACCAGTTGTGCAAAAGTGGGTTGCCTCCATGGCCTGTTTGCCGGATTAGGGTTGAGATGAGAGCACAAATTATAATCAAAGCTGCGCTGCTAATCTTAGAAATGCATGATTAACATAAAATGGAGCAATGGAAATTACCATACACTTTGTTATTTGTGGTGTATTTTGAAAGGGACAGTGATTGCATCATTCTGTCTCATTATGATTTTCATAATTATGTTCTTTGACTAAAATGAGACACATTATGTTTGCACTTAGCCATGATCAGGCTGTGTGTACTGGTAAATGCGGGGAAGACATTGTTCTGTAAGACAAATCCACCTGTCTGTCTGCAAACTTTACACAGTAAATGTTCCTTGTGTTTCTAACTGGCCCAAACTGCACAGATTTCATTTCTGACCTTGATTCTGATTTTGTCATGTTCTTCATTTGATTTTGAGCTGTCTTTAAGAAAAATTGGATGGTCCTGGCACTTAAATCCACTTAAATCAGGATGTAAGGTTTGACTTTCCCGGGCGTAATCTGAAACTTCTACTGACAACACACAAACTACTCCAAAATTGCCAGCTTTCACCTTAAGAAAAATTTCAGAAATTTCTGTATGAGAAAATGGGGCGAAGAAAGAATTTCATTGTTGCTGATTTAGATAGAGGGATGTATTTCAGATAGATTTTGGGTGTAATGGGTTAATGTGGCATCCAATATACCAGGTTAGAGTTGCAGGTGCATTACTCCACAAGACATTGTGGGTATACTCTTCTCAAAATAATTGAAACATCATGTGTATGTTCTCATATTTATTATATCTATCACTTTTCTGATCTTTTTTGTTTTTTCTTGTTTCTACAGACTTCAACATGAACGAAAGGGATGAATATCGCTCCAAACTACGCACACCCAAGAAAGAAATCAAAGCTGAGCCATTTCTTTGGGAAGCATATGACTACGCTAATTTGTCTTTAACTGGTCCTTCTCACAGTGCAAACAGTCCAGGGAAGACAAAAGGCAGAGTGGCAACTGATCTTTTGAGCTCTGTGAGTCCAAGTGGACATGGCTATTTCTTACGCACACCAAGTCCATTTAAATTGGGTCGGAAAAGTCCACAAAAAGCAAATTATGGAATTAAACCAGAACTCACCAGCACTCCAAGCCCTCACAAAGCTGGACCAGCAACTGATCTCTTTGGTAACAGGTCCTTACTTGACAATCTGCCAATACCAGAGTGGGACGATCATTTCTTGGACAACTTTCAGGAGGATTTGTTGTTTGGTATTGGGAGCGAAGACTTAGAAGGACTGGCCAAGAGCCCCCTCAAAAGTCCAAGGCGTGGTCAAACATTGCTTAATAACAGCCCTGCGAAAAGATCCCCAGCGGTCAGTCCATTCAAAAGCCCTCTGCTAACCTCCAGCCCTAAACTTTCATTTGACAGCCCAAATACTTTCATGAGAACTCCAGACGTGACTCTTGGCCGGCCCTTAACAAGGCAGAGGAAGTTGTTTTTACAGAGTCCAGAGCGTCAGATGCCATCTTTATCAGGATCAAGTAACTGGCCTGTTCCTTTCCCGCTGTCTTCCATGGATGAAACTTCATCATCTTTACTGAGTGATGAACAAGAGACCACTACATCGATTCAGAGCCTCTCAACCTACCTGAAACAACTGGATGATGAGGAGCAAGAAGAGGATTACATGGTGATGCCTCCAAATGGGTGGACCAGTTCTGACAGCAGCAAGCATGTGAGGAAAAAATCCCAAGGGAAAGGGAAAGGAAAAATGTCTAAACATGGCAAATGTTCATATTCCAAGTTTACAAGTGTCCCTGCTAACAAAGAATTAAGCCAGGGCACAATGCCTAACACAGCCAGCCTCAATACATCAGGCTCAAAGAAATCAAAAGCTGAGCCTCAGTTCACTCTATTACGACCACACACGGAACTTCAACACAATCAGATTTACTTGCATATGACACCTTGTACTCCACCAAATAAGATTAAAATTTCTCGAGACTTTTCCCAAATCCAGACACTGCCTTCAAAGGAACAGCTGAGAATTGTGCGCAACAGGTTCCGTGAGACTCTGAACAAAGCAGTTCAGCAAGTTCTGGAGAAGGAAAAAGCTAAACGAGCCACCGAGCAAGAAAAAGTGAATGACCCAGCCCTGCGTAGTGCCCTGCAGAGACCAGTTATGATCCAACCAGCCCCTATTGCACCAGGGAATCCTGTTTACGCCATGCAGTGTCCCACGACATACAAACCACCGATGAAGAAACGTAAAAGATAAAGTAGGACTAGGAACATGGTGACTTTTATCAAGATTCATGATGTGAATGTGATACATGTATTTAAATTTATGAAGATGGAGTACATGATGTTATCCCCAGCAAAAAAACTGTACAATAACAGATACAGAGTTAGTTTAAGTGTTAAAATGGTTGTTTTTAATGAGAGTACGTCATGGGGGGTATATTATATGCTTGATGATTTGAGTAATGACAAAATTGATGTGTTCACCAAAGCATGTCAGCTCAGTGTGGATGGTCTAGCAGAAGGAAGTGATGACTTTATGGGCTCATGATTATGTTTATGTGAAAAGGAGAATCGGAGGCGAAATAAGTGACAACAATGCAAACTCAAAAAAAAATATTTCAGTAGTCACCCACCATCCCAAGGCTCCAAATGTAAGAAAAGAAAAGGCACCTGTAAAATTCTAGGTAAAGTGGAACTGTCTGAGCGGCGCTAGGTCTTGTTAAAAATCTCACAAGTTTTATTATATAAGTTACCAGTCCCCTCACAACAGCCAAGTTGGCAAAATATGTGTGGTGCTCTAGGAAAACCCTTCACATGGGTCAAATTTCATACTTTGAGATATAACTATTATGAAAGAGGGAGATTTTCTGTGTATTTTGCTTTTTATTTGAAGTCAATATCTCAATTAGTTTAAAGTGTCAGGTGTAGTAAAAGAGAAAATGACTCTGTGGGCCTGTATCTCAAAAGCAGCCTGTGGGTCATCCGATGGGTTTTCCTGGAGCGCCACACATATATATACTTGACAATGAACCATGTACCAAACAGTGTTACTTAGCCTGATTGTGAAATATGGCACTTGCATTTCTCTGTTCCATATCATGCCAACAATTGATCGGGCAGATGTTACCAATATGTTAATATCATTTGCTAGAACGTTTTTTTTTAATTTGGCAAAAAAAGGGTAGGGAAGAAGGGTTGTATTTTGCTTAAATTGCCAAATACCAAGTCAAGTATAAATAAATACATTTGGAAAAAAAAGGTGTTTAAAAAAAGACAAATTATTAAAAGGATCCTGCAGACTCTCAGCTGCTAGGATGTACATGTATATCACATTAAGACTGAGAGAATATAAAAAGAATGTGTGTGAGTTACTTTGCTGCACTTGGTCATGTTACACCTTTTTTCTTTTTTTTAAACATTTCAATATTTTTGTCAAGCCCCACCACAACTGTGCAACTTTTTTTTCTATGTTAAGTTTTGGTTTAAATTTTGTTGTTGATATTGGAATGCAGTGCAGGTAGTTGTATCGAGATAGAACTTATCATGAAAAATGGAACTCTGCATCTTGAGGCCTGACACTACCACAGTTTGGACTTGGCATTTTTATTGCCTCAGTTAATCTGCAGGATTATCGGCTTAATTTGACATATAATTTGTTAATAATACGTTTAACACCAATTACTTAAAGACAAGCCGAAGACAACTGGCTGCTGCTGTTAAGTTTTCTACAGACTTGATATTTAATGATTGTATTGATACATTACAAGTATGATACGACAAAGTTTGTGCATTGTTTTTAATTGTTGATCTGTACCATTTGATTAAGGTACATACAGGGACCAGGAAAGCATGCAGTATGCTTGTCTCCACAATTTATCCTAAGGCCACTTGCAAAGTCTTTGAAAAATTTTGACCTTGAGAGAGATAGCATGTCATTTGTGATTTCTTGCATTAAATCGGTGCATATCATGATGAATGTAGTCTGAAACTGTTCTCTGTAAGTTTTAAAGTTTTTTGTTTATCCTGGAATATTTCAATTTTACAGAATTACATAACATTCGATTTGTGTTTCAGGACCACTGTTTCATTGTCAATTTCATGAATTAGATTTTCGCACGGTGCAGAATGCTGATAATAATATATGACTGTTTAGTCCACAAAGACGGTCCCTTTGTTGTTCCTACTTTCATGAGTGAGAGCCATTCAAGTTTGGCAAACATGTAGTTTATTTGACAGTTTCGCATACATCAGCCTGGTTTGGTCAAATAGCCTCAGAAATACATGTACTGAACATGGATTAGTCTTTGCACTTGCAACTTGCAGTCAGAAAGAAAGATAGAAAAAATTGTAGATTTTCTGGCTGATTTATATATTTATCTTTCACTTCAGTTTTTCTCCCACCATCATTTTCGGAACTGTCACTGAAACTCGGGCTATGATTGCTGTTGCTGAGACTGACCTCTTGAGGGGGAAGGGGTGAGCTTGGTAATGGCAGGGTTCATGCGCACCCCTGGAATTTTAAATTTTTATTTAAAAAACCTGGAAAAAGTGATTTGCCCCTGAAATAGCCCTGAAATTTGCCCTGTATGGGAAAAAAAAAACAAAAAGCGGGAGAATCAGAGTTGCCGTCTTTTGTTGTTGTTTTTTCGTTTTATTTTCCGACCTTTAAGTAGCCCTGGAATTCAATATTTTACCCCGGAAAACTCCTGGGAAAAATTTCTGAAAGAGGTGCAGGAACCCTGTAATGGTGAGAAGTACATTGTATACTTTTTCCAGAATCATATTCAACACCATGACATTCTGTCAGTCTCATTTGCATGGTTTGATTTTGCCAGGTAATCTTTGAACAACTGTCCTTTCATACATTGCGTCATCTTGTATAGGTCAAAGGTCAGTGGTGTGGAAATTTGATAGCGATGTACGCTCCACAACTTTTTTATGCTGACTCAATTGGATGATGTATGGAGAGTGATGCAGGCTGTACATGTACATGGCTGCCTGAGACTATTAGTACTATTACATTCAGATTGTTTGGCTGCAAATTATATTATGATTTAATATAAGATTTATTTCACCAAGAAATGATGCTGACTGAAAATTTGCACTTGGAACGTGAGTTGTCTAAAAAGACTTGTTACTGATGATATAAAATGCAGTCATGTAATTATCCATTCAGAAAGCAACAGTAAATCAGAACAAATGTCTGATGAAGTGTTTTCATAAATGGATCCAATGTGAAGGGATGCAAGGGCAAACTGACATGGGTTGTGAACCTCCTTCCTTCTATTAGTTCTATATATAATATTTTAATTTCTATCAACATCCACAAAACTCCATGGCTGACTCCTCCACATGAGTCTTCTGAACTGATTTAAATAAGGTGACAAAGAGTGAAAATAGCATACAGACTCGAGAGATTTTTGGGTTCCTTTCACAATTCTGGTTCCCATGTTTAAATCCTTAATTTTCTCAAAATTGATTTTAAGGCCTTAAAAAGTCCATGAAATACCAAATTGTCATAACTTTCTATGTTATGTTGTGGTGAGACAAGTTTCTTGATTTTTTTTTTTTTCTTTTTCTTACATTTAAAGGCTCACCTTTGATTTTTGTTCGGTCTTATAAATGGTGCCTTGGTCTGACTGCATGCGTGTGGAGTAAGAGCCAGCCCTTAAAATCCTTTAATGTTTGTAAAAGTTGTTAAGTTTGATTTTTAAAGCCCCGTGGGAAACCTGTCAGGTGCATTGATATGGTTTCATTTGTCTTGTACAGACCTTTTTCTGTTGTTGCTTGCTGTCCTGTAACTTATTACAGCATTTTAATTTTTAACTTATATTTTGTTCATTTTGCATTGGTGTGATTTATGTACAGAGTTGATGGAAGCATTTCTTGGATAATAATTAATATAATTATAATATTCTTCAGTGAAAGTATGAGTGCACAAATAAACAGCATAAAAAAAAAATCACAATGATTGGAATAAATAGTTTGCTTTGCAAAAGTAGATCTGCTTTTATAATACTTGTATAGCCAGAAAGTTAAAAATCTTATATCATGTACGTTGTATACAATGTGTTTTGAGATGGTGACAGGTCGTTGCTGCAAAACTTTGCCGAGCTCGCATTCACCACTTAGTACATTTAATAAGGGGTTGATTCAAAATGGAAATTCGCGTACGGTATTAATCACCAAGCTATCTTCCCATCATAATTTCTAAATTAACTTTGAACGACTGGTTTCATGTTTTATCTTACAAGTTAGAGTGAAAAGTACATTGTATACTTTTTCCAGAATCATATTCAACACCATGACATTCTATCAGTCTCATTTGCATGGTTTGATTTTGCCAGGTAATCTTTGAACAACTGTCCTTTCATACATTGCGTCATCTTGTATAGGTCAGAGGTCAGTGGTGTGGAAATTTGATAACGATGTACACTCCACAACTTTTTTATGCTGACTCAATGGAATGATGTATGGAAAGTGATGCAGGCTGTACATGTACACGGCTGCCTGAGACTATTACATTCAGATTGTTTTGCTGCAAATTATATTATGATAATATAAGATTTATTTCACCATTAAAATCACATAGTGCTTTAAATTTTTATACTTTTAAAAATAAAGTCATGTAAAAAAAAATTTAAAAAATAGATATATTATTTTGTTGAAGCACTGGTATAAATCTATAGAGTATTAAGTGTATTTATTATTGTCATGTGCTTGTGTGTTTTTGTTAACAATTTGAAATTGAATTTTCCACCAGTAAGACATTGGGTGTTCACATTAATACACATCATGTATTAAAACACCAGTAAGACATTGGGTGTTCACATTAATACACATGTATTTTGATAGAGCTTTGCCACTGCGTCCAGATTGTTTACAACTGGTAGGTACCCCGATGTAGAAAAGATTGTAAACTGGGATTTTAGCCATTCCATTGGATTTTGGGAGAACAGGCATGTGGCTACATAAAAATTATGTTGTTATTTCTATCAAATAGAATGTTCTGACATGTTTTATGGCTTGTGTACAAAATTTGGACTCTTGGGTGATGGACTTCTGAGACAGTTCTTCATCAGCAAGCATGTGCTACATTTCACCCACAACAAAAATAATGAAAATTTAACATGCAGTCTTGCAGATAAAGCCTAAGCAGGCATGGTTGGTTAAAACTTTATCAAAGATACATCAGTTCCCCAGGAGTAACATATTATTAATCCGCATTGTTTTTCCCATAACCTGCCAATGGCTCTTACCTAGAGCCAGGCAGAGCAATTGGAAGTGCCAAGTTTCATTGACATTATTATTTCCCTTGAGATAATGTATTTCATTTGGAGTGTGATTTTATTTCCCCTTGATGTACAAACATTACAACCCATCTGGTTTTGATTTTATCCCTATTGTCTTTGTAGTTTCACTTTTAATTTATTTTGTGGACAACTGTCAGTGTTCACCTGGGCATGGCAGTAATGTTAATGTATAATCTGTTTTGTGACATGGTGTAACATTGTAATAGTACTGTACTGTATCTTTGTTTATGTATTTCATGGCAGGATGTTGTACTTTGCGTGGTCTTAACTCTTAATTACATATTTCTTTAGGCTGTTTTTATAAGTACGAACTCGTCCCAAGCGTTTGCACAAAGGGCTCGTATGTATACGTATTATCCCCAAGCCCGTCCTTATCCTGAATCTAATCCCTAAACCCTAAAAACAGGAGGAAAACAAAAAGAAAATCTGAAAGAATAATTAATCGTAACTGATTAAGGCTGTTGTCAAGGAGCATTTCGGGAAGAGCTCTCTAGCTCTGGAGTCACAAAATATGTACATGTACCTCTCACGCAATAAAAAACTTGGGGGACATACGTACTTGTAACAATATCCTTTTCTTTATGTGGTCATGTCATTGTCAATAATTATATGGATTCATTCTGTTTTTAGTCAGCTTACTCTTACAGATTGCTGTTAATGTGTTGAACTTGATTGTGAACCAAAAGAACTGTTAGTGTTAAGGCTGAAATAAAACTAAAGGAGTCTCTGGTACCATGGTGTCTTTTCTGTGTTTTGAATGAAGTTTGAGCATTTGAAACATCAGTTGAACTGTTACTGTAGCATTAGTGGTTGGTCTACAGACCAAGCTTAATTACATGTACATGTATTACAAATTGACAGAAATTTCCGTTTTGTTACCCCATTCTTATAGTATGTATTTGCTTTTTTTTTTTTTTTTTTCAAACTACATGTCACCTGTCGGCTTCATCGTCATCGATGTTAGCTGCTACAGTGGATGTCACGACAAAATCTCCTCCACCCAATCCTGTCCTTAGCTTTCCTAGTTAGTTCACTTATTTCCAGCTGGCTGACTTTCTTGATGTTATCGTGATATGTAATGGGTGGTCTTCCTTGTTTTCTCTTTGTTTCTGTCTTTCCTTGAAGGATTGATATCATAAGGGCCGTGCTTTTGTTTCGGGCCGCGTGGCCGATGTATGCAAGTCTTCTTTTATTTATTTCAGGTGTTATTCTTCTGGTGGTGCCAAGCTGTTCTAAGATGCTTGTATTTGTTCTCCTTTCTGTCCAACTTATTCTGAGTAGCCTTCTGTAAAGCCACATTTCAGCTGCCTCCAATCTTGTTATGTCTGCCTTTTTGAGTGTCCAGGCTTCACAACCATATAGTAGGACTGGCCAGATCAAGCACTTAAGTATGTTCACTTTGAGGTCCGTTGGTGTGCCTCTATCCTTCCAAATGTTGTTTAGTTGAACCATTTTGTGTTTTGCCATTCCTATCCTTGTTTTTATGTCCTTTGAGCAGCTTCCATCTTGCGATTTATGTGATCCTAGGTATTTGAAATCAGTCACTTTTTCTAGTGCTGTTTTGTTTACTAGTATCTCCTGGTGTTCATGGTGCCCTGTTCCAGTATGCATGACTTTGGTTTTCTTAGCATTTAGGTGTAGGCCTGCTGTCTTGCCCGCTTCATCCACTCTGTGCAACACTCTTTTCATGCTGGTGATGTTATCTGACATAAGAGCTGTGTCATCAGCGTAGCGAAGGTTTGTGATGTTTCGGCCTCCGATCTTTATTCCCATATCTTCTATGTCTGCGTTTCTCATGATCTGCTCAGTATAAATATTGAAAAGATGAGGTGAAAGTATGCAACCCTGTCTGACTCCTTTCTCGATGTTGAAATATGGACAGTTCTCATTGTTCCATCTAATCGTTGCCTTTTGTTCGTGGTATAGTGCAGCGATGAGGGTCACAAGGTGTTTCGGGAATCCCATCTTAATCATTATATCGAACAGGTGATGGTGCCTAACGCTGTCGAACGCTTTGCTGTAGTCTATGAACGTGATGAAGGCTTCGTTTCCATTGCTTCTTATCTGTTCAATCATTATTTGTAGTATGAAAAGCATGTCAGCGGTTCCTCTGTTGGTCCTGTAACCAGCTTGACATTCTGATAGTTCCTCTTCTACCTTAGATTTCATTCTGTTGAGTATGATGATGAGCAGGATTTTGCTGGTGTGACTGATGAGGGCGATGGTTCTATAATTTCCACAGTCTTTGACATTGCCGCTTTTGTATAGCATGACGAATTCTTGTAGCTTCCAGTCTGTTGGCCATTCATTTGTCTGCCAAATTTTGCAGATCATTTGGTGGAGTGCTTTTATTCCTGATTCGCTGGTATGTTTCAGGAGTTCACCTGGTATGTTGTCTAATCCAGGGGATTTTCCATTCTTTATTTGTTTTATTGCAGCCTGTACTTCCTCCAAGAGAGGTTCTGGTTCTTTATCTATCTGTTGTGAGTCTGGTTGTTGGAGGTCCCTCGGGTCTGGTCTGATGTTGTCCGCAAACAGCATCTTGCCGTATTCGTGCCATCTTGAGAGCACATCTTTTGTGTTTGTCAGTGTTGTGCCTTCTTTGTTGTTCAGACTCAAGTTCTGTGGTTGGAAATCCCTCTTTTTTACTTTTCTTATTTGTTCAAACATTTCTTTTGACTTTCTTTGTGTATTACATTCTGTTATGTTTGCACACTCTCTTTCTAACCATGCATTCTTGTCTCTTCTGATCTTTGTTTGGATTTCCTTCTTCAGTGCATGATATTCATCTTGTTTACTAAGTTTTCTGGCTTTGCTCTTTCTTTTTGCAAGCTCTATCACCTCTTCGCTGATGTATGGTTTGGGAGTTTTCCTCGTTCTTTTCCCGAGTTTCGATTCAGCTGTTTCACTCCAAATTCTTTTCATGTCTTTCCACAGTGTGTCTGGGTGTCTTTCTTCAGCTGACCACTCCTTGAGTAATGCTGAGAAACGGTTTTCTGTACTCTTTCCTTAATGATCATAATTTTCTCTCTTGAGAGCCAATATAGTGGATGTTCTATTAAATCCTACACTTTACAAACAAACACTGCTATGATAACCATCCACTCTTGCAAATCTATGACAGAGTCAATCCCCAATGATCATGAGCCATGTACATGTACAAGATTCAACACACAAAAGCCAGGTGGCTTGACCCTGTTCAATGCCAATAGCAATACCAGTGACAAAATACATGTTATAGTAGCTGGCTGCCCTCTTCAACCTGACTCAAACTGTGAGTGTGTGCTGGTCACAGGCTAGCTCCATGCCTTTGCATGTGTACGGGCCTGGGTTTTTTTTAAGTGTTGCAGCAGAGGTTATGCATTGTGTTTCAGTGCGTCTGTTTTTAAATTTTAAAATGAACCGGATGAACATCGCTTATAATTCTCAAAAACTGTTTGTTAGATTTATTTGAAATTTTGCATGCGCTCTTACTTTACACTAAACCTTGCAGAACTGATTTTTTGTTTATGAGTTCCTAGACTTAGCGAAAGTTCTTTGAAATTCAAGAATCATTTACGACTAAAACGTACTGTCCAGGGTTAAAATTCTTTGAGGTAACACTTGTTACATAACGTGAACCACCACAACTCTCTGATGTGTGAAGTACATTTCATCTGTGTACGGGCCTGGGTTTTTTTTAAGTGTTGCAGCAGAGGTTATGCATTGTGTTTCAGTGCGTCTGTTTTTAAATTTTAAAATGAACCGGATGAACATCGCTTATAATTCTCAAAAACTGTTTGTTAGATTTATTTGAAATTTTGCATGCGCTCTTACTTTACACTAAACCTTGCAGAACTGATTTTTTGTTTATGAGTTCCTAGACTTAGCGAAAGTTCTTTGAAATTCAAGAATCATTTACGACTAAAACGTACTGTCCAGGGTTAAAATTCTTTGAGGTAACACTTGTTACATAACGTGAACCACCACAACTCTCTGATGTGTGAAGTACATTTCATTATGGATGACAGTGACCTTTCACAGAACTTGTACAGTATTGGCTGTCTAGTTGATAGTTTGATGGACTCACAGTCACACAATAAACTGAGACGAAAACTAATAAACATTGCAGCAAAATTTATTTTTTTCATCATTGTATCAAATACACGTACCGGTATGTAACAAGTCAATATCTTCCCCTTTTTAAACAACAAAAAAAAAAAATGGAAAGAACTGGAATAAATGACCTCATGTACAAATATAAAAATAAACTATGAACATTATAGAGCTATCAAATGTCACAATGACTGTTCTTTGTGGAGAGTTTCAGCTGTTTTCTTTAAGTAATGGAGTTCATCCTGTATCTTGTCAGTGATGTTCTTGCGCATCTCCATCTGAAAGATCATCACAATATAATACACTGTCAAGCAGGCTACACGGGATTGGTCTCTTTTTCTTTTAACACTTGGGATATGCATGACGTGCACAAAATATTATATATTACATAACAGTCAAAAGTTAAAGATAAGTAAGAATTCAGCATCTGTGTTCTAATACATTCACTCTAAAGGCTCAGGAAAGAATAATGGTAAGTAATGCACACATAAAAAATCTTACTTAAAAGAAAGAAAAAACAACATCAGAGACCTCACATCATGTTGTCAAAGAAAAGACTCATAAATGATCATTCTCTGCAGAAATGTGTATCTGTTTTAATTGCTCATTTTACAGAAAATGTAATTTAGGAGAAATTACCCACATAATGAACAATTTTTCAGTCCTCAATGGAAATTCTGGTTTCAGTAACAGTGCCATATTATAAGAACACATTTTATTCAGATATTTATAATTATGCAGCAAAGGAAAAAGGAACAATACTTGTGCATCTAATGAAAACTCCCACTACTCCCAGTCTCAGGCCAGAATTTTTATCCAGTTCACAGAGACCAAAAAACTTACTGGAGTTTTCTTTAGCAATTTAAGTTTCTCCACATCTACGGTGAAGTCCATGGGATTGCCTATCACCAATGTGACTCGCTGTGAATAAATGAACATAAGCATTAAGTTTTTGACTTGATTTCAAACTGATAAGTGACAATGTTTCAGATGCAAGAAGAATGTCACTTTCCTCAGTACCCTCTAGGTTAAAATTTGTTTTTAAATCATCAAGAAGTGTATTAGCCACTGTCATGAAAACAAAATCTTTGGGGTCTCAGCAGGGCATGGCACAAAGTTAAAATGTGGCAACAAAAAAAAAAAAAGTTAGTATGGCCCAAAGCTTTAAGTTATAAAATATATAACATTAACAAACAAACAAAAAAAACTGTACATGTAATCAAATGGCATTATCTTCCGAAACAATCTTCAACCAAGCTAAACAAAATTCCAAAAGAATTTAAAATGAAAGAAACAATGTGCTTTCAGAATTCCAAAGCCTTCATCAGTTTGAAACAAACTGTAAAAAGTAAAATTTAAACTTTTCTGCACAAGCATTGTATAGTATTTTTTAACCTGATCCAAAAGCTCATTTTTTGTTCTGTTTGTAATCCTTTTGGAATTTATTGTTCAATTTTTGTTGTTGTTTTTGCTTGGCTTTGACATATAGGTTCTCCCCCCCATAAACTGTGAAATTCAGCTCATTTATTTCAAAAGCAGAGGATAAAACTAAAATTAGTCACACGATATTGCTCTGAATGTTAATTTGTCATAGACTGTCAGAGATACAACAGATGGTAACTTTTGCAGTCCAGTTTTTTACCTTTCTGGTCTGTGGAATATATGGCTTACGGTTGGGCAGAATTTCATCCATACCTGAAACAATTTCAGGAATAGCAGTCATTACATTTCACCTGCAAATTATGGCTTTGAATGTAGCAAACATTCTATTGTTGCATATTTAACAAAGTAAACCTTATTGTAAACGTACAGCATGCACAAACCCATTTTCCATTGATTGGCATGTATTTTATGTTTCTGCATTCAAGGAACACCAATGACTTGGAACAAAAATAACTAACATGCCCCTGAGAAAAACTAGAGGGGATTTAATTACCTGAATGGTATGGAGCAAACAGCATAATAATGGTCATTTCTCTGTTCAGAAGTAAATTGAACTCTGGTAACTCAAAGTCTAATCCATTTCCTGACAACTTCGAATTATGTGGATTCCACTGTACTACCTTGAGATAGAATGTAGCACTTTTCATACCAGGAACTGTACATTAAATATTAATATCAAAACATGAGCAATATTTGAACTGTCATCATTATTCAGTGAAGTAATTGTAATCTCATACACTCTATGTAAATGACAAATTGCACTAAGAAGGTTGAAAGATGAACATACCAATATGCCAAAGGGGAACAACAATAGGTGGTCTCTTGCATTCTGCTATGATCCGACCCACACCTGTTAAAGAAATTTGGAGGAACTTCAGGATACAGCAGTTTTATAAGAAACAACTCAGTACAGATATTTTTCATGAAGCAAGTGCTTACAGAGGGACATATGTCAAAAACGTCATTGAAATAATATGGTGACTTACTATTTTTACTCAGCCAACCGACGGATATTCTATTTTGGGAAGCTGGCCTGATTTTGACTTCGGTCATTCAACATGGCGGCGCCCCGTGAGGCTGAACTAGCCCTAGATCTAGATCATCTTACTTTTCCCAACACAACGTGACTGTTACCGTGCCAATGTGCTTCTCTTCAAACTTAAACGTATTGGCTACACAAACAGATTAAATTTCGAGTGCATACTATTGCTCCTGCATCTGTGACATCCAGAACTAGATCTTGATCTTCAAAAGGGCAGCTGTCCCTCTTAAATCCTGTGCTTAGAGACATTAAAATAATGTGACATGTCCCTCTGTAAGTGTAAGCACACATTTAGTTGATTTAGAGAGGGGCATATGTCCCTCTGTAAGCATACATTTAGCGGGATATGTGTCCCTCTGTAATAAGGGTGTGCGAATCCAAAAATTTCGGACTCGATTCCGGAATCGAGTAATAACAAAAGGAGTCGAGTAATTACTCGAGTAAGTACTCGATTCCCAAGGTGCCAGGAATCGAGTAATTACTCGAGTAATTATACTAACGAGAACTTGTTATTCAATTTTTTTTGCATGGCAAATGTTGGTGTTGCTATTGTTTTAACTTCAGTACTGTTGTTGCTGTAGCTGTTGGTGGTGGTGGTAGTGGTGATAATAATGCACTGCTGCTGCAATTACTATTTTAACCTTGTTGTTATTGCTGCTAATGCTGTTGTTGTTGTTGTTGTTGTTGCCACTGCTGTTTCACCACTGCTGCTGTTGTTGTATTTGTTGTTGTTGTTGCTGTTGCTGCTGTTGTTGTTGTCGGTGTTGGTGGTGGTGGTACACTGAAAATAAAATGCATACCTAAAATTTATAACTGTGAATCTCAGAGAATGCACTTCATACATGAAGTTTGCTTGGGATCATCATAGGTTCTTAATAGTCAGCAATTGAAAGTTGTTGGGGTTTTTTTTCTTTATTTTTTCTTTCTTTTTTTTTTTCTTTATTTTTTCTTTCTTTTTTTTTTCTTCTTTTCTTCTTCTTCTTTTTTTTTTTTTTTTTTTTTTTCTTTTTCTTTTTTTTTTTTTTACAACATAATTGCTGTTTAGAAACAACAACATATTTACATTTTCTGCTGTCAATCTTGATCTCCTGCTGGATACCAGTTCTCCGGCAGCAGAAAACAATCTCTGTGATGGGACGGAGGATGCTGGAATGCACATATATTTCTTGGCAAGTTTCGAAAGTCTGGGGAATATGTTTTCGGATTTTCTCCAGTATTCCAATGGATCGCTGTTTCTGGGGATGTTTTCATCTTCGAAGTATCTTCGTTTTTCAATTTCGGTGTTGACGGTTTGTGTTCTCTTGGTTGTTGTGGATGCAACAAGATCGTCAAAGTGCGACCATAAGTTGTCAGTTGCTGTAACATCTTGTGCATCTGTTGATGGGCCTTGTTCTGGGTCTGGGTCAGGCATGATGGAAGTCATTTCTGCCACAAGTCTTGTGCTTGTTGCTTCAAGAGTCACTGGAGACGAAAATGCAAGTTTCTTGAATCGTGGGTCGCGAAGAGCAGATGCTGCCAGGTGAAATCGGGTTTCGGCATCTCGAAATCTTCTGTCCAGATTGTCAAGAAGTTTCTGTGCTAGTGGCGATGTTGCAGCATGTCCAGTCATTTTTCTGCGTAGGACCTGGCAGAGGGTTATAACTTTCGACAGGGAGTCGTATTTTTCGGCCGAAAACTCTCTCGTGACATCTTCAAATGGCCGCAGGATTTCTAGGGATGACTTCATTTGCTGGACTTCTCTGTCTTCAATACAAAGGCTTGGTCTGCCCACATAGCACAAAGCTTTTGTGACAGCCTGGTGCTGCTCGTGATATCGTTCAAGCATGTCATAAGTTGAATTCCATCGTGTTTCAACTTCAGCTATGAGTTTTTTGTTCGGTTGACCAGATTGACTTTGTATTTCTCGAAGACAGTCGGACGCTTTGACGCTGTGGTGGAAATAGGTGACTATTTCCCGGACTTTTCTACGAAGAGGGGCCAGTTCAGATTCGTCCAAAGCTCCTTCCACCACAAGGTTTAACATGTGTGCAAAGCAGGGCATCTGGTGTTGACCCAATGTTCTGATTGCTGCTATCATGTTAGAGGCTCCATCCGTGACAACTGACACAATCTTGCTTTCGATGCCCCAGGAAACACATATGGCTTTGATTTCATCTGCAATGTTCTCTGCTGTGTGTTCTCGTTTCATGTGAACGGTGTCCAGGGTTGCAGATTTCAGTTTCCATTCATCTCAAAAGAACATTAAAAAAATGTATAAATATGAGCAAATGAGAGAGAGAGAGAGAGAGAGAGAGAGAGAGAGAGAGAGAGAGAGAGAGAGAGAGACGACAGAAAGAGAGAAAAGAGACAGACAGACAGACATAAACAGACACAGCCACACACAGAAACAAGACGAAAAGATATTATAGTGAAATGAGGTATATTTACCTGTAATGTAGTGGCACGTTACTGTTAAATATGAAACAGTCTGGCGGGACGTCCACCCATCTGTTGTGAGAGCGATATACTCGGCCTTTGCTAAGTCTGTTTTCAGGGCTTCAGCTTCCTTCGCATACAACTCTTTTAGGTAATGTCTAGACATAGTCGTGCGACAGGGGATGTCAAATTTCGGGTCCAAGGCATGCAGCAAATCCTTGAAGCCTTCATCTTCCACCATAGAAAAGGGCTGCATGTCCTTTACAATCATGCGCATCAGCTTTTCTGTCAGTTGTTTTTGTCTAGGTGCATCTTTCTTGTATTTGAACAAATGCTGGGTCGCTTGGTGTAGGGTCTGCTGCTCCATTTTCTGCCTTTTCGTTGTGGTGGACTCTTCTTGGCTCTCATCAGCTGTCATCGACATGGCTTCTTGGGTATGTCGTGCTTTGACGTGTTTCAGCATATTTGAAGTGTTATTGCAATCTGCAAGTTCAGCCTTGCATAGTTTGCATTTCACTTTCTTGGCAGCAGGACATTTTTCGAAATATGTCCACACGTTGCTCTTCTGTCTGGAACTCATGCTTGATCGATGTGGAGTCTGAAGTCTGAAGTTATGCAATCGAAGATTGGTGGATGAATGATAATTTTGGGGCTTTTGTCTGTTATTTATACATACAGTCTCGATTGCCCATGATCCATCGGATCCAAGATTGTGCCCATATTTGTAGACAAGCATTTCAAATTTCCACGAAAAACAGAATTTTCTTTTCCTTATTCGGTTAGTTGATATGCTCGTGCAGGCTGCACCCTTTTCCTGGAAAATTGCAGAATGTTGCAACCATAGTTGGTCAAGTGTTGAAACGTGAACCAAAAAAAGATGTCATCCCTTTCCGAGCTGAGCTCGAGGGCTGTTTTTGGTGTTCATGAATTTCCGAGGGGACTCGAGTGGAATTGATTCCAGATGCACCATTTTGGACATAATTATGCTTTTGATTGTCGTTGTTTGTTTGTTTGTTAGTTTCTTTGTTTGTTTGTTATTGTTGTTTTTATTTGTTTGTTGTTTGTTGTTGTTGATTGGTTGGTTGTGGTGATGATGGTGGCGATGTTGTTGCTGTTGTTGTAAACTATAACAACTTGTGTGAGCTAAGGCTAGTATTGAATGTTTCTTTTGAAATCGAAACCACCGTAAATTCTTGGAATTCTAAGAGTAGTTTCACTTTCAGTTCTGTTGCCGTCGGTTTCCACTTGCTGTACTCACCCAGCACGTGTGGTTGTGGTGGTGGTGTGGTGATTTGACGTGCTTTCAGTGTAATATTTTGCCCAATTTGTGTATGGGACTCGAGTCCTTTACCGAGGAGTCGAGTCCGGAATCGGGTTGTTGGAATCGAGTCCAGAATCGAGTATTTGATTGGAGACTCGAGTCCGGAATCGCCGCAGTTAAGAATCGAGTACTCAATTCCGGAATCGTTACTCGCACACCCGTACTCTGTAAGCACTTGCTTTATGGCCATCTGTTTATGCATGGTACTCCACTCTCGCGTTATTGAAGCCAATGGTCATACTCTTTGCCCACACACTCCCTCTCCCACCCTCCCTACCAGTACCACAAAAAGAAATAAAGAGGTCTTATATGTGGGGAGTTGCATGGGCATTTTTGGCAGCACATTAGTAGATCTAGTGCACTTGTTGTGCTATGGTCGGGGAGAAATGTGTCAATACAAGAGGAAAGAATGGAATAACGTTGAATTATGGGGAAATATTTAGTAGCATTAAAGACAGAACAGGTTGGGACTTAAAAATTGTGTCGATTTACCCAGAATGTCGACAAAAGCCATGTCAAGATAAGTGGATTGGACTGTATAAAGATTCATTTTACTTATTTTCCCACAAGATTGCAGCTAGAATTTGCCTGCCTGTTTCCTTTGATTTTATAAAAGTTAGTAAATATTGTACAGGACCTAGAGGACCTACAAGTTGTTACGTTTTTTTAAAGTTTTTGGTTATGAGATGATATTCAAATGTATTTGATAAGGTTGGTTAATGGTTAAGGCACTTTACATCCTCTTATGAGAATAGTGCTTTTAATGCCATTTCATTTGAGTGTTCTTTTATCTTTGTGGGCAAATTCTCTGATTTTTTAATGATATTTTGAAAATGGCGAAATTTCACTTCTTTGTCTCCTTTTACAAATCTTGCTATTTTTGCTGTGAAGCCACTTTTGTGCTAATAGTAACTATTTGTAATGTTTCAATTCTCCCCATAAAAACAGAATTTGCTATTTGTTATGTATAGAGATTGTTTTGTTAACATTTAACCATCCTGTGATGTTTCTTTCTTGATTTATAGCTTACCAAAAATGGCTCATGGCACACTGGGAAATGAGATCTAATGACTGAAAATTAAAAATTGCATAACTTCTTTAATTTTGAAGATATAGTAATAGATTTGGTACCAAAATGTTCAGAAGAAAAAGTTCTGTTCAATGAAATAACTTTGTTTTTAAGAATCTCCATTCTGAAAAATCAGTTTGGAGTACCTAGTTACTAATAATTCTTCATTAATACAATGGATCACCATTTTCTATTTGAGAAAACTAATGACACTATATTTCTATACCGATTACCATGTACTTAATCTTACCCCATTTCAGCCTCATGAACTCATTGGTCATGTTCACCTTGCCTGAAAAAAAAAATTGAAATCTGGGAAATTCAACATTTGTAGTCACTTAAATTCTCCAATCTCTCATTTTCAACAGCTGCTGGCTGAGAGCCATTAACTCCCACTTGGGTTAACAATTTTTTGGGGTGCAAAAGTCCTGATCTTTTAAGTGAAAGCCTGGGGGCTGTGCACACTTTCTACAGTTATGAAGTTGATTAAATGACCAACAGAAAAAGCCCAAAAACATATAAAATGTTTCATTTAAATGCTGTAGTGTTGGAAATCCTTTGTTTTCACTAGTGCACAGGATTTCATGTCATAAAAACAGCAGCCCACTCAGTTTCAGGGAATTAAACAACATAGAAAAATGTATATATATATGTTATTTCTGTGAGTACAGTGCACCATAAGGAAGAACATGCTCACACATAACATTTCCACCAGACAGCGAGATGAAAAAGAAGCTTATGGGTGGTGCAAAACAGTGAAGATACCAGTAGAAAGATCTCCATTTTATGCACTGTGGAGCTATCTTATTTAGGAGCAAAACTGCCTGTCAAGAAACGGTGTTTGGCATGACAATAACTTTTTAGTATTAACTCATTCAGTGCCAATGGGATTTCTCTGTTCTCAGAATATCTTATTATTTTTGGGGGTGCTAATGAGGAATGACTAATATTCTGCTGATATATTATATAATCATTTATACAGAAACTATAAAAGTTGGAATAACAGAACCTGAGCAATGAAACCATGCTATTGTCCATTTATCGACAATCAGCCTTTCCCTCACTGCAATTATCATACAAATAAATGACTGACACTGAATGAGTTAACTTGGGGAAATTTGCCTCCATAGAGAACTTGCCAGTTAGTTATGTTAAGATCTCATGTTGTGGGAATGATCTGGAGAGAGAAAATTTTGCAGTCACCAATAAACTGATCCTCAACAATATTTCTTTTTATCTCTGCTTGAACTGTCTTGTCATTTCATTTTGTTCTAGCACCCTACATTACCACTCTCAGGATTCAAACTACTTTATCATTCCAATACTCTAACCTTCAGGGAAAAAATGACACCAGCTGCCCAGATTGAGCTGCTGTATGGCAAAGTCCATCCCCTTTTGATAGACACCGTCTCCTCTCACCACAGGAAACACTTTGCCCAGGGAGAAGAATAGATTCAGCACCGGGTGAATAAATACAATGTCCTCGGCAGCCGAAGTCCATCTCATCGAATCAATATTCACCAACTGACGGGTTTTTAATGTACCTGAAATAGGGGAGAATATATCTATTACATGTATATACCCTGCCTTCCATAGGCTAGTCAATATCAAATACATTTCAAGCCTGATAAATCTCAGGTTCTGAAGCATTGATGGAAATGGGTTAACCTTTTAATACTATTCCTTTTCCAAATGATAATCCTGTTTGAGAAGGGAAAATGCCTCAAAACTGACTTTGAATCAAGTCATCATCATTTATCAATAATTTTGACTAAAAGCTAAAAGCATTTTTCTCAAAACTGTGGTTGTGTCACTTCCTGTCTTTGAGAGGCCATATCTTCTTCACTAATTAAATTACAGCAATTTTTTTTTTACCAAATGAAAGGACTTTGAATAACCTACTTGGTGTTACCAATATCTCCATACCACCAAAATGCATGAAGTGCCTCATTTTGTCAGGCGGCTACACATTTATTTTCATTCTTGTATACACTTCTTCAGTGTGTAAAATATGAAGCAGTTTAAATGAGAACCTAATCCATGATTTTCTCTTATAATCTGAGATCAAATCTTTATGGTTTTCTTACCCCACATAAGAGGATCATCCATGCAGCTGGTGTGATTACTGACTGTCAGGAGACCTTGATCCTTTGGTCGTTTCTCAAGAACATCTTGTAATACTTCTGCATTGTGAACGCGAACTCTGTTCATTCGTTCTAGGCAGCAGAACAGAAGCAAATGCTATGCTGATTAACTATTTAAAGGCAAAAGAAATACAGACATTAGCTCCTAATGGTAATTTTATGCATCATTCCTTACACTTCTCTGGTACGCTCTTTGCAGCTTTCTCAACTTCAACAGAGGTGGTCGTAACATGAACCAGTGAACAAATTACTGATCATAGACTGTACTTTAAAGACATGTAAAAACGATGTCAAGTTTTAAGGGAACAAAATGATTGTTCTGGCAAATTTCTTTATAAATTCTCTATATCACATCTTGCTAGTACAAAAGCACCCATTTCAAGGCATGGAGAACTTTATGACCTTTACCTATCCACACTTTGCTGCAAAGTCCAACAGTTGCCAGTGCAAAGCGACTAGAAACTTTCCACACCCAAGGAACTTTTTTTCCAGGAGTTGGCATCAACCATGACCCATCTTTCAATGGCATTGTCAGAGAGCAATGAATGTAAAGGCCCAGCAGGCAGAGTGGGTGTTGAAGTTTCACTAACACTCGCTGCCTCCACCTACACCATCTCAGGAAATCGATTCAGCTCTTGCATAAAGAATATCCTCAACACTTCTGTCTGCAAAATTAAAAAAGATATGGAAATGAGTAGAAAATCTAGAACATGATGTGAATCATTGTTCTAATATTGAGATTCTTATGCATAAAACAATCTACATTAGCAATGATCTACTTTCATACATCAATGAAACAAACTGAACAACAGAGAAATACAATCCGCTCTTGTAAGAAAAAACCATCCTCCCAACTTACCCAACACGATATTGCTACTGCGCTTCAATCCTTATTATCTCAGTATCTGTGCTGCCATAATGTTCAGTCGTCATTTTTAATCTCACGTGTACTACATGTATCAAGCGTTCTAAGTCACAAGATGGCCAAATGAAAAAGTTGTAAGTAGCAAAGCCTTGCATAATAAACACAGTGGAGTCTGCATAATTCGAAGTCGTCAGGAACTGGACTACGCTTCGATTTACCAGAGTTCGATTTACCTCTGAGCAGAGAGGTAGACATCCTGTTTGTCCCATACCATACATGCAATTACACCCCCACTTGCAAACCCCCACCCGCAACATACACACACACAAAAAGCCGCATAGGAACCTGTATGAGATATGAGATCTTTTGATTACTTTTTTCTTTACAAGTCACCGTACTATTGCGGTAAAACAAAAAAAGCAGCACTAAATGGCTTCGGCCTTGTACTGTAGTTCTGGTCAGCAAACTCTGTTGCCTGTCTTTATCTTGGCCACATGTATTATGTGTGACGTTATCAATCGATAAAGATATTCTCTCGTGTATGATGTTCAAATGCAAGACTGTAGGCCTACTTCATTGCCCACCTTGTTATCAGTGGCGTGGAATTACTGTTAGTATTACGCGGTGCAACAGTGTCCCTCCTCCCCATCAAGTGTAGTGTGGTGAATGTGTAAACACTGCAGTGATGTATTTGCAGTACTGAAGTGCTAAGGTCTAAACAAAATTTCAGAATCTATTGGATTGAGGATACATCCTGCGAAGTCGAAGGTCCTAAAAATTGTTGCACTCCCAAGCGCACAAGTCAGAGTAGGAGATCAACCACTGGAAGATGTAGAGTCCTTCTGCTATCTTGGTAGTATCATTGACAATAAGGGAGGAACAGAGGCAGAAGTCAAAGCACGAATTGGAAAGGCACAGGCAGCTTTTACGTCCTTAAGCAAGATTTGGAGAACCAAGGATATATCTCTAAAAACAAAGCTGAGGATATTCAACTCGAACGTGAAGTCAGTCCTGTTGTATGGATGTGAGACTTGGAATGCGTCTCAGGCCTGCATAAAGAGAATCCAAGTTTTCATCAACAGATGTTTGAGGAAGCTACTTAAGATCAGATGGACAGACAAGGTCAGCAATGAAATTGTATGGAAAAGAACAAGACAGAGCCCAGTCAGAGAGGAAATTGGTAGGAGGCGATGGAGATGGGTCGGCCACACTCTCAGGAGGCCAGGAAACAGCATCACGAAGAAGGTATTGGATTGGAATCCCCAGGGCAAGAGATCAAGAGGAAGGCCGCGCGGAACGTGGAGAAGAGCCAGAGAAAATGATGTGCAACGAAGCGGAAAGACTTGGAATAATGTAAAGAGGCTGGCCCATGATAGAGAGGGATGGAAAGTGTTTGTTGGTGGCCTATACCCTGATCCAGGGTGAGAAAGGCAATGATGATGATGATGAAGTGCTAAGGACCTCGTGTAAGTGAGGTCTTTGTTCCTCCAGAGCCTTAGCATAATTTTTATGTTTAACACAGTCATGTGATGCTATATAGTTTATAAGTGTGTAGCAGAATGGCTCTACATTTGAGCATGGTGGACACACTGTAAGGCTCATGGTTCAACTGTGAGTAATCTTTGTTCTCCAGTATAATGCGTCTTGGCAGTACTTATTGTGGTTACGACAGCAATCAATAAATTTACTGGTCATAATGTGAGCACCACCTCACATATGCGTGTTGTTGGCTGATATCATTGGACATTGGGGCAGAATCACGCTCCGTGCAGAGGCCCCACCCATACCTCTGTCACCCTCCATGGCATGTTTCTCGTTTGGTCGGACAGACACATAAGACTAAGAGGAAGGCTCTGTAACTACCCATTGCATCATTTTTGGCACCTCTACCCCCCCCCCCCCAACCTCCTCGATCACTGCTATTGCTAAGAGTAAAGAGTTGTTGAACAGGCCTGAGCAGAACTGGTTTTTACGGCCACGGGGCTGGAAATTAGAAGTTACATTGAGGATGAGTGTGCTCGATTAGCTCCATTGATCAGAATTGGGGTGGTTCGAACTCAAAGTAGCAGTAAATGTTTAATAGAGATAAAGAAGAAAAAAAAAAACATTTCAAATTCACCTCGATTTAGCAGAAATTTGAATTACCAATGTTCAGTTTACATTGACTCCACTGTAACACAAAAACTATACAATAAAACGCAAAGGAAATGGAAAGACAAATCAAGCTTTCAATCAACTGAAATATTATATTATATACTGCCCAGGTTTATCTGTCGATAATGTTGGCGGACACTGCCCAGGTTTATCCTCCAAAATTATTGGCGGATACAGCCTTGGCCGGCAACATTATCAACGGATACTGCCCAGGTTTATCCGCCAACATTATCAGCGGATACTGCTTGGGTTTATTCACCAACACTATCAGCAGATTTTGGGTCGCCAACAGTATCTGCTGATAAAGCTCGGGTTTATCCACAGGTATTGGTGTTGACTAAATTACAAAAAAAAATGGATTTATTCCCTATTATTGTTGTTGGATAAACAAACAAAAAATCACCAAACAGATTGATTGCTGATAACATGACCTATATAATACTAGCTGAGTTGCCCGGCCCTGCCCGGGATAAATCGATTTATTAGTTTCAGTTCTGGGTGGTTATTATGGACCTGCTTCATTTTGCCTGTTCCTTTAGCTTTATTTTATTTTTGTTTGTTTATTTGTTTTTAGATAAGTTTTACTGCTCTGCCTTTGCGCTTTGACATCCTGCGCATCCCGTCAGCATCCGTCAAATGGCAATGATTTGCGCACGGGTTAGTTTGTTTGTTAGTGAACACATCGCAGGAAGTGATAACGTCATGTGTAGGCGGAAGTGGGCTATTATTAGAAACTTACATCAATATTTATTGATCGTAATTTTCGGATCAAACGCTCTCGTGAATTTAGTCTTAAATTATAACCAAAAGAAGAAAAAAAACCTATCCTGCTGAGAATTAGACCATTGTCCCCCAATTGACAGCTGAAGATGTAAAAAAAAAAAAAATAATGGATTTATTCCCTATTATTGTTCTTGGATTAAAAGGAAAATTGATTCAATAAAGAGACTTTTTTTTTTTAAATGCCCTGCTGAGATTACTGAGAAACAAACCATGGTCCCCTGACCAACAGGCATATTATTATGCTAACCATTACACTACTGGGAACCCTGTGCAATTGTGAAGGAATTCTTACTAAATGAGCAGGACTAAACCAAGAAACCCATATCTGCGGATAAGACCTGAACCTTCATAATTATGTATCCATTTAATCAATAATTCCATTTTTATTCAGAAAAGCCTCTCCCATTTCAATCATGCCATCATTTTCAACACATGCGCAATACAAACGCTGATCGGGATGAACGGAACAAGGGAGGAAGACGAAGAATGGTTCGAATCAGGGGAGATCACTCGCAAACATACAGAATTTATGTTGGCAGATAACAAATCCAAAGGGGATTTTTACCTGACAGTATCGTCAGATAAACACAGAAAAAAAAATGTAATAGGCTAGAAAACTGAATAAAAAACAAAATTAAACAAATGAAAAAGTCATACTCATAAAATCATAGCTAAGTAGATCTAGATATAGCTTATCCCTATTTGTAAAACAATTTTACAATTCTTTATTTGCTCAATTTTAAGTGGATTCGGTAACCCTTCCCAAAATACTTTCATCTTCTCCATTACTCTGTCTCCTTTGACTTTGTTTTGTCATTACTGTCAACACATGTAATGTATGTAGAAAAATGTGGGGGGAAAAACAAGGGAGGGAAGGGGCGTTAGCAGTACTGGACATACAATCTAGTTATTATCTAGACACAGACAAGATCTATGTAAGTGAATACTGGACTACATCTAAAATCCACAATCCTCACTGTCATATCATCAATAATAATAATATTATTTCGTCTTATTTGACTCGACCTTGCATTCATCCGACCGGATATGAAATTTTCGGCAATCCTTTATCGTGATACCATCAAACGTCAACCTGGAACTGACATGAACGTACCTGTTACAGTATCAACCATCTGCACTCACAACATGACCCTGGTCAACTTCGCACTGGAATACATCATGCCTGCAACCTGGCGAATGGCCTACACTGCTGTTCACTGTACAACCGACTGAACTTTGTTTTTCTTTCGGTGTCAAGGGAAATCACTCTTGCAAGCAACTGCTCGTCGTTCAGTTTTAATTTCGATCACAATGTCACATCGCGCACACAGAAGATGTTGGAACTTTGGTGCGCAAATTCTTGAACTACTTCACTTTACACTGGTCTTCATGTTTTAGCTCGCTAATTTGTTTTGTTCATTTATGTGTGCGTTTGTCGGATTCCCTCCCTCAATTAATTTTGATAACTTGTAAAAATGTTAAATGAAACTAATTTCCGTGCCCCCCCCCCTTTTTTTTTATTTTCGCTTGAAATGTGTGTTTCTGTGTCGGTATGGTTCGTTTTTCTCTTGAATGGGACGGTGAAGATCAGTGTCCGTCATTCTTTGCAGTTTCGTGTAGGCCTATGTTACGAGTTGGGTATGTTCTAGCGTGTTACGGGGTGGTATATTATGGAATTTAGGTGTTCGACTGCATTTAATAAATATCGAGAGGTTTTACTAATTATTCTGCCATACCATGCCACATACACTAATAACAATTTCGAGTAAGTTATATCAAGGACCTTGTAGGGCCACAAATTTATTACTTAAATTCCTAACAATTTCGTCTATCGTTACATATTAAAAGGACAACATCAGCAGCATCAAATGAAAATACTATAATACATAACTAGAAGTCTCCTCTAGATTCTTAAAAGATTAGGAAATCTATATCATTCTGACTCATTCACAGTTTACTTAGTAATTATTTATCTTCAGAAATATAATCTGCCTACTATCTCACAAATAATATTCTTATGTCTCAGACGACAATATTAACTCAGTAATAGCTTATAAAGGATCAAACCGTCAAGACACACTGACGTAGTTAAGATAGATCTAGATCGGCTCTAGGATGGGCTGGCAATCCCCAGCCTCATCCAGACACATCAAATTACAATTTACAAATGTGTAGATCAGTCACTCAGTCTAGATCTTAATTGCAAGTAAAGACATTATAATCTTGCATCCTTTGGTAGTACTTCTACTGGAAAAGTAGGGTCAGATTCACATCATCTCGAATCATTGTGAAGACACTTACGATTGGTTCCCTGAAACGATTTCAGGGAACTGGAGAAAATAGCTGTGGATTATTTCATTGTCTATCCTGGACATAGACATGTCTTTAACAGTCTTATGGTTCTCTCTGGCTGAACCTTAGCCGACCCCCTCGCAGGATGGAATACGCTGCATGGAGTGGAGTAAACCCAAAGATGGCTTCGCTTATATCTTCTGCAACCCCCAGCCAACTGCTCAAATTTGATTGGTGCATCCATTTCGAGCTCAGCTCGCAGTCTATTAATAGTAACAGACAAAGTTAAATTAGGATGTCAAAAGCTTTCGCAAAGTCTCTCCACCCTCTACGTTTTATGTACGAATATTCACTCCTTATTCGCCCCGTCTTCCCTTGCTAAAGTACACCCAAACCACGGGGTCGAAAACTGCACCGTCACTGTTAATTTATCCATTCGTTCTATCTTGCCCCACTTTCTTTCCATCTCTAAGAAAAAGCGTTTCCAAAAACAAACTGTCCACGGGAATAGTTCAAGGCCGTTTGCACTGGCCAAAATCAATGATGGCATGAAATAAACAAACCCGTGACCCAGCACGGTAATTCAAATCCTAACCCTGACATATCCCCCACCCCAGTGAAAATTTTAAGAAAAATTTACACGATAAGATCCAAGAAATCCCAACGTTATTGTGGTAGGGGTTAAGTAGTACTGTAGAAAGATGAGCCTTAAGCTTGAGAAGAAAAATGTAACTAAGAACGTGCATATTGGATGGACAAAAAGCATACAATTATTGATGCCACGTTCTATAGAATTTAATCTATCTAAACATTTTTACTGCACACAATCAAAATTCTCAGAAACATCTATAATAATAATGAGTATATCACCGTATACTGCTGGATTAAAGTATAACTATTATCAAATAATGAAGCCTTACTGAAGGAATAGGCTCATAATTATTTAGTCAACACACACAATTGCTGCTTATATACACATTCACACACAATATATTGTTAATTAAAATACTGTGGTATCCAATGGCAGCAGTAGCTCTGGTAGCTTGGTTTGCCATGTCTTCATCTCATTGACCCGCTGACAAGGGCGTCAGGTTTGCCAGAAGTTCAGGTCACAGTCAGGAATGACGCTGGTGGAAAGAGGATATTCACAAAAAAAAGGATTGTAAAACTGGTTCATAAAGTAATGAACAAGATAAATGTGAATCCATCCACCGTCTAGAATTGAGGGGGACAAGCACCATCCAACCCCAATACAAGACACAACACTCTTTAATAGGAATTTAAATGAGACGTGACAAAATATCAGCTTGGGAATTGTCACCGCCCGGGATAGACCGGATAACAAACCGGTATTCCTGGAGTGCAAGACTCCACCTCGTTAACCGAGCATTTTTAGCCCTGTTAGTCTTTAAGAATAACAACGGACGATGGTCCGTTTCAATTATAAACTCGGACATGAGTAGATATCGCGAAAATGCGTTTACAGCAAAAATGATAGCGAGGCACTCTCGCTCGATAATTGCATAGCGGCATTCCCTATCTAGCAACTTGCGGCTGGCGTATAGACATGGCCGCAAGGTATCGTCTCGTTCCTGTAATAACACAGCTCCCAATCCCTTGTCCGACGCATCAGTGCGGACAATAAATATTTGGTTTATATCTGGTAGTATGAGAATGGGGGAAGTGGAAAACAATCGTTGAACGGTACGAAGTGTATCAGCACATTCGGTTGTCCATTTCACTTTATTAGGAAAATTCTTTCTTGTGAGGTCCGACAACGGAGCTGTAAGCGAAGAAAAATTTGGAATGAATTTCCTATAATAGTTAAGAAAGCCCAATAAACTACGAACTTCTTTCTTAGTTCGAGGTGGTTGGAGCTTTAAGATGGTAGTTATCTTCTTGTCATCAGGAGTCTGAACGCCGTGGGCAATTGTATGGCCCAGAAAATTAATTTCATTATATCCTAAAAACACCTTACTGGGTTTCGCCGTAAGGCCAGCTCGACGAAGAGCAATAAAAACTTGTCGTAGGGCTGCGAGGTGGCCCGACCAATCGGTTTCATAAGCACAAATGTCGTCAAAATACGACAATACGGAATTCATACCCTGGAGCAATATTGTCATCATACGGGCGAAAGTAGCAGGGGCTGTAACTAACCCGAAAGGCATATAGCGCCACTGCATAAGACCCAACGGAGTCTGAAAAGCGGTATATTGCTTGCTATTCTCATCAAGCGGAATTTGCCAATAGCCTTTGGAAAGATCAATTTTAGAAAAAATCGTTGCCCTCGCTAACTGAGCAAAAAGATTCTCCTGGTTGGGAATCGGTTCAGCGTCATATATCGTAACCTCATTAAGTTTCCGATAGTCAATACAAAAACGCACGGTATCATCTTTTTTTTTCACTAAGACGGTGGGTGAGTTATATGGACTCGTCGATCGCTCTATCACTCCTAGGTGAAACATGTTACGTACCTCGGTTATTATAGTCTCTTGTGCGTGCAGCGGACGCGGGTATGGTTTAACAAAGACGGGTATATCCGTCTTTAATCTTATAACATGCTGTACCAAAGAAGTATTACCTGGTAGATCAGTAAAGACTGTAGTAAACTCGTTAAGCAAATCTCTTAAATCTTGTATTTGCGATTCAGATAAATCTGGATTTATATTTACATCCGAAGTGTTTTCAGAAGATCGAAGTGCGGGGATTGAATTCTCAATCTTAATAGGATCATCATCGTCAACTGAAACTAAGGCCGCATTGGCCTGAACAATTACATTTCGGCGATTATTCTGTCGATTATCATCGTCGGACAGGTACTGCTTTAACATATTTATATGGAAGACTTTGTCCTGTCCTCGAATCTTGATAAGATAATTTACTCGAGAAAGTCTCTTTAGAACTTTAAAAGGTCCCTTCCATGTAAGAAGGAGTTTATTTTTCGTTTCCGGAAGGAGAACAAGAGTTTGGTCTCCGACGGCCAAGGTTCGCAATCGGCTACCTTGATCACGATATTGTTTATAAAGACTAGCATGCGCAGCTGAAGATTTTTGTGCGAGCTGACATGCGTTAAGAATTCGATGGCGCAAGTCTACAACGTATTGATATGCAGGCCGCGTATCATTGTCGTCGGTGTCTGATCCGGCGAATAAATCATGGAGTATGGCCATTGGACCACGCGGCTTGCGACCATACAATAATTCGAAGGGGGAAAAACCCGTCGATGCGTTCGGCAGTTCTCGGTATGCAAAAAGAATAGCGGGGAGTTGTCGATCCCAATCACTCGGTTTATCGGCGGAAACTCGCGCAAGCATACTTTTCATAGTAGCATTCCACCGTTCACAGCAGCCATTAGACTGTGGGTGGTATGGAGACGTCAATCTTTGTTTAATCCCGACTAATTCCAAGACTTTCTTAAAAAGCTCAGAGGTAAACTGTGGACCTCTGTCCGATAAAATTTCAACGGGAAACCCAAGACGTGAAAAAATAGTAATAAGGGCTTCAGCGATATGATCAGCTGAAATGTCTTTTAGCGGAATGGCCTCTGGCCAACGGGTTGCGTAGTCAATGACAGAAAGTATAAAACGATGTCCTCTGTCTGACTTGTGTAGAGGACCAACTATATCTACGGCAACGCGCTCAAATGGTCTGGAGACCATTGGCATCTCCTGCAGAGGAGCTCGTGATGTTCTTCCTTTAGGAGTACGTCTCTGACATACGTCACATGTTGATACGAACCGGTTTACATCTGCGTAAATACTGGGCCAAAAAAATTGCGATAGTATTCGAGACTTAGTTCTGGCCTTTCCCTGGTGACCCGCCAAGGAAGTGTCATGCGCGAGACGAATAATGTCGCGACGAAAAGATCTCGGTACTACAAGCTGCATAATGGCCTCTCGCTTATTCCGAAAATTACGATATAATAAGTCATCTTCCATAAGAAACTTAGAGGTATCCGGTGCGGTAGGATCAACCTTAGCAAACAAATGTTTCAATGTGGGATCTGAATGTTGCTCATCATGAAATGCACTAGATGTTATGTTCACTTCAATAGTAGGATTACTCAATGGAATGTCTGCTCGTCGACTCGATTGTAGGCGTGTTGTCGCACACGCAACACTCTCATCCTCAGTCCAAATTTCCAAGTTACCGATAGGAAACTTATTTACTTGAGGTACATTCCCTATGATTATATCAGCCACTGGATTAGGCAGTACACATGCAGTAACAATACCTGTGAGAAAAGGTGTATCAATATAAACTTCTGCAAGACGGAATCGCTCTACAGATCCGCCAAAAGTAATACAAGTTACCTCCTTGTCCAAAAATTGTGTTGGACGGACTAGTGACTGTCGAACGCCGATAGTCGTGCATCCGGAGTCACGTAGAACAGAAGCGCGAATCGCGTTCACGCGGCCCTGGTAAAATGTTAATTCACCCAGTTCATGTAGGGCAGACATGACTGGAATAGTCTTTGATTGTCATGAAGATCCAGAATGACCGTCAGTCTTATAAGGTGTAGATTTAACCGAGCAGGCATTTGCGGATTCCACTTTCGCGTTACAAAATCTTTGTATGTGGCCTACCCTATTACACCTAAAACATATAGTACGATTAGGATCGTTTCCACGATAAGGAAGACTCTGCGGTCTATTATAATTATGATTATCATCAAAATGCACTCGTCGCGGCGGTCCCTGAGGCCGGTTATATTGTTGGCCTGGATAGTTGCCACGATAATATGGGCGAGGTTCATAAAAAGAATAACTCTGGTATCCTCGACGCGGGGATACATTACCTCGATTCGGGAAATCTCTCTGTCTAAAAAAAGGCGGCTCTGATTGAGAGCGCGGATTTGGGCCCTGACGACGAGTCGGCCTTGAACGATCGTGTCCGGTTGGCGCTCCTTTGCCTACGTTGGCATAACACGGTGCTGTAGCTGAAGGCTTTGCTAAAGAACGATTTGGGTGGGCGGACGCGTAACGTTCCGCGCACGATGTGATTTCTTCAGAGGATGTCGGTGCCCTCTCTTTAAGGTGGGCAACTAAATCGGAATGACATGCCGTATAGATTTGGTCCTTTAAGACCAAATCGTAAAGTTGGGAATAATTTCCGGCAGTTACGTTCGCGAGCTCAATCCAGCGATCTAAATAATGTTTCAGCCGATTCACATAAGTTGAGAAATTTTCAGATGGCTCAGGTTTACATGAGCGAAATCTTTGATGAAAGCCATCCTCGGTATGCTGGAATCGCTTAAGCAGTGCTGTTTTAAGCTTGTCATAATCGTTGGCATCCTCTACCTTGAGGCTATGAAATACTTCTAAAGCCTTACCTGTTAATAAATTGGACAGGCATGAACTGTACATCGCCTGCTGCCATCCGACGCATTTAGCGTGTAGCTCGAACCGATGTAAATATGCGTCGATCCGGTCGAGTTTTTCATTAAATGGTGGTAGTTTTGGTTTAGTAGCATAAGTATTGGTGGCAGTAGTGGGTGTTACAAGCGATTGTTGCTCTAACTTTTTCATTGCAAGTTCATGCTTGTCACAAATCCCAGACTGGGAGATGTAATAAGTTATGACAGGACAACAATCACGAACAAACAAGTTAACACTTAACAGAACAATCCATCAGACTCACACATTTATTAAACATAATTATACATATAATAGCGCAATTACATATATTATATTACTGAAATGACTGCCGTACAACGGCCTTATTCTCACACACACGCTCCCTCGGATCCACAATCCGGTAGTTACTCCTAAAGGCACTTCGGCCTCAGCCTCCCCCTCAGGGTCTTAATAGTACATTAATGATTCACTGGCACCGCAGTCTCTCAATAGCACCTTCCTATTGTCATACACCTTAGCACTCCCCTAGCACCTCAGCAGGGCAATAACACATTAGTAATTCCATAGCCATCAACATGGCAACAACCTAGTATCAGTTCACTAGCCTATCAACATGGCAACAATATAGTCTCTCATTCACTCTCATATCTACGTCCCTGTCCGTGGCCTGACTGCCACGACTTTATGTGCCTCTACTGTCCTGCACTGACAGCCTCACTTCTGGCCTATGTGTGGCCTCCGGCCCTATGCTGGCCTATCCCCTGTGCTCATCGAGGTGGCTCTGCGGCCCGTCCCCGACACCTACAAGAATAACATTACATTGGTATAATACCCTACCATTTCTATTCACTCCACCTCTCCTTACAACCCATGAAACGTACACACACTAGTTCACCTTTCACTCACCGCACATCTTACGGTAACACACTTCCATCGGAGTACACACTACTCACTCGCGCTACAAATCCATGAACTCACTTTCATCTATCGCTCGTGGCGCACATTGCTATATCCAATATCAAGGACTTCCACATTCCTCACATATACTTATTCACATCATGGTAATAGACGAATATAATATAATACATCAATCATAATAATCAATCAACATTCTACATACCAGTCATAACTGGAAAGACTTTCTCCTAGTCTTCTCGACTGCTCCCTTTATGTCTGCCCGATGGGCTATTATTCACAGATCCGCTCCCTAGGACCTTCTAACTTGCAGTGATAGTTATACAGCGCTTTCGCCTCCTTCAGACCCCCCACTCATGACATGCACGACTTTCTCACTTGTCTCCGTGCGTTAATTTTACTCTCCTCTCCCCCCGTAATTATTAACTATCGCTCACTCCACTCGTGACATCATCCCCCACCCCAAAAAAATTAATGCAATTAATTTCAAATCGCATCAAGATGACTGTCAACGAGTGAGCCTGAGCAATACCTACATTAAAAATGACCTACCAATGCCCCCAGCACATAAAATACCGGGATCAGGGGAAAATATGGGGGTCAATATGCCATGCATTATGCATATATGTATCACATCATCAATAGCTAACTAAACTTAATAATACAGAATCGAAAACCAATCAACCTATCAACCATTCTTCATATCATATTTATAATGTCAATATTTTAAAGTCGACTTATTCACACAGATCCTGTCAATGTTCCTGTCCTCCGATGTATAAGCTCCTGAACTCTTCGCCTAGGCTCGACTAAGGTAGTCGGCGATATGATTGCTGGTTCCTGGAATTGGTTGAATAACGAAGGTGTACGGCTGCAAAGCCAATGCCCATCTAGACAAGCGTGGGCTGGACGAACGATTCTTCGACAAAAATGTCAGTGGCTTGTGGTCTGTCTGGATACAAAATTCTCGTCCCATGAGATAACGTCCCAGTTTCTGGACGGACCAGACAATGGCAAGACACTCACGCTCTATCACAGAATACTTTCTTTCTCTCTGCAATAACTTCCTACTGACATAACATACAGGATGGAGACATTCGTTCTTCTCCTGTAGAAGACAAGCGCCGACACCAGAGTCCGACGCATCCGTTCTGAGGATAAAATTAGATCGAAAATCGGGTAATATCAGAATGGGTGACGATGATAATGCTGTCACCAAATTATCAAATGATGTCTGACATTCAGACGTCCACTGGACCTTATCGGGTTGTCCCTTCTTAGTAAGGTCAGTAAGAGAAGATGACAAGGAGGAAAAATTTGGAATGAACTTTCTGTAATAATTTAAAATCCCCACCAAGCTTCTGACTTGTTTCTTTGTTTTTGGGATTTGCAACCCTACTAACTTGTCAATTTTTGTTACTTCAGGTCTCTGAACACCTCTACCCACAATATGTCCTAAGAATACTATCTCTGGACATGCCAAATCCATCTTTGCGGGTTTAGCAGTTAACCCAAAATGACGTAATCGTTGAAAAATTACTGTTAGTGTCTGAATATGATCAGACCATGTCGACGTATGGCATGCTATATCGTCAAAGAATGACACGACATTAGGTATGTCCTTCAACACTAATCTCATTAATCGTGCAAACGTCGCTGGCGCGTTTACCAACCCAAATGGCATGACCTTAAATTGGAATAATCCAATGGGCGTTTGGAACGCCGTGTATTGTTTAGATTCCTCAGTAAGCGGGATTTCCCAATAACCTTTCGTCAAATCTATCTTGGAAAACCACGTGGACCCGGCCAATGAAGCTATTAATTCCTCCTGAAACGGGATAGGCTCCCTATCGCCTACCGTAATAGTGTTCAGTCTTCGAAAATCAATACAGAACCGCACCGATCCATCAAGTTTTTTCACGAGGACGATGGGTGATGAATACGGCGATGTTGATGGTTCTATCACATCTAACTCCAACATTGACTCCACTTCCTTTATGACTCTATCTCTCGAAGAAAACGGCAACGGATACGGTCTAAGAAATACTGGCTTATCCGAAGTCAACTTTATTTGGTGCTGGATCACCGTAGTGCGACCCGGCAAATCCGTAACAACATCCGGAAATGACGCTAACAGGGTCTCAAGTTCCCTACTCCTTGAACTCGTAAGGTCAGGGTTAATGTTAACGTCCCTGTAACCTTGTGTCGGAGTTAACTCCGGCAATTGAATTTGTAACTCCTCCTGCGCCTCGGTGTCGCTTACGTCACAGTCCAACTGGTCTACGACCCCCGTACAAGCCGTAGAGAAGACAGTCTCCTTTGGTCTTGTCTGTGCACACAGATACTGTGGTCTCTCATAAAATCTCTGTAGCATATTAACATGGAAAACCTTACTCGTTCCATCAATGTGGATAGCGTAATCTACCTTTGAAACAACTCGCTCAATAACATAAGGACCTTTCCATGTCATCAATAACTTATTATGGTCCGTAGGTAACAACAACAGAACCTTGTCTCCTGGCTTAAAAATTCTCAGTTTGGACCCTCTATCTTTATAGTCTTTTGCTCTTTTCGAAGCGATACCAGAAGCTTCTTCTGCTATAGTGCGCGCTGAAGATAGTCTTTCTCTTAAATCAACAAGGTACTGAAACCTTTTTAAACGGTTCCGAAACCGTGGGGATCTTTTGACGAGGAGCCTGGGGTGAACGACCCTTATGCGTCGTCTTTTGGCACGCACTGCACGTCTTACAATATAAACGTACATCTCTGTATACTGACGGCCAATAAAAATCTTTCAGAATTCTCTGCTTGATTCTAGCACTTCCCATATGATCCGCTAATGGAACATCATGGGCCAGACGCAATACTGTAGCAATTAACGACCGTGGCACGACGACCTGCTTTTGAACGGAAGCCACTGTGACGTACATACGGAACAGAATGCCCCCCTGGACAAAAAAAGAAGATGACCCGTTCTTATATCTCCTCGTTTTCTCGGTTCGCGCTTCCCCAAAACATGGGTTTAATGATGGGTCCTCCCTTTGTAATCTCGCCAAGCGCTCTGGCGTGATATCTAGGTTGACCGCTGGCGTAGCCAAAGGTCTAATCTTATCTTTATCGGCTACCCGTCGGCGTGTTTCGACCGCGGCGCAAAAGTCAATACCTTTTGATTGCGACCATGCTTGCACGTTCTCATCGGAAGGGGAAACTACCCGTGATACATTCCCAATGATGAGCTGGGCGCCTGGAAAACAACCAACGACTGCTTCGACTTCCCCGCTAAGGAAAGGTGTATCTATCATTATTTTTGCCATGGGTAATTTCTCAATGGCCCCCGAAAATTGGATGCACGGGACAGTCTCACCTGTAAGCTGTGAATCCCGAATGCAGTCTCTATGCACTCCCACAACGGTAGATCCTGTATCTCGTAAAACCGAGACCGGTTCGTCCCCAACAAACCCCGGATAAACCCTAAGACCACCTCCTGTATGACATGAATTTATAACGGGGATCTTTCTCCCACAAGGTAAAACACCGGAAGATAATAACTTCTCACAACTGGGACACTTAGAATACTGTCCGCCTCCGTTGTCCGATGTAACACACGCAGCCGCATGATGAAATTTATTTGGGGAACATGGACTGGAGCTACTGTCCACGTTCGCGGCTATCCTACCTGCAGGGCAGTTCACGCTGATGTGATCTGCTCTTCCGCAGTTCCAACACTTCGCGGCCCTACACTCGCGCGAAAAGTGACCCACGCGTCCGCAAGTCCAACACTCCGCTCCCTGTGCTGTACTAGGCCTGGGTCCCCGTGACCCATCGCGACCGGAACTAGAGTCCCTATGCCGTCGGTTATCGGCAAAGGTTACGACTCGCCCCCGGCCATTACCGCGACCTAGCCCTCCTGCTCGGTCAAACTTACCGGATCCATATGCCGGTGGTTGGTGATAGCCCCTACGCTGCCACTGGGCTTGCCCGCTATAGGCACCACGCTGACGCGACCTGTCCCTAAGTCCTGCCGGCGACCCCTCGACAACGGCGACGAACCCAGCATCTTGGACGTACGCCCTGGCGACTGGTTTGGACGGATGCGCCGTACGGTATGCCTCCGCCAACTTAGACGCCTCCTGCACCGTCGCGGGTTCGTTCTCTTTCAGGAAAGCCACCAGATCTTTGTGGCACGACGCGTACAGCTGGTCACGGATCATTAGGTCTTTCAGTTTAGCAAAATCCGTGCCCACATGCGCCAAGTCTACCCAGTTCGCGAAATACTCCGTCAGTCTCGCGACGAAGGCAGCAAAGTCCTCCCTGGTATCTGCACGTGCTCGCCTAAACTGCTCCCGGAAATATTCCTCGGTACGCGCAAATCGGCGAAGCAACAAAGCCTTCAGCTTATCGTAATCTTGCACGTCTTCGCGCTGTAGCTCTTTAAAGTAGGTTAACGCTCGCCCCTGCAAAAGCGACGCCAGGTACGTGGCCCATAATTCCTTATTTTCCCCCCATTGCAATTGTGCGTTCAGTTCGAACCTGTAAAGGAAGGCGTCTATGTCGTCCTTCCGGTCGTCGAACGTAGGGAGCTTAATCCTAACGCCACCTCTATTGTGTACCTGCCGCTCAGCCGTTTCTGTTGGCGCATTCCTTTTGATTTCCAACTCGGCGATCTTTACTTGCGCCTCTATCTCCTTTAACCTTATCTCCCTTTCCTGCTCCTTATCCTGTCTCTCCTGTCGCTGAGCTTCTAACTCCTTTTCCTGAGCCTCTTTTTCTCGCTCTCTATCCTTAGCACGCTCATCGCGCATTTCTGCCTGCTGTTCTTTAATCCAGCCGCGTAGCTCTTCTCCCTCCAGGCCAAGTTCCTTACCCAACTTCATTAGTTGTTGGAGTTCCGCCATTTCACCGATTTATGGTTATGGTATCTATTATAAGACGACCAACCTGTCGGTATGATCACTAGCGATACGACCAGAGACCTGAGATCACACCAGATATAACAAAACCCAAATACAATTCAGAAACACCCCTAACTAAACATTCTACAGCCTACTCTCTCTAACTAATTGTATGTTTATAAAATGTCTAGCACTATTAAATAACAAAACGAAAGGGAAAAGATAAGAATGAGAAAATTCAGTAGAAGGACCACAAGTACGTCAAGGACAACGAACCAGACTAAGACAAAGGCCTAAAAAATGGAAAAAAAATGCACCCTAAATACGCCGATTACACTACAAGGTACGAACAAGAACAGAGTCTGAAAAAAAAGAACGTATTTACAGACAGGTAAGAGAGGGACAAGAGAAACGTCTTCCTAAAACAACGAGGAAGATATCGACGCTACAACTAAACAATATTACAGGTCCCTACAGAACTGTTCACTGTGATGAACGAAGTTCCAAAGTTTACCACACCTTTTTAAAAGGATAAACTAAGTTCAACACAGCAAACCAGCGCCACCGCCCGTATAATCAATTACAACGAAAACAGCAAAAACAGGGAAACAGACAGATGAAAAGACAGCCCTTAATCCAGGGTACAAAATTTTAGACTTTTACTTAACTTTCAATTTTTGAAATTTTGAGTAAACTCCTCCCTTTAATCGGAGCTCTGGCTGCTCGTCTCCTCAGGCTGCACGCACACACACTGTCTCTCTGAAATTTAAGTACACATTAATACATATTCATCAAAATACATGCATCAATACATATTATTATTCATAAACATACCTAAATCATATCATCATGAAATTTCCATTCATCCCACGAACAAGGCAGCACAAATACCTACTAACTAACTACAACTAAATATTACGAAAATGGACGAGTCACAATGGACGAGCCCCCAATGTCACAACGGACGAGCCCCCAATGTCACAACGGACGAGCCCCCAATGTCACAACGGACGAGCCCCCAATGTCACAAATCCCAGACTGGGAGATGTAATAAGTTATGACAGGACAACAATCACGAACAAACAAGTTAACACTTAACAGAACAATCCATCAGACTCACACATTTATTAAACATAATTATACATATAATAGCGCAATTACATATATTATATTACTGAAATGACTGCCGTACAACGGCCTTATTCTCACACACACGCTCCCTCGGATCCACAATCCGGTAGTTACTCCTAAAGGCACTTCGGCCTCAGCCTCCCCCTCAGGGTCTTAATAGTACATTAATGATTCACTGGCACCGCAGTCTCTCAATAGCACCTTCCTATTGTCATACACCTTAGCACTCCCCTAGCACCTCAGCAGGGCAATAACACATTAGTAATTCCATAGCCATCAACATGGCAACAACCTAGTATCAGTTCACTAGCCTATCAACATGGCAACAATATAGTCTCTCATTCACTCTCATATCTACGTCCCTGTCCGTGGCCTGACTGCCACGACTTTATGTGCCTCTACTGTCCTGCACTGACAGCCTCACTTCTGGCCTATGTGTGGCCTCCGGCCCTATGCTGGCCTATCCCCTGTGCTCATCGAGGTGGCTCTGCGGCCCGTCCCCGACACCTACAAGAATAACATTACATTGGTATAATACCCTACCATTTCTATTCACTCCACCTCTCCTTACAACCCATGAAACGTACACACACTAGTTCACCTTTCACTCACCGCACATCTTACGGTAACACACTTCCATCGGAGTACACACTACTCACTCGCGCTACAAATCCATGAACTCACTTTCATCTATCGCTCGTGGCGCACATTGCTATATCCAATATCAAGGACTTCCACATTCCTCACATATACTTATTCACATCATGGTAATAGACGAATATAATATAATACATCAATCATAATAATCAATCAACATTCTACATACCAGTCATAACTGGAAAGACTTTCTCCTAGTCTTCTCGACTGCTCCCTTTATGTCTGCCCGATGGGCTATTATTCACAGATCCGCTCCCTAGGACCTTCTAACTTGCAGTGATAGTTATACAGCGCTTTCGCCTCCTTCAGACCCCCCCACTCATGACATGCACGACTTTCTCACTTGTCTCCGTGCGTTAATTTTACTCTCCTCTCCCCCCGTAATTATTAACTATCGCTCACTCCACTCGTGACAATGCTCTCTTTCCTTTTCTCTCTCTCTTTCTTTTTCTCTTTCTTCTTTTTCTCTCTCTCTTGCTTCTTTTTCTCTTTCTCTTTCTCTTCTCAAAACGCGTACACGCAGTGTCTTCTGTTACCACTGCAAAATTATTCTCTCTAGATCTATCTTCACCGTGAAATTGTCACGTGAACAAAAATTTATTATATCTCTCTCTCATATGTCAATACCAGATTACAATTCAACGTGGTTTTAGCACGTGAAACACCTCAGGCATATATTGCAAACATATTAATGTTAGTATAGTAGTTCAAAGTTTATAATAAGCAAAAAGAAATACAATAAACAGGACGTATACTGACAAGTAAAACGAACGATAACAGACCCTACAAGTCCTAACTTATATTACAGAAAGTTTAAGAAAAAGACAGGAGAGACATCTTCCTAAAGAAAAGTGAGGAAGTAAGAAACGCCACAATCTATACGAATAATGGATCCCTAATAGAACTATTCACAGTGAAGCAAATCCCCCCGAGTTATTATAAATAGCCACCAAGGCACTCCAATATCCTTCGTAATGGCAAAGAAGATATGCTAAACTATGATCCCAACCAACCTCCCGCACTTAAACTAAACATATAGTAAAAAGTAAAATGGCCTGGAAAACACACACAGAGCGGAAAGTACGTCGCCCTCCTCAAGACTGTTAGATAGATCTAGATCGGCTCTAGGATGGGCTGGCAATCCCCAGCCTCATCCAGACACATCAAATTACAATTTACAAATGTGTAGATCAGTCACTCAGTCTAGATCTTAATTGCAAGTAAAGACATTATAATCTTGCATCCTTTGGTAGTACTTCTACTGGAAAAGTAGGGTCAGATTCACATCATCTCGAATCATTGTGAAGACACTTACGATTGGTTCCCTGAAACGATTTCAGGGAACTGGAGAAAATAGCTGTGGATTATTTCATTGTCTATCCAGGACATAGACATGTCTTTAACAGTCTTATGGTTCTCTCTGGCTGAACCTTAGCCGACCCCCTCGCAGGATGGAATACGCTGCATGGAGTGGAGTAAACCCAAAGATGGCTTCGCTTATATCTTCTGCAACCCCCAGCCAACTGCTCAAATTTGATTGGTGCATCCATTTCGAGCTCAGCTCGCAGTCTATTAATAGTAACAGACAAAGTTAAATTAGGATGTCAAAAGCTTTCGCAAAGTCTCTCCACCCTCTACGTTTTATGTACGAATATTCACTCCTTATTCGCCCCGTCTTCCCTTGCTAAAGTACACCCAAACCACGGGGTCGAAAACTGCACCGTCACTGTTAATTTATCCATTCGTTCTATCTTGCCCCACTTTCTTTCCATCTCTAAGAAAAAGCGTTTCCAAAAACAAACTGTCCACGGGAATAGTTCAAGGCCGTTTGCACTGGCCAAAATCAATGATGGCATGAAATAAACAAACCCGTGACCCAGCACGGTAATTCAAATCCTAACCCTGACAGCCTACATGCCTAATTTCTTTAGTCGTTTCAACCTACGACCACCCACTGCCTTTGGCTGATTCGATACCGGTGGATGTCAGATTGCGTAGAGGACGCGACTGTAAGAGGTCCTTTGGTCTCTCGGGGGCCTCAGCCTAGTGCTGTTGGCCCCGACGCGGTTGGTACTATATACGACCCTTTTCGTCTTTGCAGACGGTCTTCGCAGCAGTTTCTGACTTCAAGACAGATGCCGAGAGCAGCTCCTCTCATGACTAATCCGTCCGATATTCGATTTACATCTTCGGTCACAGAGTGAGCACATATACTCGCCTTCGTTTGTGACTTCATTCGTCTTTTCCTTCCTTTTCTGTCTGTTTGCTTCCCTAATTTCTCTTTGATTTTTTTCAAATTTGGCAGCACCTTTCCTGACGGCTCCCTTCCAGGTCATTCGATCTTCTGCCACATTTTCCCATAATTTTGCATCGATCCCAAAATCTTTCAGTGTGGTTCTGCAGATATCTTTGAAACGTAGTTTTGGTCTACCTCTTTGACGTTTTCCCTCTTTTAGCTCACCATACAGTATCTGCTTTGGGATTCTGCTATCATCCATTCTTTTGACATGTCCTATCCACCTGAGTCGTCTTGTTCTCAGTGTTGCTTGAATTGAGGTGAGCTTTGCTCGTTTGAGAACTTCGTTGTTGGTGATTTTGTCCTGCCATCTGATGTCCATGATTTTCCGCAGGCATCGAAGATGGAAGCTGTTTAATCTTTTTTCGTGTCTTGTATAGGTGGTCCACGTTTCGCAGCTATACAACAAGGTACTGATGACACAAGCTTGATAAATAAGAATTTTGGTCTTGAGTGTCAGCTTTTTGTTGTTCCAAGCTCTCTGAGATAACCTCCCAAAAGTTGTAGCTGCTTTCCCAATTCTGGCGTTTAGTTCTTCATCCAGGGATAGCGATGCTGTTACTGTGGAGCCAAGATAGGTAAACTTTTCAACAGAGTATGTACCGGTATGTGTGAGTATTAAAAAACCTTGGCCGCTTTTCTTCCAAGCTGTTCTGTGGAACTGTAGTACAGTAGTAAAATCCTTTTTTCTTTTCATTTTAAGCTCAACATAGCTATGAGTTACACCTAGGCCTACATGGTGCGCCCTGCCCACTATCCCCAAGTGGTCTATGTAATTTACATGTATACTGTATGTACATGTTTAGTAAACGCACGGTCTCGGTGATTCTGTGCGAAGAATTCCGCTTCAACGCCGGTGACTTGCACCGGTGGCGAATCAGCCAAAGCGTCAAGATGACGAACGGTGGCACCAGCCTCTCTGGTGGGACCACTAAGCGATACAAAGTGCCCACCGTTCCGATAATTGAGGACCGGTGGGGCACTACAATCGGATCCCAGGAGCAAATATAATATGTACAGTAATATTACAGAAGTAGGCTACCTCCGGTCCGAGTATAATATTACAGAATAGCCTCCCGCTCCAAATCTCATTGCAAATAACCCCGACCGCCACCCCATCCCCACCCAAATATAATAGAGGGGTGGTACTTTTGTATAACTTCCCGCCTGATAAGACTAATTATTCAAACAGGGTTAAAAATACGAAGAAAAAAAAGGGTCGGTAACTACATGTAATAACCGCCCACCCACCCCACCCCATCCTTTTCTTCCTGTCATACATGGTATACGTTTTAATTTTTGACCCAAGCCCTGTTGCGACCTCATAGACTTTCTGTTGTTTGGTACGTGTATTGCCCTAAACACGACCCAACACTGTCGAAACAAATTACTTTAGAGAAGGTGAAATATATTAGGCCTATACATGTATAGTAATACAGTGTATGTACCGGTATGTGTGAGTTTTAAAAAACCTTTTGCCGCTTTTCTTCCAAGCTGTTCTGTGGAACTGTAGTACAGTAGTAAAATCCTTTTTTCTTTTCATTTTAAGCTCAACATAGCTATGAGTTACACCTAGGCCTAAATGGTGCGCCCTGCCCACTATCCCCAAGTGGTCTATGTAATTTACACGTATACTGTATGTACATGTATAGCCTATGCTCACTGTGATAATTAATATCTACGAGGACGTCAGTGTAAATTTCCATGTCCCAGGTATATCGGCTTTGATTTATTTTTTTTTAAGGGAAGAAAAGGAAAATTCATCTGCAGCACGTTCACTACTTTCAGGGTATCCTACTACAGTGTAATTAAGCTAGCCATCTATGAAAGCGCTTAAGCGCATAACGCTGAAACAGAGACTGTGTACCGTACACAGAACTGTTGTCTACATTGTAGGCTACTGCAATTTCTTCAGGTGCCAAACATGCTTATCTGATAATTTCATGCAATTTATCCATCTTGATTGTGGCATGGAGTGGTGAATCAGTTACACATAATTATGGTGCCGCAAGGACAAATCAAATCGTAACTTGCTGTTGTTGCATGGAAGCATGTTTTTAGTTGTTTTTTTTCACCTACCCTGCAGTATAATCACAATACATGTACTACAAGTAACAAGTAGTTTAATTGTTCTTTCACAAACGTTTATCTCAATAGTCAGGCCCATTACTTACACTGTACATGAATGTTCAATGTCAGGTCAGAAAAATCTGCTACTGGTAACATGTAATCCAGTACAACCTGTTTCATGAACTGGTACGCTAGCATGGTATCAGTGGGCGTGCACCTGTCGGTGCAAACGGCCAGGGCGGAGGAGGTTTCATCTAACCCAACGGCCACATGCTAGGGCACAATGTGACCCTCAGTATTTGAGTCCTTCATATTGGCCCCCGGTAGCGGTGTGGTCATAGGCTTGTTTGCCTAAATCACAGACGAAGAATTGAGCAAACTTCCCGGACGCAGCTTCGAAGCTGGCGGCAGCAGGCCAGTGGTTGATTGATAGGGCAGATAGCAATATACCGTCACTCTGGCCTGGATATCGTGACACAGAGCATCCACCAGTATTGGTGTTCTTTGGTTTGGGTCTTTCACCCTAGTCAGTTGGGACTGCGAGGCTGTGGAGTAGCCTACAGGCAGCCGGCCAGGCAATATGACTGTCCCTCTGGCATCCTCCTGCACCTGGATACATTTCCAGTCGTCTTGACCCTGTCTTGCCACTTGGATAAGTTGTGTCCAGGCGAGAGAGTGAGTCTGATGTTTGCGCAGCTCTTTCCCACTAAAAACAAATTCTTTGCGCCAGTCTTAACACTCACCTCGTCTTCTTTCATCTTTGTCTCGTCTTCTTTCCTCTCAAAATTCCAACGGCGATGGGCGAGTGCGGTGGCAGCAGGTTTGGATAGACTGGAAGCTGTTAGCACAGACCTACACGTTGGTGGCTGTGGGCTATGGTCGCTTCATCGTCGATTGAAGTGGAGGCGTGGGGAGGCAGCACCCACAGTAGCTGAGCAGCCTTATTTAAGGATAGCACTGCTCACCTCAACTGAGGAAGGGGCTAGAAAAGGTGCCCTAAAGAAAGCCCACTTCACATCACCCTGACTGGTATACCGCGACCAGTGGGGATCCCTTTTTGCGGTCGAAACAAAAAGAAATTCAGCTTACTCAGGCTAGGAGCCTGGAATATACGCACACTACAGGACAACTCAAACAACCCGGAAAGACGCACTGCACTTATTGCCATTGAGCTCAGCAGGTACAACCTGGACATAGTGGCACTCAGTGAAACCAGACTCCCTGATAGTGGCCAACTCAAAGAGCTCAGTGGTGGATACACCTTCTTCTGGAAAGGCAAGGGTGCAGTCGAACCGAGACAGCATGGTGTTGGGTTTGCAATTAAAAATGACCTTGTCAGAAACTTGCAGTCCATGCCAATTGAAATAAATGACAGGCTAATGACACTCAGGATCCCAGTTGGGAAAAGCCAGTCAGCCACCCTCATTAGCGCATATGCGCCCACCATGACAAACCCAGATGAAGCCAAAGACAAGTTCTATTCTGATCTAGAATCTGTCATATGCTCTGTCCCGGCAGCTGATAAGCTGATTCTCTTGGGGGACTTCAATGCTAGGGTTGGCTCCGAAATCTCAGCGTGGCCAAATGTTTTGGGCCCTCATGGAGTTGGTTCATGCAATAACAATGGGTTGCGCTTACTTACTTTGTGCGCTGAATTTGGCCTGTTCATTACCAACACAAATTTTAGTCTCCCCGTGAGAAACAGAACGTCATGGATGCATCCCCGCTCAAAGCATTGGCATCTCATAGACTATGTCATTGTGAGGAAGACTGGCAGAAAGGATGTCCTTGTAACAAAGGCGATGTGTGGTGCCGAGTGTGGAACTGACCACAGACTCATTGTTTGTAAGCTCAGACTAACATTGAGGCGCAATAGACGCCCTCAAGGGAAAGCGCCACCTAAACGCCTAAATGTTTCAAAACTCTGCTCAGCTGAGAAACAGAGCAAGCTCTCATCAGAACTCTCCTCAAAATTGAATTGCGTGACTTTTGACCCTGAGAACATTGAACAGAGCTGGACTGACCTAAATACGACTGTACACTCTTGCGCCAGCAGCACAGTTGGTTTTCCTGTCCGCAAGCACCAGGACTGGTTCAATGATAATGATAATGAAATCAAAGTGCTCATCAAAGAAAAAAATAGTCTCATCCAAGCTCACTGCAGTGACCCCTCTTCCACAGCAAAAGCTGATGCACTGCGTGCATGTAAGGGTGTACTCCAGAAGAAGCTGAGGAAAATGAAAAATGACTGGCTTGAAGAGCGAGTAAGAGAAACTCAGAAATATGCCGACACAAACAACACTAGAAAGTTCTTTGAGAGCATCCGAGCTGTGTTTGGACCATCCCGCTCTGGCACTACGCCACTTCTTGCGTCAGATGGTTCAACACGCATTGTTGAATTGAATGCCATAATTCAGCGTTGGGCAGAACATTTCGGAGGTGTGCTAAATCGGCCATCAAATATAAATACTGAGTCCATTGACCGCCTCCCTCAGACTCCTATTAATGCAGCTCTTGCCAAGCCATTCACAGCAAATGAGACCCGAACTGCCACAAATCAGAATGATGTCCTTTAACAAATCACCAGGCGTGGATTCAATTCCTGCTGAGGTGTATGCCTTCGGTGGAGAAAAGCTTATTGAAAGGTTGACCGAGTTGTTCAATCATATGTTGAAAGCAGGGAAGCTGCCACAGGACTTCAAAGATGCTTCAATCATCCATCTGTACAAAAACAAAGGGACAGCCAAGTCTGTGACAACCATCGGGGAATCTCTCTACTTTCAATTGCTGGCAAAATATTGGCAAGAATGCTTCTGAATCGCCTTCTTGATCACCTCTCGTCAAATGACTTGCTTCCCGAGAGCCAATGTGGCTTTCGCAAAGAGAGGGGAACGGCGGATATGATTTTTGCTGCCAGACAGATTCAGGAAAAATGCATGGAACAAAATAAAGCGCTGTATATCACATTTGTTGACCTCACAAAAGCATTTGACACAGTGTGTCGTGAAGGCCTCTGGAAAATCTTGGCGAAGTTTGGGTGTCCACCCGAATTCATCACAATAATGCGCCAGTTTCATGATGGCATGCAAGCTGCAGTCAAAAGCAACGGCAGTGTTTCAGAGCCCTTTGCTGTCACAAATGGGGTAAAACAGGGTTGTGTCTTAGCCCCAACTCTGTTCAGCATCATGTTCTCGGCAATGCTACAAGAAGCCTTTAGCTCTCCTCCTCAAGGGGTAAGCATCAAGTACCGAACTGATGGCAGTCTATTCAACCTCAGGAGACTTCAGGCAAAAACCAAAACCAAAAGTACTCAAGTCTGTGACCTACTATTTGCTGATGATTGTGCACTTCTGGCACACGATGAGGATAGCATGCAAAACTGTGTTGATAAGTTCTCTAGTGCCTGTGACAACTTTGGCCTCACAATAAGCACAAAGAAGACGGAAGTGCTCCATCAGCCTTCTCCAGACGACAAGTATCCTGTGACCCCAAATATCAAAGTCCATGACAGTCTTCTGAAGGTGTCGGAGAACTTCACCTATCTTGGCAGTACACTGTCTTCCGCGGCTCGTGTTGATACTGAAATTCTCTCAAGAATCAGCAAAGCCAGCTCTGCTTTTGGCAGGCTTCGAAAGAGAGTGTGGGATGTTGCCGGCATTCGCACAGACACTAAGCTGAAAGTGTACAATGCTGTGGTCCTTCCCACCCTACTCTATGGGGCTGAAACCTGGACAGTGTACCAATCGCATGCCAGAAAGCTAAATCACTTTCATCTGGCCTGCCTTAGAAAGATCCTAAGGATCAAATGGCAGGATAAAATTCCAGACACTGAGGTCCTCAATCGTGCCAAGGAATTGAGCATCTTCTGCCACCTGAAAAAAATTCAGCTACGTTGGGCAGGACATGTTGTCAGAATGCCCGACTCCAGACTCCCTAAGCAAATCTTCTTCTCTGAGCTCTCCAATGGAACGAGGAATGTTGGGGCCCCAAAGAGACGTTACAAAGACACTCTCAAGCAATCACTGAAAGCCTTTGCCATTGATGTGAGTGAGTGGGAAAAGCTCTCGCTTGATCGTGCAAATTGGAGGGCGGCCCTTACCAGAGGCAGCAAAGCATGGGAAGCTGACAAGAGTCCAGCAGGCTATCAAAAAAAGAGAACGGCGCAAGAAAAGGCCCAGTGGTACTGAACCAACGGAGCACTCTTGTCATTTATGCGGAAGACCCTTCAGGGCAAAAATAGGACTTATCAGTCACATGAGAAGCCATAAGTCATGAAAGAACAGTCTTTCCATTCTGTCCTCTAGTTCTCTTTATTGTCCATGTGTTGAAATTCTCAACAATTTCTGTTCTTTATTCCTCTGGTGTTGTTAAGGTCATCATCATACCTGATGGACGAACTATTATTATTATTACATGAATGTTGTTCTTCAGCGTGGGTAGCATAAGTAAATATATTGCATGTTTATCGGAAGCTTATCAGGAATACATCTTAGCCCTTTGAATGCCAGCAATGTGCAAACGTTAAATTACCATTTGTAACGTGGCCAATAAATTTTAAGAAAAGTGACCGCCATTTTTAGAAATTAATGTTTCATTATATTAGATTTTCATAAGCAATTTCAGAAGACTGTAGTTACCGTATCTAAAAGTAAAAAGGAAATTGAAAATGGTGACTTTCCAGCCTTGGCAAACAAAGGGTTAAAACTGAGCCACAAAAAGTATTGCAACATACTTTTAGAAGGCTGTAACATTTGAACCGCTGGAGATAACTGAATGAAATAGAAAGTCTTGTCATCTTTAATTCAATTTTTATTGATCCCATAAATAAGCATTTCAGGCAAGATTGAAACGATCAAAACACTTGGCCCGTCAGGCTGAGACCTCATAACACTGTGCCCAATATGAGGCCTAGCACTGTCATGCTGAAATACAATTTATTTTAATGTCTGGATTTTTTTTTTTTTTAATTAAAAAAGAGTGCCACCACAGGTTCCAGAATTTCATTCACGTAACGCTGCCCCATCAGCTTTCCCTTGTACATGTAGTACTACTTGGAGAGTGGAGGTCTTCCCATGGCCGGCTTTGGGCCCAGATCTCAATCCCATCGAACATTGTGTGGGACATTTTTGGCAGGTGCATCTCCGAACTCAATATCAATGTTTATGGACTGACTGCTCCAATGACTCATGCATGGAATGCGATTCCACAAGAAAAGATAACAAACATTATCAGGTCAATGAACTGCCGATGCCATTCTGTAACTGACGCTCAAGGGGATCATAAACTCGTACACGACAACGGATACTGAACAGTGAAGTGTTGATGTGTTGTTTTTCAAGCGACAGCAAAACTAATCTTTTCGAAAGGCCATGAGAATGAATTTTTTATTTCAGCATCTTTTCTTCATACATGTAAATCCATGTCAAAATGATACCTTCAGTGAACCAAAAATATGTTGTTGATTTTTCTTTTGTGTATGCAAAATGATCTGGAAGAGATTTTCCAGTCGAGACTCGAGCGCGGGAAACTCTTCTTCCGGGTGGCTTCATCTAGTTTGACTTTGTCGATTTTCGAGTCATACGTGAAACACGTGTATCAATGAGTATCATGGATGATGGCGTATTATTGTTGTAAATGTATAAGGAAAATAATACAGACATGTGCCATGGATTATCTCCAGACCCCCCCCCAAACAAAAAAAAAGGGCGAGGCTTTGTAGGATATCAAATCATTATCAAGCCATTCGCGTCGAAGCATGTTGATGTCTTACTTTGTCTACTTTTCGCAGCGCGCTTTGTGAGTCTGAGACAGTGACAACATGGTCTGTGCTAAGCTACTGAGCCGCAAGCCAATGACGTGCCTCTCACTTACACTACAGTCTGCACCTCCATCCACATGCTAGACACAATGTTTTATGTCTTTGCATACAAGAGGCCCCTTTACCACGGGTACTTTTAATGAATAGACTAAGAAAATGATTATCATCATCTGCATTACGGTTTTTTTTTAGCAAAGGTGGTGTTTCAAAGTTATGACCATTCCATGATATTGTTAGTGTTACCAATGTTACTGGAGATGTAAATATATTTTGAAAGTCCGAAAGTCAATGTAACTCGTATGCAAAACTGATGCCCAGTTACAACACAACTAGTTGAGTTCCTAACTTTCTCGCTCTTGGTGTGCAGGAAAGTGCAAAATAACCTTCATATTAGCAGTACAGTTCAGATGTGTATACATCCATGGTACAATTAATGTGTACTGTTAGTGTTAGAGTTAGAGAGCTTGCTACAGTATGAGTGTATGCTATAGTATGACATGGCATCAGTGAACCATTCTTCAGAACACATGTACCTGTATTGTCTTTAATACTATTAATAGTTAAACCTTCATTAACATTAGAATTAACATCTGAAACTTTACTTCAGGACTGAAAATCTAGTCAGCACTTTCAATTTCCTTCAGATCTGGCCATCCCTTTGTAACCTAGTGTAACCACTGAAGATTTGAAAATCTGCCTCAGATGACATCCGTTCTCACCACCACAGTTCAACTGAACAAAAAATTACACACAAAATTATCACCACAAACAGACAACAACAACACAAGGGGACATTGTAACAGCAGAATTCTGATCAGTGTTGCGGTAATTTTATTTCTCTTTTTCAGAAATCCTGAAGTAAAACATTTAAATCTGTAGCCACCGATTAATACGATTAATACGATAATACTAAACCTACACAAACATCACAGCCAGGACAAGATAACAGAAGAATTAACCCTCATCCTGCGGGAGGCCACTATATTGGCCTCCTTGCACAACACGCAACGCCAATACATTGTACAGCAACGCTGCTCCTCATGTTTTGTCTATTCGGTTGCTGCAACTATCGTTTTCACACTAGTTTCGCTTGTTTATCTATCCTGTCAGTGTCACCAGTGCTAAGTCTGACAAAGTGGTATCGTCCAATTAGGTTTATTACAATGCAACTATTCGTACAATTTGTCATAGTCATGTAATTGTAGGCCTACTGACAGTCTGAAGTTCGAACTGGGGAAAATCTTAGGGAACCTACTGTCTTTGATGCTGGTTGTCGTTTACATGTATACGAAATGAGAAGAAAGGGGCCATCAGCATGTTTGAGAAACCGTTCTATGTCTGTTATAGTGAATTCCGCTGAAATACTAGGGCAGGCTGCATAAGACAATAAGGGCGTCCGTCGGTAGGTTTTTCAACAGGGAAAACTGGGAGAAAATGACTGATTTTGTTGTTGGTTGTTGTCTTTATTTGATGTGGTAATTAGAGAGATATTGTGTTGCTCTGATTAAACCACTTTTCAGTACATGTGTATTCTACGAGCTAGAAATCAAATCTCTGGCTAAAGGTGTGCTAAAAAAAACGAACATCATAGCACGTAGTACCAGAACACAGTAGAGGAGGGAGAAAATGCCATGATAGTTGATACACATGGTTAGTACATTAAGTGCTTGGCTTAAAAAATAATTTGTTCACCTGAATACTGAATGGCCTGATCTAGGGATAAAAAACAAAAGCAGAGCACCTGGGAAAAGGTTAACACGTGTATTAAATGGCATGTAAGTGCAGAAAATTCTTGATTATGGGCCTTCTATTTAACAATAGAACTTATTGCATCTCATCACAAGTACTTTATCCAAATATCATAGGCGTCACTTACAATTTATCCACCATTATTGTTGTTATTGTGTCCTAAAGTAATCACGCTACACATGTTCAAAAGGACCCAATTGACCCAACCACCAAGGTTATCGGCAACACGCAAGCCATCAGCTGACTGGTTGCTGGCTCTCCCTGCACAGGGTATTACGTTGACAAGTGCACTCAAAGCTGGACGGGGGTTAATATGTGCCTGATTTTTATACATATTTACGTATATTATATTAACATACAATATACATCACCTGGCAGCACACGTGTTACACTGAAGATTTAAACCCCAAAATCAATACATGTATAATTATTGAGCAACGAAAAATTCCATTAAATTTGGAGCTTGAAAACTAATCAATGAAAGCACAAACCTACAATATGTGAGACATAATACACACACATCGGCTGGCACCAACCATACGATATTGTACAAAGTTTAATAGTTTCCTGCTTTTCGGTGGGGTCTGGAATGAAGAAAAATTGCCACTGATGGCAGTATAATAAGGAAGTGATTATGATCAACAGTGAGCCAAATTACTCACGGCAGGACAGCAGGTTATCAAGTTTATTACCACTTTGTGGCCAACATGCTAAAGCAAGTTTCAACCCTTTTCTGACAATTATATATAGTGGACAGAAAACCCAATCTGGCCAAAGTAACATACATGTAGTTTCATTCTAGGTTATTTGGGTGACCATATTATGGAGAACAAAGAATGTTCCAATTTCAATTCATGTTATTAGATATGGAATTCACTGGCTCAGGATGATCTCTCGATTAACGAATGCTTTATCATTTAAATAATTATGCCGTGAATGTCATAAGTCAAGCATTCTTGGAAAAAATTTTTTAGAACAACCAGAACATGGAAATGCATGGGCTTCTCCTCCCAATCATAATGTGTAGATTCAACATTTATTTTTGGAAGGTGGAATGTACATTAGATCTATGACAAAACCTGTCAGGTACACATCAATTAGCTATAGACAAGAGGTGTCCACGGATACTGCTCCCTCCAGCCAGGTCCTCTGAAGATCATCATCTGTCTTATAAATCAGGAGAATAAAGAGTTCTAGAAGTGTGCTGAGATATTCCCATCATCTCACTAGGAGCAGGGGGAATCTGTTAGCACCATGACTAACTGCAAGGATATCAGCATGTTTTACCTTGTTTACCTTTTTTTTTGGTCCATTTCTGTCTAATCAAAGTTCCTACACATGCACACGCTTATTTTAAACAACCCATAGTTGAACACTATTTCCTTATGATATTGTTCAAAACAATATGAGCTACCTTCAAATACACAAAAGGTCCCAAAATAGATGTTAGAGGACTATATAAAACTGTGCTGTAAAGTGATCTTTAAGTAGCACAACACCATATTTCCTGACAACATTCACTCTTTAGTTTGAGGCTGTATTAGGGGGATGGGGTAGGGGTGCTGGCTGGCTATTTCACGCCACATTGGTCCTCCATGAAAGTCTCTTGCTAACCCAGTGTTGAGAAAATGAGCAAGCAATTCCACACCATGAAGTATTGTATGTTTATATCATGCTATGCTGACCTATCCAACTTGCCTCTCATTGGGCTACAGAGCAGACATCTAGGAGCATCCAATGTTATACTTTTAGAGAAGGGGACCCTGTTATTATTTTCCTATCATTCATCAATGAGAAAATAAAATGTGACTTCCTTTTTCATTGCGAAAGGAGCCAAATTCAAAACCTGTCACTGAAACGTAATGCAAAATGCAAACGATAAAATTCATGACAAAAAAGCTTATCGACTGTTGCATCTTATTGTAAATTGCTTGCTGACAAAAAGTTTGAACTACTAAGAGAACTTGCTTCAAGAGCACAGTGGAAATGTTCGTATTCCCAGTAAAATGATTTAGTCATTTCATAAACTCACATATGATAACTACTCCTGCCAAACAAGGTTTACATATCACAAAAAACTGTACGACACAAAGCACCCAAACTAAATTCCAAGTACTAAAATGCTAATTAAAGGGTTGCTCCTTGTTTGTATAGAAGGAGCACTCTACTCTGATGCTTGTGCTACAATGATGGTTTTGCCCTTTGGATCATCATACTTGTCCATGATGGACAAATCGAGGACCATGAGAACGCCAAACAACAGGATCAAGAGTAGCAGGCCTGAGGTGAACAGACCCATCCAGATGCCTCTAGTGAAGAAGCCGACACAGTCCTGGGCATTGGCAAAAGATGTACGGGATGTGTTGAATGGCTGTATCTGAAATTTTAAAGTAAATGCAATTTTTTAGCAACCAGGTCAGTTAAGACACACTTTTTTAAAGTAACAATGCTGCATGATGGGCCCACAGGGATACTCTATGTAATGCAACCAAAACACCTCTCAGAGAATAATAATAATAATAATGAAGATCATTTATATAGCGCCCAATCAAAATGAGTTTGCTCTAGGCGCTTTACAGAAAGTCTTGTTCTCTCGATTTGCATCTCTCTCTTTCTTTCTCTCACTCTCTCTATCTCAGAGCAAATTGTAACGCAGCCTGTTAGGCGCAGTTCACAACTCACAACAGTTCACAACTCACAACTTGTATTCTAAAGTATTATAATATTATTTGAATATATATTATATAATATCTATTTAATAATGAATTATAAATTTTCGTTGGTGATATGGGGGGTGATAGGGATAGATTTTAGTCTATTAATTTTAATTTCAATTTTGCCCGGGCAGCGGCCTGTTACGCTTTCCAACTGCCAAGGTATCTTTAACGTGCGCAATGTGCACACGGGCCCTCAGAATTTTTTCGTCCTTATCCGAGAAGACTAGGTACTCGATCCTAACCCCCAATAGGATCAGGGACACGAAAACATGAGAAAAATCCCAATTTCCAACATGCCTGCACAGCCCGGGACCCTTGACATGAGAGGTAAGCACCTTGCCTCTAGACCACTGTCAAGAGCAAGTTAAGTGTATAAATGCCGTGCTAGGCCACGGTTTGAATTCAGTTTTTTTAATCTAGTCATAGTGAAGTGTCCTTGAGCTGTTCTCGTGAGCAACATGTTTAGAGTAATGTTTTTTTCGACATAAAAACTGTAGATGGTTAAAAGGAATATGTGTAGGTAAACCAGGGATGGCAGAGCAGCTCCAGTTCGTGATTCAATAGCATTGTTAGAGGGTGTGAGGTGGTTGTAATTGACTGTTGACATTCAGTGGTTCGTGAAAGCACGAATTGTGCTGAGTCAAGTTAACAAGATTTTGGATTTAATTGTTATTAACATATTTAGAAGACGACCTTGTCTGTCTTAGTGCAAGGCCGTAACCGACTTACACAATGGAATAAATTAATACTGCGAGCTCAGCTCGCATGACCGCACCAATCAAATCTAGGGATTTGGACGGTAGTTGCAGGTGGCTAGACATTATAAAAGTCAGCCCATACCTATGTCCATTATCACATGCAGAAACGTATCCACTGCGGAGTGGTCGGCTAATTTCGAGCCAGATCGGAACAGAGACGCAATATAGGACCATCTATATGAGGAGCCTAGAAATGACGAGCTCCAGCTAATAGCTACCCGGACTTTGTCCACCATGCAACGCCTTTGTTGATAGTCCCTGGTTCTTGATGGCCAGGGAAAAATGGTATGCATTGTAATAGTATGTCAGAATTCAGATGTTACCAGCAGTATGAGAGTCTGCTCCTAGAGTCACAGCCAGGCAGTGCCAGTATTAGAATATATGACAGGAGCCATTGCAATGGAGCTGGCGTGTGCTGAGACAGCAAAGACTATAATTTGTATTAAATATCCTATGAGTCATTAGTTATATTTGATCCAGTACTAGGACCTTTTAGTCCATTCTAAAATTGTATTCTCATTTTGCAGTTACCCTGACGGTCATTTCATTTATATATGTTATCTTATGCAGCTAACTCAATACATTATTGTGGCCCTACAGGTCTGACAAAACTAATTCAGTTGAGTTGTTAATTAATTCCAGTAGGAAAGTTAGTGTGTTCGTCGAGTGTGTGTTTTCCTCTTGAATTGCAGTCGATTGCTTTAAACCACATTCGCGACAACCACCTTGTCCCCAAGATAGCTTAAGTTACCAATGATAGTATTTTCCTTCTTCTTCTATCGAACACTAAATAATTACACCGTTACACCTGTTTGTTTAATAAAATTTACAGTTACACATAAGTCGGTAAAACTACCATTTAATTTTTCTTCAATGGTAGAGGGGTTAGGCCAAAAATCGTCTCTCAGATCTGCATACCTTGGGCACTCCTGAAGAACATGAGCAACTGTCTCCTCCTGGCCACAATCACATAGTGGGGATTGTACCACTCTCAATTTATGCAGATGTTTTCTCAATCTTGCATGTCCTGTTCTAAGTCGAAAAATAATCACCTAGTCTTCCCGCTGGAGCTTGTGGTATGCATCATTGTTTGTTGTAAATTTGGTTTTCATAGCCTGGTCTATGAGTGTTTTAATCTCACTAAATGTTGCTGGAGTGTCAGTTTGTAATAATGTACTTCCAGTCTTTGCCAGTTGATCAGCCTTCTCATTTCCTGGTATACCAACATGTGACGGAATCCATTGTAGATATACCCGTTTGCACTCTTTTCCTAGATTATTTAGTGATTCATTCAGGGCATATGTCTCTTCCGTATTTGATTGTAAACTTTGGAGTACCGACAATGCGTCTGTCAAAAACACAACCCTTGTTCTGCTTATGTTCACATCTTCCTCTAGTATCCTCACTGCATGTTTTAGTGCTTCCATTTCTGCTTTGTAATTAGAGCAAATTTCTCCTGTTGCAGTACCCTGAGAGATCTCTTGTCCAGATGGTAGCTTTATGTAAATTCCTCCACCTCCGTTTTGACCTTCTGTGCTTGAGCCATCTGTGTAAACAAGAGATCTCTCAGGGTACTGCAACAGGAGAAATTTGCTCTAATTACAAAGCAGAAATGGAAGCATTTGCTGTTGGGGTAGTTTTCTTCCAGATGTGACATAGCCAAAATTTGTAGTTCATTTGGAGCAGTATCATTTTTACATTGGATTCCTGGTATGACTGTATTAATTTTGAAATTGCTGTGGCTTTCATGAGGAGCAATGCTGTTGAAAGTCTGTATTGGTATCGGCTCAGTATTGAGAACTTCATGTTTTCGACACATTTCTTTATGAAAGGCTACTGCACTAGATCTCTTTAGTTGGGTCTCACATGGTTGACTAATCCTTGGGTGAAGAGGGTGATGAGTCATCCTTTTTGCTTTTTCCATTGCTTTGGTTGAACTTATGTGTCTTCTTTCTTCTAGAGTTTGGATTTTATTTGTGTTGAGGAACCTCTGGATTGGTGTTGTTTTCATTGCTCCGGTCATAATTCTCATTGCTTGATTTTGTGTCTTTTCCAGCTTATCCAGGTTTGTTTTGGCGGCTGAGTTTGTTGCAGCTGACATACCATATTCCAAGGCCGGTCTTACAGTACCACAGTAGGCTCTTCTTAATGTAGTGTTGTTCGATCCCCATTTAGTTCCTGCCAATTTTTTCATAATCGAGAGGCGCCTTTGTGCTTTATTTGTGGCATTAGTAATATGTGGATTCCATGTTAGCCTTTTGTCAAGCTGAACACCCAGGTAGGTTGCTGTTTCAGTTTCTCTGAGGGGTTGGCCTGCCAGCGATAATTTGACAGTCTTGAATTTTCTTTTCAGTGTAAACACAGTGAAGGTAGTTTTTCCTTTATTAATGACTAGTTTGTTCTCAGTTGTCCACCTGTGCAGGTTGTTTAGAGCATCTTGCATTCTGATCTGGGCAGTTCCTATGTATTCTTCTGCACTCCATATGGCCAAGTCATCTGCGTAGAGAGCTCCTTTGACTTTCCTGGGCAGAGTTTTGATGAGGTCATCAATGTATACCAAGAACAGGATTGGAGAAAGTATTCCTCCCTGTGGTACTCCATTTTTCAGCTTGTGTTTCTTGCTTTTAATCCCATTGATTTGTACTTTTGCTTCCCTGTCCAAAATCCAGTTTTTGATCCAGGCAAGCATGGTTCCTTTCACTTCTTTGTCCGCCAGCTTAATAAGAAGGCGTTCCTTCCAGACCCTGTCAAATGCAGTTTGTAGGTCGATCCATGTTGTTACCATGCTGTGTTTCTTCTGAAAAGTATCTTCAATTTTTTGGGAAAGGTATAATATTTGGTCCTCTGTAGATCTGTATTTTCTAAAGCCAGCCTGTTCATCAATTAGCAGTTTGTTGGATTCCAAGTGCCACATTAGTCTTGTGTTTATCATTCTTTCCATGAGTTTTCCTACACAACTTAGCAAGCTGATTGGTCGATAACTCTTGGCTTCTTGCTTTGGTTTTCCTGCTTTGTGTATTGGGCATATATTTGCTAGCTTCCATTTTTTTCGGGACTTTACCTTGTCTCCAGCTTGAGTTGTAAATTTTAAGCAGTTTTGTTTTGGCTGTTTCACCCAAATTTTTAAGCATTTCATTGGTAATATCATCAGGTCCAGGAGATTTTTTGAGTTTCAATGCTTTTAGTGCCTTTTCAAGTTCCTTCCTGCTGAATTTTTTAGTCATGTTTGGGTTATTACAGGTCTCCTTCAATCTTGTGTTTAAAATTTCCTTTGCTTCCTCATGTTCTTCTTTATTAACATTAATGTCTCCACTTTGTTGAAATTGTTTCATGAGCAAGTTTGCTGCCTTCTTTCCAGTTTCTCTTTCTATAACAATTGGGGGTGTTGTTCTCCTTTCGTCGTTTAGTTGTTTCATTAACTTCCATAATTTGCCACCTTCTTTGTCCATATCTATGTCTCTAGTCTTTTCTGCCCAACTTTTCTTGATTTCAGTATTTTTGTACAAGTTGTATTCAGCTGCTGTTTTCTTCCAGTAGATATGGCTCTCCGCTGTCTTGTCTTCCTCTGCGATCCTCCTTGCTTCCTCTATCTTTCCCTCCAATTCCTCAAGTTTCTCTGTCCAATATGGCTTATAATTTTTGATTGCTCCTCTAGGAATACTTTCTGTTGCTGCTTTGAGGATGGCCTTATTAAAGTTTTTTGCTGCTCTTTCAACATTTTTGCTTTTTTCCATTTCATTAGTGTATTTATTGGTTAAAACCTCAAATAGTGTCCAATTTGCTTTCCTGTAATTCCATCTCGGTAGTCTGTTTTCACTGTTTCTCTCTATGTCAACATTTACATTGAAGTACACAGGTCTGTGGTCAGAGGTTCCCAACTGTTTCCCAACCATTCTATCTACACACTTGTCCATGTCTTCTGATACAAAGGCCAAATCCGGGTTGCTGGTTGTATGCCATATCTGGCTGAGGAAAGTGTCTGTATCCTCTAAGTCATGTACTAGTATTAATCTATTTTCATCTTGCCAGTTTTCAACTTCTTCTCCTCTTTTGTCAAGCTCGTTGTATCCCCAACTTGGTGAGTGGCTGTTGAAGTCTCCCAATATTATCCATTTTTCATACTTGACTTGTATCTTGTCCAGAGAAAGCATCCTCTTGTCTGAGCAGTATAAATTCACTATAGTATAAGTACCAGCGTTCAAATAAAGGTCTACCTGAAGAATTTCTGCTTCATTGTCAGTTTCTATTACAGTGTCTTCTGCCTGGATGTCGTTTCGGACTAGTGTGAGTACTCCTCCACCCTTCTGTCCTGTTCGTTGGTGGCGGAATGATTGATAGCCTCTGATGGAGAATCTGTATTCTGGAAATGGGAAGTGTGTTTCTTGAATACATATAACATCAATTTCCTCCTCTCGTAACCTCTTTTCCAGATCTTGCTTTTTTCGGGTCAATCCTTTAGCACTCCATTGTGCGATTTTTAATAGTTTGGAGTGTTGAGTCAATTCTGGTTCAGGTGTACTTTTCTGAGGATTCCTGGTCTTTATCCGTTGAGATTTTTCATTTCTTTCTTTATGATTTCGACCGCATAAGTGGATATCCAGCCAATCGCGGTTAACTGGCAGGATAGTATAGGACAGGCATTTGTTTGGGCCACCTTTTCTAGGCCTCTCCACTGATGGTGGTAAGCAGTGCTATCCTTAAAAGGCTGCTTAGTCGCCAGAGGTGCTGCCGAGCTACATTGCTGTCCTGGGTCAATGTAAGAGCGACCAAAATCCCTGACCGCTACACGTGCAAGTTTGTGACTAATGGCTTCCAGTGCTATCCTACACCTGCCACCGTTACCACTTACCTGTCGCCGTGAGACTTAATAAGAGCGAGGGAAAGTTAACTGGAGTGCATCCTGAATTTAGAATTTTTTAAAGTGCCTAAAACTAAGGAGATTGAATAATTTTGGTTAAATTTACTTAATACAAACTTTGGATCTGGTGTAATTATCTTAAAATAGTGATGTGCATCTTGCTTTGTTTTGCACCAATGGTCAAGCAAGTCTGACTTTCGCGAATGATTTCTTTTCGGAGTTTTCTCTCCTAGCTGGACTGCCTTACAGGGCTTATGAGCTCCATCTACCCATGGTTGACAGTTATGTTCAGAACTGCTTATTCAATTCGCAGCTAACCTGTATATCTACAGGCCCTTCCCCCATCCACAACCCAGGGGACCCGCCATGTCGGGAATGTCAGCCCCTCATGGAGTATTTTCCTAACTACTGCCTGCCTGTTCTTGTTCCTTCTTTGAATAATCAGTTTTTGAATTGTAAGCCATCGTACCCAGCGCTACTAGTGGAGATATATGTACTTGACAAGTACTGCGGTGTGGGCAGTGATTAGTTCATGAATGTGCTGTATAATTTATGAGTGGCAAGCTACCAGTCTGGCGCCCATGCCTTGATCTGTTTCAGCTCTTTGACTTCAACTGTCTATAAAAGAGTCGCCTCTCAGAGGACAGTGCAGTTTTAAAGATATTTTATGATAAGATTTACCATTGAATTCCCCGTACTCAAATTGTTTAAAGGCCTATTTTAGTGTAGGAGATTCTTACAGAAATTCTAAAGCCAAAATAAACTAATTGTACATCTCACCTGATAACCTGTGAGATTAATATAGCTTCCTTTGAAATCTGAAACATTCTTGTCAAACAGGTAGTCCACATACATAACCATCTCTGAGCAGTGGTAAGAGTACAGAATTGGTACAACGAAATCCATATCCCCTTTACTGAGGTTAGCATTTTTAAATTGTGTGGCATTGTTCCCAGCGTTTTCAGACGTGACAGAAAGAGTTGAACGCACAATGGTCCATCGCTCGTAAAGGTTGATAGCTTCCTGACTGTAAATTAAGAGAAAAAAAAAATGAGAATGAAAACATGGTGAGGACAAAATTTTTTGGGTGAAAAGTGTATGATACATCCCACAATGCATTAACCCTCGTCCTATGGGAGGCCACTATATTGTACAGCAACATTGCTCATGTTTTGTTTATTTGCTTGCTGCGAGTATCGTTTTTTTTTTCACGTTTTTCCCCCCACACTATTTTCGCGTGTTTGTCTATCCTGCCACTCCTACTAGGTCTCACAAAATGGTATCGTCCTATTACATTTATTACAATGCAACTCTTCGTAACTATTCGTCATATTCATATAATAGTATTGACGGTCTTAAGTTTGAAGTGGCAAAATTCTTGGGGGAAATTTTATTTTGATGCTGGTTGTCGTCTACATGTGAAATGAGAAGAAAATGGCCATCTGCGTATTTGAGAAACCGTTCTGACTGTAAAAATGTATTCTGATTTAAGGGCGTCTGTCGGTAGTTTTTCATCAGGGAAAACTGGGAGAAAATGACTGACTTTGTCGGTCGTTGTCTTTATTTGATGTAATTAGAGAGACATTGTGTTGCTTTGATTAAACCCCCTTTCAGCACATGTATGTACTCTATGAGCTGGAAATCAAATCTCTTGGTAAAACTAACATCATAGTACGTGGAGGCTTTGCATAGTGGAGGAGGGAGAAGGCAATGTCATGATACATGTGGTTCGTAAATTTAAGCATATGGCTTAAAAAAATAATTTGTTCACCTGAATGGCCTGACTTAGGGACAAAACAAAAACGCAGAGGTCTTGGGAAAGGGATAAAACATATGTTAAACGGCATGTAAATGCAGAAAATTCTTGATTATTATTCTGTTTAACAATAGAACTTACTGCATATTATTACACGTATTTTATCCAAAAAATACAGGGGTACACTTACGATTTATCCACCACTATTGTTGTTATTGCGCCCTAAAGGACCCGATCACCGAGGTTATCGGCAACACGCGAACTATCGGCTGACTGGCCGCTGGCTATCCCTGCACAAGGCGTTATGTGGACGAATTCACTCAACGTAGGACAAGGGTTAACATTTTCACAAAAAAATTATCAAAGAAAAAAGAAAAGGACATGGAATGTCAATTATCTGTCGGTGGATGAGGAGATTGTCAAAATAAATAATTAAAACAATAATAACAATATATGAAGGGCTGAGATGCAAAAACAGATATATGAGGTCCATCCCAAAAGTAAGTTCCCTCCTCTATAACATCCAGAGTTTTCTTTCAAAAATCATCAAACTTATAGGAAATAAACAGCAACATCAGCTATTCAACTAAACATCCATTGTTGTTATTGCAAATCTGATGCTGTAATCAACTGTCAAATGCAGTCACCAAATTTCCTTTGCCTGCTCGCATGAAGGCCACAGCAAAGTCCTCCTGGTGGTTGAATCTGTCCCCGGAGACTTTCTTTCATGGAGGGTGCAAGTGGAAGTCACACAATGTCAAATCTGGAGCATACCAAGAGTGTTCCAGTATCTCCCATTGCCATGTCTCCAAGGGATTGTCCACACTTCTGGCAGTGTGGACAAGTGAGTTGTCATGATAGAAGACGATTCTTCAATTGTTCCATTAATCCTGGGTATTTTGCCTATGAAGGCTGTGCATAAACCATAACATCTCCACTTTCTATTAAGCTGGGGTAATGGCATTTACAGCAGAGAGTGGGCGTTCAAAGGAGGGCAGCTTGCCAAAATTCATTGAAACTGCTGGATTTTTACAGAGGAGGGAACCTTACTTCTGAAATTAAAAATCTAGAAATTTTTGCAACAGAATAATTCAGTGTTGAAAGCAGTCTTTACCTGCAAAACCAGATATTTTCACATCGCTTTTTCTCTTATATCTAGATTTATATATATATATCCACATAAAATAAGAAATTGAACACAATGTAAATAAAAACATTTGTTCATTTTATGAAATTTTAATGACCACATGTTCAAATTTGAGTTTATTTAATGATTGTAGATAGATACTACATTCATTTTAGCGTCTTCTCTGCAGCACTTGCAGACATCTTGCCTCATTCATGGTGACTGCCACCTGTGAGCTGAACAAACCCACTACGTTTTGGACATTGCCAAATACAATGTTGCTGATGTTATCCTGGCTAAAACTTCAATAGTTTCTCCACAACACAGCATGGCCAGGCTCAATATTTTACATAGTTTTGGTTTAATAGTAATACATAGGGGTAATCCATTTATAAGAATATAAGCTTGATTTTCACTTTTATATAATCCTACATGTTATTTTGTTGAAAATAAATAAGAAATAATAACTTTTTAATTAAGTACCGTAATCGGAAAGCATCCATACATTTTACATGAACACCCCCCCACCATAGTTTATGGATGGTCCCTTAAAATACTCAGTATTTAGGATGTATTAAAATACGGGATGAAGAACAAGAGGACAACCACAAAGAAGATGGCAGGATGACAAACAGAGAGGAGGAACAACATGAGCGAGGAAAGCGTCAGACAGAAAGGAATGAAATCACTGTCGGAGAGCTACATCCTTCAATGGATGGACAACGTCTAGGTGAAAGATGAAATGTGGAAACCACTGTACCGCAGTGAGAGCACATGGAAAATCAACCATTCCCAAACATACAAATGAATATAACAGACATGAAGCGTCAGTCATACTTACACAAACTTGATATCATATTTTGTCTTGTTGCTATTAGAAGGGGTTATACCATTGAACTCTAACACAATGCTGAAGGGAAAGAAAAGAAAAAAGATTAAAAGCAAGAATCACCACACAAACATGTTCAATTGTTCATTCTGATGGTAACATCAAAACGAATAGTTTCATGAAAGTCAGATGAACAATTGAAGCAGTAAACAAACTAAGATGATTAACTGTGCATTGCAAATTTCTTAATGCCAAACCCTTTTACTATGCCACACACTGGCCATTCTCACCGCATGAAGAAAAGTCAATGGTACATCAGAGAAACACTGTCAGTATTTCTTACATAGAAATATCATCAACTTATGAAAATACAATAGTTGTGTATCTGGGCTTCAGGCTTAAAAAATGAAAACTGATATTTCTGTACTCATCTCTCACAAGACATAGAATCACTACACATCTCTTGCATTTTTTCAACTCCCGGATAACCATATCAGAAATATTTACGAAATATTGCCACAGCCCAATAATGATTTTGAAAAAATGGCCAAAAAGCAAAATGAACCAATAAAGAAACAGATCAAATTTGTGGTACAACTAGTTGTGTGCTTTGTCTGTATGATGAATGCAAGGTTTGGATTTGTTGGTTGCATTTAGTGTATCAATAGCTGTTCACCCTCAATCATTACACTGTCACTAGTGTCATTGACAACATTCTTTACGTTGTTACATACACAAGGCAATTTTCTCGTTCTCTGGCCTGAAAAATCTGGACTGTTTATGTCGTGTTCACCTTCTTGATGCTAACTGTAGATACGAGCTATATAGATCCTCCATCTGAGGGAATTTATGCTGCATCTGACAATCAACAGGCCACGTACTGTATAATATCAGGAATCAATTCAACAATGTTACGAGTAACCACTTAAGCTATTCTTTCGCACAAATGAATTCTTCTTATTGCCTACATTGGTTCTAAAAAACGGTACCAGATGACTTATTGTATGGCAACCTACATGTTAAATATAAGTAAACACATCTACTCACTTGGCAGTATTATTCACTTTATCAGAGTTGATGGCTGTTGAGTTTTCATCTGGGTACAATGTGAAGTTAGTTGGACAGAATGGATCGGTATTATCTTTGGTCTTCAAGCAAACGAAGGCCGTTTTCAGATAGATGTATATATCGCTAACATTCATAAAAGTTCCATTTCCACTAGACTCAGATGCCTCGGCCAACAAACGACGATTGCTGAAAGACTCTGAACTGTCAGACTGAAGAGATGATAGAAATTAACATCATGAGATTAAGATACACTAACTGTAGATCACATGTATTTGTTGCAAAAATCAGTGGCTGTGAATTTCAGAACCTGTTGGAGACTGAACACCCGGAGAAAGTCACATTTCATAAACCACATCCCCCCTGAAGTGGATGAAAAACTTATACTGCCAAAATCCTCTTCTTTTATCTTCACTGTGAATGTTTATCAAATGACATGGACACCCATATAGGATCATAGCATCAGATTGACAGCTAAATTTTAAAATCAAAATTATGTAAACAGGCTAAAGAAAAGTTTCAGTAAACAGTCCATGGTCCCCTCGCCTTCCTTATCTTCTTTATTCTTATATCCAAAAACAGATAAGACAAAATGTATCATGAATGGAATGTCAACCAAGCCATGTCAGATCAGCTGATAAGATAATGATGTGCAATGACACACATATGTATGCATTGTACGTAAATCTTGTTTGGGACTAGATGATATTTTGCATTGGAATGCACAAAAACAACTAATATTACTAACTACCCTCCATACTGATGATGAACAACAGAAAAGAGACTAGGGCACTCTCAAGTACGACGTATGACAGGGAATACATAATTAAACTACCATCCTCAAAGAACAACATTTTTTTCCTCTTAGTGGTCTTATAAACTGTTTAATTATGGCAGACATAATTCTGATTGAATAAAAAATGAGTCTGTCATTGTCAGTAATTTTGACAGAACAAAAGCTCTAAACAAGGCTTACAAATGCATCAGTTTCAATGCATGTTAATTGTTATTTAAAAATTCATTTAGGTTAATCTGACAGACTGTCCACAAACCCACCATGTGATTTGCTGTAATATTTCAGTGAGTTGTGACAAAATATTAGCAAATATTCAAATTCTTACCATTAGCTCATGAGCTCCTTCTCCTGTGAACATAGCTGTGTATTTGATTCCACGTTTCTGTAGATGTTTGCTCACTGCACCAATTGTGGCATCTGGGGAAAATAGTTCACAATGTTAGGGGGGGTGGGCACCACTAGGAATAACCTTGAACTGTCTGTGCAACCTCTGTGTTTTTCTGAGCTTCTGTTTCATTATGACCACCAGGCTCACCCTAGTATTTCCTCGGGACTTGCTGGTAAAGCCACTTCCTTTACGTTTCCTACCCACTCAAACAACAGCCCATGACTTGTTGATAAACTTTTGCTGGGCCTGTGTCCCACAAACAGCCTCAGGTCCCACCTTTACAGGCTCAAATACCATTACTCTATCAAGTGACTAAATGATCAGTGAATGTTGCAACTTTATGGGCAAGAAAAGAAATCAGGAATGTGATTGTTCCTCATCACCCTAGCCTATAATACTTGTGTGTTCCAGTAAGCTACCCTCAAAGCCTTTGCTTCTGCCCTAAATCTCATCACACTTCTTGTCAGGGAAGATAGGTTTGTCTTCAGGTCCAGTAAACACTTTGTTCTTTCAAAATATCATCCTCGCACATTAAAGGGAAGAAGCTGGTTGGCCTATCCAGAAATTCTTTTACCTTCTCACATGGGCCTTTCTGTGTCACATAAATAGGGAAAGAATCAAATCTTTACAGTACAGTTGACTTCACACAGGTTGAATTCAATTAACGTGACCTTCCTTTAGAACAATATTTTTACTTGATCCCATCCCCAATGCTTCATTTCTACAAAAAATTGATGTTTATGTTGATATCAACATATCTGACTTGACTCTTTCATCAATTTCATTTTGAAGAACAACAGGGGAAAAAAAAAACTGCTTTAACTCGATTTTTGACTGACCTGACCCACCAATGGCCCTAGCATATCAAGCCCAACCTCGTACAAATCCTATCTCCAATGCCTGACTGAACATCATAATTATGTAAAATGCTGAAATGTGACAAGCAAGCCTCTCTTGTTAGGCCTTGATACTGGATGATGTAATGGGCACCCACATGTGCGTAGTATGCCTCATGAATTCTTGACTTAGTTGTTGGATTTAAATTAGGCAAGTAAAGCATTGGCAGCCTGCCATATCTTTATGGATGTGTCTTGGTCATGCACATTGCATATACACATGTGGTCATACACACTGTGCATACACATGCACACAGCACTACTCTCTGTTTCCCATAAGTTTCCATGCTTTTCTGCCACAAAGACTTTTATTTAAGCAGGAGGCCTACATTCTTATTTTGTGCATTGGTTGTAAACTGATGGCCGTGAAAAAATTGCAATTGTTGGCATTGTTGACATTGAAATGAAAAATTAAGCTTACCAGGGATGAAAAGCCAGCAACAATATAGAAGGAAATTATGCGGCATGCCCAGAAGCCGCAGAGAAAAAATAATTACGATGTAGTGTAATTAACCCCAACCGTTTTAAAAGCACAAAGCCTGAAATTGGTAATTGAATTAAAATTATACAGTAGATCTATTTTATAGTAAGGGAAAGACAATATGAAGAAAGAATCTGATGCACTTACAGTTATAGAAGGAATTTACTTTATATAGGTCCATTACACTTATGGTCTTATAGAGGGACTGAGGACGAGCAGTTAACCAGAACAAAACAAGCACAATGCAGATTTGGCTGAGTTTCTTAAAAAAAAGAAGCTGATACCTAATCCCCATTTTGTGTCGATTCCCTTTAGATCTACCTAGACCTAGATTCCGAATCTAGTCTTTGCCAATTGCCACCTGGACTTCTCCAGAGTCATGCCATCTGCGCCCATAGCACTTGGTGAAAGAATAAAAAATTTATTCATTCTGGGATAATATTCAAGTCTGAATCTAAAGTTAGCAAAACTTTTTAGCATCACCACCACCAAATTTTGTGTCGGAAACCGCATGTGAAACATCGCTACAGGCAGCGAAGCTGCACCACTAGGCCAACGGAAATGAAAGGCAACAACAAAAACAAAATCTTCCATGCAAAAACATCACGATTAGACCTTACTAGGTTTGCCAGATTTCTAAAGAACTATCGACCGATTTGAGGGTGACAGCCGGTGTTAGTGCTACTGACGGATGGACGGCGACTGTGCCTTGGACGGAAAGGGCGGGGCCGACAATCACGCTTTGGACGGAAAAGACAAAAAAAGACAGAAGATTTACATCCCTGACTTACATATGATGCATTTCAAAACCAAGGTACAACATTTACTGAAGAATTTGGGATGCTGGCAAACACGGTTGGCTATGACTATTATAAGAAAGAGCACTACATGCAACTCTGTTTCTCACACCAAACTGACATATATCCAAACATGAACAATGAACAGCCAGACATGAAATGTTCAACACCAGCCTGTCACACACCTGATAAAAATAAAAATGCACCTGACACCACCCCCCCCCCCCCCCCCCCGCCAAGTCAAAAGTCCATGTTGAAACTTCCTTTAAGTGGGTAACTAAAAATGCTTGGGTCGATTGGACGTAATAGTGTTATCTATTACGTCCCACAAACATCAACTTCAGCTATGTGAACTGTACTTGTTTACCATTTATGTACTAAATCATTTTTTTATTTTTTTTTTGGTGTGAGAATTACTAGGATACTGGAATATTACATCCTGGAAGCATGAATTACACAGATCCAACAAAGGTGTGTACAAACCATTTTCTTTGATAGCGTTTTCTTGATCCTTCTGTCCAGTGACTGGGGTCAATTGAACAATCAGCAGAAATTTCTTCCCAGTTGTCAAATCAAGATTATCCATATCCTTCAGTGATGTGATAGTGTGCACATCCCCTGAAAACCCATCTTTCAGCTGTTTTACAGCAACATGTGGATCAGAGACTTGAGGAAGCTCTAGCGAGAAGTGACTGTCCATCAGACTCTGAAAGAAATGATCTACAGTACAACTTCAAATTACTGCTGAATAATTCTAATATAATCAGGGGTGTAAATGACATTTGAAAAAAATTCTCTGAAAATGAAAATCCCATCTAAACTTGTTCTCACACTCTAGGTCAATCGCATCAACTGCTGTATCTCGTTCAACAAACTTGGGAAATCTTTGTGAACACGACGCCATGATGTTGTTTACAACTAAAAACAACAAGAGTTACTTCCCTTGCCTTGAATCTATTTCCCCGCTTGGCTAGGCCTAGGCTATTTCCGTGGGTCAGAGAATTTTTCTCTGAAACCTCGGAGATTCTCGGACTAATGATAGTGAAGGAAACTCGTCCGTCAGAGAATTTTCCTCTGAAAATTCGTCGTACAAATAGCAAACCAATGTCATGACAATAGTATTAATGTAGTTGTGAAATTAACTCTTTTTATTCGTAGTTTTTAGGTTTTGATTTGTTACTGTTGAAAAAATATATTATCAGTGAATACAGAAAACAAAAACAACCTGAAATAACTAAAAATAAGGATAGATTTAGCTCTAGATCTAAGAATTTACCCTCAAAATTCAACAAAATGAAAAAATCTGAAATCAGAGAAAATCTGAAAGATTTAAACCCCTATATAATACCCGGGTTAATCACCCCCATCCCCCTCTGGACTGCATAATATGGTGAGGTGTTTCTTTCATATGCCTAATCATATGGTTTTTGATGAAATGTACAGAGAAGCTTAGCTGCCGATAATTTGTTTGTCTACACAAAATTGCTTCGAAGATAACCCCCAAATACATTATATGAAAATTTGTCTCTTCATGATAAAATGTCAGATCAGGGACTGTATTTCAAATGGGCAGATTCCTGTATGTGACCTATGGACCAAGGCTCTAAAACTCACCTTTCAGCAGAAACCCACTCCCCCACCCCCGTTCCAACTGATACATGTTTGTCAGCAAGCCTCTTCCTGAAATGTTCAACTATCCATACATTATTAAGTATATGAATACTGAATGACAAACTGTTGATTAATTAAACCAACTGGAACAGTTTAAAAAAAATAATAACAGTATTACCTTCAGGTTTTGGAAAGCTCCTCCATCACTGTCAACTGAGTACACATCAGCAAACTGGGTGAAGTCATCCATATGCAGCTAGTTAAAAAATAAAAAAATAAAAAAATAAAATTATTAAATTTAAATACTGATTCATATAATTGTTACCCCCCCCCCCCCCCCCAACATAAAATTTGCAGATTAAAAGTGTCTGCAGCATACTTCATTATACTTTTTAACATATTCCTACATATTCAATTTCACCAGTTAAACTTTATATCATCAGTACAGGGTTGCCAGCATTTACCACTAGCACCCACCAAGGGCCACTTTTCAGGAAAAAACCCAACCGAGGACTGACATGCGTTTGCAGCAGGCCATAACCAAGAAAAAAATGTTATTGCAAGGTCAATAGGCCTACAAGTGCATAAAAATGAGCAATAATTCTATAAAATGAAAATTGCATCTCACTGCCCCCAGTGTACTTAACTCTTCACTTTATATACTGCCTTCATTACTCTAGCTTGTGAACATTATAAATATATATGCATACACTCAGGTAAAATGTTTCACCACTGCGTTAATACCCATAAACAAAGTAGGCTATTACTCTAAACCCTAGATAATCCTGACAGTATTACAACTTACATACAGCAGAGATGCTACCATATAAAAACAAAAACCTGAACCAAGCCAAGAAAAAATCTGTATCTGGCAAAAAAAATCTCAATCGGTGCAAACGGTGATGAAAATTAAACTTGTACCAGTACTAAATCTACATTTTTCTTTTATAGCCACACAAGAATTGGGTGAAAATCATTTATTTTCAGTTCAATTCAACCTCATGCTAATTCTATAACTATAACAACTCTCTTGACTGGCCTTGAAAAGAGCCTTGTCCAGAGAAAAGCTGTAGCAAACTTGATCTTTGCTCCGGAGCTGTTTTTGCCATGAATGTCAGATTGGAGCTGCCTTGACATGCTATTTGATTGTAAAGAAGCCTAAATGCCCTGCATAGTTTTTGCCCATTTTGTGTTGTCTTAGTGTTTCCCTATGCTCATATATTGCAATATGTCATCAACCTTCTCCATGGTTTAGGCTTGAAATCCAGGTCTAGATTTAAGTTTAGAACTGATTCTCTTTCCGTCACAATTGCCATCTATAGGGCTACTAGTACTATAAACTATATTATTGAGATATATATAATTCTTCCTTCCATGATTGTTGCTGCCAAACAAATCACTTTTACACTAAGATGATATCCAGCCAGGTTTAGAATTGACTGAAAAGAACTAGGTTTAGAGCTGACTGAAAAGAACTGGTTTCAAATCTCCTTCTGTCACTCGCCGCCAAATGTTTCTACAGTTGCCAAATACAAAACTGTACTTACAAAGAATGTAAACAATGCTTGTAGCAAGTGAACAAATCGCTGAATAGTGCAAAGATGCAAATAGGAAGGAGGACTAACTTCGGGTTTATTCCTGAAATGATTGTGATATTTCAATTCAATGCATTTTGTAAAAGTTATACTATACTTAAAAACTGGAACCCGGAAGACGAAAATGGGAAAAGCAAATGCCGATTGCAGGAAGTAACGAAAATTGGAATAGCAGGCTAGCTAATCAGAAAATCAAAATAACTCCCGTTTTAAAAGGCAAATCGAAAGATTCCGATCAAATTGGAATGGGTGGCATCTCTGCATAAAGATGCGTCTTTAGGAAGTGGGGATGGGCTGCAATAAGATGCAGATCATGCTACTTCTTTGTTTGTTGCTTCTTACACTGACACACCCATGTCAAACAGAATTTACATAGATCTATGAGGCATTGAAAGATACACAAGTCAAAATCACAGGCCTATAGTTTTAATCTTAGGTCTACTGTATACATTCTAGATCTACTGTTTCAATGGACTGGTTGTATAATGTCCATATATGTATAAGTTATGCCCACTTTGTTGCTTTAAGGGGCTGTTCAAATACATTATTACAACATTTTGGGGACTTTTTGACCCCCCCCCCCCCTTATTACACTTTTCTTACAGAAGCCAAAGACCCCCCCCCCCCTCCCCCCATTCTGTATTATTACAATTTTACATACTCGGTACTATTTTTTTTTAGCTTCACTAGTATAAGTCTATAACAGTGAACAGTATGTAATACAGCATGTATTAACGTTTTATTGGAAACAAATATCACAAAAACTCAGCAGTGAAAAAATCATCTGTAATGTGGTGGACACATACAGTCAAAAAACAATCTTAATTAATAGTGACAAGAATACAGTTGTCACAAAAATGCATGTTGAGATATCGCAAATCCACTATAAGTGAAGTCAACTGTGAATATGGGCACTTAGGAAAATTAAAAAAAATAATTGGGTGATCAATAGATAATAATAATAATAAAGATTTCTTATATATAGTGCCTTTCCCCACCAAGTGAGCCCAAGGCGCTGTACATATCATTGACATATCCACAATGTTACCTTTTTTATCAGGATATAACTGCCTGTCACAGATCTTGTACTATTTTAAGATCTTTGCTGCCTGTACAGCTGACAAAGTTCATTGTACTGGTTCTTTGAGGAAGTCATTTTGATTGCTAGGCTACCAATGTAAACAATGGCAACACTGGTGAAAGTTGGACTGGATTGCCAGGTTTAGTAAAAAAAAAAAAAGCCAAAGGTTGGGCCAAAAATTATACACTGAATAAAAATATATATTCTGTATTTAAGATTTTATTCTCCATTAAGATAAAAATAGTTTAAAAAATAAATGACAAATATTTTTTTTTCTCTCAGCTACCCAACCTTTTTACCTCCCAGGGAGCAAAAAATGTAATATTACACTTGGGTGACCCCCCCCCCCTCATTACACTTTTCTTACAGGAGCCAAAGACCCCCCCCCCCCCCTCCGAGGTGTAATAATGTATTTGAACGGCCCCTAAACATCCATGTGTCAATTTGATGACATAACTTCAAACTTAGAACCCACTAACTAATAAGTCACCGTAGGTCTGAAGGCTTACAGTTTATCATGTCACATGCCAATATGGCATTACTGAAAAGGCAGGTGGAGTTGGAACTGAGGTGCAGCTGGCTCAGTAAAGCAACAAACGGAATTTTCTTTACAAAATAATGCGAGTCTGAAATTGCTACGGACAAGATATAGAATTTTTTCCTACACACTGCACTTTCTCCTAAGCCAAAACACTTCAAATTTCTTTATTCGCAATTTGAAATTCCTTCCTGAAGTAGATGTAGCAATAGATCCAATGCACTTTGCACAGAAGCCACCGCATTCCTGAGCCATTTCAACCTTTTCAAAGTGTCATTCCTGTCCCACTCAGATTTATTATGTATCTGCACTTTCTATTCATCATTTTGGCATAGCAGGGCATGAAAACTCGTTAACACAGATGTTGGCGTAGAAATAAATGGTTGAATGTGGTTGAATGGAATCAATGACAGCTGCACTGGACAGCCGAATGTCGCAGTGACACAATGAAGTGAACACTGTGATGTGGGAGGATAACTATCTGTGGGTTTTGGCCACTGAAGAGGCATAAAATAGCAGTTAAAAGTTTACAACAGTTGACTTCTGCACTCATTAATGCCCAATCATCTTGGGTTAGGCCTAGTGCCAGTTCAATTAAGCGGCGACCAACAAAGTGTCTAAACTCCAGATCTAGTCAAATGACCAGAGCTGTGACCGATCCTTCTACTTCTAGTCGAGCTAGCGAAAATGTTGGTAACTCCAGGTCTAACTCTGGGTTTCAAGTTGGAATTCTGGGCTGAATCTAGGCATTCTGGCAACCCTGGCAGTAGATTCCTTTTCCAAATCAATTATTTCCCCTTTACTTGAGCTTACTGGAAATAAGAAAGACACTGTTGCAGGTACTTTGTGTAAGAAATACTATTCCTACATCAAACATATAAAAATGAAATGATGTGACAAACTTGATTGTTTTAAGGGATACTAACTTTATCCTGTAAAAACACAACCGAGCTTTCCTCAGACGGTGAATTCATCAAAGGGTTCAGGAAGCTGTTCAAGAAATCCTTGGTGCCAATTTCGTTCATTCCACTGATCTCTGGTAACTGGCTCATTGACCTGTGGTAAAATAATAAATACTATAAATCCTGCTCATGCCCTACTTTTTAAGCTGTTACTTTGTTAGCCCAGTAGTAAACTCCTTTTCTACTTTGTAGTCATAGACACATCATCAGAACAAGAAAAACATAACAACAACAAAACCACCCCTCCCTACCCTTAAAAAAATAATAAAAACCTATTAAGATGAAAGATATTGGCAACCCTCTCATTATAGTTTACCAAATCCTTGGGAGATGGGGTGGGGGAATTAAAATTTTGTTGGATGACTCAATCCCTAGTCATTTCTTGCTGAAATGATTATAAGTGTTACAATAGTTACATGCCTCTCTTCTCATTTACGATTATTGTTTCGAAGTGTTTATCCACCTATACTGTCACTAGTGTCAGATAAAATTTCCCCTAGGATTTTTTTTATCTGCCAACATAAATTCTGTATTTGTAAGTGATCTCCCTTGATTCCAACCAATACTACAGTCATAAAGTATTCCAAACTGCAGGGGTATATGGATCCCTACAAGGATGCAACTTTAGGAGCATGGGGGTGCGCTTGGCGATTCACTGCCAAGTGTAAATCAAAACCAATCTTTTAATACTGACGTGAAACACGTTCGTATAGTTTCGCTACTAAGCCGATTCATAATTTTTAAAAACTATGCAAATCAACAAGGTCGGTAACTTTCCGTAATTTAGATCAATGGTGCTGACTGTGAGTATTAGTAAATTATTACCGACATTCTGGTAACTCATCTGTGTGGCGAAGGGGTTTGGATGACCGAGTTGGGAGCGAAAATGTGTAGGCCGTTCAGATCCGGGTGATGGCCAAACAGAAATTATTTCCACATTGGTTGATTTATTCTTATCATTATCATTAAAGAATTATAATTATACATGTGTTCTCTTTCACTTTCAGATACTTCCTGTTCCAGTGCAGAGAGATGTAGGTGAGATCATAGAGAGGGAAGAGAGAGATAATACATAAGAGAAAGCATAGCATGCCATGAATTATTTATTTCTCTTTCTTGTGCATTCTATTCTTTTTTCAGAAAAAAACCCCACAAAATACCCAGCCCCTCTTCATTTTTCAAACCCCTCAAACTAAACGCTCTTCAGAATGCCTTTATTCAGCCCATGTAACACAAACGGAACTCTTTTTTTAATCCAACAACATTACTCTAAGGTTCCAAACAAAAAGGGGAGGGGGGGGGGGAATAATAGGACAAGAGGCTCAAAATAAATAAAGGGGGGGGGGTGGGTGGAATAAAAGGGGGGGGCAGCACATTGACCCCGGATCCAATTACTTAGAACTCATGCTCGCCATTTTCTCAATCCGCTACTAGATCTAGGCCTAGATCGCAGTGCAAACGAAACCGAAACTAAGCTTGCTTGTAGAGCTGTAGCGTGAAGCCACTCGTGTCAGACCCCCTCATCCTCCCCACCCTGCTTGCCCGCGAAGCCACTTCCGTCAGAAAGAGAGAGAGAGAGAGAGAGAGAGAGATGAAAGACCCCGCTCGAAGCGCGGGCGAACCGCAAAGAGGGGAAAACACGCAATGGACTCGCCAGCCAACTGGAGGACTGGATCTATAGATCTATCATGACGTCACATGACCTAGAGACCTGACCCAATTTTCACGCACGAGACTGTCAGTGAATCGTGTGTGTATTAATCGGGCTTGCTACATTTTAAGGACAAGTTTGTCTTCCTTTTTTTTTTTTTTTGGTCACGACCAGTCTCTTACTAGTAAAATCGTTGGTCATGACAATCCTGAAAAAAATAAACGGGGGCTGCGGAATAAGAAACGTCGGGGTGCGCACAAAATCCGAAAATTAATAAGCGTCCCCCCCCCCCCCCCGCTTATTTGGAACCTTAGAGTAGGGATAAATTCAGTTTGTTTGTTTGTTTGTTTTGTGGACATTAGTCAACACGAACACCTGCGGATAAACCCGAGCTTTATCCGCCGATACTGTTGGCAGCCCAAGATCTGCCGATAGTGTTGCCGGATAAACCCAAGCAGTATCCGCCAATAATGTTGGTGGATAAACCCAGGCAGTATCTGCCGATAATGTTTGCCGGCCCAGGCTGCATCTGCTGATAGTGTTGGCGGCCCAGACAGTAGGCTATCTGCAAAGAGTACCTGTAGATGTATATAGAATCTATACTCTCTGGTATCTGCCAATAATATTCGCGGATAAACCTGGGCAGCATCCGCCGACATCGGTGGATAACCCTGGGCAGTATCTGCCGATAATGTTGGCAGATAATGGCAGCCTTTTTATTTTTTATCACACTATCACAATTCTGGCAGTAAAGAAAAAGAAAAAGCAAGTGAAAGAAGGTCTTCCCCCCCCCGTTCGCGCCACTTACCAAAAATTTAAAAATAAACATAGGCCTAATATGATGAAGACTTTCCCTAACCTGAGCTTTCGTTCTTTCTTTGTCCCATACAAACACTAAACCCAACCTTTTGATAAGCCCGCCCAAAAGTCCCCTCATTCGTGTGTTTTCTCGACTGGTGCGGACAGGCGGAGGATCTCCCCAAACGAATGTTACTTTTCCACAAAAAGTACTGGATATCACTGAAACTATTGAGAAAGAAAGCAGCAAGAGGATGTTTAGAACTGAGGAGATTGCTAAAGAATTTGGGGAAGTTCTGTATCCCCCGGAAGGTCTTCCCCCCGTCCGCGCCACTTACCAAAAAGTTGACAAACATAAATATGGTGAAGACCTCCCCTAACCCGCGCTTTCGTTCTTCATTCTTTGACTTTGTGCCATACAAATACTAAACCCAACCTTTTGATAAGCCCGCTCAAAAGTCCTCTCATTTAGTCATTTAGTGTGTTTTCTTGACTGGCGCGGGTGGGCGGAGGGCCTCCCCTGTCACCTGTACATCCCTTCCCCCCCCCCTTTTTTAAAGAATATTTCACGTCTGTAGTGCAGGAAAGTCTGGGCAGCAGACACCTTCAGAAGTCCTCCTAGCCCTAAAAATGTACACAGTGTCTACATCTGGAATCTAGAACCTTGATCTAGAATAGATCTGAATCTAGACCTATAGAATCTAGGTCTATTAAGCCGGGACAGTTAGATCTAGTACTAGATCTTGTCTAGTACTACTACCTTGTCTATCTACTTAGTTGAAGAACATAATTATCCGTTGCAGCTACCATTGTATTTAAAGTGTGGGTCTATTTCTGTGCACAATCTAGGTACCAGGAGACATTTTTAACCAGAGATATACATATGGGTCAAAATCTGATTTGCTGTACACTGGTGTTTTCACCATACCAATCTATTTGTCCCTCGTCTGTTTTCCTACAGAATACTTGTTTGTCAACAGAAAATGGTAAAAATGATGCACAAATGGTGTATCTTTCCATTCACATCCTCTGTGTCTACTAAAAGCTATGTATAATTATTCTATTGAAATGTAATGTGGGTGGATGGATCGAGATTTTTTAACAAAAAGTGTGACATTTTTAGGGGTGTTATGATCAAAGCTATATTCCATAAAACTGGAGACCTTGACACTTAATGTAAACAGGCTACAGCAATCCTGATATAACAGTCTAAATGTGTGTATGGCACGCTAGCCTCTTCTCTCGGCAAGGAGTGTGTATGGCGGGGTCAAAAGATCGCCGTTTGTACGTTACTTTTGGTGTTAACTTTCGTCAACATGATGCTTTCTGATGGAAACGTGAATTTCTGACCGCTGGACTTAAATCGCGGCGTGATTTTTATTGCATAATAGTCCCTTTGTCTTCACACAAAGAACGGAATCACGCACGTGGCCCGTCTTTTTCCTACAGAGCCAGGTAGTCAGCAGACCCGTCATCGTGTTTATAACCGGTAACGTACGCTGCTGGTAAGTGGCCGTTCGGCTCGAAGCATGCGGTCGCGATAGGTCCGCGGGTGAATTTTCAAGAGCTGATTAGGTGATCTCAAAGGTGACTTAACACTTTCAACGGATATGGAGCAGAACGGCAACAAGACGATGGGTAAGTTTGGTGTTTATTATCACTCAAATAACGTACACCCACTTCCTTACTGAAGTATGTGCAATTTCAATATTGAATGAATTTATTGGACTGTGGGATCCAGCGAGTATCAGATGTGCGCTAAAAAACCAGAAATGCATGGTGTACGCATTATTTAAGGTCAAAACAACGGTTTTTTTTCATAATTGCCCTCGTGTTTAATAACGAACAGACTCTCAAATGTGTGTAAAACTTGCGAAATGGAAATCAAGCGCCTTGGCCTTAAACATAATAAAGGTATAGTCCGCGTAAACACTTCTTGGCAACATGCCAAATGATCAGCGCGACGAGTCAGGGAAGATTGCTACACTAGTGCGTGCGTTATTGAAACCCTACAAGGTGTTGTGTTTACGTGACGAACGCCGTGATGTAAAAAGATTTTTTTTATTTCTTGCATTTAAAAGGCGACCTTCGCTCAGCGGATATCTTTCTCATTATTGTCCATCACCCCATCCAATGGCCTGATATTGAACACGACTGAATTATTTCCCGGTAGCTACATCTGGAGTTCGTTACGGCAACACGTATTGCATGGTGTTTAATAACGCACTGCATACTGCGGGGAAAAAAAAATCAATAAACGGTACCCTGTTGTACATTAAATTCGTAATGTGTCACTTGTGTCCGTCACACATAATGAAAATACAAATTTCCTACAATGATAACATCCATGGATGTTCGTAACGTAAACCCGAAATGTTTTGTGTTTCAATGGCATACGCCGATCTCAACGAAAGTTTTTCTTTTGTTGTCATTTGGTTTAAATAGTTCACATTTACAGAACTTGATTTGGTGCCGTGTAGCAAGAAATAAAACTACGACCACATTTTCAATAGGCTTTGAGCTTCACGTGGGCGTTCGTTATTGAAACTCGAAATGCTCAGTGTTGCATTAACGTACGGCAGCCCGGATCTGAAAGAACATATGTTTATGAGTTGCACTGATGTTAGTAAACTTGCATGCAATACAATTTTTACATTTGAACTTGACGACCCAAAACGTAGATGACACGATCAAAGTCATACATTTTGAGTGTCACGAGGGAGAGTTCGTTACTGAAACTCGAAATGCTTAGTGTTGCAGTCACATACTGCCTTTGCCGATTTGAAAGAAGGCCTATGTTTTATAATCAGCTGGTTTCTGGTAATTCATATTATGAATACTATAAATTGTGACCTGGTAGTGTGGAATAAAAGTGCGTTTACATTTTTTTTCAACGTAGACTTTGAACTCCACATGGTAGTTCGTTACTGAAACTCCAAATGTTTGGTGTTGTAGTAACACACGGCCGTTGCCGATCTGAAAGAAGGCTTTTCTTTTGTTGCCATTGGGTTTCAACTAATTCACATTATTAAAACTTTTGGTGCTGTGTAGCAAGAAATAAAAGTACGATCACAGCTTTCAGTAGGCTTTGATCTTCGCGTGGGCGTTTGTTAGTGAAACTCGAAATGCTTAATGTTGCAATAACGTACGGCAGTCCGGATCTGAAAGCACACATTGATATCAGTTGCACTGATGTTCGTAAAATTGAATGCAATAAAATTTTGATTACATTTGAACACCAAGACCTAAAACTTAGATGGCACGATCAGAGTCGTACATTTTGAGTGACGTGGGAGAGTTCGTTACTGAAACCCAAAATGCTTAGTGTTGCAGTCACATAAGGTCTTTGTCTGAAAGAAGGCTTTTCTTTTATAAGCAGTTGGTTCCAAGTAATTCACATGATGAAAACTTTAAATTGTGTCTTGATAGCAAGGAATAAAAGTAGGTTGTCTACATTTTTCAACTTAGACTTTGACCTTTGTGTAGGAGTTCGTTACTGAAACTGATTTGGTTTCCTTCTTCTGATCTTCATTGTTTATCTAGGCTTAAGCGTCCATCTGTGTAGCCTATACTCTGCAGCTCTTAGAAACTTTCAGTAATCATGGAAGAATTATTTATAAAAAAGCTTTATAATAGTAGGCTACATATTATGGAAACTCATGTCTGTAATAATGTATTGCCATTCCATGTTGCTGGGACATCTAGATCTGCAAGGACGTGAAACATTTTTGTTTAGACGCATGCAATCTATGTAAAATATTTGATATTATCAAATGATAATTTCATCTCAGACATGTTACTGCGGTAGTAATGCAATGAATTGTTATTGAATCACAGTTAATAAGCAGCTCTGCAAACATGGCTTTGGCTGATGAGTTTCATTCATTACACCACACCAATGATAATTTAGCTTCAGCCCAGGTAAAATATCAGTTCATGCTTTGATTTGCGAATGTTTAAGTGTTTTAAATATACCATTTTTTAAAATCTCAAATCCTCAGTGACTTTTCTAAAGAGTTTAAAGTAGCAGGATGTTCATGCTAGTCAGAGGCCACAGAGAAAAGGTTGAGATTGCAGAATATGCAGCTGAGATAAAGGAGATTTTTACAGGCCACAATGATGTTTCAACTTTGGTTTTCAAACCACAGTACTTTTACTGAAAGTAATAGTCCTGGGTCCAATCACAGCTGTCAAAACAAAGATCTGTGAAAGCTTTCAAATAATCCAACAAACAGCCTGTCTTCAAAGTGTACAAAAAACCACCACCACTGTGCAAGACATCTATGTAATAAGGAAGACCTGTCAGACAAGATGGTCCAATAAGTAACACTGTGCCCACTATTGTGGATGGTTCACTAACAAGGATGGGATAACATGAGCTAGTGCTGAAATTTCTGAAAGATGACAGTCCTAAAATGATGGCTGTCCACTACCTTATCCCCAGAGAGAGTTTGGCAGCTGCTAGGCTTAGTCTTCCAAGTAGGCTAATAAAACAGGTAGATGAAATGAAGGCCCATCCAAAGACTGTGAAGATTGTTAAAAAAACAATTTTATGAGGACTATGTGTGGCTGCACCTTGATACCAGTTGCTATCAAAAAGTTACTGTCTAGATCTGGAAAGGTTTACTGCCTTGCTTGATACTTGGTTCAAGATGATGACAGCTTTGGGTTCATGAGATTCAGCGAAGCCAAAGCCTTCAGTTTCATTTCATAAAAATGGAGTCAGATCAGATCAACAAGCTAATGGACATGAAAGTTGATGACAGTGTGAAATTGATGCATGCTTCCAGATAACACTCCATGTAGCTGGATCTTCAAGTTGTTGCCAAATATGCATGTAAAACATTAGCTATGGAGGCTCAGCAAGTAGTTTTGCCCTTCCCAAAAGCATACTTGTTTGAATGCCTTTGGTGCTGTTATGGATATGGTGACTAAAAAATGAGAACATGTTACATGTTATTACTTCTACAGTTTTCTACTTGAGTTCCTATGTATGCAGACTGAACTGGGCATCAAAATCAAATGGCAGATTACCCACATTTATTTTCTTTTGTTCACAGTTTATAAAAGCACTTCTGGCCTTCCCTGTAATTGGGCATTAAATCAAATAGATGGGGTAGGGATGGAACATAGAACTCTTGAGAACCAGTGCAGTAAACTACAATTTTGGTGTGATTTCAGTGCCCATGTGTCCTTTTGTCATTTTATGTAACATACAGATTTTTGCTGGCTAGCTTTAGTAGTGACCAGTGCATCCTGATGTCCATCTGTGTTAAGTTTTGCTGTAGATGCTAGCATTAAAATACAGTTCAGTTACATTTCAGCATTTACATCTAAGGAAATGAGAATTCAATTATTTTGGCGTTTATGTCACAAACAGACATTGGTTCACATAATTTAACTATGGCCCTTAAACTCTTTTGTCTTCTGTGACTGTGATATCTTTAAACAGATGCTGAACTTGAAATGCACCTTAGTCTGATCCTTTCACTTCAGTGTAGGAAAATTGCGGTTCAGTTGTTTGTTGTTTATGTAACATACAGTCTTTTGCTAACTGGAAGCTCTCCCATAGCTGCTGAACTCAGATACCCTCAGTAGGCCTGGAGCCTTGTACCAAATGCTCAAGTTAATAATAATTTTAAATTGACCACAGTATAATAGTGCATGATTTTTGGGACTTTTTCAATTTGGTGTTTATGTAACGTAGGCCTACATACTTTTGGTGTCTGCCATCTTACTATTGTTATGCAGAAAGAGCATTTTTGTGCCACATTAGACTTTGATATTAGTAATAGTCAGAACCATTTATTCATTTATTTGGATAAGTACATTTTATTTTTAACATATTTTTATGTTTTTGGTGTTTATGTTACATACAGACCGCAAATCTGAGAGGCATTTTGAATGTCACAAATGATTATTGACTCACAAGATTGTATTTCTGACAGTATGAAATAAACTTGCTTAATTAGTTTCCTGGCCTTCTAATTACAAGTGCTTGAGTTGTTTTTGTGTTGTGACGGTGTTTATGTAACATACATCCTGTCAATCAAGAATGAGTGATATTGTTGAAACCCAAAGGGAATGCTAAAAGGCAGCTACAGAGTATGAAAGACAATTGTTTACAGAATGAGATGTATTGGTTTTTAAGGATGGATATCAATTTTTAAAATTCATCATTGTGTCACAAAAAGTGTAGGCCTACAGCAAATCAGATTCTGACCCATATACAAAGAAATTACACAACGATATATTTTAAATGGTCTTAATATATGCTGTTTTAGCCTCAGAGCAGGGGCGTCGAGTCGCACATGGTGCAGTTGAGGAATCGTCAGATTAAATAGACGAATCAACTACATGGGAAGAAGAAGAAGAAGTTACTAAGGTTGAGGTCAGGAACATTAATTACCTTTCAGGGGACCATAAAAGTGCTGGCACAGCTTGGCCCGAATATGCAGATTTCCACAAGACCGCCAGAGAAAGCAATAACATATAACCCCGGCTTGCCATTATTTCTCCGTTCCAAGTAACTGGTGGCGACGGTCTCCTTCCTATTGATATGCAGGCGCTAAATGTTTGGGTCCTTATTGTAACGGAAGTCCTATGACTCTGATGTGGGCAGTACTGGGCAGGGATAGGCCTTGTAGGAAGCGGAAATCGAACCCAGAATCCTCTAGTACGCCAATTGAAAGAGGCTGACATGATTAGAAGTTAACTAAATTATCAAAACATCTCTTAACTTGGCATTATCCTTGGGGGTAACTTGAAATTCCGAAATAATTTACGATTTATTTTTTGTAATAATAGAATTGGAATTTATTACACCCATGCGGCCTCTTTGAGGAGAAAATTACAATACAATGAACATTCACGAAAAAATCAGCCAATTATCATCAGCTTCCCTTTTATAGCATCGATACCGTGAGTATCGTGCTCTCATGCCGAGAGAGAACTTGACTGGTCATAGTTACTTGTCCTTGTCTATCCCTTTGTCTCACAGTCTTTCTTTCCCTTTTTCTTCCTGAAAAAAAAAATCGTTGAGTTTGATTGAAAATCACTTTAAACAGTGGTGGAATAAAAAAACACACGCACCCCTACTCTCTCCCAAAATCAAACAAGACTTCTTTTTTGTTGCCATCAACATCCAAGTATATAACATACCACTGAAGGGCTTTAAAAGTGAGAATATCCTGTCCTCTGCATCTTCACATTTGTCAGGTGTGGTCTTCATATATATATACCGTTGTCCATGTTTGATAACTATGTTGTGGTGAACAAAATACTTTGCAACACATCAATCATCTTGTCGCTCTGACAAAATAAGGTGAAGAAATTGTAGAATGCATTGATGCTGAAGTGCACAAATGGCAAAAGAAATCATAACATCATGTTTAAATCAGCAACCGAAAAAAAAACAACCAACAGAAAACCGACTGAATTTTAAAAGAAAAGAAAGAAAGGTTTTACCCCCACCCCCGCCCCCTCTATGAAATGTCAGAAAAAGATGCAAAATTCGTACTATTTTATCTCATTTGATACTAAAGTATTCCCTTGAAAATACAACTGGGTTTTTTTCTTGGGGGGGGTGGGGAGGCTGTCACATTTTAATATTATTCGCGTGGCAATATTAGCATAATATAGGCCCATTATATAGTAGTTTGGATCCTTAAATTTGTGAAATTAAGACTTGTGAATGTAAGCTCGTCATTACTAAATGTACGAATGAATTCGCTGTTCAGTTCTGCAGTGCTTACACAGGCGTTATCTAAAAATGCCAATATCCTCGCCATTTAGCTCATTTGCTCATCAAATGATTGAAAAGAACATTATTCAGTGGCTCAAACTTTGTAATGCGATTACACGTTTTCTTGATATCGATACCACCTGTGCACCCACGAGCCTGTTTCCTGCCTTTTCTGTACACAGCTGCAATCATGGGTAAGTAGAATTCTCACGTGCGAAAAACTTTTTAGCATTATTGTCCGAAATCTATGACTGTCATGTTTATTACTTTGAGGGGAAGTTTCCTGAACATTGTTGCTTTTAGATTTAACAACTGTATTTAGCTGAGCCTCCTTGAAGGCAATAAAATTGTATTTCGGGATGCCCCGACAACATGTCGATCTATTATCGATAGTTCCAACATGACTTGTGTGCACCGGTATAACGATCCCTGTTTTGTACTTCAGCTGTTCCAGGACAGTTTTTGTGTCTTAGTTTGTGACAGGCGTACATTCAAATTAATCTGTTAAAACTGTTATGATGAATGTATGACTCACTTTTTATAATGGAGAATGTGAATGAAATTGATTAGATTCTAGAGCTAGAATCTAGATTTCTAGATATAATATAGGCTAGATCTAGTCTAGTAGTAATAAAGTGAGCTGGTTGACTACGGAATTATGGAAGATGATTTGGTTTCACAGTGTTAACCCATGCTGCGCGAAGCGTCCAAATACGGCCATGACTTCCCTGGCGATCATTGCGCATGGGCGTGTAAACACGGCAAGGTCAAACTGGCAGCGCAGCGTGGAAGCCGTTATTTTCACATCGCCTATCACTGCCGACATGATAGTATCAGGTCACTGTCCTCTTTGAAACGTAACTACTGTCTTACTCTTATTGCTCACTGTATCTCTTCTAAATCAAAGGTGTTGTGACAAGGACATTTAATTTTAGCCAGTGAACCACTGGTCGGAATAAAGACTAAGCTTTCAATCAAAGGCTCTCCCCACACTGTCAAAAGGTGTAATATCGATGCAAACTGTTGCTCAACAAATTTGCATTATTATCTCACAAGCTGACCATCATCTGCATCCCTTCTCAGCTCTCCTCCAACTTATTACAGCAACATGTGCATCATGGCACCACACCTTATGTAATATCTCACCTACCGACAGATGACCGAAGTGATTACAATGTATTGTGACACCTTCGTAGACCTGACGGTGCTGACTGTCAGTTTCCTGTGAAAACAATTAAATCGATATTGCATAAAATCCATTGCCACGTGTGTTCCCCCCCGCATGGGTAATGGCCATCCATTTGCTCTTTCTCTGAATTGTACACTGCACTAACCTTTTGATCGTCTCGTGCGGCAAATATGTGACAATGAGCGCACCCGAATTTAACAGTCGACAGTGTCGGTGGAATAAAAATAGCCTAATTAAATTTGTAAAATATTGCACTCGCGTCTAAGGCCCCGCCTTCCAAAAACTGGCCTTGTAATTGAGATACGTATAGGCCTACAAAATGTCGCGCAGTATACGAATTTTAGTGCTGTAATTGTAATTTAAAGAAATTGAGAGCAGAGTGTTTTAAACTAAAGGGAAATTCCAACAGATTTTTGTATCTCATCTCATATCACAATACAAATGGCCAAATCAGCAGAAGTTTTAAGACTAGATTGACTATAATTTTACAAAGATAGTAAGTACGAAACTTTGCATAATTATAATTTATATGTAATTTAATAACTAGTGAAAATTCCTATTAGTTAGTAGTATTAGTTTTATCAGTCAGTTCTAAATTGTGTGTTACATTAATATTTTTTAGCCTTCGTTTAGAGATTTGAAGTTTGTGAGATTCACGCCGAAATGCTGCATTTAGCTATGGAAAATCCAAATGAGCCTGTGGAAAACCTACTATGGAAATTTTTGGAGTTGAAAGTGTATACCATGCATGTATTGTCTGTCTGTCTCAGTGGTAATGTCACACATTCCCGTTCAGTATTTCACATTCACAAAAAACCAACAAGCAGAATTTGGCATTCCGATGTAAGGTTCATCTTTGTTTAGTTCATTTGATTTCTCAATAAGTATATCAAAATTCATTATCATAGATGTGACATAGGGGCTACCATTTCCATTTTAGTGAAAAATGTACACAGATCAGGGTGGCCGCATAGCCAGGAAGTCGGCCATTAGAGCGCTTCACAAATAACCCGAATAGAAACACTTAAGGGTTAATTCATTATCAAGCATGATAAGACGTATCAGCGAATGTTTCCATGGCGATCAAATACCCACCAAACCACGTGGACAGTGGTAGTGTGGTCATCGCACATCGACGAGGGTCAGTGGGCTTTGCAGGTAGTGCACGGATTGTGGGTTAATGTTACAAGCTATGTAAGATTGTAAGCCCAGCTATTATTTATTTTTGCTTTTGTGTATAGGTAAGCCTATGGGATTGCATACAGCTAGAAAGCTGAAAGATCATCGCCGTGAACAAAGGTGGCATGACAAGGACTACAAGAAAGCTCATTTGGGGACCAGATGGAAGGCTAACCCCTTTCAGGGATCCTCTCATGCTAAAGGAATTGTTCTGGAAAAAGTGTAAGTTTTGGATATTAACTCTTTATCCATGGAATTTTTTTCATGTTTTCACGGAGGGGGGGCTTTTTTTCCCCCCTGCCAATAGGAGTTGTAAAACTGCTATTTCAAGCCCAATATGTGTAGTAACATAGGCATGTCATATACCGAATTGAAGGATATTGCATGCAGAAATAAATGATGTAAGAATTATGAATGTGTGTAGTGAAAGAGTAAAATCATGGCTTGGAGTAGTTAGTGGAAGAAATAGTGCGAAATAGCGACCGACGCTGTCAGCATTCTTATGAGGTTACCGGAAATATCGACTAACGCTGTGAGCGTTGTTGCGTGGTTAAAGAGTTAATGATTAATTAACACTTCTATAACCATGACTATAGAATCTATGTCACTTGCCAACCTGTATGGAATTGCGTGTATACACGCAAAAATGAAAAAAGTATGCAAGTACATGACAAATAGTGCCAGTATGCATTTTTTGATAATGTATGTATTACTATTATGCGACACAAAACGAAGCTGTTTTTCTCACGAGTGGCACTTTTTTGTGCAAGAAACCTGATAGAAGGCCCCTAGCTGGAAGTAATCACTGTGCTTAATCAAGGATCACGGGGGGGGGGGGGGGGGGGGGGGGGGCTTGGACTAGGCTTAGGCTAAATCTAGATCTGTGTCTGGACTTAAAGTGGAATATTGTTTGTTTTCTGGACTTTACTTATGTACATGGATTTGAAGTGGAATAGCATTGAATATGATTGAGGTTTGTTTTATGCCTGGTGGCACGGTGATTGAAATCATGGCTACAAAGATGAAGCAAATCTTCAACTCTTACAAGATGACATTCCCATTTGTCAAGGAATGCACATCAATAGGATGCGATTCTCAATTTTATTCACACTGCACTTACTGCAACAATGACTTTTATAGGTAGAATGTGCATATCTGCCATCTTGGCTGTCCGGACCCATGCATCACCATGGCAATCGTGGCATTGATTCTAATTCGTTGGCTGATTTGCACTACGAGCAGGGATGGCGTCGCGAGCTAAAAGTAATTCACTACAGTATTACAATGACACATGTGAACATGTTCAAGTTCAGTCAATTCTTTCACTTCCTTTCCCTTGTTCGCACGGATGGTAGGGAGTCTGACCAGCTTGGATCCATCCTTTCCACCACTGTCATAACAATCAGATACAATGCAACAGCAGGCATTTTAACTGCTTAGACACATCTCGAAGTTACGCTCATCAGCTGGTCCACCCGCCATCTTGGGTGTTGGAAGAACAAAACAAAAACACTTTGTGACATCATGCGCATTCTACCTATAATATTGGAACATCGGGCTTATGGGATATAAAGGGACGTCAAGCTTGAAGAAGTGAAGACTAGCAGCAGTGCTCATTGGCAATGGCTAAATCATTGCACATTGATTCTTAATTTTAACCCTCACTCAGTGAAAGGCGTCGAAATTATATGGCATTGAGTGAATGCATGGGCCAACAGATACGGCAAGATCAAGCTGACCACGTAGCGCGCAAGCCGTATTTTCATGCGTCAAGTAGCTGACTTTTTTTAGATGTAACTACCGTTTTATTGCTCACTGTATCTCTTCTAAATCAAAGGCATTGTGACAAGGACATGTTAACCAGTGAACTGCTAGTCGGACCCGACATGCGAAATGTTGCTCAACAAATCTGCAATATTATCTCATTTTCTCACAAGCTAACAATCATCTAGAGTTGTCTGCAGGGTTCACACAGGTCCTTAAAAGTCCTTAATTTTCATAAAAGAAAAAATAAGTACTCAAAAAGTCCTTCAAATCTGAAAATGATGCCAAAGTCCTTATAAAGTCCTTAAAATTTGTGTTTCAGTTGAAACATTTGAGATTCAAATCTTCCAATTGCACACTGGATAATTGGTACTTTGAAATAACTGAACTTTTCAGAGTGAATTTAGTATGTCTGAACTTTGGATACAGAAACATTCTGTATCGATGACTGCTGCGCACCACTTGTATAGTTGTAATATTTCTTGGTCAAAGGCACACAGGTCATTAATTTGTTTACTGTAAGTCCTTAGGAAGTTCTTAAAAAGTCCTTAAAATTAGTTTTCAAGACTTTGTATGAACCCTGTGTCTGTATCTAACAACCAATAAGAAACAAGCTCTGAAATGACCTTCCCCCAAACGCCCACATTGGTTCATTAGTATGTGTCAATCAGGATGAAACCATTTGTTTAGGGCTTGGGGGGGGGGGGGGGTAGTTATCATGCTTTGTTCTCACGAAAACTACAGCTGTCTGTTTGGTTTCATAAGTCAGATCATTGGTTAGAGACTTATAGACTAGGGTTTTGCTGGTTAATTCATTATCAATATCAAGCATGATAAAGCACAGCAGCGAATGTTTTCATACCGATCAATAAAAACCGAACCATATGGACAGCGGTAGTCAGGTAGTGTGGTCATTGTACATCAGCAAGGGTCAGTGCGACCCAGGCACGATTCTCCATGAGTAAAGTCACTGACCGGACAACGGGCTTTGAGCCGTCGCGCACAGGATGTGGGTTAAAAAAAGACATTTTTTAAAATGCCTGATAGAGAATCGAACCACGGCCACCTGATTAACAGGCGAAGCTGCTTACCACTATACTATTGCGGACCCTGTAAAATTGTGAAGGAATTTTGCCAAAATAAACATCACTGAACCAATTACCAGCGGATAAACACTTCATTGTTATAATATAGGGGTGGCCAAACTTACTTAATTAATGTAAAAGTCACTAGACATGAACAAAATTTCACACACGTTTTTATTGTTACTGTGCACATTTGGTCACAAAACTTTTAATATTTTTATATAAATATATAAACTACATGTGTGCAGCAATATTTACTCATGTGTGTACTTTTTAAACTGGTAATTTTTAATTAATTTTCAGGTACGGTAATCATCTAGTACACACATTACCAGATGTTTTCAAAATTTTGACTGATGATTGTTTTAACTGTACTGGATGTATTTGGTAGAGGTCTTGTGGGTCTCCATCAGACACTTGTAAACAAAATTTGTAACCGAAGTGTGCCAATTAGGTTTGCATAGTTCAGCGTCTTGTGTTACACAGCATTAATGTACATAACATGAGTGAGGTAATTCTTGCTGACCCGAAATTTCTTTAATCCCTCTGCCTCCCACCAGCTGCATCCTGATTCCTACCACGAGCCACACAATGCAGCTCATGAAATTCATGTTCAATTCCAGTCCTTAATATTTTGAATCTCCCTTCATTTTCACACAACTTCATATGAAATACATATATATATGTTATTATAGAAAACATAGTCATAAATACACCTTTTTGGTCTAACCGTGGAAAACTGCCCAGAATGTGCGGTAGGGCAAGAGTTAAGAACAAGGCCTTACTCAGATCTAGCATTGAAATTAGGATTTAAATTCTTAAACGTTAAACATTTTGACCAATCATGAACATTATGAATATGATTATTATGATTAATCTTTTGCTCGAAACCAGTGGGGTCTCAGTTCATACCAGTAAATCTAAATATAAAATTATAAAGCTTGAATTTTTTCTTATTTACCTTTATTGTGATGAAAAAAGAGCTCAACCAACATATTGCCACGAGCCGCATATTGAAAGTCAAAGAGCTGCATGTGGCTCGCGAGCCACTGTTTGGCTGCCCCTGTATGAAATATTCCATCGTGTTCATTCACTTATATTGTGTTCGGGCTGATGTTAGTGATTTAGTTCAAAATAACTTTGGGCTGCATTACGAACATACATTGAGCTAAATCTCATGAGGCCCAATAAAGTGTATGTGTAACTGTTAGTGTTATTGTTAAACACCTGGTTCATTTGGTATGTTGTCACCTCACATGGGCCCCAACATCATGAAATCTCAAAATGCACTCACACGACCTTTGTCTGAAAAAATGCATGTGAGGTTTTACCATTATTTTCATCTTACAGGGTAAAAGTATTTCCATAAATTTCTTTTCCAGCGGTGTTGAAGCCAAACAGCCAAATTCTGCCATTCGTAAGTGTGTGAGGGTTCAGCTCATCAAAAATGGAAAGAAAATCACAGCCTTTGTGCCCAACGATGGCTGTCTAAACTTCATTGAGGTAAGCTTAATAATTAAATTACATCATACATTCATAGTAGCTCCAAAACAACTACTTCAACGGCTACCAGCCACTTTTCGACACGCCATCCCCTGTGGACCTGCCATTTCAAGGGTATTTGTAAAAAATTACTGCATCTTTGTTAATTATACAGTGGAACCTGCTTAAACCAATAGCGGCTAACAAGAAATTTCTCTCTATCTGAAAGGCTTCTATGCTCCCGCCGTAATCCTTCTATGTGCCTTATAATAGACCTGTATGTTTTCCTACAATCCGCAGGCAAATCAGGGTAAAGGAGAACAATGACAAATTTATAAGGCTTTGTATAGATTTTAGGATGTAGATCTTACGTCAAATACTTTTTTGGGTGAAGTATTATAAAGTAAGTTTCTGTTTCATTCATATGGGATTTACGTGCTCTCCCAGTACTCAAGGGCAGGCGTGGTCAGGAGGTATCATTTCAAGATTTTAATTGGCAATGGCAGTGTCCAACAACAGGGTTTTGCAAAATTATCTGGATCTAGATGTAAATTCAGTGCATATTTTCAGAATTATAGTTTGTTTAGATATTTAGATGTTTTAAGTGAATACTGGCAATTGTTATCTTTCTTTAAAGAGGCAAGGCCTAAAAATTTCTACCCACCTGTGTACATGTGTGTTTGTGGGGGGAATATGAAAACACCGATGCCGCATTTGGTGAAAAAAGGTCAGACGGTTTTGACAAGGGTTGCTTCCGGGTCTACTTACAAGCTTATGACTCTTTACACAAAAAGAGAATCACGTAAAAAACTTTTAACCATAGGATTCTCTTTCACTTTCTTGGTTGAGTGTCGAAAAGAGAGCCTGTCAGTGTCGTCTGATGCTGTCTGGGTACGTTTTTATAATTTTTCCAAAAATGAAATTGATAACATTTGTTTCCATGAAATATCCAAAGCCAGTCAAATGCCTAGATTATGAATTGTGACCTGAACACACTGCAACAGAGCTGTCAGAATGCAGAGGGAAAGTTCTAGGAGACGGTGTAAGGTGCCTGGATGACATGAAGAATTGGCATTTTGACACCAAGCATGAAGACTTTTGGTTTTTTTGTCTCCATAGGCCAGGTTTAGATATGAACAAAGATCACGTGGTGTCGGTGATCATGATGGAACCTCATCTATTGAGTGTTTAGTACAGTAGAGCACACTTGTAACGAACATGCTTAAAACGAATTGATGGAAGTAACGAACGCATGTCTGTGCCCCATTTTTTGTTATTATTTCAATAAAATCTTAGATATAACGCATGTGGCGAACAAGCGATAACGAACTGACGGTTTTAACGAACTCGTGTTTATGCCCACCGACACCTTTTTTTTCTTCTTTGTTTACGACTGAAGTAACAAAACAGCCCGCGTGGGACGGGCAGTGGGACAACAGAGTAGGCACCACCCAGCAACTCTTGCTCGCGTGCGCATTAACGATGCATGGTCAGCGGCGTAGATTAAATAATTGTGTCTCCGGTGTACCGGTAGTGTGTAGGCTTGGTGGGTGTGTACATTTTGCCCGTCGCTCCATTCTTCATCTTTCTCACGTGGCTTTGCTGTGGATTGTGAAGTTTAACCCTTAAGGTGCTGAGGCCTATTTCACCAAGTGTAGTCCCAGTTGCTGAGGGTCTACAGAAAAATCTTCCTGAACAAGGCTACTTATGAAATAAAGCCCTTATGCAAAAAGTTTACATAGTGCAGTCATGAAATTTTCAGGATGCATGCTTATATGAATGGGCTACATAATGGTCTACATTAGAGAGATTCCCAGTCGCCAGAACTGTCCATATCCCCTCTTGTTCACCCCCATCTGTGCCACGGCCACACCCCTTCTTACTAGACCTTGTGTTGCGCCCCCCCCCCCCCCCCCAACGGCCCCGGTTCATTAGAATCATGACTAGATCTATCATCGAGTCCCCAGGCCTATTCCAGTGATCTGAGTGATAACTTGACCAGGAATCATCACTATCTGGGTCCCTATCTTCACCTGAGTCACTGTCATGAAGGGGTACAAAATCCTCATCTGAACCCATGCTCAGAATGTAAACATAGACAAAAAGTTCAACAAACAACACGATTTTCACTCCTCGGCCGTCTAAACTTTCTCACAAGGAGCAGAAGCCATCTTGAACCAAGGGGCATCACTCAATAAATGACCACGGCTTCGTACATTTTTTTAATCGCACCGACAGTTCGTACTATAGTGAATTCGACTCTAGTCGAAGGTCGCAAAGAGAATCGCATTTCTACCTTTCGACTGGGGTCGAAATCAGCACCTAAAGGGTTAAAAGTTGTGAAAGACTCTCCCAATAGATTTTTGTTCGAGATCTTGATCTAGATTCTGTTTCTTCAGCAAACTAGTAATAGCACTGTAATTTTCGTCTGAAACATGAGCTCCAAAAAGAGAATGTCCTACTCTTTGGACTTCAAAATGCAAGTTCTTACATTGGTTTTGGGGGAAAATAGAAAGGCATTGGGCATGATGAAGAATCTGCGCAAAAGCGAGGGGAGTGGGGTGACAAAAAATGTGTGTGTGAGAGGTTGACTGAAATAAAGAACTACTGATATAAAGAACTTTTTTTCTGTCTGGGGTTGTTCTTTATATCAGTGCTCTACTGTAGAACTTATGATCTACTCAGAAACTACATTTGAGTGATGGAAATGGAGGAGGTGCTGGTGTTCTGCACAAGTAGTTGTGGATTTTATTTTATAGCTTATTTGGGGACTGTTCACATAATTATTATGTCATCACATAAGGGGGGGGGGGTCTCTTGAATGAGGGCAAGTGATGACATGGGGGAGGGGGGGTGTTGAGTCCAAAGATGATGTCATCAATGTGGTTTGGTAAAATTGAAAAAGAAGAACAAATATATAGATCAAATTCATATTTTTATTCTGCTATAGTTGCTATGGGAAAACAATTTACCTTTAACTTCCTCAGTCCATCCGTCTGTAAAACCGGTACCTGACATATATGTCAGTTTGCTGACAGGCAGCTTCTCTGTATGCTCTTTATGAGTTGAGATGGTATTAATGGTTGAATCAACCTGCCAGGGACACTTTGTAAAGCGCTTAGACTAGAGCATTAGTGGATATTAAGCGCTATATAAAAGCTCTTATTGATTTTATTTTATTCATAATCTGTTAGTTTGAATTAAAATAAATAGCAAACAGCACTATACGGGTTACTGGTCTTTTGATTACGTCATCAAACCGGGGGGAGGGATAGCCATTTGATGACGTGATGATAAGGGGGGGGGGGGGTCAAAATTAGTCAATTTTTGATCACATAATATGTGAATGGTCCCTTAGTATTCTTCATCTAACTTTAATGGGCCCAATCACAGATTTACCTGTATGGGTGTAACGCTCGTAAGAATTAAGTTCTTGTTGGATTCATTATTGTAGGATTAGCCATTGTGTTCATTATAATATTTGTGACACTGCCAGAGAAAAACAAATGGAAGTGTTATTTTTCTCATTTTGGTTCTCTTGCATTTGTTGGTGTTCACATGATTATTGCTCGCGGGCCTTTGTGGAGTGATCCATGTAGGGAGTTTTTCAGTGACAGTTTTCATTACGGAATGCAAATTTTGTGAATATATTGGATAGAGAAAAGAATCCCTTTGTAACAGTGTCCATGACGATATTCATATTATAACATTCTTGAATTCTCTTCATCTCAACAGGAAAACGATGAAGTACTTGTTGCTGGTTTTGGCCGTAAAGGTCATGCTGTGGGTGACATCCCTGGTGTACGTTTCAAGATCGTGAAGGTGGCAAATGTATCGCTCCTGGCCTTGTTCAAGGGCAAGAAAGAACGTCCTAGATCTTAAATGTCTGAATTAAAGCTTATTACATAATGTTAACCACATTGCCTCTGGTTGTTTATTAATTGAATGCATGCACTGTTGTATTTTATGTGTGGATTTGGATCCAATCAGAATCACATGAAAAGTAGATATCGCTGGCAGCATCATGAAACTACACAAGTGCATTGCAGATCTTTCTGGCCAAATATCCAGTGGACTCCTCTAAAGGAATTAATTCTTTTCTATTGAATTAACGGGGAACACATGTACATTATTTTCGATGTTAGTTTACATAATTATAGCTGTATTTTAGAAAAGAATACTATTTTAGTCGGTTTTTTTTTTTTCTTCCCTCTGCTGCACTAGTAGATCCTTGCACTTTAGTGGTTTTCATGACAAGGTCAGTGGTGTGTAGGTGGTGATAATCTGAAGTGCTGTAGCAAGACAGGCCTGGAATTCATGAGTAAGGGTGAAACATTACCAGCACATTAATCTTGCCTATTTCCTTTAATAACAAACAAAACAAAAAAAAACCCACAACATAGGGGCAAAAGTGGGGATCCTGCTAAAATTGTAACCTTTGCTTTCTGTAAGTGAGTAAATGTGTCAACACAATCGTGTGATTGACTACAGTGTACATGCAATTGGAAAAAAAAAAGATTAAAAATTAAATCAATCTGAAAATTATTCAAAATAGTGCCTAATGTGCAGAAATCTGCAAGATTTCAGATTTCTGGAATGCATAGTTTTATATTCACAAGAGCATTTTTACTTGCGTGATTCTTTAGTATAGTTTGTTCTCCAAGGCGTGATCATGGTTTGTTTGGATTTTCTCAGCTATTACAAAATACAGCTTCCTGAATTTTTTATTGCAGCCTCACATTTATCATGACCGTACAAATCTTGTGCACAGCACTGTTCTTTCAAAGCGGCGAGTTCCTTTGATCTTTTCTGTTTTCAATTTAATAGGCCCAAAACTTATAGATGTTTACAGTATACGTGTGTTCCAACATGATCTGTCACTTCTCGTTTCTGTGAGGGTGATCTAAATTCCTAAACATAGTTACTACATGTAACCGTCTGTGGTGTATTGCAGTAGCGAAGCATCGCGTTACCGACTTAAGGTTCGCTTTACTGTTTTTACACATACATGTAAATGCATTTATTGTTCCTTTCCTGTAAGATATAAGCTACTAGTAACTACAGATTCATTACTTATCTATTGAAAACAACCTTCTAGTTATGCTAAACAGTAACATCCTATGAAAGATAAAGTTTGTAAAGTACCGGTAGCTAAGCTTTCCAATCTGTATTAAGTTGTGAGAAATATATCGAGATAGGACCACCCTTTCCCCTCTTGGGTCCCAGTCATTGTAAGAACATGGCCTTGTGGGTAAAATGATCAGGTTGCGGGCTTGGGACCACCTTAGGCCCATTAGAAAGGTTAGTGCAAAAATTTTTGTTTTTTTTTGTTTCAAAACAGGCAAGAACTTTTTGATGTTTTTTTATGTTTTATCATCTCATTCGCTTTCTGAGTAGGATGTCTCCATTGGATTGATAACGATATTCAGTTGAATAAAATGAAGGCCCCGTTTTGCCAGTATTCTTCCTCCAACCGCAATACATGGTCCTCGCACTTGGAGAAAAATTCTGCATCGACTATTTTCAATGCTGCGTGAGTTAGATTTAGGATGTCTGATAGTTTGAAGGCCTTGTTCTCCAGTGTCACTTGTCTTTTTACTTTGGCCCATACCAGCTCAATCGGGCCGAGGTGTGAATAAGGAGGAAGTCATAAACACGTGTGTCCAAAGTGGCCAATGGTCTTGTCAATATTGAAAATTTTTGGTTTCTTGACTTTCTGTACGAGACACAGTACCTCTGGTTTTAAGTGTGAAAAGCCGAACGGAATATTTTCTTTCATGAGCCAGGCCTTGATCTCTTTCTTTGTAATTGTACTTGAGGATTTTGGAAACGCATCTTGCAATACACTATTGTGATAAGATGCATTGTCCATGACCAGACACGAAGGTCGATCTAGTGCAGGAGGAAGGGTCTTCTCTAACCATTGCTTGAAAATCACACCATTCATCTCTGTATGGTAGTCTCGATTGTCAGTTCAGATGGACTGGTAAACCAGTTCACCATCGCTGATTAATCCTTGGTGTCTGCTTCCAGCATGGGCGATTATGATCCTCTCCCTTTGCTGGAGGGTACTTCCCGCTTTTTCTTCCCATCCTTCTCATTGGTATGGTGGACGTTGACCCATGACTCATCCAGGTAGACAATGTCATAGCCTTCTTCATGCTTCTCTTTAATCTGTCTAAAGTATTGGCTCCTTTTGAGGAGATGGGGCTTTTCATATAAAAGGTTCTTCCCTGTTGAAGATTTTCTGAATGTGAATCCCAGCTTCCTCACGATTTTCCACAAAGCAGTCTTGGATACAGATACATCATTTTTTGTGTTCCGCCTGGCTTTCAGTTTTCTCAAGGTCACAAGTTCTCGACCTTGAAACATCTTGATAATTTCTCGTCTGAGGAAGTCATCAAGTTCATCCACCTTTTCTGCTGTGTGTCCTTTCGGTCTCTTTGATTTACCGGGAACGATTCTTTCCGCCAATCATCTTTTAAGAGATGAGTGATCTAGTGTACGGTACCTCTTTTTTCTTCTCTGGAGAAGTAAGAAAATAATTTCAAGGCAATGTTCCGCATCCTGATGACTTTGATATTTAAATCCATGGTGAAAGGAATGCTGAAATTGAACGATCTCTGATAACACCTCTGACCACTGTGTTGGTCTACCAGTGAACAATCACGAGAGCTTGTTTTTAAACTCACTTTAATCCCATGCTGTCCCACATTTTAGTGGGGCTCAAAACATGTTAAATTATGACAGTAAACCACCTAACTGTTTACCCTTGTCTGTGCTCTCATTATGTACATTATACCGCAAATAAACAAACTCAAAAAACTACTTTAATAATACGGAAGAAAAAAATCTGGGTTAGGGTCATCACAAATCTAAGACTTCACGCCAAATTACATTCAAATATCATCGGCGGTTGCAACGCAACGAGCAGTTTTCGGTGAACAGACTATACTTTGACCCAGTTGTGGTTGCAAAAGTTATAAAAAAGAGGCACAAGAAAAAAATTACATCACTTTATTCTATGGAAATGGGAGAGGAAGAAAGATCAAGTGATCATGCTTGCTAGTTGGACATAATAGCCCCTGTAGACAATGGTCCACATGCTGTAATAGATTTTGCGGACATACATGCACCTTCAATATATGTAGGAACTAAGGAAGTAAGAAACAGCAAGTGTTAAATATTCACATAATTTATTTTTCATGTAAGGCATCGAAGTCTTACCCTTGAATAACTTCATTTGGCTAATTGCATGACTAGGGGCCAATAATTGCAGTTATCATAACTATGACCTCATGAAAGCAGTTAAAATTTTATTGAAATTTTCTTGCACACAACAAGCTCATTACCACCTAAAAGAGCCAGTGGTATTCGTTTGCTTTTCAGTCTTCATTTTGAAGAATGAACTAGAAAATATAAAATTCAAACCCATGATTCAACAAAACATCACTGAACAGGAAACAACTGTCTTTACACAGCAACACATAATCTCAGAATTAAGTTTAACCTAAGGTGCTGAAAGCTAAGATTTTCAATCAATGTGGCAAGGAAGCTGAATACAATCCATAACTCTAATAATAACCATAATTCTGAATTCAGTATATCACACTCTCACTGCCCGATACGAGATTGATTTTGTTTTGTAAGACTCCTAAGTAGAAATACACAAAGATTTATTCAAATTAATTGCATGTACTTGTAAAGTAACATCATAAATTTTTCATACATGTCCAAAAACAATACAAAGACCCATATTAACTGCATGTATCATGGATTATTAATGCCCTTCAAAGATAATTTTTTATTTCTGATAACTTAGATCAAAGTAACTTATTAATATGATGATACATGTCCATCATGTGATACACTGTATTATTCACATCTTACAAAAGCCTCTTTCTGGAGCACTGGATGTATTATTTTGATACCATAAATCACTCAGCAGAAATCTCCATAGACCATCTTTTTGTCTCAAAAACAGTTCTGGCTTACATTTAATGCTGTGGATCATTCATACCAGGAAAAAAAAGACAATGTACAATGCTTAGGCATCCTACATTAATACAATTACAAGACATGTACAATTCAAGTTCTGTATCAGTTAATGAAAGTAAATTGATGGAATAGAATAACCTAAACAAGTGAAGCTGCTTCAAAGCAGACAGACGAAAACAATTGGGTACCGGGTAGTGCATACATGAGCCAGTCTTTCAGATCATTGATCAAACTCTACTGCTGATGTTAGACAGTAAAGTGTTTGCAGGGCTACATATCTGTGTGCAGAAGTCTTCACCTGGGGAAAAAAAGGGGGAGGGGGTTTAAATTACTGCAAATTGCAATAAATGTATTATGTATCTCCAGTGAGGCAAATTGTGCAGGAAAAAAAAAACAACCACCTCTACACACGGTAGCTCCCTTCAAAAATTGTGTAGTCCAGTTCCCAGAACAATATGTATTCATAAACTGGACTATTGTTTAGCATAAAGACAAATTTAAAAAAAGATGCCAGGATCCCTGTAGATGCTGAGTTAATAAAAATATTTTGATTTTCTTTTTTGTCTCAAACCAATAGTTACTACAGTAATACCATATGTGCATAATGGTCTCTAGTTTGAGCCATCAAGAAAAATTGACCTGATTTTGCATACAGTTACAATCTGACAGTGACGGTACATATAATATGTATACATATATAATAATATAAAAAACCTTTAACTTTAAGAATGAAGAATTGGTGTGAGTACTGTGAGTTACCATAAAGAGTACATTACATTAACATTGTCAGAACAACAGGACAAAAAAATAAGGGGCATGTAGTTTCACATCTCCCAAACACTGTTTGATAAATTTTGCATGGAATTTAATAAACTAGTTACCATGTACATCGAACTGGCTGCTCTTTAGTCTCTGTCTTCCTGAATCTTGTTCAGACACAAAGCTAGCAGGCTAATCCTAAAATGTATTTTATTCATTTTAATTTTTGAGAATTGAGATGCCCCTTGGAAACTAATAACATTCCCTTACCGGCATGAATAGACTTCCGAAATGGAGTTTTGATTTTCCTCTTTATTGCCATGCCAGTGACTGATACACAGGAAGATGAACAATCACTACTCTGGGAAATAACAAAATGAAATGAATTATAGCAGATGGGAAGAACTAATCAGCAGAATGTTGACATATATCTGAAGTAAGTACATGTATGCCTACAGCTAAATGCCTTTTGCTTATATATCATTGCTTCATTGCAAGAGGTAACTATTTTCACTTTCACAAGGAGATACATACAGTACATGTAATCACTCTTTGCACTGGGACGTCATAAGATAATCTGAATCCCAGGAAACTCACTGAGCCAGCCTGACTAACAAAAATTGGACTGTCCTGGATTTTATTATTGCTACATGTATTGACAATCACCAACATGTACTTTTGACATCTACTTATTTTCAAGGATAAAACAACAGTTGTTTCAAATGGTAGTACAGTAGCGCACTAAAGCGTTTCCATCGCACATCAAAGTCATGAAATGTTCAGACATAACGGTGGCTGGCAGAGCTGCACTTTGCCGTTCATAAGGCACTTCACTTACGTGTGATTAAAAGGATAATTTGTTGATAAATACAAGTTTATAAAAAAAAATTTTTTTAAAGCCAAGCTTGAAGTATAAGTACCGGTGTTGAAGTAAGCACTTGCCTGCCTAATTTAATCCACATGTTATTGTTATGTGTTCTGATTATCTTTTAAAAGATAACTTTTGATAAGCATAACTATTCTGAATAACTGCACAATTGTGGCAGTTGGTGTATGGTACTTATCAGGATCTACATTACTCTGACCCATTACTAAGTCTTGGAACTTGGATGATGTTTCCATCAAGAATTTTATTTATGTTGGAAATACTGGTATTGTGATAATTAACTATGCGATATTACCTCATCTGCAGCCTCTTTGTCAACTTGTTCAGTAGCCCTACTGATGAGCGGAAAACAACATATTTGATAATCATACTGAGCAAGCAAAAAAGAAAAAACATTTTTTTGCCACAAGTAAATTGTTGCCCCACAATTCATAGATCAGCCAACATGCAACCATCAAGCAAGAGATACCATGGAGCTGACCATTTTAGCAATAGGCATATAAGCTGACCATTTAAGCCATGTGCATATGTAATGCTTTTTATTTGTGCAGACACACTGCGTATTCAAGGTCAGTTAAAACATGGCATACATAATAATATGTGAGTGTGCATGAGAAAACCCACAATAAGCCGGGAGAGCTGATTTTGAGAAAAACGGCTTTGAAGTGAAAATATATGTCCGACACAAACTTCCAACATGGCTGTTGTTTAGGGGACTGTGGCATGTTACAGGGTATACTGTAGACGAGCAGTGAACACTACTCACTATGATCTCTATAATGGCTTTGTAATTAGAATACGGTCTCCAACCAAGATCCAAAAACTTCCGACTTGGCTGTTTCTAGGGGACCGTGGCATGTTACAGGGTAAACTGTAGATGAGCAGTGAATTCTACTCACTATGATCTCTACAATGGCTTAGTTATTAGACTACGGTCTCCTAACATCAATCACTCCAATATTACTTGGTCAATTAGCTATTGCCACTTATAGGATTAAATGCCATTTTCTCAAAATCTTGTTTTAGGGGGTTCACTGACTTCAATTTATCAGAAAAATCTTGTCTTTTATTATATGTACAGAACTCAAAATCTCATGTTGCCGACTTATTGTGGGTTTTCTCATGCACACTCACATATTATTATAAATAATATAAATGATTTGAGGTCTTTATTTTAGGAGGTTCGCTACCCTTGGCATTTACACCTCACTTTACTTGTTTTATTATTTCTTGTTCTGGCGGGGGGGGGGGGGAGATGATATGGATAAATTTTAATCTATTAATTTCAATTTTGCCCGGGCAGCGGCCTTTCGGCCTGCTCTTTACGATTTCCAACTGCCAAGGTATCTTTAACGTGCGCAACGTGCACACGGGCCCTCCGAATTTTTTCGTCCTTATCCGAGAAGACTAGGTACTCGATCCTACCCCCCAATAGGACCAGGGACTTGAAAATATGAGAAAAATCCAATTTCCAAGAACTACTCGATCCTAAATAATATAAATATAAATGAAAGAGCATTAAATACACTGTGATGTTGTCGACCATAACCAGTTGTGGAGAGCCCGGGCCAGCAGAAGTTTGAGAGACGGGTGTCACTACTGCTGACCCTGCCTGGCGTTTCCCTGGTTCCTGTTGGAAGTTGAAGAGGAACGAGGTTTGGGGGCAGGATGTGTGCACGGTTGGATGCACTTGCGTGCCTGTTCTCCAAAACGATTGTGGTACCAGCACACTGACGAGCTTTGACCACCGCTAGATCTAAGTCTAGGTGCAGAGGGTGATGGCTGTGTTGCAGCGATGTTTACCTCTAGCACTGCGTTGGAGTTTGGAATGACGAACAGGTACAGTCGGTCCGCTTCCTGTGCCAGTAGCCTGTAGTCAGCAGTGTGTGACGCTGCCAGGGGTGTTCTCACATGTTCAGGCAGTTGTTGTAAGAACAGGTGTCTGAATAGGAAACATGGGCTATGGGGCCCAAGAAGAGCCAGCATAGAGTCCATTAGTTCCGATGGTTTGCGGTCACCAAGTCCCTGAATGTTAAGAAGGAGGTGGGCTCTTTCTGATTCAGATTTGCCAAAAGCAGATAAAAGGAAAGCCTTAATAGCCTCATACTTGCGTTCCTGCGGTGGGGAAACGAGCACAGATAGAGCCCGTGTTGCTGTTTGACTGTCGAGACTGGCCACCACGTGGTAATACTTTGTGTCATCCACGGTGACGTTACGGATGGCAAACTGCGCCTCCGCTTGAGCGAACCACGCTTCTGGGTTGGTGGTCCAAAATGTTGGCAGTTTCAGAGAAACAGCCAACACTGCTTTGTGTTCTTCCATGGTGGAGTCTCGGAGATTGACTTCTTAGGTCACCACATCACTCCATTAGGGTCTACGCCTCTTCCTTCCAAGGTCAAAACAATTGAGGATTTTCCCCCACCTCAAACGGCGAAAGGGTTACAAGAGTACTTGGGGATGATAAACTTCTATCATCGGTTCATTCCCCGTGCAGCAGAGATTCAACGGCCCCTGTATGATGCTTTAAAGAACTCCTCAAAGTCCACTCACATACAGTGGACGGAAGAAATGAGCACTGCCTTCCAGACTAGCAAATCAGCACTGGTAGAGGCAGCCATGCTTGCCCACCCAAACACTGATGTGCCCATCGCACTCACATGTGATGCATCGGAACAAGCGGTCGGTGCGGTTTTCGAACAATTTGTGGATAGGTCGTGGCAACCCTTAGCTTTTTTCAGTAGGCGCTTACGTCCCGCAGAGAGGAAGTACAGCGCTTTTGACAGAGAACTGCTCAGCATCTATCTCTCCATTCGTCATTTCCGGTTCCTGCTTGAGGGTCGATCATTCTGCGTTTTCACTGACCACAAACCCCTGACTTTCTCGATGTCAAAAGTCACAGAACCCTGGTCTGGTCGCCAACAAAGACAACTGGCCTTCATCTCTCAGTTCACAACAGACATCAGGCATATTTCAGGTAGAGACAATGTCGCCGCTGACTGCCTTTCACGCTCTATCTCCAATGTGTCGGTAGGCGTAGACTACTCAGCAATGGCTACTTCTCAGGCTGCAAGTGAGGAAATTCAGGCCTATTGCACAGCCATCACAAATCTCAGTTTGGTTCATACAGCTGTGGAACCAACAGGCCCTCAACTGCTGTGTGACATCTCCACAGGAAAACCACGGCCAGTGGTGCCGCCAGATTTCCGACGTCAAGTGTTTGACACCATACACAACCTTTCACATTCTGGGGCAAGAGCTACAGCACGACTTGTGTCTCAGAAGTTCGTGTGGCATGGTTTGAAGAAACAAGTTAGACAATGGGTAAGAGAGTGTTTGGATTGCCAACGATCCAAAGTACACACACACGTCCACGCCCCACTTGAGCAGATCCCAACACCAAAGAAAAGGTTCAGTCACATACACGTGGACATTGTCGGACCTCTCCCTTCTTCCCAGGGATACCTCATCTGTTTACCATCATCGACCGCAGCACACGTTGGCCAGAAGTGATACCACTTCAAAACACGTCTACTGTCATTTGTGCCCATGCGCTCATCAGTGTATGGATAGCTCGTTTTGGCATCCCAACAGACATTACTTCTGACAGGGGTTCTCAGTTCACTTCTGCCCTCTGGACGGAAATCATGGAAAGACTCGGGACTAGGATCCATCGCACGACTTCCTATCACCCACAATCAAACGGAATCGTCGAACGATTTCATAGGACTCTCAAATCCTCACTCATGGCTCGACTGCATGGTCCCAACTGGATGGAGGAACTACCATGGGTCATGCTGGGCCTAAGAACTATTCCAAAGGAGGACATTGGAGCTTCAGTGGCTGAGTTAGTCTACGGAGAGCCTCTCACAATTCCAGGAGAACTGATTGCTGCCACTGCCACTCCTTTCTGTGCCACTGAACAGTTGAATGACTTTCGCGGCCAGGCCCAATCATTCCTACCCACTCCCACTTCACGACACTGCCGGCCTCCAAACAATGTGCCAAGCACTTTGGCAACAGCAAAGTATGTCTTTGTTAGAAGCGACGCCTCTCAACGTCCTTTACAACGCCCATACACCGGACCATACGTCGTCGCCGCTCGGGACGACAAGACTTTCCAAATACTTATGGGAAATCGGACAGAAACAATTTCGATTGATCGCCTGAAACCAGCCCACATAGAAACGTCACAACCAGTCCCTATCGCCCACCCACCGAAACGTGGACGGCCCAGAACTGTCCCAACAAACAATCCTCCTGCTCCTCCACCTCCACCTCCACCTTCCTCACCTCAGCGGCCTCATCTTACGGGTTCCAAGAGCTCCAGGTCTGGACGTCAACTTCGTCCACCTAGGAGGTTTATGTGAGGATAATACTGGTGGGGGGTTGTGTGGGGTAATGCGAAACATAAACACTACGGAGTACGATCGCATTGACCTCACACGGGAAACCACTCTCGATGGAGAGGGACAGGAAGTGACGATATAACGGTAGAGGGAGGCGATGCGTTGATAGACTACAAGGTCAACTCAAGAGACAGGTGGGCTGTCTTAGCTTTACCTAAGTCCTACGCCTACAGTATACAGTATTGCATGCACAGTTACTTTAAGATAATCAAAGTTACCAAAGGTAATTTTATCTTATTTCCAAATGGTGAACAAAACGTTGCTTTCACGACATCACTCATAATTCAAATTTACTTTTTAGGGTAAAAAAAAATAAATTTTTTTTAAAAACAGACACTGAACATTCATGTATTTGTAGATAGGACACTTTCTTATAGTAACTTTTACAGTCTCAGCAAATTATATCTCCCTTGCTTTCTTTATCAATACATATAATATTTAATTTTTAAATTCATTTTACACTACAAGTGCATTTCATTTAAATATATCATTACAAGTGACCTTCAGGAAATCTCATGCACAAATCTAAAGATCTTGAGCAAATGCTCCTGTCAAATACCCATAAGTCTACAGATTTTGCATGGTTAATACCAGCAAAAATACAAGTAAGGAGCAGTGCAGTAGTTTGATGGGCGGAGATGACAGCTGTCAATAATATTAATAATCAACTGAGATTAAAGAAAAAAATGGCAACATGCACTTACTTTGATATGAGGAATGATGCCAGGGACATACAACCAGTATCAGATTTCATTTCAAATCTTCCTTTACTTGATCTCTGCAGGAACTCTGATATACCGTACTCATCTTCATGAAAATCATAGACTGACAATCTTTTCATCTCAGTGTCAGACAATTTCTGCCTTTTAGAACGGGTGGTGTGGTCAGTTACTTTCCAATTATCTTGACATGCATTTGACAACATACCTCGTGGATCACCATTACAAATAAACTGAGAATCTAATTTGGACTGTTTTCCCAGAAACTCGCACTCTCTCATTTCCTCCAAATATGCTCTGGACGCTTGTTGTGTGTTTACAGAATATTTTGTTTGGGTGGACACAGGTGATCTGACTTTCTGTGACGTACTAAATCTCTTCTGGCTAGATTTCTTTGCCTTAGAATATAAGCATTTCTTCTTGCTCTTTTTCTTTCCCTTGCAGGAGTCTATGGTTTTACAAATCGCAGCTGGTTCCTGCTGAGAATCAGCATGGGTTTCTTGAAAGGTACTGCATGTATCATTTTGAAGTCTCTGAGGTCTAACAGCAGCTACAGGAGATGGCCCAGTTCTTGATACAAATGATGTCCCAAAGCGGGCTGTGGCAGAGTTCACTCCTGCCATGTTGCCAAAATTTTTTCTCCCACTTAACAGATATTGAGATTTAGTGGCTCTATTTTCAGAAAAGCGTGCATTACTTGCTATCTGAGTTTGGAAGATTCTGGGCAGTATTTCACGTGCTGTTTGAGAGACAACTGTGTTTCCTGTGGTGCTTATTTCATTGCTCTCGCTCAATATTGGTTTGGATCGTTTAGTGTTAATGCTCTTCTGTGCATCCAACTGGAATGCAGCCACAGATCTGTCTGGTAAGACCATCCTTTTTTCTTCCCTATCTTCAGGACATCTACTGAAGATGCCTGAAGTGTTCTTTTCATGTCTTTCTGAGGTTCTAATTCTCTCAGAACATTGCCCATCATTTAATATGTTGATTTTCTTTACCTCTTCTAGGCAAGTTTTACAGACTTCTGCAAACTGCGACTTCAAGGAGGTCTGGAAATTAAATAATCTGCAAAGAAATTGAAAAATAAATGATATATGTTGGAGAATGGATAAGGAAATAAGACAGTAACATTTCTTTTTCCTTTTCCCTAATAATTATATATGTTGATGTTGTACTTTTGACATTACAGTCGACATTGCTTAAGATGATGTCCAGTGGACATAAAATTTAACATCTTACTATCCGTTAAATCATCTTAAGCATTATTAAGTTATCTACCTTAAATAAACTATGTTGATAAATGATGGAAGCAGTATTGTTATGTAGGTGACCTTGGGTTGTTTTTTTCTAAGGAGGGGGTATTTTTTGTGTATAGGCTAACGTGTATTAGGGTGTGTGAGGGGATATTGTTTAAATAAAAAAATATTTACCCAAAGCGATGGTGTCTGAACATTTCTAAGGAAAATGTTCTGCTTCCATTATAACCAAAGGGCAAAAATTAGCACACAATATTACCTGTCAGTCGACTTAACATTATGTTGTTCTATGACTGTCAGCATGCAAGATACGCCAACCAAACAAACATAGCTTGCATTTTCCTGTATTATTTATATAAATGTGAATATCATACAAGACCCTCCCGCTGGTCACACTCGCATCATGTAGCACTGAGCCTAAACAATAAACATCGCCCATCTGCGGTGGCCGAGTGAGCATGGTATTTGACACCTTCGTGGACTTGCTGGCGCTGACTGTCTTTGATCCGTGTCCCGTGAAAACGATTGAATCTCTATTGCATAGTTAAAAAATTGTGGCCACGCATGTGAAGGTACATCCACGTGGGTAAACCTTTGCTTTTTCTCTCTATCGTAACCTCCGCTCTCAATCCCCAACCTGAGTAAAATCAGTGACCCTATGAATTTTATGATATCTGATGCATCATTTACTATTATCATGCATTATCGATCCACCTGGTGAATAATACATGGCAACATATTTGAGATCGCATGAGTGCGAGGGATCGGTGATGCCAGCAGAATAAAATTTGTAAAATCTACACTCATGGACAAAGCGACCACATCCATTCATACGCATGGCGCCTCGGGCGCAAGCTGGGTACGTGACATAACAGGTGTAAACAAGGCGAGGCAGACAAAGAGCAATGGCAGGTACGAGCTGTAGCGAAACGACGTTTACGAAAGGTGACGGTGTGTATTTTGACCGTGACAGTTTAGGAAAATCATACTAAACATTTTTTTTCCTCTTTGGGACTTCAAAATGAGATCACGCAAAGAGTAAAAACGGATAGAAAGATGTCATACTATGCGTTTTTTTCCCACGGAAATGAGGCATTGGGGAAGGGATAAAAGAAAAACATTATACAAAAAGATCATTTTAAGCAACTTCATTTTAAATGCAGTCGACTGTAGAATAATATTTTGATTTACATAGCAGACTTTTCTATTACAATGGAACTTGGTTATAATGAAAGGTCATGCTCTACCAAAAATGTCTCGTTATACGCGAGGCCTCGCTATTCCAGGAAAGATTACAAGAAGCAGGGCAAGGTACAAAAATAGCCCACTCTTTTTTATGGTTACCTCCCTTGTTAGCCTGTCGTATATGTGAGAGGATGAACGACTTTCTATTTTTAATGTGCTTTCATGGTAACTCTGGTGCGTGAGTGAGGGACGGCCACTCATAGTAGTTTATGGACACTTGGCCGAGTACCATTAATTGGATTATTTCCCTTGTAATACTAGCGCGGGACCCGTTATTCACATCACGGTGAAAAGCGCGCATTTTGATTGGTCAGTTGGAAATGTTGACCACCGGGCTTCCAACTCTTATATCATGGCTTTAAGTTTCTTACAACTCGCTCCTTCGTTGTTATCCACCGACAGAAAGACGGGAACCCGAATTCATTTTTGAGAGTAGACAATACCCTATCGGTACAAAATAGGTACTCATGATAACGCTTGTTATCAATGGAGATACGTCGTATTAATGGACGAAAGTATCCCGCACAAAATTGTCGAATGTTGTTAGTCCTGACACTTTGAAAATTTATATTAAAACTATTACCGGGTTTCTGGTATAAGTAGTCAGTTAGAATTTTAGCAGCAAGTTTCCAATTTATAATGGTACTAATTTCGTTGTACTTTGATGCACATGTCCTATTGAAATAATTAATAAGAGGGTCTCGGATTTAAAGCAAACCACGAGTTAGACGCATGTTATCCCCGATAAATCCAACCTGGGTCAAATTTATCCAATTATTGCTTAGAGTAATTTCTGCAGTTTACTGGGATACCTAATTGACTTTTGTGTGCACCCTTTTAACCGTACTGTAAATTCGATTGTGTTAGGACCCTAACCAGTTTTATTGTCGGGCTGGACTCCACGTCCGAGCCTTTCACTTGTCCAACACTGGACTACGTAATAGCCCTCTCGGACGTCCGCGCTGGCTCATAAATAAGATGCGAGTTCGAGTGGTCAGCACACTCCATCAAAGACGCAGAGACGGGAGCCGACAGCACAGTGAACCTAGACCGGCGGCGGCCTGCCGTGGCGCGCCTCGCCCAAAACATGGCCTAGTCCAGTTGCGCCAGTAGCAGAGAGACTTTGGCTTATGGCTGGTTGGGCTTCTTTTTCTTTTCTTGGTAGGGTTTTTCCTATGCCTTTTTGGTAGTGATACCTTTGTTAGGCTTTTTGAATAAATAAGATTGCCAGCAGAACCCTGTGTTTGTTAATCCTGTGTATCCTTAAGGGAGTTACTATTGAACCCACGCAGTAACCACATTAGCCACTCGTAGTTCGTCCAACATATATAATATCAAACTGAGAGCAGATCTCGGCTTTCATATTGGTACTGTTTTTTTTCCTTTTTCTTTTTGTGCTAACGGTAGCCATGTTTCAATCAAATAACAAAGAGAGTCGGATGCAAAAGTTAGAGACAGGCAAATACGTTTGTTTCCAGTGGTTTCTCGTGCTGTATCATTTAAAGAATGGGAACAGGCTGGCCATGTGTTTTTGGCACAGGGAGTGTAGACACGTGGTCATGAAGCCCGGTGTAGACAAAGAGCATACGCGGCGATTAGTCATGATCACTGACTGTGCTACATGTATATGTAATAGAAGTACGTCAGAATTATCACACATCGCAGGTAGTGACCAAACAGTGTACATGTCTGACAAAGCTACACGGTTGTAGCCTTTGTGGCCTGCCCCACAGTTTGCCTGTGAGTGATAAGTCATCACTTTGAACTGACTGCATGTAGAATGCTGTCACAGCACATGGTCAGTAGGGAGAGAAAACAGTTGACCTTAGCGAAAGATGACCAGGTGGGGCCGCAAGGCGGGCATGGTGGGCATGTAGTAACAAACAAAGAACAATACATGTTGTTATTGTCTGACCCCCAACACGTGGTTCTGTGGCCACCCCCACCATTTGCCGTGTGCTGTCAAAATTAATTCTCTCGTTATAGTAGGTGCTTTGAACATCCATTGCCGTTATTCGAGTACATGCACAAGCGCACGACAGTGAAAGTATTGAGAACTACAGACCAAGCAATTTTTTTTTTCACAAAAATTCGTGCACTGTTGACACTAGGTCTTAACATAGACCTCTCGGTTAATCTCTTGGTTAACTGCCATACTGTGCGCTTAACAGTATCATCACTTCTTCTGAAGAAACAATCAGGTCAAGGTTAAAATGAAATAGTAAAACACTGCGCATTTGATGTATAGCTACAGCATCTCGCTGATATCAGCAAATCTTTGCCATGCAGCTGCTCCACACAACACAACAATGATATTGGAGGAACGCGTGACAAAATGCTGATATTGATAATTATTAAAAGAAAAAGGGACATACCTGCATTATTTATTGGACACTTTTCACATAATGGTGCTGTTTGATATAATCCCCCCCCCCCCCCCCCCCCCGACTACACGGAGCCGTAACATCACGCCACATCAGATAGCGCGCATCACGATGCTTCGATGACGTGTTGCCTGCCTCGCCTCGTCAGTACACCACTCACTGTTTGCTACACACGCATAATTTAGATTCCACAGACAATGCGCACTCGCTTCGCTGACGCAATTCCCCCATCCCCTACCCCTCTCCGTCTTCGACACCTCTTGGCGGCCCAAGGCCTGACGATGAGGGAACGGCGTGTCGGCACTAAGTGTGCTTGATTAAGAATAGGTCGATGGTTCCACTAAAATCAAGGTCATTGTTGTTTTTTTCAGCTGTGTTCCCACAAATGTTGACTTGGTTTATCGCTAGTCCATTAATAAAGAGTAAAAGAGAAAAAAAACTGGGATAAATTTTTCTTTTGGTTCAGCCGTGTTCCACTGCATTAGGATTACAGTGTATTTTATTATACAGACCTGTTAGCGGCTGGTGACAAAATAATCTGAAATTTTTTCCGTACCGTAGCAGCGCAGCAAGAAGACTGTCGTAGTCAATAGCATTCGTACATTTTCGCTGCTTTACCTTTCCGACATTCGCCTGTTTATTATTAAGTACCACATATCGACACATGGCCGTCGTAGTCAATAGCATTCGTACATTTTCGCCGCTTTACCTTTCCGACATTCGCCTATTTATTATTAAGTACCGCATATCGACACATGGCTGTTGTAGACAATAGCATTCGTACATTTTCACCGCCTTACCTTTACGATGTTCACTGGTTTATTATTAAGTACCACATCGGAAAAACGACGTTCAGAATTTTTTGCTCAAACCAAAATTGTCGGAAATCCCAGGCGGCTTTTTTTTTGTCGTGATAAAATAGTTGGGAATCCGACTATAGTCGGAAATTTTACAGGCATGATTATATAGCTCATATAACAGAATAAAAGGGAATTTAAAATGTTCTCACTGTCGACAAGATCTCGTTATTAGCAGTGTCGTTAAACATGATGGTCAACTGTATACTGATTCCAGCTGTAATTTTGGCATAAACCTCACATCAATTTCATCAAAACATACCAGTGAGGAGATAACCATATCCACTAAGCCTGGTAAATTTAATCTTGAGGTAAGGCTGTGATTTTCTTTAGGACGTGGTCCCCCAGCATCTTTTGTTCAAGCCAACATTATGCTGTGCTGTTACTATGAAAACTTGCCTGCTCTCCACTTGTTCAAGAAATTCTGAGGTTTTGATACACTGAGGAATGTTGACCTGTAGAAGGTTTCTAACTTGACTGAAACTTTCAGCCAGAGTGTTGTGTTTGTAAGTCAGTTCCTGGATTTTCCTCCCAACATCATTTCCAATGACTGTCTTTAATTTTTCGTTCAATCCATCAATGTGACTCCTGAGGAAAATATAAGTACAGGTATACCCTAAATGAGCAGTTTCTTGGACTACTGTGCTACTGACAATTCAAAGAGGATAGGGCTTACAACATTTCCTAATCCACATTATAGTGTCTTACATGAGTCTGAGTTTCAGCACTAAGGCCCAGGTTTCAGCACTTAGCATATCCACATGTATGGTCAGTAGAGTCCATGTAAACCGGACATTGGTAAATCAGATTTTCTGCTAAATCGAGGTGATTTTGAAATGAGTTTTTTTTTTAAATTCTTTATCTCCATTAAACAGTTACTGCTAATTCGATTTCAAACCGGCCCAATTCTGACAAATTGAGAAAATTAAGCATGCTCATCATCAATGTAACTTCTGATTTCCAACCGGATAGAAACCAATTTCCACAAACATGCTGACATAGGCCTGTTCAACAACTCCTTACTCTTAGCAGCGATAGAGGGAGAGGGTAGAGGTGCCAAAAGTGATGCAATGGGTAAGCTGTAGAGCCTTCCTCTTACGTGTCTGTCCGTCCAAGCGAGGAACATGCCAGGGAGGGTGGTAGTGGTATGGGTGGGATCCCTGCGATCAGCGTGATTCTGCCCCAATGACCAGTGATATAATACATGTACGCGAGATTGTGCTGACATTATGACCAGTAAATTTATCCATTGCTGACATAACCACAACAGGTACAGCCAAGACACAATTTACCATATGAGATTAACACGCAGTCAAACGTAGCATCAGATGACTGTATCAAACTTAAATATTGTGGCAAAATCCTGGAGGAACAAAGACCTCACATACACGAGGTTCTCAGCACTTCAGCACCGTAAATACCTCACTGTCGTGTTTACACATTCACCACACTGCATTCAATGTGAAGGAGGACGAGTGCGGAGTTATTACACTGCGTAATGGTAATTCCACGCCACTGACCTGGTGGGATAACGCAGTAGGCCTACGGTCATACATTTTTGAACATCATACATGGGAGAATATCTTTATTGACTGATGAGATCATACACAATACATGCAGCCAAGATAATGACAACCAACAGAGTTTGCTGACCAGAATTACTAGGCCTAATAGCATTCAATGCTGCTTTCTAGTTTTACCACCATGGTACGGTCACTTCTAAAGAAAAAAAAGTAATCAAAAGATCTCTTACAGGTGCCCCTCTGTGTGTGTGTGTAGGTATGTGTCTGATGGGAGGGTATGGGTATGTCTGCAAGAAGGGATGTAATTATGGGGCAAACAGTATAATAGTGGTTATAGAAGTCTAATCCATTTCCCGACGACTTCGGATTATGCGGGATCCACTGTGAGTTTCACTACTATCTCAGCTCCTTGGCATCTGAAACTCACATAGAAGCCTACGCTGCAGTACTGTCTCCTTAACAGTTAAGCTGACAACCACTGTGCAAGTGACACAATTGGAGAACATCCAATATTTTTTCACCCAAAAAATCCTAAATTTCAATAGCTCTGCCAAATATTATCTCATTCTTGACATTACCTGAAAAGATTTAAAAGCTCGGCTTTTCGTTGCTGATCAGCCTTGTCGTAAGAGACCAGTGACTGGTTTTCAGATTGCTGAATTAGTTGTTCAAATACATTTTCCATCTGTACTACATGAGATTCCAAATAACTGTTCACCGATTTCTTCAGCTGGACCGTACTGTTCTCTTGTCCACTTTCCAGTTTATTCTGCATCTTCTTCAGTTCTGTCACAAATCTTGAAAAATGAAAACATTCAAGAATTCCAGCTAGTGTTTTTTTTTTTTAAACAGGAAATAATAATTTTTTTTCAGAACATAATCTTGCGGTCAGTAATAAATAAAAGAGTTAATATACACTGTATAATACACATGCACACGTGTATTTTTAACACTGAGAGAAAAGTTCTACTCATCTCTAGCCACAGTGGAACCCATTTAATCAGTTCTAACTTAATGCTCACCCTGCGCGCGACGCCGTAAAGCCTGCTGTCCGGTCAGTGACCTTACTCACGGAGAATCTTATCTGGGGTCACTGACCCTTGCCGAAGTATGATGACCACACTATCGCTGTCCACGTGGTTCGGTTTTTCTTGATCGGTATGAAAACATTCGCTGCTATGCCTTGTCACACTTGATAATGAATTAACCAGCAAAACCTTAGTCTGTCAGTCTCCAACCAATGATCTGACTTATGATTCCAAACTGACAACTGTAGTTTTCGTGAGAACGAAGCATGATAACTAGCCACGCCCTCCCAAGCCCTACACAAATGGTTTCATCCTGATTGACACATACTAATGAACCAATGTGGGCATTTGGGGCAAAGATCATTTCAGAGCTTGTTTCTGATTGTTTCTTAACAACTCCAGATGGTGGTCAGCTTGTGAGAAAATGAGATAATATTGCAAATTTGTTGAGCAGCAGTTCGCATGTCGATGTCACATCTTTTGATAGTGTGGGGAGAGCCTTTGAAAGCTTAGTCTTTGTGATTCCGCCCAGTGGTTCACTGGTTAACATGTCCATGCCACAATGCCTTTGATTTAGAAGAGATACAGTGAACGATAAGACGGTGGTTACTTCTCAAAAAGGTCAGTGACCCGACGCGTGAAAATCCGGCTTGCGCGTTGCCTAGTCAGCTTGACCTTGCCAACTAAACCCGCCCGTGCGGAGTGAGCCCTTGTGAGTCGATACCGACATTTGACGGCCTGCGCAGGGTGAGGGTTAACAGCAGTGAAGAAGTCATCCATAATGTACTTGTATATACGCTCAATTTTTGGCATTTTTACTCCCCCGCCCAAAGTGGTGCAGTGTGCATAAACCCTTCACATAATGAACACAGTAATTAACTACATTACAATCTTTATTTTACTGCAAATCTATCTGTATAATTAATATTGACGTTCACCCTGCGACCGACACTCAAAGCCCGCTGTCCGGTCAGTGACATTACTCACGGATAATCGTGCCTAGGTCGCACTGACCATTGCCTATGGACAGTGTCCACACTACCGCTGTCCACATAGCTCGGTTTTTATTGATCGGTATGAAAACATCTACTGCTATGTCTTATCACGTTTGATAATGGATTAACCAGCAAAACCTTTGTCTTAAGTCGCTAACCAATGATCTGATTTATGAAACTAAACTGACAGCTGTAGTTTTCGTGAGAACAAAGCATGATAACTAGACATGTCCCCCCAAGCCCTAAACAGCTGATTTCATCCTGATTGTCACATACTAATGAACCAATGTGGGCATTTGGGGCAAAGATTGTTTCAGAGCTTGTTTCTGATTGGTTCTTAAATACAGACAACTCCAGATGGTGGTCAGATTGTGAGAAAATGAGATAATATTGCAAATTTGTTGAGCAACAGATTCGCATGTCAATGTTACATCTTTTGATAGTGTGGGAAGAGCCTCTGAAAGCTTAGTCTTTGTGATTCCGACCAGTGGTTCACTAGTTAACATGTCCTTGTCACAATACCTTTGATCTAAAAGAGATACAGCGAGCAATAAGACGGTAGTTAATAAATAATCATACTGTAAATTAATAGAGCCAGAGGGGGATCATGTGAGCACTTAAAACTTTGAAACTAACCAATATTTAGGAAACTGTGTACTGCCTCAACCTTTGACGATAAATTATGTGGACACATTTTGGAAAGAATTAGTCCTCAGTATACAATGGACTTCACTGGCATGAGTTAATTTCTCATGCAAAACCACCCTCTCACTGACAATGCAAAAAACAGTTTTGGAGCACCTGTAAACACTATTTTACCTTTTTTCAACTTCCCTTATGTTGTTCTGTACTGCTTTTGTCAAATTTGACAACTGTTTTTCATGAGCTTTCAATTCCTGATTGAAACCAGCAGTGAGCACATTCTGATTTTCCTTGGTGTCATTAATCAAACCCAGAATTAGCTGAAACCAAAAAAAGTATCACTTTGTTAAATACAGTCAAATCCACTTATCTCGGCATGGCTTTTGTCGGCATTCTGGGCCACTTGACACAATTTTTAAGTCCAAACCTGTTCCTTCTATAATGCTACTAAATATTTCCCCGTAATTCGACATGTTATTCCATTTTTTCCTCTTATATCGACACCTTTCTTCCCGACCAGAGTACAGCAAATGCACTAGATCTACTACTGTGCTGTCAAAACACCTACACAGCTCCCCGTGGGCTAGGACCTATTTATTTCTTTTTGCAGTGTCAGTCGGGAGGGGTGGCAGCCTGGGAGATGGGGTGGGTGGACAAAAGGGATGACCTTTGGTTTTGATATTGTGAATGTGGAGGGCAACACATAAGCGCACGGCAGTTAGTACAGAGTGTTACAGACTGTGAGTACTAATAAAAAAAAAATTTTTTTTGACAAAACATTCGTGTGCTGTTGATGCTAGGTCTTGACCTAGATCTAGATCCCTTAGTTAACTGCCAAACTGTATGTGTATCGGTGTCATTGCTTTTTCTGAAGAAACAGTCAGGTTGCGGTTGAAAAGAAAAAGTAAAACACTGCGCATATGATGTATTGCTAGTAATTTGCTACAGCATCTCACCGATATTGGCAAACCTGTGCCACCAACTGGTCCATCTAACAATGATATTGGAGGAACAGGTGACAGTATGCCGATAATTAATCGAAACAAGGGACATAATTGCCTTATTTATTAAACACTTTTTCCCTGCTTACTTCTTGTTCCCGGTATCACTTCCACCACTAATCTGTAATTTCGTCTTTCTATTTACTCTAAACAATTCAGATTTTGAGATATTAGGATTGCACTGTATAAAATGATGAAAAGCTGATAATCACAGATTAATGCTTAACTCACCAAGCTGTCTGATGGTAATAGTCAAAGTAATTAAATGAAGTTCATGCATGGAGACCTTGTGATCAGTGCTAAGTGGGATTTGGAACGTTGCTTTGAATAGGTTCCACCACTCATATTTTTCAGCTGTAGTGCTTCAAAATTTAAATTCAGAGCACAGTCAATGTGTCCTATTGAAAAGATACTTTCAGTACATGAAGCATTTGTTAGGGGCTGTTCAAATATGATATCACACTTTTTTGGGGGATTTTCAGACCCCCCCCCCCTCTCACACTTCCTCACATTTTTGCCAGACCCCCCCCCCCCCCCCCATGATATCACACATTTGACAATATATAAGACATACGTTAAATGTTAGACTACTTCGAAATAGTAAAATGCATTGATAAATTAAAGATACAAAGGCATATTTGGCATAGAAATAGCTGAGACAATTTATTTAGAGACAATAGGCAAAAGCTGACAAAATACAAGAAATACAAAAAAATTATTCATCTAATACAAATGGCCCGCGCATGATTTCAACTATATTTAGTCGTAAAAGAAACTAAGAGTGCCAACACTTTTTTGGGCCTACCTACTACCTAGACATTTTGCTAGATCTATATCTTTAAAAACAGATTCCTAAGAAATCACAACATACAACAGGATTTTGCCATAGTCTATAGGCCTATATAACTATAAGTATATGAACTCGCTAATTGCCTAGAGATTTGTGATAATCTGGAAGGAAAGATCTAGATCTAATCTAGACTTGTAGGCAATGGGGAGCATGGAATGTATTAAAGAATAAAAAGAAATAGCTGTACATTATATAAATGCTATACATTATTATTATTACTGTAGGTATTCAAATGGAAATTGACATACAACAACTACACAAATAACCTAGATTCTAGATATACTTACACGAGAGCAAATGAAAGTTAGTTTGAAATGTTTAAAAAATCTTAGTTTTCAATCTATTTCTAATACACTGAAGTAGGCTAAAAGGTGTGATATCACTTTTCCATGAGACCCCCCCCCCCCCCTTCCTCACATTTTTGCCAGACACCCCCCCCCCCCCCCCTCCAGGCGTGATATCATATTTGAACGGCCCCTTATGTGCATCTCTCACCAAAGTGAGCCTCTACAGTCATTAAATTCACATGTGGTACTAACTGAATAAAAATATCAACTAGGCACACAAAGAACAAAATTGTAAGGGTAAGAAAGAATTAACCTTTGCCTTATCAAGCATGTCACATAAATTTTACCCAGCCATGTCATACAGTACACCTCGAATACAACGAACTCGGACTCAAAGAACACCTTGCATTCAACGAACAGAGAAAAATACCCGTTTTTTTTTTCCTTCACTGACTTTATTAAATATCTTTTACCCAATGAACTAATCTCAGACCCACCCTCGGTTCCAACAAACCAGAAGTGTAGGCAAGCTCACAATAAATTGCTTCTCTACCTAGAAATCTAGTTGAAATTCGAAATTCAAAAGGTCTGCTGTCGGCTGACAAGAAATAAATAAGTGTACCGTAGGCTATATTAATAATTATGCCATGTAATTGGGGTAAGGCAAGGTTTGGACACACAGGGAGAAAATTATGAACAGAGACAGAGGGCAGGGGGAAGGGGTGGCAACTGACGAACAGCTGACGCATGGGAGAACATGATACGGGATCAAAGAGACAAAGCCGCCGGAACTTGGATAGTGGGTGGGAAGGGTAAAGAGTGGTTGTAGGCCTATAGACAGGCAATGCGGGGCAGAGGGAAGGTTGTGGATAGAGGGGGGATTGGCTTGTGTAGAATTGGCTCCAATGAACCTTGCATCCAACGAACTTTTAAAAATGACCAAACTAGTTCGTTGAGTCCAAGGTGTAGGCCTACTGTACTAACTTCTAGTGTCTGCTGCATGCCCTCTTGTGATGCCTGCATTTCACTCCTTACAGCTTTGGCCAGCACTGTGGCAGTTTCACCTTTAGCTTCTGCCAGCTGTTCTTGAAGCTTAACAAGCTCTGATTCTTTCTAAACAAAATTTGAAACATATTAGGAAAGTGCACAGTTTTTACAGCTACCTTTCTGCTCATTGTTCGCATACTGCACAAACTGTAGAATGTGTATGAAATACTATTCTCATGTTCATCTCAACCATTCTGAACATGTTGTAAATACTGCAAATAAAAGATATGCATTAAGTGGATACCTGCAGTCCACAATAGAGCAATAATGATACATGTTGAAGGATTCTGATAAGAAACATGACTCTCCACTACTCATGTGTAGGAGAGCTCATCTCCAAGCACATTCAGTCTCAAAAAAAAAGAAGTGCCGCAGAAAGTGCCCTGTGTGGATCACAATTTGCTCTTACATTCTACAATTTTGGTATCCAACTTCTTAACTCCCAGAACATTTGATCATGGCAAATTACAATGCAATATCTTCACAAATTTTACTGTTTTAAAAAACAAAATCTGACATGGAATTTTATTGTCAGTTCCCCAGCTTAAATATTTGCTCAAAGACAGGGAAATTTCTTATACTTACAACATCTAGTTTAACTTGCAGTTCTGCATAGGAACATCTGCTTTTTCCCTGATCTTGAATACACTGTTCCAGCCTTTCTTGGTGCTTCCAAATGTCCTGTAGAACTGTAAAAAAAAAAAATGGCATTCAGAATAGCACACTGAGCGCTTATGCACACAAGTAGCTAGGTAAAAGAACTCACGCATCTATAGTAGGCTATACAGAACCTGTAATTTACGAATAACTGCTCCAGTTAAACTGCTTTCTTGAGGAAAGTTGGGAGAGAAAAACCAGAAATCCATTCCTTTCTGTAACCCAACCTGTTATTTTATTGCAGGAACATAAATAGGAATATACGTATATTTCCAAATAGGGCAAGTCATGACATAATGGTGACTGAAGCCTACACTGAAGTGCTTGTAATGAAGTGACACAAAATTTCCTTGATTTGAAATCTTCAGAACTCGAACTCATTTGAGCAAAGAAAAACATTTATTGTTCAACATGTATTTGACACGTGCCAGATAATGGCAGTTGACATTATATGCCTTTATTCCAACTATAAACTAGGCCATAAAAAATGCACTGTCTTACATGAAGTCACCATGTGCACAAGTTGCTCATTTGATGCCTCTGCCAGATGCTCCATTTTTTCTTTCAAACTAAATACAACTGATTTCACCTGTATTTATAAAGAAACAAAAGATGATGTGAAATGCAAATTGACGAAATAGTATAGAAAGTACAGAAATTTTAGATATCTATTTAATATTTTTTTCCTCATGAAGGTTTCAACATTGAAAGGATTTGTCTTCCCTTTTCATTTGCCCTTTATTGTATCGTTTAATTATTAAATCTTACCCGAGCTTTGCTTCCTACAACTTTTTCTTTTTGCCATATTTTGACTACAAAATACAAACTGTGTAATGTTTTTATTATGAGGAATGAAAGAAATACAATTTTAAACCTGAGCCATGACTTCAATGATGCAAAATGGGGACTACAAAAAAAAAATCTCACACTTCCTTCCTCTTGAAGTGCATGTCCTGTGGACATTCTTCAGGGGCAAACTTAGAAGTCCCTCACACTCTTGCACAATCTTACCTCACCACTACATTCTTGAAATGTATTTGCCATATGCTCAAGAAGATACCTGCAAAAAAACCCAAAAAACATATATACTGTGGAACTTGGTTATAACGAGAGGTCATCTTCCACCAAAATGTCTCGTTTTACCAAAGGTCTCACTGTGCCAGGAAAGTGTACAAAAGGCAAGGCCAGGGATTAAAATACCCCACAATGTGCAGGACATGCTAACAAGAGAGCTAACCATGAAAAGATAAGATAAGATATGACTTTATTATCCTGTTTCCAGGAAATTTGTTGTCACAGCATCAGTAACAGTACAACAGCAAATACAATATCTAAGACCTACAAGTCTTTAGCGCACACCACACACACGCACATTGCTCACACAACATTACCAACAAGTAAGAACATTGCTCACACACACACACACAAACTGTAAGAACAATCCATTAGGTAAAACTAACAACAGCATATTACATCAGGAAACACTGCTACTTCGAATTGCGGATGGCAAAAAAAATCGTCTATAGCGCTCTCTGTTTGTTTTTAAATACAGTATTGGGATATTTTAATAGTTACCTCCCTTTTTGACATGTCCTGTACATCAAAGTACATGTATAATAATATATCAAACTGACAGCAGATCTCGGCTTTGATATCGGTTTTTTGTTGTTTTTTTTTGTCTTTTTGTGCTGATATTAGCCATGTTTCCATCAAATTAATTATGAGAGATTCAGATTTAAAAGTTAGAGGCAGACGAGTACGTTTGTTTCCGGTGGTTTCCCCTGCTGTATCATTCAAAGTATGGGAACAAGACTGGCCACGTGTTTGTGACACGGAGTGTAGGCATGTGGCCACAAAGCCCGGCATAGACAAAGACTAAGAGCATACACTGCGCGACGATCATGATATCAATTACGATCAAAGACCGTGCAGTGACCAAAGAGTGCACGTGTCTGACAAAGCTACACCGTTGTACTTGTAGCCTTCATGACCTGCCCCACAGAGTGCCTCGTGATGAGTCATCACTTTAAGCTGGCTGCGTGTAGTGCGCTGTCACAGCATGTGATCAGTAGGGAGAGCTAGAGACAGCATACTTATTACTAGGCCTAAGCAAGAGATGGCCAGGTGGGGCCACAACTCGCAAGGCAGGCATGTAGTAACAAACAAAGAATGATGCATGTTCTTATTGTCTGACTGAACTGACTGTCAACCCGTTGTTCTGTGGTCGCCCCCACCATTTGCCGTATGCATTCAAAATTAATTCTCTTGCGATAGCAGATGCTTTGATTATCAGTTGAAGTTATTTGAACATTTTATTGTATAGCTCATATGGTAGAAAAAACAGGGATTCAAACTGTTCTCGCTGTTGGCAAAGGTCTCATTATTACTGTGTGAGTGCAGCCAGTCTCCTCAAAACACGGAGCATGTATTGCAGAACTGCACACTCTTCTCGGCACTGCGAGAAACATATTGGCCCATACCCACCAACCTAAATATCAAACTCTATGATGCTCTGCCAGAGCTGCAGAAAACCGTAGATTTTCTTAAAAGAACAAATCTGCAGATTTAGATTGGTGAACGAGAGAAGAAGAAGAAGCAGTGTCTTTAAACATGATGGTCCACTGTACATGTATATATGACTGGTTAATCTTACTGTCACAAGGAACATATACATTTCATTTCAGCTATAAACAATGCAATTGTGTTTCTAAAGGCACCTAACTGCATACACAATCCGTAAGGTGCACAAAATATAGCAAGTCATAAACAGCTCTCTATAACATAGTACATGTATATAAAGTGGAATTTGGTTCTGCAATGTTCTGCTAAAAATGCTTTGTTATATCCAAGGTCTCACTATTCCAGTAAAAAAGAGCAAATGTAGGACGAACGAGTGGCTATTGTGGGTTTATGTGTAGTTGGTTCTAGTCTTTCTTAGAGACACACACAAAAAAACACATGCTCTCCGTGGATGCTCGTTTTTATTTTTTTTTTAAAGGAACCATAAAAAAAAGACCAACCAACCATGAGCCAAAGTTTCTCCTGGTCCTGTGCTACCGCTTCATGCCTTGGGCAGGGCAGCATTGGCAAACTTCTGAACTATTACCGGTCAGGGTTCACTGGCGCTGGTCAGCTCATAGTCTCGGCATCTTTCATGGAGTGCATCCTAACCCCGATATGGCATCATATTTATAGTGCCCACTCGGACATGGGAGGGAGCAGGCCCAGTGGTCGACAATTTGAATGCTCTGGCATAGGGCCTGGACCCCAATAATTGGCCAGTGTACTGCCACAAAAAATTCCTAGCACAGCTAATACTGTACACACAGAAATCAAACAGATATCCCAGTAAACAGCAGAATCATCCTATCGAGCTACAATTTAATCAGTTTGACCCAGGTTGGATTTATCGGTGATAACATGCATCTAGCTCATACTTTATTTGAAATCCAAGACTCTATTATTGACGATCTCACGAGGATACCTGCATCAAAGTATAATAAAATTGGTATCAACACAAAGTAGAAACTTCCTACTAAAATTCTAACTAGTAACTGGCTACTTTTTCCAGAAACTCTGTAGTTGTTTTAATATAATTTTTCAAAGGTGGCGAAATAAGTAACAACTGACCATTTCATGCGGGATATTTTAGTCCATCAATGCGTCATATCTTCGTTAGTAACAAATGTTATCATAAGCACGTATATTATTTTGGAAGGGTACAGCATACTCTTGAAAATGAAAGCAAATATCTGTCTTTCCGATGGTTAACAAGAAAAAAAACGTAAGTTTAAGACATAATGCAGGAGCTGGATACCCACTGGTCACAATTTCCAATTGACCAATCAAAACGCGCATTTCCTCATGGCAATGTTAATAACGGGTTCAAGTAATGGCAACCAGATAAGTGCCTATTAACCTCTAACAGTAGCCGTACCTTACTCATGCACTAGTGTTACAATGAAAGCACATTATTTAAAATAAAAATCATTCATCCTCTCATACAAACAATAAGGCAGGGGATATATATATATGCCAATATTCTTTTTATTTGCATGGTTGCCTCTCTTGTTAATATGTCATGTAATTCAGTGTTATATCAAATTTTCAGCAGATCTTGGCCTTCATATCAATACTGATTCATTTTCTTTTGCTAACGGCAGCTGTGTTTCCGTCCACTTATGATATTGGAATCAGACGCACAAAAAAAAATAAAAATGAGTGCATCTCCAGAGGTTTCCAGTATCATTCAGTGCATGTGACCATGTGACCAGGCTGATAATGTGATAGCAATACAGTGAGTGTGGGGTAATGTGGCGTCTTTCCTTTATGTTTTATTGCATCGTTTCTGTATTACTTCTTGCACAAGATTTTGCTTCATACAACTTTTTCTTTCTGCCACATTTTGACTTTGCTTCAAGCCTTGCTGCGATCTGACAAATTTTCTGGGTTTTTTTATATTTTTTTTTATATTACAGTGCAATGTAACAGCACCTGGTCAGTAAGCCGAGTGCAGACAATGAGAACGCACCCCCAGGACATGATTGGTAGTGACAAGACAAAGCACAATGTATGTTTGATGAAGCAACATGGTTGAAGCCTCGTACATGTACTAGCCCCTACTTTCATCACTTTCAAATCACTGCATACAGTGTGCTGTCACAGCACATGGTCATTAAGGAGAGAAAGCATGCTAGGCCTAAGCGAGAGATAGGCAACAACACATCAGATGAGAAGGGGTGTCAGTGACAGACAAAGACAAAGACCCCTTAAACGGAAGTACTGCAGCTGATCCCACAATTTACCGTAAGCACTCAGAATTAATTCTCTCGCTACAACCAGGGTTTTGATTATCAATTGTTGGTATTCAAGTAATTCCTTATACAGCTTAAACAGCAGAAAAACATGGGAATTTACTATTGTCTTGCTGTTGCCCAGGTCTCACTACTACCAGTATCATTATACATGATGATCCATTGTACTTGTAAACAGACGCCTAACAGCCAGGGGCTTATTCTGGAAACAACAACTGTTGAGGAATCTGCATTTAAATTGATACATGTATACAATGTATATCATAATGAACAACAGTAGCCGTAAACAAATGAACAGAACATGGGATCAAGGTTTTCCCGATTGCAGTGTGATCTTATTTTAAAAAGACACATGCATGACGCATACAGTTATGCCAACAGAGGATCCCCAATGAATTGATACTAGCCATAGTGACTTTATAAACAGAAAATCCAAGACTGCTCAACTTGCTGAGTTACTGTACACTAATATGCAACAGGTACATTCAGCAATTCATCTTGACAACTAAACCAAAAGATTCAATAACCGACAGGAGTATATATTTTTAATTTCATATTGTGGGATATCATGATATGATGCTTATTTGAATTATATATACATAGAAGTAAAACATTTGCGGAAGTAAGATTTAAAACTCAGCAGAAAGATGTCTAAGCTCAACTGATCAAGAAAACAGTCACGTTTGGTACACTGTTACTGGCCTCTCTTGTAATCATAAATGAAGGAATAATTTACTCTCTTTCACCTAGTAAATTTAATTCTTGTGGCCATATCTGTACATTATGGTACACACTATGTCATGTCTATGTCATGTCATTTTTACAGATTGGGTATTTGAAAAGAACGAACATATCATTCAGGGCTATATTACTGTTTCAGAAACTGAAAAATATTGCCCCAGTGATGCTCTTTTCAAAGAGGATGCTAAAACCATCAAATAAATTTTACAAAGATTTTTCTCTTAGTCTCACCTTTCTTCTTGTCCACCAATTCCCATTTTGTTTTCTGACTTTTTCAGGGACAGATGTGCACAGTCAACTGTTGGTCTGTTCATCATTATCTTGGTGCCATGAGGACGTGGTGTACACAGAGAAACACACAGATTGCCTGGTGCACTGAGTACTCTGGATCTGTTTTCAGTTGTCAGTGGAGTAGCATCTTGTTTGAATAAACTTCTTTTGCTCCAATACTTCTCAAATAACCCACTCTTCTTGTTACCTGGCAAAGTGTTCTAGAAATAATTGTAGAGAGTAAGATATTTTCAATAATATCACAGAAGGAAACACTTTACACATACATCCCTAGTCATATCAATTCATCTATCAATGGTGAATGCTGCCAGCTGCCTTCTGATCACCATCATTCAAATATTCATTATGTTCATGCCTCTCCAGAAACACAGACAACAGATCAAAGTTTGCACAGGCCTTGAATTCTGCCAGTGTTAACTGTCATTTTAACAGAAGTGTATCTAAGTTTGATGGCGACCAGGGCAGAAAAAAAGGGCACATCCTGAAAACTGTTTTTTCAAAATTTTGGTTGAAATCTCTACTTACTAGTAATTAACTTGATTACCCTTAACTCTCTATAAAACCAGTCAAAAAATGATTTATTAAAAAGAAAATATACTTTTATTGTTGAATAAGTATAAATCTGTAACCGGGTGCTAACATCACACTGCCCCCTCCCCCCCCCCCCCCAGATTCTGGCACCCAGGGCAAGTACTGTACTTGCGCCACACCTACTTACACCTATGCATTTCAAAATATGCTAATTGTCGTATATTTTACAACTGCAAATTTTTCACCTCACTGTAGGGCTCCGAGCTCCCATGAGAGAAAACATCCTGAGTGGCAACTTGTGAAAAAAGTGAGTGCTGCGAATCCTGTGCCTGTGAAAGTACATGATGACTTCCAATTGCCGAGTCCTGGCTGTTTCTATTAATAAGATAGAAAAACGATGCACAGATTTAAAACACCTGACAACAGAAGGACTCAATGAAAAAAGTTTGTTTTAACTGCCTGCTTTGCAAGGAAATGAGGGAGCGATCCTGAAGTGATTTTGGAAACAGCTGAGGATAGACAATTTTATCTATCACTGTCAAATTCAGCACTGTCAAAATCAGAGGTAAACAATGAAAATAAATTACAACACTCATATTTATGGTTGCATTGGTGATGGTCACCTTCTTGAATTTTAGTTCTCAGAATAAGGTAATTTCAATACATGTAAATATTATATGTGGGCTTCTACATTTTGTTGTCTGAATTCTTTGAAACTTTGGACATAGTCTCCATTTTCATCTAAATTTGAACATTAGGAAATTTTGACAACTGTATTTGATTATTTTTTAAAATCTTGCTTTTAAAATTAACATGTGAGCAGATCATAAATTTTCCCTGCACTTTCTCCCCAACATCTGTATTTTCTTGAAAACTTACAAAGTGTAAAAAATTCCTCTATAAAAATTCCCTACCAAAAATTTCATTTTGTTATGAATTGTTTTCGTGTGAAATTTCACCATAATTACAGAAATAAAAAATAGATAGAAAATTCCTGTTGAAAAACAGCATTTTGAGAAAAAATGGCATTATTTGGCATATAAAAAAAAATGCAATAAAGAATGCAGCTGTATTCAGATCAGAATTTTCAGAAAAAAAAAAAAAGAACTCAGAGATTTTTAATGGCAGAATCCAATTTCAGGAACCCCCCCCCCCCCCCCCATTATGTTTTCTATAATTTATGGTCTCTATGATTTATAATTATATCCAGACAGAAAAGAACTGTGCAACTTCATTCAACTTTTTGTGCCTATATGGATATATATAAACGGGACCTACCTGTCAAAAGACCCAGTTTGTTTAGCTGGTAATCCACAAGAATGCATCCTCCAGGCTGACATGAAAGTTGAAAGTTATAGAATCTAGATACAAAGACATACATTTTCTATTTTCCTGGGTCAATATTAAATTAGTACAAAGTAATAGAATTCACATATAACTGGATTCACTGGACCACTGCAAAACTCTCACTCAATAGCACGGTTCTGTTTTAGGCAAGGTCAAAGGGAAACCATCAGCCATACATAGATTAACTACTCCCTGTTAAGTTTACACACATCAAATCCCTCCTGGCTTCTCCTAAAGCATTACCGTAAATATTCTTGTGTGTAATGTGAGAAATGTTGTTTTTTTATGATATAGCCTAGATCTATTCTATGTAGATCTATATTTATCCAATTACAAGGCCAGTTGGGGGAGGCTGCATTACACACAAGTGCAAACTTTTACAAAATGTAGATCTAATCTGCGAGCGCGTTGCTGGTGACATTTTTAAAAAATCCCAACAATGCTGCAGAAAAAATCCCAAGATGAGGTAAAAAAAATCCTAAGATTTTTTCCAACTCCTAGGGTGGGGTGCGGTGCCCCAACTTGGAACACGCCCCTGGTTGGAACAAGGAGTTAGAAATATTCCATTCCAAATTGGGGCAACCTACCCTACCATGTAGCCTAGATTTAGAATCTATATCCTGAGTCTAGATCTGGATTAGATCTAGTCTAAATCTGCCTCTAGACTCGATCATGCAGAAAGTACATCTACTCTCACACAGGGAATCTCAAACTGACCCTTAGCCCATTTGGCTTTATTCATCTTCCATTAGATCTAGGCCCTAGAAGATCTAGATCTTGAATCTAGTTGCAAAATAATGGTTTATGAGTGGATGGGCAATTTTGTGGATTTTTTTCTTTGTACAAAGAAGTAATAATAATAATGATAATAATGGATGGCAATTATATAGCGCATATCCATTACAAAAATGCTCTATGCGCTTTACAGAAACATGTCAAAAAATACATGGGTAAACTCACACACACAACCCACATTGATACACACATAATAATAATAATAATAGATAGCTTTTACATAGACTAGAAACTCTCATACAAATGACATTTTAACATCCTTTTAAACTGTGACAATACTTGCGAACTGCGGACATCTAAAGGAATCTCATTCCACACCCTGGGCCCAACATGGCTGAAAGCCCTTTCACCAAAACTTTTTAGGTTCACTACGGGTACTTTTAGTCTAAGGTTGTCAGAAGATGATCTTAATGCTCTTGCAGGGCGATGTAGTTCTATAAGTTCTGAAATATACTCTGGCGACATGTTGTTGACACATTTATAACAAAATAAAGCCAATTTATATTTTATTCGCTGCTCAATGGAGCCAGTGGAGCTCCTTAAATATTGGTGTTATGTGATCTATCCTTTTTCTTCTTGTTGTTAGTCTTGCAGCATTATTTTGGATTAACTGAAGCTTATTGATTTTACTTTTTGGAAGACCACTTAGCAGTATGTTACAATAGTCCAGCCTAGAGAGAAACAGCGATGTTACAAGCTGTTTTGTTACTTCAGTAGTTAGGCAGTGCCGTATACTGCTGATTTTCCGTAACTGGAAATTAAGATTCTTACACAGCTGACTAATAAATGGTGACATTGACATCTCTGCATCTAAGATTCTGCCCAGATCTTTTACTTTACTTGTCATTTTAATAAGATGGCCATTTACATTGAGATCTGGTGGATTGATTTTTTGTTTTGGATTCGTTATGAGCATAACTTCTGTTTTCTCATCATTTAGTTTTAGTTTATTATCATCCATCCATTTCTTAACTTCTTGTATGCAATGCTCCGTTGTTTTTATCGTATCATCTAGGTTTTCAAGATCACATGCTTTATATATTTGGCTATCATCAGCATATTGGTGGTATTGAAGGTCATATTTTCCGAAAATATCAGCAAGCGGTTGGGTGTATAATGTGAAAAGAATTGGGCCCAAAACAGAACCTTGAGGTACCCCAAAATTGAGTGTTTGGACATTAGAACAACTAACATTGACTCTCACACATTGTTTTCTATTTGAAAGATAGGACTGAAACCATGACAGTGCATTTCCTGCAATACCAAAGGTCTTTTCTAGACGATGTAATAGAATGTTACGATCTAAAGTATCAAAGGCAGCAGACAAGTCCAGAAGTACAAGAATACATGCTCTTTTGTCATCGAGCTCTAGAAGAATATCATTCACTACTCTGAGGATGGGAGTAGAGATCTATAGTCAATGCACCAGGTGCAGTCAGCATGTCGGTGCGGTCAATATTTGTTTTTCCATACAGTTTCATTTACGGGTGTTTTTGTGATTAATCCACGTTTTGTGACGTTCTTATCAAGGCATCACAACATCACATCGCATATGACTGTTATCTAAGCTCGTAGGTGACCGCACAGACATGCAGTTGATGCTTACACATGAAAAGTGTTCTGACTACTAGTAGCACAGGTTAACTGAGGGAGAATTTTAAGTGTTCACTGACACGCCCAAAGTTCAGTGGTTAAATTGAACCAGTCAGAAGCTCGCTGGACTTTGTTTACTTCTGGGCATTTACCATTTCCTGCCTCGTGACCGCACCTAGTGCATTGACCATAGATCTATTAGAAAATACACAAAGGCCTTAAAAATCCCAAGATCTTCTAAAAAATACCATGACCCCTAAAGTAACCCACAAAAACCCCCAAGATGTTGGTGGTGCAGTCACAAGTTGCTGGTCGTGCAGTCACCTGCATGTAAGTATTGTAAGTGCCATCAGTGCATGCTCTCTGTGCGATCAATATCAAAATAGATCTGATAATCAACCTTCCCTTTCTCCTCTTTTCTAATTCTTTGTCTTCCCACTCTTTCTTGTCCTCATGCTGGTATTTTGTCTTATTTTTGTGGGCTGCTCTTCATCAACACACCACACACCCACTTCTTCTTGTAGCTTCTGTTTCTTCTCTGCCTTCTTTCCTTCCTGCTTTAAAAGGAGGGAGAACTGTTCTCAAACAATTTAAGTCACTGAGTTTACTATGTATAATACTAGACCTATTCTTTGATCAAGTTGCAAAATGCCTTAAAATATAGCCTATGACCTATGTAGATCTATTTGGATTTTACCACAATAATTATTCTTTGTTTCTCATTAAATTCATTTGTTTACTACTATTATTAGCTGGTGTACAGTGGCTCTTTTGAACTCTTGTTTTGAATACATCATGTAGGCTAATCATATTAATAATAATAATAATGCTGCTAGCAATCCCAGTTGATGCAAACAACACTGATGTCACTACAATTACCAGTGACTGCACCTCATGCAACTAAGGTGTCATATGAATGCATGTCAGTGCCATAATTAGGTGCATAGCCATGCTCATAAGGGACCGTTCACAAATGACGTCAGCTCGGAGGGGGGAGGGGGGGTCAGTGAAAAGTTGACAAAAGTTGACATGGGGGGAGGGGGGGGGTCCTTACAAAGTTGACATCAACCATGATGCTCTAAAAGGTTGGTAAAAAGAAAAGTCAAATCTTCAAATCAAGAAGAAAAATATAGACCACATTTTCTTGGCCTAAAATGAACAGTATTAACAGTTATCTCCCCATAATCGTACACCAGTCAGTATACATACATGTATGGAAGTCCTCCCCACTTGTTTACAGTTCCAGGATATTTTCATGTGCCATGCATAGATCTAATTAAATTCTTTTTTTTTTCTGTGATTTATTTGATATTTATTTTTTCCAAGCTGAGATGATACTGATACTCCAATCTTTTTGCTTTGTTTATGCTTGATATCCAATCCATGCTTGCTATCGAATCTATTTGTTTTAATTATTTTGCTTGGTTAAATTTGGATTTGACAGTTCAGGTATTTCTTTGAGGTATTTTTTTATAAACAATAGTTTTTATTTTGATTTAAAATAAAGATCAAAGGTGAATATAGATCTAGATCTATATATTACATGCATCCTGTACGGGTTCTATCTAGATGTACATTTTGGTTGACGTCAACTTGGTGGGGGGGGGGGGGGGGGGCATGAGAAAGATGACAGAAGATGATAAGGGGGGAGGGGGGGGTCATTTTTGGCCAAATTTTAGCTGACATCATTTGTGAACGGTCCCTAATCCCCAGAAAACATATTTTCAACGAAAATCCACCCAAAGTAGAGTGTCCAGAGCACTTCTGTGAGCTTACACCAGACCACTAAATGGAGAAAACTGTAGGGTCACATAATACCCTTGAACTCAAGATGGAAGTTTTGGGGACACAAAATTTGGGAAACTTTTGTGTATTTTCTGTCTTCTCTTTAGTTTGCTTTGTGTTGTTTGGGTTTTATTTCTCACGCGGGGTTTTGCAACATACAACCTTTTCTTTTTGCCCAATTTTGACCTTGATAAGAACGTCACAAAACGTGGATTAGATTCTAGTCACAAAAACACCGGTAAATGAAACTGTATGGAAAAACAAATTTAAATATTGACCGCATCGACCTGCTAATTAGATCTAGATATAGATCTAGATTCTAGATCTAGATCTAGATCTAGAAACTAGATCTAGGCTACACGGTCACCTAGTGCACCGACTAGATCTAGATCTAGATCTAGAATCTAGATCTATAGATCTTTAGATAGACATAGGTCTACTCCAATGTCTGGACCATTGTTGTTTTTTTTTTCATATAGACTAGATCTAGACTCTATACTTAGATCTAGATCTATAGAGTACCTAGATATGATATGATATGATATATTTCGGGCTTTTTAGGCCTATGATATGATATGATATATAGATATATAGATAGATCTATATAATATTAATAAGCGAAGTTAGCGGTACCAGACAGAATTCATTCAGGCTAGGCCCTTTCCTCCACTAGAGTCTACATCTGAATGCAGCAGACGACTTAGACTCTCACGTCGTAAAGTTGAATTTAGTGTTCCGCTGCCGCAAGTTAACAACAAATTGCCAGGTAGGGATGTCCGGGGATGCCAATTATGTTTAAAAGTTGCCAGATCGGCCCCTAATGTGGCCAAACAATATTAATCATAGTTCTCATGTGCAGAGAGATGTAAGATCTAAAAACAGATTCAGACAACGCCTAAAGACATAATACATGTGCACAGACAAGATGCTTTCCCTCCCTGTTCTTTGGACGGCCTTCCCACATTTTCAGTTCAACCTTGGCACAGGTTTGCTAAGCAATGTGAACATCGCGATTTAGAACAAATTTGTAAAAGATGTGTCTCCAACATGGTCTCCAACGATTAAAGTCTCTTTGTACATCATACATGTCAGATATTGCTTTTCTTTTCTGTGGATGCGATAAAAATGCCAGAAAATTCCAGAAATTGGTTGGCCAAGCCTTTTAATTTGAATTACCATACACTGATACAGTGTATATTATATATGTCAAGTAAAAAAAAAAAACAAAGAAAAAATGTACTAGACTGCGCACCCCCTTTGTTTTGCAGCACGAAAAGGGAAACGTCCAATCGTGGAGCTCGTCCGCCATTTTTCTAACATGGTAAAACAAACCACATGTGCAGATAGGCTACTGCAGTATGGCAGTGGGTCGTAGAAAAGCCAGATGTAAAACAATAGGCTTTTTGGCCTCTGGAATGTATTATGGTACATATACACAGTGAAAGAAAAGAAAAGGGACGGGTTGTAAACAAATAATAATAATAATATATTGCATTTATATAGCGCCCAACCCCGTCGATGACAAGCTCTGGGCGCTTTAACAAACTCTTACACACACACACACACGCATACACAAAAGAAATTCAAAAATATTTACTATTGTTGCTGCCGAAAAACACCTAGCCTAGTTTGTCTGAAAGAAATGGGTCTTCAGATGGCGTTTGAAAGAACCAATGTCATTAATTTCCCTGGTTGTCTTTGGAAGAGTGTTCCAGATGGTAGGGCCAAGAAATGAAAAGGACTTTTCTCCTACAGTGGACAGATTCATTTTAGGTACTTTCAATTTTGTAGTGTCAGATGATGATCTTAGTTGACGAGATGGAACATAGTAATCAGTTAAATCAACTAGGTACGATGGAGCAGTATTATTGACACATTTGTGACAAATGGATGACAATTTGTACATTATTCTTTTCTCGACTGGCAGCCAGTGCAAACTCTGCAAAAGTGGCAGTGCTGAATCTCTTTTCTTTTTCTTCAAAACAAGTCTCGCTGCATTGTTTTGAGCAATTTGGAGTTTTCTAATATTTTTTTGTGAAATTCCAGCCAAAAGGGAGTTGCAATAGTCAAGCTTTGAAAGTACAAAAGAATTTACTAAAACAGCCGCAGTTTCAGTTGAAATAAGATGTCTGATTTTACCAATTTTCCAGATTTCCATGTATAGAATACGAATGCGGTGACTAACCTGAGATGACATAGAAAGATTTAAATCAATGTAAACCCCTAGGTTTTTTACTTTTTTTGAAATTTCTATTGAATTAGTGCCAATTATCATCTCAGTTCTGTCCACTTCTTGCAGAACCCGCTCACGGCCTAATACAATAACCTCAGTTTTATCCTCATTTAGAGCCAGTTTGTTTTGGTTCATCCAGCTTTTAATTTCTGTTATACAGTTTCCAGCCTGCTGCAGAAGGCTGTCAACATCGCATGGCAAGGCAGAACTGTAGAGCTGGGTATCATCAGCATAGAAATGATATTGTAAATTAAATTTCTTTATTTCATGTACAAGTGGAATAGTATAAATAGTAAACAAAATAGGACCAAGCACTGAGCCTTGTGGTACGCCATACTGAAGCGCATAAGAAAAAGATCTTATTTTGTTGGTTACAACAAATTGGTGGCGATTTGACAGGTAAGATTCGACCCATTTAAGGGCGACCCCTCTGATTCCAAACGATGTTTCTAGCCTTCTGAGCAGGATTTCGTGATCGATGGTGTCGAACGCTGCTGATAGATCCAACAAATTTAGCAGAGTAATATTTCCAGAATCTGCCTTTACTAATATGTCATTCGTGATTCTTAATAATGATAGATTCTTAAAATAAAATATAGGCCTACTGTATAAGTTATATATTAAAAAAAGTGATTGTTATAATCTGGAAGTGCGAATCCAGTGGTTCAAATCCAAAGAAGAGCCTGGCGACGGGAAAAAAAAAAGGTGAGTGACGAACGCCGAGAGTCATGAACTCGGTGTAGCCGGGGGTTCTAGAAGATGTCAGGAAGTTATGAACTCGGTGTAGCCGGGGGTTCTAGACGATGTCAGGAAGTCATGAACTCGGTGTAGCCGGGGTTCTAGAAGATGTCAGGAAGTTAAAGGCCGAAACATCTAATGAAAGAATCCACTCTTCCTCTGAAGATCATCATCTGCCTCGCTCCACCTGAGGAGTTTCTTATCACTGGAAGTGAGAATAAATGCATTAAACTATTTATGTTCTACTATTGCCTTTTACTCATCTTCCCTATCTGCCCCCTGCTTTCCTCTTGTCTTTCACCCTACACTATCGTGGGCCACATCCTATTGTTATGACAATTTCACTTTATCGCAACCAAGGACAATGCATTGCATAACATGGCGGATAGTGGTGAACACTGAAATAAATGACTGGCTAATGTGACAGTTTGAAAAATTTGGCTATAACATTTGAAATGACAGATTTAATTATGAAGACTTAAGTGGAGTCTAGTAGCATTACATAATTATACATGTATGACAATTTGATAGTACCCACAATGATAATACCCCAGTCAGCAACCCTACGAAGTACGAGGTGCGGGACTGACGTCATATTTGCACATTAGGAATGACATCGTTCCTATGTAGACCCGCTGGTTACTTCGTCACGCCGAAGTCGATTTGATGTAAGGAGCTGGCTTTTACGTACCGTAATCCTGACAACCCTGTGGAAATCCCAAATCTACATCAAATTGACTTAGAGATGCTGGCTGGGGAGGCGCTTAGTTTTTGTGCACTGTAGATTTTTTTTTTCTTTAGAAATCTGTATGAAGTAAAAAATTTAAAAAAATTGTCTGTGGGAGAAAGTTGGTGGAAAAAATAAGTTTCAGATGCGACATAGGGTGATAAAAGTGAGTGCAAAAACTCCCTGTGATCTGTTGATCGATTCACTACACGTACAAAGAAACTTGAGGAAAAGTGATTCATTTGTTTTGGTAAAATGAGTGACTGGTTGAAATGTACTGAAATAAAAAATTAATAATAAATACATGTAACGAGAAAACATTACTTGAAATTCTAAAAAAAAAAAATTATAAAAGAAAACAAGCAAGTATTCGGTCACATTCAAGGATGTTGATTAAGGTACAGGAATTTTGATTTGGGTAAAATACTGACAAGCAAACGTTTCTTGATTTAAATTGCTGAGTAATAGACGCATGTATTGACCCAGCGAACTGATCACAAAATTTCAGTATGAGAGGGAATTGGTACTTTTTCGCCACCCATAAATGCATTGCTCCGTTTTGGTCTGATACAATTATATCAGGTGTTGAAATAGCCCTTACGTAACTTTTCTTTGGTTCCACGGGCAAAGCACAAGTGAATGCATAAATGTTCATGCAGTCATTCTGGATGCAAAGACAGGAGGCGGATTTTTCATGATCGACCCTAGTCGGTACTATTTCGCCACCCCTTTCTTGGAAATTCACCACAATCCCTATATCGTCACATGGCGAGCTTATCCTCTCCATCCCAGAAACAAATCATAACGAGACCCCATCATGTGGGTTTATTCAGGCCCGATACATGTATCATTTGTTTGTGGGTTTTTTTTAAATTTCTTCTGCTGATGGCCTTGATTATAAATGTCTAAACGTGATATTTTCATCATTTTTATTCCTATTACAAAGTTTAACCACCAAAAAAGAAAAATGACTGCAAAGTCCTACAGTAGATCTATAACGCATAGCAAGAAAACCGAGCTTCAGATCATAAATGGAAAGTTTCCACCAGTACCAGTAAAAAGAAAAGAATGAAGGGGTTAGATTGATATGGCCGCAGTTGTAAACATAACATACATCATATATGAGAATACACAACATATCAGAATTACCATACTCAGAAGACGCGCAGGAGAATAATAATAATAATAATAATAATAATGTATAGCATTTAAATAGCGCATATCCATTTAAAATGCTCAATGCGCTTTACAGAAACAACATGTCAACCACAGAGCAGAATGGAGCTGCCTGCGAAGCGCTCAACACACTGCACTGCTTCTTTCTCTCTCCCTGTCTCGTTCACTCTCTCTCTCTCTCTCTCAGAGCAAATTGTAACGCAGCCTGTTAGGCGCAGTTCACAACTCGCAACAGTTCACAACTCACATCAGTTCACACAACACACAACTCAAATAATATTTGAATATTTATTAATAACAATATATATATGATTTTGTTGTTGCTGGTTGGGGAGGGGGGGGGGGATAAATTTTAATCTATTTATTTCAATTGTCAATTTTGCCCGGGCAGCGGCCTTTCGGCCTGCTCTTTACAAGGTGTCTTTAACGTGCACACGGGCCCTCCGAATTTTTTCGTCCTTTTCTGAAAAGACTAGGTACTCGATCCTACCCCCCAATAGGACCAGGGACTTGAAAATATGAAAAAAAATCCAATTTCCAACATGCCTGCACTGCCCGGGTTTAGAACCCGGGACCCTTGGCATGAGAGGCGAGCACCTTGCCTATAGACCACCTTGTCCCCAATAAAATGATGTGAAAGATTGTTAAACATTTATTCTTTTAAAAAGTTAACAACGCTGGAAATAAATTTAATGAAATTGTGTTTTTTCTTTTCCACTTTCTTCCTGTCCTCTTCTTTCTCTTGTAACGTTCTCGGAGCTGCTCTCTCTTTCCTCTCCTTCTTAGCGGCTTCTTCAATTTCCTTCCCGTGGTCTTAAGAGGCCCATCATACACGTTCAAAAAAAGCGTCAAAATTTTGATACGAAATTTGACTGTGTTTAGGGCGTTTTGATGTCAAAAAAAGATTTGAATCAAAATTTTGACGGATCAAACCCGTTTGATATTTTTTGACGACTCGTCAAATTTTTTATGCGTGTGTAGGCTTCCGTAAAAATTTTGATCAAACTTTATAGTCTGCTGATGCTTCAGACAAAGGATGATGGCCTCGCAGGCTTCAATAACCAACTTTCCAATCGCTTGCGGAGATCTTGCTGTCAGGAACGATGGGGCATCCATTCGAAGGAAGTTACGGAAGTCTTCTGGTTCGTTAAGACGTAAGAGGAGGTTGACATGTCCGTAGGTTTCCCGTTTTAACAACCACTGTTTCGACCATTTCCGACGTTTGCGAGGCGGTTCATTAGAGTCCAATGCGAACACTAGTGCTATGGCCACTGATGCGTCCATGTCGAAGATTTCGGCAATACTGAATTTTGATGGGAAAACACTGAAATGTGTGTGGGCAAATGTGCATCAAAATTTTGTATCAAAAATTTTTTTTAACGTGTATGGGCCTCTTTAAAAGATTAAAATGTGATAACGACGGGACAGGAAAATTTCGAAGAATGCACAAAGAAACACGCTACCCAGGTGGCCAAAAAGTACCGATTAGGTATGGCAAATTTCCCCCAACTAGTCTTATGTGATGTGGTTAATACCTTTATCTAGGTATAATTTAGTTTCTGCTCACAATTTGAACCAATATTCCTGTACATTGAATTTCTCCAGTTCTCCAACATTGCCTTTCAAATGTTAAAAACGCTTGCAGACTGCGCCCACGATGCCAATGATTGCACTGTAAACTGCGTTCGTAAACGTCTTCATAATGAATTGGTCTCGGTCAATGCCCAGACACGCCAGGGACTGAATGGGATTGTTTGAAGGCGCTGGCGGCCATCTTGGGGTGGGTCGCGACTCATTATTTGAGTCATCGTGTTTGTAAACGGAGCAGCGTGTAGGCCTTTGTCTATGAGAAAGTTTATCTGTCTATCTGTCTGTCTGTCTGTGTACTATCTATCTATCTATCTATCTATCTATCTATCTATTTAATCTATCTATCTATCTATCTATCTATCTATCTATTCCATCTATCTATTATTCTATCTATCTATTCTATTTATCTTACCATTCAGTTCTGACCTGATTTATTCTGATCTGATCTATTCGCATCTATTCTGATCTATTCTGATCTATTCTGATCTGATCTGATCTATTCTAATCTGTTCTGATCTGATCTATTCTGATCTGATCTGATCTGATCTATTCTGATCTGATCTGATCTATTCTGATCTGATCTGATCTATTCTGATCTGATCTATTCTGATCTGATCTGATCTGATCTGTTTGGGTCTATTCTGATCTGATCTATTCTGATATAATATGATCTATTCTGATATAATATGATCTATTCTGATCTGATCTGATCTATTCTGATATGACCTATTCTGATCTATTCTGATCTATTCTGATCTGATCTATTCTGATCTGGTCTTTTCTGATCTATTCTGATCTGATCTGATCTAATCATATCTGTTCCTATCTATCTATCTGTCTATCTATCTATCTATCTATCCATGTATCTAATCTATCTATCTATTTATCTATTTTATCTCTCTCTCTCGCTTCTCTCTCTCTCGCTCTTTCTCTCTATATCTCTCTCCCTATCTGTCTCTATCTCTCTCACTATCTGTTTCTATCACTGTCTCTCTCTCTGCCTCTGTATCTCTAAGGTTTATCTGTCTGTCTGTTCTATCTATCTATCTATCTATCTATCTATCTATCTATCTATCTATCTATCTATCTATCTATCTATCTATCTATCTATCTATCTATCTATCTATCTATCTATCTATTCTCATCATCCGTTGTCTTCCCTCTGGGCTTACCCCACCCCCTCGCACCGTGTCATGCACATTAACACCATTGGCTTTACATTGTAGTTGTGGTGAGTTGTTTCGGTTGAATCAGTCTGGTGTTGTTGTTTTTTTGGGGTTTTTTTTTTTCAATCGACGAATTTTATTCAATTTTATGTCATAGTGTACGGAAATCGTATGTGAGTGACTATAAACAAATGAAAGTTACAAAATCAATCACAATCAAATTAAAGCTACAAAATCAATCACAATCACCGCAATTTTTCAACCCATTACCTTGGCCAGCACCGAGCGCTCAGCCCACACCGCGATGGTGAGATGGGGTTTCAATGCGGACCATTCTGCTCTCATGGCGAAAAAGTACCAGTCTAGCCTAATGATTTGCATTTCCCATACTTATCATCGTGCTTGAACAAAATAAAGTTTAACGAAAAGCAATAATTATACTAAAAAGACTGCTTCAACTTGCTGTCAAAATATTGTGAAAAAAACAACAACAACAGAAAATATGTGTGGTCGCATCAAGGCTAGAAGCCAAGACAAAATATAACGAAAAGGAAAAATTGTATTCGGGTCGCCATACATTGACGGACCAAGCTGCGCTCTGAGGATTTACTACTTCCACTAGGTTTTCATTTGTTTAAATTTCTATCCAGTTTCTTTTTATTTTTCTTCGGAAGGAGGTTAATTACGGAAAGCTTTATTTTGTCTTTCCTTTGCATTTTATTGTTTGTATCGTTTCTGCGTTATTTCTAATGCAAAGTTTGGCTACACCAAGCTAAGGAGCTTGGGCTACACAACTTTTTTTTCCCCCCGCATTTTGACCAAGTTGCCGAGAGCGGAAGTGACGAAGCGTGTAAACAACAACTCCAAGCGCCCCCTTTGTGTCCCATAGATACGCACACCTAGCTGTTGGCCAAGTAGCTATGTATTGTGTCTTGGCTGTTGGAGTGGAGTCTATGGTAGGCTATCGCCATTGCCGAAGCGGTCGGAGTGCGTTCATCTCTTTATGTGCGGGTTTGGATCTGCTGTACTTGGCGAAGACCGTGGCGTGTGTATTTTGTTTGTGGCCTGAACAAAAAAAAATATGAATCACATGCAGTAGACAGAAATGGCAGCAAAAGTGTCGTCGCATAGTGCTGGAAGCTGGGTAAGTCTATGAGATGACGGTTAGAGACAGAGTAATTCAAATTATTTGCTAGAAAAGTGAGTATAATATCTGCTGACAGATTGCCAGTGCTGTGTGGGTTTAGATAAATCAGATGGGAGAGGGATTTTAAAAAAAAGAGAATTAAAAAACAAAAACAAAACTGAAGTTAATGAATCGTAGTTGTCACAAGAAATTGTCAAGATGTATTGATTCATTTACAGTATGTGTATTCATTTATTTATTCTTTTTTTTATTTTTTTATTATTGGGATTGACTGTTACCAGAAGTTTGCAGTTTGTAACTTGTAACTATGTAAGACAATGAAAAGCAATTCAAGCCTCAATAATAAAAATGAAACAGAACAGGGAAAATGTAATTTCAAAGTGTAATCTTGCAATTGCATTCTTATGTCCGTCATCATGTGGTATTGTTTCATTGGGACAAGATGCTCGTGTGAAGGATCAGTGGACAAATAGTTTAATTGTATGGTACATCTAACCTCAGGAAAATTGACACCGGTGCTGTGAAAGACGAACTTGAGTTGAAATAAAAATGTTAAACAATTCCTAAATATACAAACATGAATAACTTTCCAAGGCATAAATTCCGGAAATCAGTAATATTGTCCAACACACTCTTTCCAGTGCCTTAATTAGGAGACACATTTTCTTCCAAATCATATCACAGCTGGACACATGGGACACAGCTATTTTATTGAAGAAAATTTATGCGTGGTGATAAATATTTGTCTTGAAATATTCGAAGAGAATTAAGATGTCCAGGAGTAAGACTGGATGAGAATGCATTCAAGATAAACATGAAATTCTGAAGTGAGATAAATGTACGACAGAAGCAATGCAGGCACCTGTAAGAGAAATCATTCCATATTTATGTCTTTGCAGTTTCCAACAGGTTATTATGGCCATTACCGCAGCAGAGCTCGTCCGGATTTTGTAAATGAGTACAGACAGTTAGCCAAACCACAGCCACCACAGAGATTTCTCCACCGTTCTTCTGTAAGTAGGCCTACTTTGATCTGAATGCTCAGTAGAATAATGGTAATATAACTTACTGGACATGTCAAATGATGGTGCCAGTTCTGCATATTTTATCAAAAAACTTTATTCCCGTGGACCATCTGTCATATGTTCCAGTATTTGTAGGGACATTCGAAGATCCTTATATATCTTTCAATCATTTCTTTTTTTTTACACAAATAGATACCGAACTTTCCATTATCGTTTTGACACAAAAGTACTTTGCTTGTAAATTCATATCCAAACTAAAAAAGTTTGTTATTATTCATTTGTCGATGTACACTTGATGATTATTGATAATGTTTGACCAATGTTCTTTAGCTATTGCTAGAAAAGGGAAAAGTTGTGATTAACATTCTAACAGAAGTGAATGAAACTTTACATGGCTATTTTTCTCCCAACCAAAAATTATTGATTGGTTAATTCGCTTTCTCCTTTCTGAGTAAATTACTCCAATTTCACGTATTTGTACTTTTAAAGCCTCATTTTTGAGCAGCCACCAAACTAAACACTTTAAAACATTGAAATTGCATTTACTGAGTTTCATTTCTATCCACAGCAACCATCATCTGCTCATCCATTTTCTCGCCATGACAACAGACATTCATTTATGGATGATGCCTCATACTTTGCTCAGGTGAGTCTAAGCTTGTTTCTCTATTGCTGTTATAAAGAGGTGGAGAGGAGAGCTGTTCTGGAGCTATGAAATTGTACAAGGCCTTGGATCTGAAGTACTGAACATGACATTTGACAGATTCTCTGTTGTTGAAGCATCACGGGCAAGAATGTGAATTAATTACTGCCTGCATTTTAGACATGTCCATTTGAAGAAACATCAGCTTTTAGTTGTAGGCCTACCACTGTTAGTGTTAGGCTAGTTAGGCTAACGAACCAACTTGCTCAAATTTGCATTGTGGATAATTTGTGGTAGCCTTTGGTAGAAATGCAGGTGGACTGGAAGTAATTCAGATGTATTACTCGTATTTCGTAATCACCATCTTGGAGTGAAGAATCGGATGTTTGGTCGATCATAATCAATCTTTCATCATATCTGGAAATGAGCATCATTCTACGCACAACCTACCCATAGAAAAGACACAGATTGAATTTATTGAAAGTGATAGTTCATTCAACTGCTTGGAACAATGAGAAAATCTTCATTCTTTGGTGAGGAAGTCACTCCAAAACATACCCTATTGGCTCTTTCTGCTGACACTAGCAGCTCCTGTACATCTGTTTAAGAATGAATGATGAATGCCTTTGCCAGCTTATGTTCTAGATGGCAGAAGCATTAGTGTGAAGAATGTAATCTATATCAATGATTCTCAACCTTTTTTGGACAGTTGTCCTCTTGGACCCAAAATTTTCTTTCATCCAATTTGTTCAACAGCACATTGTCTTTATAAACAGCCAAAGGGAATGAAAGGGAAGTCAGTGAATTCCCTGTGGTTGGTGTGCCAAGATTAGATTTCGTAATGTCAGGTTGTTTGTGAGGGCAAATGAAGATTGCCCCTGTTGCGTATCTGAGCATGTTTCTCTGTTTTATAGTCGCACCGACCAAGTGTCTTTCCACAACACATCACAAACAAAGTTTCATCTCCTTCCATAGGGCAGGATAGATGTCCTCATGTTTCATCTAGAAACTGTGTAGACTTCTTAATTGAAAATGCCGTGGCCCCCACTGCAATGCTGGAGATCAAGCAATTTTTCTTGCAAGTGCACAGGAGTAGTAGATGCCTCTTTGTAGAAATTGTATGAACCCAAATTTTATTGACACATTTGAATATTGTGCGGGAGATGACAGGAATCAGAAGCAAAGACAAAGTGGTACACATGTAGACATACTGTCCACGGCCAAGACACACACAGTCATAGCAATGCAGAATGATGTAATTTGTCCTGTTCATACAGAGCACCCACAGACCAAGACACAGTGGGGAAGAGGGGGTGGGGGTGAAGCAGCAGGATGGGATAGCCTACTATTGTCTTACCTAGATGATAGTACCGAATGATTAAGGAATATGAACGGCATATTCTTCACTGGAATTTTCTTTTCTTCTTTTGTTTTTTTAAATTTGTCTAGCAGGCTAGTAACAGACATATTCATATGGACAGAGTTATGGTCAAGACATTGTGCAAAACTGTGTCAGAAAAATATCCCCCCCCCCCCCCCCCTCCAATCATCCTCCTCCATTCAAGTTTCCACCCCCTTTTATCGCTTTTGCCCTGATATTGCCCTGTTCTTCGTTTTAGGCCCCCCGCTACCCCCGAACTGAAAATTACCCCCGCTGAGAAGCACTGATATATAAACATTAAACCTAGGAACCAGCAGTTTCCAGATAAATTCCTTGAAAATGCCTGTCATGTAGTTTGCGATGGACAGATAAAATTGTGGGTATATATTTCCATTGTGCTCAGTGAGGGCAATTTTCAAAACTGAGTCCTATCTTTGTCATGCTGATTTTTTATGTAACATTCCTAGCTTTTCCTGTCAAAATTGAGCAAAAAGAAAAGGTTGTATGTTGCGAAGCCCCGCGTGAGAAATAAAACCCAAACAGTACAAAGCAAACTAAAGAGAAGACAGAAAATGCATAAATTTTCGGCTTTCGCCTTTGTCAAGTGAAAAAAAAAACAACAAAAAAACGAACAATAAAAGACTTCAACAGGAACGAAGTGAAACAGTTTACTTAGCTGCGAGTTCTTGCTTCTTTAGCAGCACCAAAGCACGTCCGTCCGCCAAAAGCATGGAAGCAGGAAGTGACGCAATTGGTTAGTAACCAAGATGAAGGCGCCATATAGTGCCTCACAGCACAAGACAGTAGCTTTTCCTGTCTGTGTTTGTGTTGACTGTGCTGGTGTTCAGGTCTGAGTGTTCATTAAAGTAACTGCACAGTGCCCACACCATGTCTTAGGGTTATAGAAATGCACAGACTCCAGTATTAGGAGGGAATGTGATAACACTTTATGGCAGTTAAAAAAAGATACCAGAAGGCAACCATAGAAATAGACAGGATTTGGAAAAACTGAAGTAAATTGGTAATAATACATGTGATAATGATCATAATCCAGTAACAGCTTTATCCTAAGCAAGACTGGGTACTACAGCTGATCTGCACTAAATACTTCTTGCATGGCCATAGCATTGAAATCTGTGTCGTGAATCAAATAAAATTTGCCAATTTTAAATTATTGAAGATATGGACTACCAGGTTTTGATTTCCTCCACACACTGATGTGTTAGTGGTCAATGTTTTTGTGTGAGTCTGACTGAATGCAACACCATAGCTATGTACTTCCTTGATCAGTCATGTGCACAATGTAAGAATCAGAAGTGGGGCATTAGCCCTTATCTTTGTTTAGTACTGCTTTCCTGTTTCTTTAGAAAAGGCACGATCACATGCAGCGAATCAGGAAATGCAGTCTGGGTGTGGGATGTGCCTTTCTGATGTGTCCTTTGATTTGCCGATAATTGGCAGATACTGACTAATTTGAATGAAAGAGAACAGTATGGAATTCTGGAGTTATGTCTCAACAGATCCTGCAACTGTCTCTCCCTCTCTCTGTTTCTCTGTCGAGCTCTCTCTCCTTTTCAGCACAATTTCATGCCAACTACACATACTATGTTTATCAACGTACACCTAGCTCCCTAGCAACAGGAGGGCGCTGTCTGTCCTGTCTAATCGCGAACAAAAAAAAACCCCAAAAAACGTGTGCGCAGCAAGGAAAATCGGTCTCGTATTTTGTCAACAAATATTATGGTCAAGAAGTCATTATGATTGTATAATATATATACATGTAGTGCCCGCATGATCGTGCAGTACCAGCGTGCAGTCTGGCCCCCACTTGTAGCAATTTCTCTCAGTGTCACATTGTACCGCAGGTCTGGGGTCTCACGGTTACGTTTTTAGAGACTGCTGAAAACTTTCAGCAAATCTGACAGCTCCAGTGTTTTTGCCAAACACTAGCATGAGGTTGATAATAATATAGGCCCACTACTAAGAACAAAGTATTGAAAACATGCGCGCGATAGCAAATCTCACAGGCAACTATCAATCAAATCTCATAAACACTGCCAAGCGGTTTAATTGTACTTATTGAACGTCTTGAGTGCTTGTCAAAGCACTCTAAAGTTGTCCGTGTCTCCAATCATTTTTGGCGTACTTGAAAGGAGTTTTACTGACAGTAAGCACCAGTTCCACGATAAGCCCCGGCTGCCTTATCTAAATTTATAGTGAATAGCGGTACATTTTAATGCCAAACCAATAAAGCCGAGCGCTCAGGGGGCTTGTAGTTTATTAAGGTACAAATGTTCTAGTTATCTGCCCGATGTTACAGTGAAGCAGTGACCAAATTTAGCGACATTGTTAGTCTGATTCTTGTGTTGACCTCTTGAAGATTGGTGCAGTCGAGGAAGGTAAAAAGCAGATAAGCGAGAAGTTGGTGATTACTGGAACAGAAATGCCAGCAACAAGATACAAAACCAGATCAAAGCAACAAAATATGAACCGCTCAGGCCATTAGGTGTACAGTGTTTTAAATAAGCTTACAAAGCCAGCAATTCTCCCGAGATCAGGCATAGAGGCATGATTTTCTGGACAGGAAAGGAGGCGACCCTTTCGCGTGCTCAGGCAACATAATGGGGCACTGCGGATTATGAATTTTACGGTTGCCTTCACAGGTCCTTGTGTCTGGGACAACGTTCTCCTTTAGGCTGGAAGCAGCGTAGCTCTGTAGCTCTGTAGTCTAGCTGACCTCGCACGCACCATGCAAATGAACACGATACAAGCTGTGTTCTTGAACAGCGTCGCTGTGTGGTTCGTCTGTGACCAGCGGGCTTGCACGACTCGTCAGACGGCCCATTCAACTGTGTCGTAAAACACGTCTGTCAGAGCAGCCTCGCTTCTTGAGCATTTTCTACCGAAATCCTTCACAAGTCATCAAAATCAGCAAGAAGTAAGTATTATTAGGTGCTTTACTATTAGATATTGGTGCTAGAATCGACACCTGACCACAAAATCCCAAGAAATGCACTTTATCATACATTAAAATTTCCAATCGAAAGGTTGACCTACTTTTCACATGTAGTGAAAACTGTGGACTGTGTGCTTCTGGCCTCTGGTTCTAGAATCTAGATCTAGATTGATAGTTCAGGAATTGGGATGCAGAGGAATAATCTCTATAAAGGCCTAGATTCTAGATAGATAAATCTGATCTTGATCTTGATCTACATTTAATTTTAAAGTATTCACTACAGAATCTATCCAAATCTCTAATAAAAAGTATCTGGTGTGCAGTGTCCATAGACAAATCTCGAAGCAAGGGCTAGGTAAGGATGAAAGTAGAAGAATTGAGGAGACTGGAATTAGTTAATTTAAGATAAGAAAAGATAAGATAAGATCAACGTTTATTGTCCAGTCACTGGCACATTGGCTTGGTGTTTCATAGTACATAGTACACACATGTAGTTACATAATAATACACATAGACAGGTAGCGGTTATCCATCCATGCTGTTCGGACTACATTCATCCCTACCGCCCACGGGTGAGCGCGCGCGCACACACACACACACAACGCGCGCAAAATTTAATATGTCATGTATAATAAAAAGCCAAGGCACATTTGATTAAATTTATGATGATGGCAGTATGACGCATACATGTATGCCAATTTATTGTGTACAACGTTTAATGTTAGAACCATTGCAAATTCCTAGGATAAAATGGAACTAAACGTAGTCAAAAAAAGAAATATGTATGAATACAGGATAGCATTTTGGTAACATGGTAAAGATAAAACAATTAAAATGTACTAGCTTTTAGACTTAAGATTGTAGTTACACTAAAACAGCAGTTCCACCAGATAAGCCTGAGGTTAAATATTTTTCTTTTTTATGTCAGGAAAATTTAGAATGGCTACCGGTACCCAGTCAATGTCTGATCGGGATTTCACTGAAAGACTAATTGAGGAAGTTAAAAAACATCCTGTCCTATACAACCCGAGGGAACCAGGGTACAAGGACCGCTTCAAGGTTGAAGCAGAATGGAAAGCAGTAGCCTCTTGCGCGGGTTGCACAGGTGAGATTTCAAAGCTAGTTTATTTAGGCCTACAATCTCAGTATTTTTCAACTGTGCTCAGAAAGTCAGAACAGGACCTGGCAACACTTTTATTTTAACCAATAAAAAAAATAATTATCTTAAGCTTAAATGATTTTTTATCCAAACCCGACTGTATGCTTATAATATATTAATAAATATAATAATAATAATAATAATAATAATGTTACTGCAGCCTTCCCTCAGAAAGAAAAATGAGCTCAAGGCGCTTTACTCATCATATATTTTCACAGATGCATAATATGCTTAAACATTTTTGATATTGAAAAGAAAAAATACATATTATACTTATAGATCTGTACATATGTACATACTTTATTTATGCATTTGCAGCAGGGCGAACATGAGCCCTTTCATACTGCCAGGGGACAGCAAGGCCTGTCATGAAGAGATTTGCAAATTTCTCTCGCACTACCATTGCCTCTTGGGTTGGCCTTCCGGTACTGGACATGGACCTTTCTGTACCGTGTTGTAGCTGGAAGAGGTTTTCATCTGTTGATGCTTCCTCGGCAGCAGAATCCACACTCGCAGGTTGTCGTCTCCGCACAAAATTATGGAGTATGCAGCACGCTAGTACAACTTTCCTAGCATTGTCAGGGTTGATCCTCAGAGTTGTCTTTAAAATCCCCCACCTCTGTGCCATTATGCCGAAAGCACACTCCACAATCCGCCGTGCCCTCGACAACCTGTAATTAAAAATCCTACGTACGTCATCAAGCCCTCTGGCAGGAAAGGGTCTCATGATGTTTGGGTGAAGTGGATACGCCTCATCAGCCACAAACACGTATGGCAAGACTTCTCCCATAATCTCATCAGGTTGTGGGAGAGGCAGCTGCTGCTGTACTAAAGCCTTACCAAAGGAAGAATGTCTCAGTATCCCACCATCCGAGTGCCTTCCTGAATCCCCTACATCAACTGCAAGGAAGTTGGCTTTTGCGTCAGCCACACCTTGCAAAACAATAGAAAAATGTTTTTTATAGTTAAAAAAAGCACTTCCAGAGTTGGGGGGGCATTCAATGTTTATATGCTTCCCATCCACTGCTCCCAAACAATGGGGAAACTGCCAAATGTTTTCAAAGGCATTTGCTTCTTCCTTCAGAGTCTCCTCAGTAGGGCGAGGCATTTCCTTGTCCAACAGTTTCTGCCAGAGACATTCGCATGTGTCGTACACAATGCTGCGCACAGTGCTGTCGCCCATTCGGAACTGGTAGTGCAAGCTCCTTGCACTTTCTCCAGTGGCAAGATATCTGGAAGGGAAAAAAAGATGTTGAAAGTTCCTAAATTTGTGTTTGCATGATACATATATATATCATGCTCCAGCCTTACTTCTCTACAGCACAACCCATTCCCTCAATTGCAACACTCCCTGTAGTACCATATTATCTATTCTGACAGGGACTGACTGTACCCATGTAAACCATGATTCTGCCAACTTATGGGTTAAAAAAAAATATTATTCTACATAACATCTTTTTACTTTCACTTTCAGCTGATTCTGCCAAGAAAAGGTGGCAGAATTTGAGAGGCTCATACAGCCGAAGTCGGTCAAGCCAGAATCTACCCAGTGGCTCAGGTGCACCTGGGAAAAAGAAGCCCCAGTTTTACCTGGCTCAACAGATGAGCTTCCTGGAGCCACACATGCAGCATGGCTCTATGCTGGGCAATTTAGGCTCCTCCGAGCCTGAGCCACTGTGGGAGGAGGGCGCCTCGGTGAGTGGCAGCCAGGGTGACTTTGAGGAAACCACTCCCAGCACATCATCCCCATCCCCTTCACCATCTGACGAGCTAGAGTCACAGCCTCTGGAACCAGCCACACCTGCCCCTGTCAACAAACAGCGGAAGAGAGCGACCCCTACTCCCGAAAAAGATGACCTCTTCAAGGAGAAGGCGGCCCGCTTCTTGGAAGCAAAGATGCAAGACAGTGCATCAAACTCAATGCACAAAGAAGACCTCGAGAGTCTCAGGGGCCTTCTGCCTCACATGGCCACCCTCTCGGGTAGGAGGAAAAGGACCTACCTCCGCAAAATTTACAATTTATTGTTTGAGATGGTGGAGGAGGAGGAAGATGAAAATGCTGCTAGTGCTACTATTGTGTATATTTGATTTTTTGTTAAATTGTTTGTGTTATTAAAAGATATATTTGCAAGACTTTTTTGTTTTTATCAGTCTCCCAGAATATCATTGCTATGCAGTTTTTAAATTGCTTATATATTCAAATTAACATTCATACTAATCACAGCATTTAATAGCTTCAATATTATTAATTAATAACTAACAAGACATTGCAGATTTGTGACCTGATTCTTCGATTCGGCATCAAAGTCGATTTTGGGTGTTTTGAGTTATTGCATAAAATTGCATAAAACCGCGGGGACAGTATAATGCACACACACACACACACAAAAGAAACAACAACAAAAATAAGCTGATAAGCACACAAGTCAAACCAAAACAATGTTATTTATCATTACATGAAACCTGGAATGGCCGAAAGTAGTCTACAAAGGGGGTGTCGATGGCCGAGCGGTAGTGCGCCCGCCTTTTGACGAGGAGATCCTGTGTTCGAATCCGTGGAGGTTTACTGAGATTTTTTTCGGAGTTTTCATGGCTCCGACCCCGTCCTATTGGAGATGTACCTTAAATTCGAAGGTTCTGCCTCGTAAATGACCTTACAGTGTTGCATGTGGCGTTAAACCAAAACTTAACAAAAACTTACCTAAGGGTCAATAGAAGTCTTTCTCGTGGGGGTATTGCCCGCTGAAAGTTGGTGTCTGGCTTTCGAATATCATCTTGCACAGCAGTCAAGAGCTCCTCGAAAGCGACTCTGCTCATCCGAGTATAATTATGAAATTTATCCTCATCATCACACAGTTGAGGATACAGCTTGGACATGACCCCTCTGTGCTCTCTCTCTTTGTTTATTGGGTGTGCGCGAAAGCGTCGCTTTCTTTTTCCATCCGAAAGCAAATACAGTGCAAGACCGATTCCAACATCTTCGTCTGATGATGAAGCCATTGTGATACTGATACTCACTCCAACTGCACTCAATTCGAAATCTAGGTCAACTGAGCCTGTTGCGGGGGGGCCGCGGTTACACGGTACCTAAAAATAGCAAGGCAGCCCTGTCAGTTACAGACGCCGCAGACGATAACCCAATGTGCGGCTGGGGTGACACGCGGCCAGCGTGCTTCGCGCTAGCGCAGACACAGACCTACAGAGCTACACTGGGACCGGCTTTAGTATTGCATTATTTAGCGTCATGGTCTGCCAAGAATTGAGCGGGGCTGTTCAATAGACATTCCTTTTGTTTGCTTGAACGTGGGTAAACTTGCTTGCTTGTGAGAGAGTAGCATAATGTTACTGTTCACCCGATCAATCATACTGTCAGTGAATCTGTGAAGTGAACGTTTGACGACATTCCATTGACTCAGACGTTGCAGATTAGGAGACAGGCCAAATTGTTGACCTACAAACAGTTGCGGGAGGGGGGGAGGGGATTCCGAGCCTGTTGCCAGAACAACCCCATAAAGTTCAAATGAAAGCGTGTAAATGGCAATGTTTTGCGTAAATAACAACACGTCAGTTTTTGGTTTGAGTTCTGGTCCAGTTTGCAGACCCGATTTGAGGTCTTTATTTTAGGAGGTTCGCTGCCCTTGGCATTTACACCTCACTTTACTTGTTTTATTATTTCTTGTTCTGGCCGGGGGGGGGGGGGGGGGGGGGGAGATGATATGGATAAATTTTAATCTATTAATTTCAATTTTGCCCGGGGCAGCGGCCTTTCGGCCTGCTCTTTACGATTTCCAACTGCCAAGGTATCTTTAACGTGCGCAACGTGCACACGGGCCCTCCGAATTTTTTCGTCCTTATCCGAGAAGACTAGGTACTCGATCCTACCCATTCTTTCCGGGTTATTTTATAGCTCTACAGCTTATTGATCCCACCCAGGATTTCGCAGACAGTTAGGACTCTTCACCAATGGAATCTCTCCATGGGTCCAATTGTTTGGGTGCGAAATGGTTGGAGTGGGCTTTGTGCGGTTTTTTTTTGGGGGGGGGGGGGTTAAAGGGAAAGTGGGCACTTGGAATACGTTATTCATTGTATGCAGCGTGAAACCAGCAGTTAATCTGTTGTAGCATGAACGATATACCATCCATGTATATATATTTGTCTAGCTTGTGAGCAGATCGGCGGAACACTCTAATGCCATTCATACAAAGTATGGCGAACACCACAGTTGCCACCAAGAAAATCAGATGTAGCAAAATCGCTAGCCTTCCACATTCCTCTTTCTTTTCCTTTTCTCCCCGGTGGTAGTCCTGTTGAAATCGCATGGCCAAAGAAAGAAAAAAATGTAGGCCTATAGTGTTTTGATACCCGCACCATTGGAAGGAGAAACTCGGGTAAGAAGTCTTGACTTTTAAAAATGCGACCGGAAAAGAAAAACGAAGTTTCACATGAACATGGTTTTTGCAAATCCATACCTAGCCAGTAACCAATTGACGTCCACTAGTGTCCACAAGTTTACCACATTATTTTTCAACTTCGAAGCGTGACTTCTCGGTAGGAAGGAGATAAGAGTAGGCTTGCTGGGAATTTTGATCCGTTTTCTTGTGGCGATTCCACGTAACTTACTCGCAATACGTCTTTACCAATATTAGTACCTAGGGCTAACGCGGGTCCCTTACATTGAACAACATTGTTCCTGCCGATTATGGGCCTTGCTTATCAGTGCCATATGTATTGATCCCCGTTTTGTGGTTAATATTCACCATTATAATGAGACGGGATTATAGCAAGGTTCGACCGAGGAGTTGGGAGAGGTGCTGTCAAGAGAGGAGGAAATGGATGGTTTATAATCCATTTGGTGAGTCTATGCATGGCCAAGGCATTAGTCTTTTCATTCCCAGACTTGCCGGGTACCAGTATTATCAAGATGGCCTTTATTATGGTCCCCCGATTTGTGTCGTTTTAGCATATTTTTTATAATTGGTCTCCGTGCTACGTGTTTCCGCACTGTAGTGACCGAGAATGTTAATTAAATCCTTGCTTGATGGTTGTAGATACATAGACTGATACAGTTTAGCGCACGCGAAAACAACATCTGACCCGTTGTGTCTGTTTACAGGTTCATTCACCCCCCCCCCCCTCTTCCCGATTCATCAGGCTCCGGGAGCGCAGCTTTCATTAACTTTGAATGATAAAGCCAGTTATCACGATCTGCACTATGAACAGTCGGAACTCCAGACACGTCTGTGCTGCCGCTAATTTACTTCAAATTCCACTCTGCTGTCCTTTCCCCAATCCCACCCGGCAAGCCCACGTCAGCCGGGGCGTGGGAGTGATCTCAGATTTGCTGACAGGAATCACGTCATTCCTGGGGAGATCCGCGCTGACGTTAGTTTGATGTAGGAAATCATCCTCTACGGTAATCCTGCCAAACCTACCGAAATCATGTACAAATCTATGTCGGACTGACTCAAGGATGTTGGCTGAGACCCACCTCCTGCTGGTGACGCAGTGGCATAGCGTGGGTTGTCAGCGCCTGGGGCAAGGGTAGTATTGCCCCCCCCCCTGCGGCCGGTAGACTGTTAGCACCCCCCTGAGTCCCTTCCCCCAGCCAGTCCAGTATTGAGCCCCATAACCCCCAAGCACATGCGTTGTATTTTAAGAAAATACTGGTGTAAGTAAAGTAAAACGCACTCAGTGCTAGTATACTCAAATTTATTTAAAATGGCCTGGTCTTATTTTGAGCAAATATTTTAATAACGGTATTGACATCTACATTGAACTCTTATCAGCTGACTGTATTGCTATGTTACTCAGTCTTTATTGGTTCATTATAAACCTCTGATACATTTTGATTAATTAACTGCTTTGACAGCTGTCAGTTGAAACACTTAACAGTGTTAGTTTTGAAATGTTGCGCCCCTGAGAATTTTGCGTCCATGGCAACCGCCCTGTGGCCCCAACCACGCTACGCCACTGTGTGACATTATTATCAGAGCCCAAGTGTTTAGGTGGCCCCATGCATGCAAATTTCTGAGTAGTTGCCTAGTAGTGGTGGTAGGTCTCTCTATGCATCCACATTATATTTCAGATTGCACACACCTATTGTTGTGTTATATTCTATCCTCTCGCTGTTTCCTTGCATATTGTATGACTATTATCCTGTCAGCCTGATTTCTCAAAACTCGCCCCCCTCCCCCCCCCCCTTTTTCCTTTAAAAAAAAAATTTGTTTGTTTCTGCATGGATCTATGCAGTCTCTTAGTGTTGGTGGCTTTTGGTCAGGGTCAGTGAAGTGTAACAGGAAAAAGAGTCTTCTGTGGTGGCTCGAAGGTGAATATAAATTGTAATAATATGTTATAGAAGAGTTGTTGCAGTCTAAGAAATGAGGAAAACCTGTGAAATGTGATAGAAAATTAACATCTTGTCGCTCTTTTTCTTTTCCAGGGCCTGGGGAGAAAGAGGCATCCTCAGCGATCAGGAGTGTTTGACCCAGACTTCTTTGCATGGAGTCCAGATAAACACAATCCAAATGTTGGACGTCCTTTGACATCCACGTACAGGAAAGATTACAAACTAGACGAGCCAGCTACTGTTCAGTTGCTGGTAAAACGACCAAATACGTCCTTTGATGGTAGGATCACCACGATGTATCGCAGTGTCCATGGCCGGGATTCACCTAACCGTGAATTTATCAATGCTATGAACAACGAGGCCTTGATGCTTTCCTTACACAGCCGCCAACGACAGGCCAAGATGAAGCGGTCAGACCGTCGAGAGACAGTGGCTTCTTGCATGACATGGTATCGTCCTCGGGTACCAGAAGCCACCTGCCACACAGATTACAACCACATTGACATTCGACCCCCCCAACAGGCAGAGATGAACTTCACTAATTTGACACTGCCACATGTCCAGCCAGCAGCAGTCAAGCCATGCACCGATGTTGCTGCTGCAGAGCCAATATCAGCACCTGTACAAGCCGTTTGTGAATGATGTGGTACGAAATAGCAAGGCAGCACATGCTTACATGGGCAACATTTCAGTTAATATTTGTTCTGTATGGTGTCCTATTTTAATCACTTTTAGTCTGTCGGTCTCATTGTTATGATCTGTGATGTCAAAAGAATCTTTCACTTCCATGACATGTAAAAATGTATTCGGCAAGCCTCTGTGATAATTGTCCCCAGCGTTTCATCAAAATGTTTCATTCTGAATGATTGAATGTAAATATTCTTGTTTTGTCAGCAAGTCTAGACAGATGCAAGGATTTTGGACACTTTCAATGGAAGAGTTGAACATATTGTATGAGACCAGGTAGCAAGAGAAAATGGAGTATACCAAGTTTATGTGTTGTTGTTTTTCTTTCAGTATCAAAGCAAATGTGTATGGTGAGAAATGCCAGTATTTAAGTTGTGAAAACTATGGAAGAGGAATTGACAGAAGTTTGTCAAATCAGGTTTTCTAATTGTGGCACATGTTATAATATAATATTTGTTATAGTTTTACACCAAGTAGTACAAATATAGATTATTGCTGATCATACCAATGATTGGCTTTGTTTAGCTCAAGTTTGTATACAGTTTAGAAATATCAGTTGTTTGACACATCACTTACCTCAGATAACTAGTTTTAGACATGTCTGTTCAGGTAAGTGGTAGAAGAAGATGTTGAGAAATTAGGGCCTTTGAAAACTTACCTGTCCGCCAGGTGAAGACTTTCATGGTATCAACTGAAGCTGTTGCTGGTATGGATATCTTCAGATCATATGTATGGAGATTGTCAAGAAGTTTATTAAGGATTCTTTAAGAATTTGTCAAGAGTGCATGATCATGCTGTATGGGTCATCATGTCCTACCAAATAAATCCCAAACAAGTTTTAATTGTTTTTGTAAATCTAAAAGGACAAGATGAGAGGGGAGTAATTTTATCCCAGAGGAGAGTGAGAAATAGCTGAAAATGGCGTCATATGTTGAAAACAAAGAAATCTATTTTATTCCACCTGCTGACAGACAGCATGACATACCATACCAGATTCATTCACCCTAGACAGGAGTGATGTGGAAACTGTTTCCAACATACTAGGCAGGATAAGTACGAACAAGTGCATTTCTTTCACTGTGCAGTGAAGTGGTTAAGATTATCTCAAGTTGCGTCTCTATATGTTTTTACATATCGTTACAACAATATTAAACATTAAAAGGGTTTGACTGTTCTCTGAAACTTTTAGGGTCAAACCCATTCATCGAACATCAAAATTGTGTACACATGTATTTTTAATAAAGTATAAAACCAGTTTCAGCATTATCAGATTATTGAACATTTCTCCATATTGAATTTATGCTAAGTCACAGTTTTGTTGTTCTTGATTTAGCATTTATTGTTCATTGTAGTTGTGTTTAATGTTTACAGCCAGGTTTCTGCACATTTATAGCCAGTCACAACTCAGAGTGCATTTGGAGATTGGAATATGTTACCTAATAGTAATAGAATCCAAGAAAGAAAGAAATTTAACGTAAGTGATAGAAAGTGTTGATAAAGGGAAACCATTGTCAACACCAATGAATGTTAGAGGTTAGAGGACTCATATCTATGACAGGGAGCGTGATGTGGCTGAAGGCCACCAGACTTTTTAAACTCTCTTTTGAGGGGAGGAGGGAGGAGGGGGATGATAACTATATAATTATCATCAAATTTTCTGCTAGTATTACACTTGTCAGGGAAACTCAAAGTGCATAGGGATTGGTATTTGGTGAGAGTGTTTGGTTTCTGTGTGGACTTTGTGTCTATATGTAAACGTTCTGATGTCTTTTACATTTTTTTTTTACTTAAATCTCTCTCTCTCTCTTTCTTTCCTTCTTGTTTTGCAATTTTTATGAGCACATGAACTAGTATTAATTTACCGAATTAGCGTTTTGCAGAAAGCTGCATTTCTTAAGACCACTATTTTTATGGGTCCATCTGTAGACAATCATACAAGTGCAGTAGCAGCATCCCCTTGATTTGTGTGTCAAATGACAAAAGCGCATTTAATTTGAACCACAGACAGCATTTGATTTGGCAACTTGACCTTTCTCATATCAGTGTTTTTTCAAATTCTTCCTTTGGTTTTTTTTTTTTTTTTAGGTTGGATCTTTTTCTTGCATCGACAGTTTTTATTATTGTTTCAGCATTATTTTGTTGTTTATTACAACTGCATTATACAATTTTCCATGACATACACATACATGTATTATGATTGTAAAAGTTTTGGCTTTTGGCCCATGTGTCATGGTAGTTAATTTTAGTATCAGATAAATATATATTTATATTTTATGTACTTTTCATTTTAATTTTTGGGTGGCTATTTGACTACTTGCATAATTCTGAGATCTTGCTCAACTGAAGTTTTTGTATCACCAGTGCCCCAAATGTGGGTTTTTGGAAAGGTTATTTAGTATCGGAAACTGAAGTTTCTCTGTTGGTGCATATATTTCAAAGAATGGATGAAATGTTCACAAATTTATCTAGTTTCGATTTTTCTAAGAGAGCCAATCTGCTGAGTGGCACAGTGATGCAGCCAGTATTTCATGCCCTGACGTGTCCTTACGCTCACCCTGTGCGCGACGGCTTAAAGCCAGCTATCCGGTCTTACTCACGGAGAACCTTATCTTGGTCGCACTGACCCGTGCCGATGTACGATGACCACACTAGCGCTGTCCACGTGGTTCGATTTGTACACGTATTTGATCGGTATGAAAACATCCGCTGCTATGCCTTATCACGCTTGATCATGAATTAATCAGCAAAAACCTTTGTCTGTCAGTCTCAAACCAATGATCTGACTTATGATACCAAACTGACCGCTGTAGTTTTCGTGACAACGAAGCATGATAACTAGCCACGCCCTCCCAAGCCGTAAACAAACTAATGGTTTCATCCTGATTGACACATACTAATAAACCAATGTGGGCATTTGCCGCAAAGATCATTTCAGAGCTTGTTCCTGATTGGTTCTTAGATACAGACAACTCCAGATGGTGGTCAGCTTGTGAGAAAATGAGATAATATTGCAAATTTGTTGAGCAACAGTTCGCACGTCGATGTCACATCTTTTGATAGGTGTGGGGAGAGCCTTTGAAAGCTTAGTCTTTGTAATTCCGACCAGTGGTGCTCTGGTTAACATGTCCTTGTCACAGTGCCTTCTGATTTAGTAGAGATACAGTGAGCAATAAAGACGGTATAGTTATGTCTCAAAAAGGTCAGCGACCCGACGCGTGAAAATACGGCTTGCCCGCGGCGCGGTCAGCTTGACCATGCCGTACTGGTACGCCTGTGCAGCTTGAATGCATGGAAAGTCGATGGTACGCCCATCACAGGGTGAGGGCAGGTCAGCATGCCAGGAGTTTTACTACCACCTGTGTAAGAAACGTGCTCGTTTCACAAGGTGGACTACGCAGTAAAAGTCAGGTCTTCATAATACTTGGTTCTCTTCATCTCATTCTACATTTTTTTTTTTAATGTGTAGTTGCATATCTTTACAGATTATTGCCAGTTATGCAGGTAAATCTACAAATGCGTACATGTACTTTCATTGTGACATAACAATGCTTAGGTATAACGCTCACACGTCACAGCGTAGAAAATGTATAAATTGCACTGCACAGTAGTCAGTATCGATTTTAGGTAGGATGCCCAGATTTGAAGCCAAAAGGAATAAATTTGCTCTTTTAAAAAATGTATTTTGGCTTATTGCCAATTATAGTTTGTTCTCCTGACCGAAAGTGCCGGTGAATTTAGGACAGGTCATAATATAATCTTTGAAGGTTTGTTTTTGTTTGTTTGTTTTTGAAACTGTGTGTCTAAAATGAACAGGGGTTTATGTTGTTTCTATTGATTATTACACTGTAGGTAACATCAGTGAACTAAAACAACAACATAAAGACACACGTGATGTTAAAAAGACAAGCAGAAGAGAAAGGGCACCAAGTCAGGACTATTCTATGTGAATTTTATTGTTTATTTCACATTCTGCCCTTGAATGACATTATACTGTAGAGAGACTATGCTCAGTTAAGTTTTATACCTTACTAATAATTGAAAATAATTTGTTTTCTTTCCTAGTTTCCTATTTAAAATAAAGGTAATATGAGAACATTTGCCAGTTTCTGTGTTCGTGTTCAACAAGTATGGTTTGGTGTGTGCTTTAGGGAAATAGTCTATTTGAAAACATGACCATGGCATGCGTGCTTCTTTGATCAAGTTCATTCACTGTCAGTTTAGAAGTGAGAAGAATGTCAAAAATGTTACTTTGTTTTCTCAAGTGTCTCCTCCCTCTCTCTTTCTTTCTTTCTTTCTCTCTTTCCTCTCTCTCCCCCCCCCCCTCTCTCCCCCAAATACACCGACTGAGCTAAAATGTTCAAATACGCCCAGTAACGATTCTGTATTCTATACCGTCTAGTACTTTCGAGTAAGTTGCTATTCTCAAGGACTCTTTCGGCTTGGTGCAGAGAAACCGACAAGGCGTGGCCAGAAACTCCTCCTCATGTCTTACGGATGTAGATCAATGTATAGATTATTCCCCGCTAGATCTGATGCACGTTTTCCTGTCTTCTTCTTCAGTAGGCCTACATGATTATAATACATGAACATGTAGCCTATATCATTTAAACATAAGCATTCCCAGCCACCAACCCTACTGAAATGAGACGGGTGGGATTGGCGTCAAATATGCACACAGGGCTGATCGTTACTACATCGATTCGCTCGATCAGACATCGTACCGACGTTGGTTTGATGTAGGGAACCCGCTCCTACAAGAATCCTACCAACCATACAGAAACCCGACACAAATCTGCGTCTGACTGGCGTAGGTATGCTTGCTTGCCCCCCCTCCCCCCTTCACACACACACACATAGAGTAACACCTGGATTGTCCAAGATAATTGGTTCATGCGGGCGCTGCATGTTCCAATGGACAAAAGTTGGCAAAAAGAAAAAGTAATTTTTGACTTTGCTTTAAGCCTCGCTGCAATCTCACAGTGTTTCTGTAGTTTTATAATACTTCGTCTATGTAGGCCTACCATTATAATATATGGCTGTGTTACATGATACAGTGCTTTTAAGCTGCGGTAGAAGGTGGACATTCCACTGTTGGAAAAACATCGATTGTACGGCCACCCTAAAAAATTTATTACATGTGAAGGGCGGCTGTTTGCCGGGACGCTTTTTCTCTTATACAAGTAGGCTAAACTAAAAGTCAGCCATTAGGCCTGTTTGTGAGGTGTATATAATTTTCGTAGATCAAACAGGAACCTGCTGGTCCCTTACCATTCACATTTTTTAATCGGACCACTCAGCAGGAAGGACATCAGCGCCACCGACGGCCTCTGCAGAGCCAAATAAAGATTGTTTATTGCCTCCAAAATCCCCATTTCTCCTTTACCAGAAGTGTCATGTCGAAAGGATCGAAGTTACAGTGAATTTACGCAATATTATAAATGCCCTATCGACAATGGATTTAGTGCGCGGAAAGATATTTTGTTCCCCAATTCTTAAATCCACCTTTACCGTGGTACAACTAGGCCTACATGGACCAACAGCTATAACAACACCGACAATGGGGTCATTTGAAAGTCCATATGTTTTGAAATGTGTTTGAATCTTGTTTTGAAAACAGTCTCGTATTGGAGCTGGAAACTCGTTTAACACGACACATCTCTGGAGCTTTGTATTTATGCTTTTCAATAACTTGATAACGGGCAAAATAAAACCAGAGGAGGCCTGCGACGCCCAACTATAATGTCTCATTTTTATTGTTCACCACCCTTTGTAGTGATTTTTTTGTTTTTTGTTAGATTATCAATATGTTCATTCCAGATTAGAGGATTGCCATTATAAAATGTGCCAGCATGGTAACTGGCATGTTCTGTCAAATTGCACGATGGCGCAGTTGACAGAGCACTCTCTTGCAGAGCGGAGGTCTTGTATTTGACTCTGGCTACGTACCATTGACTAGTGACCCCTTAATTTTTTTTTTGGTTTGATTTGCATTTCTCTGTTCATATTTCGCCCAATCTTCAGCGAATACTCCCATGGTCACCCTCTCCCACCCAGCTAACAAACATGAAATGATATAATATTCAAGCAACAAAGAAATAGAGAAAGACAGACAAACAATTAAGTACACGTAGATGGATGCTCAAGACACCAATTGGGCGTGGACGATGTTGATCCGGAAAATGGTGTAGAGAATTTGTTTGCTCTGGGACCAGCTTAGGTTGACTGCTACTAACCCATCTCCCTATCGCACTCCATTCTTTTTTAATGATGGCATCCCTTCTTCGTGCTCACAGGCATTATTACTTTGCATCCTTGGAGATAACACGTCTGTTTCCCTATCCATATCTGCGCCACTGAATCAGAGAAAGACGGCCGAGGTTATTGTATAATTTGTAGATCAGTTAACTTTTTTCAGCGGTAGACCATTATTGGGCTGGCAACAGCAAGGTGAAAAATATATTGATTATGGACACTTTTATTTTATAGGATTGTAATAGTCTTCTGATGCAGGTAAGTAGACTGTAATGGTTCAGTTTCCCAAAAAGCAATTTTTGTAACAATTAATGTTGATAACCAATGAATAAATCGTTTTTTTTTTTTAATTGCCTGGCACAGGGGAAGTAATAATGAAAATATTACAAATCTATTTTATTTAAGAGTGCTCTACCTTATATCGTCAAGCCGTTCAGACAGATATTTCCCAGAATGCAACTAAGCAACACATACGCATGCGCGTTGATGTTCTAAATGAAGAAAACACAAGATGAGCTCAAAAATTCCTCGAAAAGGTTCGGGTTTTTATGATTTATTTGGATTATATTTGTGGGCTAAAGATCTGTGCAATAAGTAATTTATGCTTTCATCTTTCATTTCAGCCCTAGCTATTCAGGCCCGTAAGAAACGATCAAAGGCCAAGCCGCGAATAAGACAAGAAGACAAGAAACGAACGTAAGTTCACCTTACATTCTCTTGATATGTCTGTCTGATTCACTCATGATGCATGCTTGTTCAAGTTTATTGATTTCAGTTGATTGAACTGTGGTATATGTCTGCACTGTTTAGTATGTGACAGTACTCAATGGTAAATGGACGGCTTGCACAAGAATAGAGATTAATTTATCAACCATCAGAATCGAGAGCATTTGTTCTAAAACAAAAAGTGAGACGTTTCTTCTGAATAACCAAACGATCAGTCTGAGCACATGTGCTTTTAGACCTGGAAAGCCTAGGTGTCTAGATCTAGACACTAGATCTAGACTAACATCATCATACTATAATAATGGAGCTAAGGGTGAAATTTCTGCCCTCAAAGACCCTTTTTGGGAGGGCTCCAAAACTCTGGAAGCATTCTCATTGCCTGCAACTCGACTTATTGTGATGTGTTGACTGTAAGGGGATAATAATTAATATAAAAATGCCGCAAACTCTGGGGTAATTTGTTCATTTTGCATAATTCACACATAAAATTGGCAACAAACACTTCCGACTCCATGCTTGTAGAACAGGGACACGCTATTATGATCTATTTTTAGTACTGTGATGCAGTTTCCCTCATCGTTCATTTGCTGAAGGAAGCAAATTGGATTAACGAAAACATGGATTGCCTGTAAACTTTAGCAAAAAAGGGTAAACGAACTCCAGAGTTGGCGTGAGATCCGAGTTGATACTGATTCTGTCATTGTATTTCTTTGTGGAAGGAACTTTAGGCCTAGAGCTAGATCTAAGTTATAAAGAGGGCAGGGCCGGGTAACTCAGCTAGTGCTTACATTTTCTTTTTTTACAACTTGAGCAGATGATTTTTACATAAATCTCTCAATATAAAATTCTGTTTTTTGCCCTGCATGATGAAGAGTATGCACGGGTTCATTTTTAGGCTATGGGGGGTATGTACATTCAGCAGATTGGTTTATGCCAGGGCACTATATGGCTATGTATGGCAAAATTGGCATTCACTACCACTGAATGAGAATGAAGTTGCTAATGGGACCACAGAGACCCAGCCTAGCTTAGGTGGCACAGTCCATAGGTATTGCTGTTTTAAAATCCACATTGTCTAAACAGAGGCGAAAGTTCATTAAGGAATGTGGCCACGAATAGTTTGTAATGACATAGTGACAGCTTGTTCACAAAGCCTCATTTATGATCAAGTTCTTCGACAGTCTATGCTGTTCATACATACAGTGTCAGATGTACCTTTTTCTGCAGGAAAAAAGTTAAGAAAACCCCGCAAAAGATAACATCCCATTCAGTGTCTTCGATTGCTTAGGTTTCATGTTTAACTGAGCAATGAGCATAGAAACTGATTTTGTAACACTAACTTCGTCGTCAAAATTCTTCAGTTCCCGTCATTATTCAGAGAGGAGATCCAGGCAAAACTCTGCTTTGTAATTAAGAATAATAATTTGTGATTGTGTTTTAATTCGGAACCTAATTATATTGTAGAAATTTGCTTTCTAATAACTGAAAGACACCCAAAGCTAGATGTATGATACTGTAATGCTCTTACTTTAATGTTAACCCTCGTCCAGCTGGAGGCCACTATATTGCCTCCCTGCGAGACACGCGAGCCCAATATTGTAGCCTACATAATGTAAACCATGTCCTGCGGGAGGTCAGTATATTGTATGCCAACGCTGCTCCTCTTGTTTTGTTTATTCGGTTCCTGCGACATCGTTTTTTGCGCGTTTTTTTTTCCACACTATTTTCGCTTGTTTATCTATCCTGTCACCCCTACTAATAGACTATATCTAACAAAATGGTATCGTTTGATTCGGTTTATTACGATGCAACTATTTGTAACTATTTGTCATACTCATGTAATACATGTAGTACTGACAGTCTGAAGTTTGAACTGGGGAAACTTTTACTTTGATGCTGGTTGGCGTCTACATGTGAAATGAGGAGAAAGGAGCCATCTGCGTATTTGAGAAACTGTTCTATGTCAGTAATGATGAATTCTGAAGTAATACTAACTAGGGCATGCTGCATAAAGGCGTCAGTTGGTAGGTATTTCATCAGGGAAAACTGGGAGAAAATGACCAACTTTGTTGTTGGTCGTGTTTGTATTTGATGCGGTAATTACAGAGATATTGTGTTGCTTTGATTAAACTGCTTTTCAGTACATGTATGTACCCTACGAGCTGGAAATCAAATCTCTTGCTAAAAGTGCGCTAAGAAAACTAACACCATAGTATGTGGAACCTTCACATAGTGGAGGAGGGAGAAGGCAGTGTCATGATGCATGTGGTTAGTAAATTAAGAGTCTGGCTTAAAAAATAATTTGTTCACCTGAATGGCCTGACTTAGGGACAAAACAAGCATAGAGCTCTTGGGAAAAGGATAAAACGTGTATTAAAGGGCATATTTATGGGCCTTCTATTTAACAATTGAACTTATTGCATCTTATCACAGGTACTTTATCAAATATCATAGGGGTCCCTTAAGATTCATCCACCACTACTATTGTTATTGTGTCCCAAAGTAAACACGATACACGTGTTCACAAGGGCCCGATTGACCCAACCGCCGAGGTTATCGGCAACACGCGAACGATCTGCTGGCTATCCCCACACATGGCGTTCTGTGGACGAGTTCACTCAGCGTGGGACGAGGGTTAAGATCACACTGTACTTAATCAGTTTTGGCATATTCCTGGACAAATACTTATACTTAAGAAAATTCAAGGCTTAGATTCTGTTGCATCAGGGCACCATGAAGCCTGCAGCTTAAAACTTTGTATCTCTCAGTCACTCGCCTCACATAAACATAGTGTGTTTTGCTATAATTCCATTGCCCTGTAAAGGACACGCAGATAGAAGCCTTAGTACATTTCCTAAGCTGTTTACCAAACTTCTCCCTGTAAACACAAGCTAAGTTTGGAATTCTAGCAGGATTAAGAGTGTCACACCTAGAAGGTAATAATACATTTTAAAGGAATCTTTTACAACTTTCAATGCTTGTATTGCGATATCATTAGTAGTGGTACCCTTGAAACTGTTCAATTTCTGGCATTGGAAGAGTAGGGAAGAGCATGATGTAGTTTCTCTTTTTGTTATTACCACTGACATGTGGATAGTCGTTAATATTGGAAGCTGATAGTATAACTATTGCTTAATTTCCTTTTAATATATCTAGGTCTTTAAACCCCACCTATAAGTTTTCTGAAAAACTCTTTGTTCAGGTTTTTAAGACTGTCATAATGTTGATGCATTTGCTTGTGAGGATTGATAAATCAAGCTTTAAAATAAGCTTTTGTGCCAGCCTGTTTTATACTGAAAGGTGATGGGGCTGAGATAAGATTTGGAATCTTGTTATGTATTTAATCATTTGTCCATCCTTTCCATGTGCTCGTGAATATGAAAGAAATATTGATGAAGTCATGTTGTCTCTGACATAAAATTAATTCCTAGAATAATTCTTACTGTCTTTTTCATTGTTTGCTTCTGCTTCATTGTGTTTGGTTGGTAGTTTGTACACTCTAGCTTAACTGGATCCTTCAGCTTTTCAGTTTAAACTTTGTTTATTTTCTGAAGAAATAATTTCAGTTAGCTGCTTTCCATTTGTACCAGCTTTGCGTGACACTGCTGAAACCAAATATAATTATCCAAGCCCCAAATATTTCAGGAGGACATCATTGATTCTTTAAAAGTGAATGGCTTAAGCAGCATCTAATAAATCTCTGTCTTTCTTGATGCGAAGGAAAAAAAATTGTGTCAGTAGATAGATAAGTGATGTGTTGCTCTAACATACATGTACCTCCTTTTCCTGAGATCCAGAATTGTGCAACAGCAAATTTGACTCTGTAGATGTAAATTTCAAATATTGATTAACGTTGTGGTAATTGTTAATCTATTATATTCTGTGATCCTGTCATTTCACTGAATGAGAACTCATAATCTACCATTCCTGGAAATCCTTGTTGGCAGCATAGTAATTCAAACTTCACTTATTAAAGAAGTTAAGATATGACAATCTTTCCTCCAGCTATGACCACCTTTTGTGCATTTTTATATACATGCACTTAATTATGCATTTCTTTGTTTGTTGATCCTAAATCTTTAGGTGAAGTTCCCTCCACAAATTGTTAAAATTTGCTATGAATGATGAAGAAAAAAAAATTCTGTCAAGTGTCAGTCTGTATCATTCAGTGTATGCCGCAAAATGTAATCATGGGAATTCTCAGTTTGCAAAAACTAAGGAAATGTAACTGGCACGACTTATCAGTACAGGATAGAGTAGACACTATTAACAGTAAGAGGAATTTGAAAATTGAGACAGCATGTAGGTGCTGCCTGCAGGGAGAAAGAGCGAGACATAACGGTGTTGACTCTCAGCAGTTAGTTATATTCCATACTGTAACCAGTGACTGACAGAGAAAGAGAAATAGGACCTAGGTATGTTCCATACATTATTATCTAATCTATTTGACCCTGTGCTCACTGGCTGTGATCTTGCTGCTTTGTTAACAGTATGTTATGAGACCAGTAAAATTTTACTTTTGAACTGGCTTACTCATAAATTAATTAGGAAACTAAACATTTCTGAACAGTACAGAAAATTTATCAGAATGTAGACCTAACTGCGGTATTCATGTGATTTACAAGTTTTGAACTGGCTAGTTCAAGAAAAGGATAGGATGTGAGGAATTTTGATGACTTATGTTCAGGATATAATTAGATTTGGGGTTTCTCAGGGATGTGTCATCGAATCCCAGATAAGTCAGACCAGTCTAGAAATGAAATACATATATTGTATATACAAGTCCTATGCATAATATGGCAGACTAGACTGGATTCTTCGCCAAGATTGGACGTGATCCACAAGGTTGTAATTTATCTTTCACCAGCTGTTGACATGGGTCTTATTTTGCCTGTGAAAAGTTATTGTCGCACAGAGCCTTGCATCATAAAGGGTAGTGCAATAAAAAGATCATTAATATAATGGATTTTAGTAGTCAGTATTCTTTGAAGAAATAAAAGATGTTTCACCCAAACCTGCAGTCCACAGTAGAGATCCTTATACTTTTGTGAGTCTGCTGTTACAGAAAGTGCACAGCCTTTTTAGGGTGGAAACTTACTACTATGATCAGAATGTGTTTCCATAAGAGACAGTGCCCCCCCTCCCCCCTTTTTTTTTAAAATTTATTTTTATATGTCTGTTGACTGCAGTTGTTTATTGCAGGCTATCACTGTGCACCTGATACATCTTAACAGGCATTTAGGCCTGCATTGTTATTGAGTGCATGAAGTAACTGAACTCCCACTAGTGATGCATATTATGGGTCATTGAACTTGCCTTTATAAAGCTCCAGATGCAGGTATCATTGATTAAGTTAACTGTTACATGTAGTTGTTTGCAGGGCAGAAATGATGCATGATTTTTATTTTAGATATTATGCTGTGAATAGAAAGTTCAGAAAAAAATTATGGTTTCCAGACAGGAAACGCCTGTTGGTCAGTAACAGAATGATGATGTATGGTCATGATCCATGATATCAAACTCTAACATTTTGTATATTGTACACAAGGACTACTATATATATGATATAGTAGTCCTTGATTGTACATTAAATACTGAAACAGGTACAACATTTTCTTGCATCATGGTAGTGGCTCTGGGTTCTGCAGCTGCATTTTGAAGTTGAAATACATTCTAATAAATTGTCTTGCAGCAAAAGTAAGGGAGATTTCACTAGTTCGAGAAAAGAGCACTCCACTTGTCATAGCTGATTTATATATTTTGAGCAGAACAATTCAAAATATCTTGTCATTGAAATAAGTAACATCTGTGGTTTGACTGAAAAAATAATGGGATTAGGGATGGACAGTTTTGTTTGAACTTTTTACCACTAAAATTGTGAAATTGCAGCTACTGTATTGAGAGCCTTTTTCAAGTGATGTCATGTGTGATATTCTTGGAACTCATTGATTATTTGTTGCCACTCACAAAGTAGCTCACTAGAACAAATTATTACTATTTAGATTCCTATCATTATCGGTACATGTCTTGTCCGAAACGCATGCGGTCTGTTCTTGTCAGTCTTTCATTGCTGTTAGGGTCTTTTATTTCTGTGAGTGCAGGTTGTCTGGATTTTGTTGACCCACCTGTGGTTGGCCAGAAAAGGGTGACCCATGTAAATGTCATAGTCTCGAGTCGCTTGTTTATTGCCACTGCACACACTGAGACAACTACCGTGCAGCTCCTTGTCTAAGGGGGAAAATTCGGTAGGAAGGTATTTTCTCACCATAATTTATTCCTCTTCAGTTACAGAATTACAGATTTGGAACTGCTGAGAGATCACTGTAACTGTAAGAAAATAATATTACTATTGAATCATAAATATCGACCCCAGAAAATGATCACAAAAGTTGCTGAATCAGTTTCAACCTATGTGAACCAAGCAACATTTTCTTTTAACGGCGGCGTTTGCACATTAATTTAACAGATTTTCTCCGCTACTAAGAAACGCAACTCAGGGCAGCGGGAACGTAAACATAAACCTAGTTGCTTCCCTTGCGTACCGCATTACCTTTGTATGAAAGTGGCCACAAGTCGAGACCTTTTACGCGCTTACTTGGGTTTTCCTCCTGGCCCAACAAGTCAATAGTCATGCACCTCTGTCATTGAGGGCGTGGTTAGGTTTCAGCTTGCCAAGCACGATACGTTACCAGCATTGCTGTGAGGAATTGTGCTATAGTGCTTGAGAATAGGACTGGTGTCATATCATTGTAGAGAAATATTTTAAAATAACGTCATAGAAAAAGCTTTCCTTTTCAAAGAAATTAACGTTATTCCGACAAGTCTGAAGATGTTTTAAAAAAAAAAAATCTATTGGACAATAAATCTATGGATTTTGATTTTAAGGAAGCCAGAAAGTGGCGGATAACTTGCCCGGAGAGATCAAGCAAAGATATCATACAGTCACACTCGACAGAGATAAATTAACTCAGCTGAGTTTTAAATGTTCTGGTTCTGCCCCAGAAGTGAGTTTGTGTCTGGGGGGGGGGGTGTAAATTTTAATGTACAGTAGATTTGCACATTATTTAGATAAGTTGCACCCACCGAAAGACAATGCAATGGTTGGAGGGCACGGCACGCTCACTATATCGATTTTCTGTACTCGCTCGGAATATGAGATTGAGTTTGTTGCGTCAGCAATTTAGATGTTTCCCCTTGCTTAGAAGATGCCCATTCCAATCCTATTTCGGCGGGATGACTTTGGCCACGGATTTAATGAGGCCTTTCCCTGTCTAGAAAAATTGAATGGTAGACGGAGCTAGTTCCGTTCTCGCTAGACGTCAAATTGCATTGAAATCACTCTCTTGTAGAGACAAGTTTTTCCACCCCAGAACGGGGAATGAAACGTATCCGATCCACGTCCATCCATGCCTTTATTTGCATAATTCCACTAGGTCTCTGTCGATGACCGATAATTAATCCTGATTGGTTACCCTCTTTGTTCTCCCAGAACACTGCCCAGTGGAGACAGTCCCGTTAAACATCGTGTATGCATGTGTGTCCCCTCATGGGACGCGGCTTGATGGTGTCGGCATTGCCAAGAAGCTTTAGTATGATAAACAGGAGTCGCCATAGGGTTGTCCAGGGTAAACTAAACAGAAGTTATCCAATCACTCCCCATTCTTGTCGTCCGGCGAGTCTGTTTGGAAAGTCTGTTTTCTCCCCTTGAGACTGACCTAATATGTATTGAGAAATCTTTATAACTGCTACCGTATTGCCCTGTACTTACTTACATAGTTATAAACAGTATTTGTTTTAGTATGGCTGGCTGGCAACGTACAAGTTTAACAATTGTTTATAAATACGTTCGAAAAGATGAAGTAATGGCATACCCTGGATTTTTTTAAATTCCACTCGGCTTTCACTCTACCCATCGAAGGCTATTATTGTAAGTGAACATTTCGGGTGTAAAATAACATTTTAGCTTACTGATCTGTCAGCTGATGCCATTTTAGTATCTGTAGAAATCTTCAGGATATAAAAAATTGTCGCTTTTCACAACCCTGTATCACACCTTCAGTCTGAGAGTGTTTGTTCCAGTGTTTTTTATGATTACACCATGTCTGAGATTGTTTGCGGTATTTCTTGTAGTTAAATTTGTTTGTTTTGTTTTATGATAACATTTTTCCAGATATTTTGTTTTTGTTTGTTTGTTATTGTTGACTTGTAGGTGACCAGGCCTGTCATTTTCCACTTGAAGTTAGTGCTTTGGAGTCGGCTTTTGTGGTGCGTCCGAGTTTGAAAAACCGGAAATGACGGAATTTTTGAATCTGCTGCTGGGAGAGCTTTTCAGGAAAAATGGCCACAAGTATAATGAGTGGACAGTGGAAGATGATGTTGAAGAATCTGGCGGGGGGTGCTTGTCCAGCTGGAAATTTGACGTCGATCTTGCTTATCCGTGATACAGAATTCATTCTTTTCAGTTGCCATTATTGTCAATTACCATTGTTCTTCTTTCTCTCTCCCACCCCCCCCCCCCACACACACACACTTTTCCTTCTTTTTTGTTTTTGTTTTGTTATGAAATTTTGTCATTTACTCGGATATAAAATTGCCTTGTTTATGTGGGTGGTCTGCGGGCATTACTTGTATGTACTATAGTAATTGATAATATCCATTTCTGACCTGTCGTGCATTTGCACCATCCTGTCGACTGTCCGTTTTCTCAGCTCTAATTGACGGCCATAATGTCGTCTTGCCTCGACGGACTCGAAATTCGAATCTTTCCTTCGCATTCTTTCATTCTTTCCCCATTTTATTAACTTTACTCATACATGACAAATGTGTATGCATAATGCCGCCTCGTTATCTTTTTGTCTGCTCATTGCCAGTCATGATAATTGCGTTTTTGTCATAGGATGCTGTTATGTCATCGTGCCAGTATGATTTTTACAGTATTATACATCTTGCGTGCGCTAACTTCTAAGTAGATGCACGCTTGTTGACATTGTGCACATTCGGAGTTCGCAGACATCGTCTTGTCTCTGCAAATATACTAGTGGGTGTTTGGCGGGCGCTTCCGGTTGGTAGGCCCTCCTACTGACCTACCATTTTCTTAAATCCGTCCAATCTTTATAGTTTTCCTGCACAGTATGGTCATTATTGTGTCAACGTGCTTTACAACTCCAACTGCAGGTGTACCAGCTATTACATGTTTACCTGCTATGAAGGGAGCATAAATTATGGTTTCTCTGGAAGTAAAGAAAACGTGAGGGTGTGGTTACGTGCAAGGAGATCAAAGAAGTGGGCAAGAACGCGGAGGTTGCGGATAGCGAGTATACACAGCTGAACGGTAGTACTTTGAATAAACATTGCTGAAGTCCTAGGCACGTTATTTGCTCTGTTGACGTCTTCTCCTTTTCTTCTTGTCTCGCTCCCCTCCGTCGTCTCCCCCCCCCCCCACTCTCTCTTTCTCTCTCTCACTTCTTCCCCCAAACGAAACAAAATTGAACGTCAAGTCAATGCGAGAAATGCCGCCTTGTTGACTCCATGTGCATTCATGCATTTATTTACACATAAATAAAATAACCAAAGATGTTAAGCATGTTTAAAAAAAAAAAAAATGTCCATCCGAAAATAAACGGACGCTCTGTTACAGTCTGTATCGTTTCCTTGTATATTACAGGTTTTATTCTTTTCCTTCGAGGTGAAAGAATTCCCCACCTAAAATATCTTCACAGGTTGGAGCAGGACAACTTTTGAATAGACAGTTATAAATATTTTCACAAGCCATTACGATTCAAACTTGCAGTGCATAAACCACCAGATGGCTGGAGTAGCAAGGAAGATCATGGTATGTTTGTTTTTTTAACACCGTCGAGATAATATCCGTTAACATGTGGAGAGCAAAGAACACAAATAACTTCAGATTTTTTTAGAGTCCAGCCCGGTCCGTGCATACATTAAGAGTGGTTTGGAAAAGACAAAGCTCACGCTTGCTTTGACGTGAATGCTTACTGTAGAAAACACCATTGCGATGACGGAACACTGAAAGAGTGTATAGTATCTGTATGTGTGTACACGTGACATTGTTTGTCCGTCTTGAGTGATGGAAGCTAGAAGGTCGGCGCAGCTCCAAGCCAACGACAGCCTGGATCTCATCAAGTGTTGACTCAAATCATCGGCCACTAACCAGAACTTGGAGTACTGCCAGTAATACACGCCATACTCAGCCCGGTAGTTTGCAGCTCTCTCCCTGTTCTTAGAACTTATTTTTTTGTTTGTTTCAAATTTTGCTAGATCCCAGATTACGCACACACTGAAAATGTAGCATGGCTTCCCGCACGGTAGTTGAACTGTACTCTCACCCTCGGGCGAGCCGTCTCCTTCCTTTCATATCTTGACCCCCATGTTGCGATAGACAGAAGATAGGTCGTGATGGCAGTGGGTGAAAACCTGGTTTGCATCTTTTCTCACCACCTTCCCATGCCCCACTTTTCCTCTGCCATCCCAGTTTGGGGTCGTTCTCCCCCCCCCCCCTTTCCCCGGTGCTTCTCTCATCCTCCACCCGAATTTTGCCGTGATTTTGTATTACTAGAGGTTTTCGAAATTCAATCCGTGGTCCTCATGGTGTAAAAATTTATGTACACCTAACTCTTTTTATCCCACATAAACATTGCTTGTTTTTTAATTTCACACTTTTCGCTGTCACTTTCAGTAGCACAGCAAATAGTCATGTAGCCTACAATAGATTACTGCGTATATATTCAGCGATGTATGTACATTTTACATATTTTGGTGTCAGATTGCACCGTCAGGTGGAGAGGTTGATGGAATGGAGGCATGAATGTTAAGAGCAGGAGAAAT